>OX439483.1:194925525-195542803 GCA_949320155.1 Melangyna quadrimaculata
TAACGTTGGGTGGATCCTTTCACCCTTTGATACATTTTTTGAACATCACGCCTGTCACTACAACCCTCAATACACTCGACCCCCCGCTTCTCGTGCCATCTCTCTTTCCTCCTGAGAAGTCGGCATTCCTCTATCCTTTTCAGCCCGTAGAGCTCCCGGGCTACTCTCTCAGCAGCTCTTGTTCGAGTCTGCAGCATTGCCTGGTAGGCCTCGTTCTTAGCTGCGTGTGCCAGCCGGGACTCTTCATCGAACCAGGGGTTTCCTTGTTGACGGATAGTGAAACCCATCAGTACTTCTGGTGAATTGTTGACAGTGTCTCCACTGGTCCTCTGCAGTTGATGGAGGTGGCGAACTTAAGTTAGGTTAGGTTAGAAGGGGTGATGAAGCGGCAAATCGAAACTTCTCACTCGGATCTCAGTGGATCCATTGTGCTCCCCGGGAGCTGACTTGGGTAATAGGTGGCGAACTTGCTATGAGATACGTGAGTTAAGAGCAACGTGATCAGCAAAAGTTCATTTAAAATTAATTTATGGATTTAAAAAAAAAAGATGGACTAGAGATTTTGAACAAACTTGTTATTACGATGATGAGGGGAGATGAAAAATATGCAATTCTTTCCTTTGCCTGTCTGACGGTCGGTGCCACAACAGTCTTAATGGCTTGATGGATTTTCTTCAAAATAGTGTTTTTTTTCTGGGAAATAGATAGATAGATAGATAGATAGATAGATAGATAGATAGATAGATAGATAGATAGATAGATAGATAGATAGATAGATAGATAGATAGATAGATAGATAGATAGATAGATAGATAGATAGATAGATAGATAGATAGATAGATAGATAGATAGATAGATAGATAGATAGATAGATAGATAGATAGATAGATAGATAGATAGATAGATAGATAGATAGATAGATAGATAGATAGATAGATAGATAGATAGATAGATAGATAGATAGATAGATAGATAGATAGATAGATAGATAGATAGATAGATAGATAGATAGATAGATAGATAGATAGATAGATAGATAGATAGATAGATAGATAGATAGATAGATAGATAGATAGATAGATAGATAGATAGATAGATAGATAGATAGATAGATAGATAGATAGATAGATAGATAGATAGATAGATAGATAGATAGATAGATAGATAGATAGATAGATAGATAGATAGATAGATAGATAGATAGATAGATAGATAGATAGATAGATAGATAGATAGATAGATAGATAGATAGATAGATAGATAGATAGATAGATAGATAGATAGATAGATAGATAGATAGATAGATAGATAGATAGATAGATAGATAGATAGATAGATAGATAGATAGATAGATAGATAGATAGATAGATAGATAGATAGATAGATAGATAGATAGATAGATAGATAGATAGATAGATAGATAGATAGATAGATAGATAGATAGATAGATAGATAGATAGATAGATAGATAGATAGATAGATAGATAGATAGATAGATAGATAGATAGATAGATAGATAGATAGATAGATAGATAGATAGATAGATAGATAGATAGATAGATAGATAGATAGATAGATAGATAGATAGATAGATAGATAGATAGATAGATAGATAGATAGATAGATAGATAGATAGATAGATAGATAGATAGATAGATAGATAGATAGATAGATAGATAGATAGATAGATAGATAGATAGATAGATAGATAGATAGATAGATAGATAGATAGATAGATAGATAGATAGATAGATAGATAGATAGATAGATAGATAGATAGATAGATAGATAGATAGATAGATAGATAGATAGATAGATAGATAGATAGATAGATAGATAGATAGATAGATAGATAGATAGATAGATAGATAGATAGATAGATAGATAGATAGATAGATAGATAGATAGATAGATAGATAGATAGATAGATAGATAGATAGATAGATAGATAGATAGATAGATAGATAGATAGATAGATAGATAGATAGATAGATAGATAGATAGATAGATAGATAGATAGATAGATAGATAGATAGATAGATAGATAGATAGATAGATAGATAGATAGATAGATAGATAGATAGATAGATAGATAGATAGATAGATAGATAGATAGATAGATAGATAGATAGATAGATAGATAGATAGATAGATAGATAGATAGATAGATAGATAGATAGATAGATAGATAGATAGATAGATAGATAGATAGATAGATAGATAGATAGATAGATAGATAGATAGATAGATAGATAGATAGATAGATAGATAGATAGATAGATAGATAGATAGATAGATAGATAGATAGATAGATAGATAGATAGATAGATAGATAGATAGATAGATAGATAGATAGATAGATAGATAGATAGATAGATAGATAGATAGATAGATAGATAGATAGATAGATAGATAGATAGATAGATAGATAGATAGATAGATAGATAGATAGATAGATAGATAGATAGATAGATAGATAGATAGATAGATAGATAGATAGATAGATAGATAGATAGATAGATAGATAGATAGATAGATAGATAGATAGATAGATAGATAGATAGATAGATAGATAGATAGATAGATAGATAGATAGATAGATAGATAGATAGATAGATAGATAGATAGATAGATAGATAGATAGATAGATAGATAGATAGATAGATAGATAGATAGATAGATAGATAGATAGATAGATAGATAGATAGATAGATAGATAGATAGATAGATAGATAGATAGATAGATAGATAGATAGATAGATAGATAGATAGATAGATAGATAGATAGATAGATAGATAGATAGATAGATAGATAGATAGATAGATAGATAGATAGATAGATAGATAGATAGATAGATAGATAGATAGATAGATAGATAGATAGATAGATAGATAGATAGATAGATAGATAGATAGATAGATAGATAGATAGATAGATAGATAGATAGATAGATAGATAGATAGATAGATAGATAGATAGATAGATAGATAGATAGATAGATAGATAGATAGATAGATAGATAGATAGATAGATAGATAGATAGATAGATAGATAGATAGATAGATAGATAGATAGATAGATAGATAGATAGATAGATAGATAGATAGATAGATAGATAGATAGATAGATAGATAGATAGATAGATAGATAGATAGATAGATAGATAGATAGATAGATAGATAGATAGATAGATAGATAGATAGATAGATAGATAGATAGATAGATAGATAGATAGATAGATAGATAGATAGATAGATAGATAGATAGATAGATAGATAGATAGATAGATAGATAGATAGATAGATAGATAGATAGATAGATAGATAGATAGATAGATAGATAGATAGATAGATAGATAGATAGATAGATAGATAGATAGATAGATAGATAGATAGATAGATAGATAGATAGATAGATAGATAGATAGATAGATAGATAGATAGATAGATAGATAGATAGATAGATAGATAGATAGATAGATAGATAGATAGATAGATAGATAGATAGATAGATAGATAGATAGATAGATAGATAGATAGATAGATAGATAGATAGATAGATAGATAGATAGATAGATAGATAGATAGATAGATAGATAGATAGATAGATAGATAGATAGATAGATAGATAGATAGATAGATAGATAGATAGATAGATAGATAGATAGATAGATAGATAGATAGATAGATAGATAGATAGATAGATAGATAGATAGATAGATAGATAGATAGATAGATAGATAGATAGATAGATAGATAGATAGATAGATAGATAGATAGATAGATAGATAGATAGATAGATAGATAGATAGATAGATAGATAGATAGATAGATAGATAGATAGATAGATAGATAGATAGATAGATAGATAGATAGATAGATAGATAGATAGATAGATAGATAGATAGATAGATAGATAGATAGATAGATAGATAGATAGATAGATAGATAGATAGATAGATAGATAGATAGATAGATAGATAGATAGATAGATAGATAGATAGATAGATAGATAGATAGATAGATAGATAGATAGATAGATAGATAGATAGATAGATAGATAGATAGATAGATAGATAGATAGATAGATAGATAGATAGATAGATAGATAGATAGATAGATAGATAGATAGATAGATAGATAGATAGATAGATAGATAGATAGATAGATAGATAGATAGATAGATAGATAGATAGATAGATAGATAGATAGATAGATAGATAGATAGATAGATAGATAGATAGATAGATAGATAGATAGATAGATAGATAGATAGATAGATAGATAGATAGATAGATAGATAGATAGATAGATAGATAGATAGATAGATAGATAGATAGATAGATAGATAGATAGATAGATAGATAGATAGATAGATAGATAGATAGATAGATAGATAGATAGATAGATAGATAGATAGATAGATAGATAGATAGATAGATAGATAGATAGATAGATAGATAGATAGATAGATAGATAGATAGATAGATAGATAGATAGATAGATAGATAGATAGATAGATAGATAGATAGATAGATAGATAGATAGATAGATAGATAGATAGATAGATAGATAGATAGATAGATAGATAGATAGATAGATAGATAGATAGATAGATAGATAGATAGATAGATAGATAGATAGATAGATAGATAGATAGATAGAATAGATAGATAGATAGATAGATAGATAGATAGATAGATAGATAGATAGATAGATAGATAGATAGATAGATAGATAGATAGATAGATAGATAGATAGATAGATAGATAGATAGATAGATAGATAGATAGATAGATAGATAGATAGATAGATAGATAGATAGATAGATAGATAGATAGATAGATAGATAGATAGATAGATAGATAGATAGATAGATAGATAGATAGATAGATAGATAGATAGATAGATAGATAGATAGATAGATAGATAGATAGATAGATAGATAGATAGATAGATAGATAGATAGATAGATAGATAGATAGATAGATAGATAGATAGATAGATAGATAGATAGATAGATAGATAGATAGATAGATAGATAGATAGATAGATAGATAGATAGATAGATAGATAGATAGATAGATAGATAGATAGATAGATAGATAGATAGATAGATAGATAGATAGATAGATAGATAGATAGATAGATAGATAGATAGATAGATAGATAGATAGATAGATAGATAGATAGATAGATAGATAGATAGATAGATAGATAGATAGATAGATAGATAGATAGATAGATAGATAGATAGATAGATAGATAGATAGATAGATAGATAGATAGATAGATAGATAGATAGATAGATAGATAGATAGATAGATAGATAGATAGATAGATAGATAGATAGATAGATAGATAGATAGATAGATAGATAGATAGATAGATAGATAGATAGATAGATAGATAGATAGATAGATAGATAGATAGATAGATAGATAGATAGATAGATAGATAGATAGATAGATAGATAGATAGATAGATAGATAGATAGATAGATAGATAGATAGATAGATAGATAGATAGATAGATAGATAGATAGATAGATAGATAGATAGATAGATAGATAGATAGATAGATAGATAGATAGATAGATAGATAGATAGATAGATAGATAGATAGATAGATAGATAGATAGATAGATAGATAGATAGATAGATAGATAGATAGATAGATAGATAGATAGATAGATAGATAGATAGATAGATAGATAGATAGATAGATAGATAGATAGATAGATAGATAGATAGATAGATAGATAGATAGATAGATAGATAGATAGATAGATAGATAGATAGATAGATAGATAGATAGATAGATAGATAGATAGATAGATAGATAGATAGATAGATAGATAGATAGATAGATAGATAGATAGATAGATAGATAGATAGATAGATAGATAGATAGATAGATAGATAGATAGATAGATAGATAGATAGATAGATAGATAGATAGATAGATAGATAGATAGATAGATAGATAGATAGATAGATAGATAGATAGATAGATAGATAGATAGATAGATAGATAGATAGATAGATAGATAGATAGATAGATAGATAGATAGATAGATAGATAGATAGATAGATAGATAGATAGATAGATAGATAGATAGATAGATAGATAGATAGATAGATAGATAGATAGATAGATAGATAGATAGATAGATAGATAGATAGATAGATAGATAGATAGATAGATAGATAGATAGATAGATAGATAGATAGATAGATAGATAGATAGATAGATAGATAGATAGATAGATAGATAGATAGATAGATAGATAGATAGATAGATAGATAGATAGATAGATAGATAGATAGATAGATAGATAGATAGATAGATAGATAGATAGATAGATAGATAGATAGATAGATAGATAGATAGATAGATAGATAGATAGATAGATAGATAGATAGATAGATAGATAGATAGATAGATAGATAGATAGATAGATAGATAGATAGATAGATAGATAGATAGATAGATAGATAGATAGATAGATAGATAGATAGATAGATAGATAGATAGATAGATAGATAGATAGATAGATAGATAGATAGATAGATAGATAGATAGATAGATAGATAGATAGATAGATAGATAGATAGATAGATAGATAGATAGATAGATAGATAGATAGATAGATAGATAGATAGATAGATAGATAGATAGATAGATAGATAGATAGATAGATAGATAGATAGATAGATAGATAGATAGATAGATAGATAGATAGATAGATAGATAGATAGATAGATAGATAGATAGATAGATAGATAGATAGATAGATAGATAGATAGATAGATAGATAGATAGATAGATAGATAGATAGATAGATAGATAGATAGATAGATAGATAGATAGATAGATAGATAGATAGATAGATAGATAGATAGATAGATAGATAGATAGATAGATAGATAGATAGATAGATAGATAGATAGATAGATAGATAGATAGATAGATAGATAGATAGATAGATAGATAGATAGATAGATAGATAGATAGATAGATAGATAGATAGATAGATAGATAGATAGATAGATAGATAGATAGATAGATAGATAGATAGATAGATAGATAGATAGATAGATAGATAGATAGATAGATAGATAGATAGATAGATAGATAGATAGATAGATAGATAGATAGATAGATAGATAGATAGATAGATAGATAGATAGATAGATAGATAGATAGATAGATAGATAGATAGATAGATAGATAGATAGATAGATAGATAGATAGATAGATAGATAGATAGATAGATAGATAGATAGATAGATAGATAGATAGATAGATAGATAGATAGATAGATAGATAGATAGATAGATAGATAGATAGATAGATAGATAGATAGATAGATAGATAGATAGATAGATAGATAGATAGATAGATAGATAGATAGATAGATAGATAGATAGATAGATAGATAGATAGATAGATAGATAGATAGATAGATAGATAGATAGATAGATAGATAGATAGATAGATAGATAGATAGATAGATAGATAGATAGATAGATAGATAGATAGATAGATAGATAGATAGATAGATAGATAGATAGATAGATAGATAGATAGATAGATAGATAGATAGATAGATAGATAGATAGATAGATAGATAGATAGATAGATAGATAGATAGATAGATAGATAGATAGATAGATAGATAGATAGATAGATAGATAGATAGATAGATAGATAGATAGATAGATAGATAGATAGATAGATAGATAGATAGATAGATAGATAGATAGATAGATAGATAGATAGATAGATAGATAGATAGATAGATAGATAGATAGATAGATAGATAGATAGATAGATAGATAGATAGATAGATAGATAGATAGATAGATAGATAGATAGATAGATAGATAGATAGATAGATAGATAGATAGATAGATAGATAGATAGATAGATAGATAGATAGATAGATAGATAGATAGATAGATAGATAGATAGATAGATAGATAGATAGATAGATAGATAGATAGATAGATAGATAGATAGATAGATAGATAGATAGATAGATAGATAGATAGATAGATAGATAGATAGATAGATAGATAGATAGATAGATAGATAGATAGATAGATAGATAGATAGATAGATAGATAGATAGATAGATAGATAGATAGATAGATAGATAGATAGATAGATAGATAGATAGATAGATAGATAGATAGATAGATAGATAGATAGATAGATAGATAGATAGATAGATAGATAGATAGATAGATAGATAGATAGATAGATAGATAGATAGATAGATAGATAGATAGATAGATAGATAGATAGATAGATAGATAGATAGATAGATAGATAGATAGATAGATAGATAGATAGATAGATAGATAGATAGATAGATAGATAGATAGATAGATAGATAGATAGATAGATAGATAGATAGATAGATAGATAGATAGATAGATAGATAGATAGATAGATAGATAGATAGATAGATAGATAGATAGATAGATAGATAGATAGATAGATAGATAGATAGATAGATAGATAGATAGATAGATAGATAGATAGATAGATAGATAGATGATAGATAGATAGATAGATAGATAGATAGATAGATAGATAGATAGATAGATAGATAGATAGATAGATAGATAGATAGATAGATAGATAGATAGATAGATAGATAGATAGATAGATAGATAGATAGATAGATAGATAGATAGATAGATAGATAGATAGATAGATAGATAGATAGATAGATAGATAGATAGATAGATAGATAGATAGATAGATAGATAGATAGATAGATAGATAGATAGATAGATAGATAGATAGATAGATAGATAGATAGATAGATAGATAGATAGATAGATAGATAGATAGATAGATAGATAGATAGATAGATAGATAGATAGATAGATAGATAGATAGATAGATAGATAGATAGATAGATAGATAGATAGATAGATAGATAGATAGATAGATAGATAGATAGATAGATAGATAGATAGATAGATAGATAGATAGATAGATAGATAGATAGATAGATAGATAGATAGATAGATAGATAGATAGATAGATAGATAGATAGATAGATAGATAGATAGATAGATAGATAGATAGATAGATAGATAGATAGATAGATAGATAGATAGATAGATAGATAGATAGATAGATAGATAGATAGATAGATAGATAGATAGATAGATAGATAGATAGATAGATAGATAGATAGATAGATAGATAGATAGATAGATAGATAGATAGATAGATAGATAGATAGATAGATAGATAGATAGATAGATAGATAGATAGATAGATAGATAGATAGATAGATAGATAGATAGATAGATAGATAGATAGATAGATAGATAGATAGATAGATAGATAGATAGATAGATAGATAGATAGATAGATAGATAGATAGATAGATAGATAGATAGATAGATAGATAGATAGATAGATAGATAGATAGATAGATAGATAGATAGATAGATAGATAGATAGATAGATAGATAGATAGATAGATAGATAGATAGATAGATAGATAGATAGATAGATAGATAGATATAGATAGATAGATAGATAGATAGATAGATAGATAGATAGATAGATAGATAGATAGATAGATAGATAGATAGATAGATAGATAGATAGATAGATAGATAGATAGATAGATAGATAGATGATAGATAGATAGATAGATAGATAGATAGATAGATAGATAGATAGATAATAGATAGATAGATAGATAGATAGATAGATAGATAGATAGATAGATAGATAGATAGATAGATAGATAGATAGATAGATAGATAGATAGATAGATAGATAGATAGATAGATAGATAGATAGATATATAGATAGCTAGAAAGATAGATAGATAGATAAATAGATAGATAGATAGATAGATAGATAGATAGATAGATAGATAGATAGATAGATAGATAGAAAGATAGATAGATATATAGATATATAGATGTATAGATAGATAGATAGATAGATAGATAGATAAATGGATAATTTTATTTTCAAAAAAGGAAATTACAAAAACATAGTATTTGCTGGTATAAAATTAATTAAGGCAATAACTTTAAGTTGCCTGCAAAGTAACAAATGTTATATATATAAAAATTAAGCTTAGTGAATTGATTTAGTTAAATTAATCACAAAAATTCATTTAAAATGAGATATCGATATTTAAGAGCGGCTTTTAAAAAATTATATAAGTTTATGTAGCAGTTGCCATTTAGAACACTTAGAAGCTGTGAGTGGGAGAGCACAACATTACCAAGGAAGTTTCTTCTGTACCCTTGTCTGGAAAATATACCCATCATAAAGCAAAAACTTTCTGAAAGCATAAATTTCATAGTGTGACGACCCGAAAATTACTTTCTTGAAAGCGTTTTCTGAAAGTGATTTGCACAGTGAAAAACTTTCTTTGACTTTGTTCCTGAAAACGCTTTCTGCTGTCAGAAACTGTTTTTCAAAGTTGTTTCACTTTCTTGAAAGCGAACGTATGTTTTTCACCCGAATTTCTCTTCTATGAGCTGTATTTTGTGGGATCGTTACGTTTTCCCACAGCTCAGTTGACCGGGTAACGATTGCCCGATGATTTGTAAAGCATATCTCATCCCAATTGCTAGAAACGTGGTCTGATATGAAAAAACAATTCTTCAACATCGACATACTTTTCTATTTAAACGTGATTTTCGGCTTAACCGTAGAGACTTAAAAATTGAAAATTCGTGATCTAGGAAGTGAAACCTTTCAATCAATTTATCGCACAATGTGGAAAACGAACTTTTATGTTTAAACTCGATTTGCGGCCAAATAATACGTGCTAGACCCCTAAAGTTGACACCTTTTTTTTCGCTAAATGCGATTTCTGACTAAACTAAGCACTGTAGAGATCTAAAAAGTGCACATTCGAGTTCTATAGGGACTGCCACCTTTCAATTGATGTATAGTAATTTCCGAAAATATTCTTTCTTGAAAGTAAAAAGTCGCTTTAAGAAAGCATTTTTCTTTCATAGTGTGACTGCTCTCTGAAAGCACTCTCAGGAATATTTCAAAATTGAAATTTACGAAAAGCTTTCTGAAAGCATTTTCCTTTCAGTGTGTGAAGGTACCTTTATTATATATTATTTATTATTATTAAATATGTAGTAGATTACAAAGTTGCAGGTTAGTAGGTAGTAACAAATTCAAAACTCAATACTTTTTGTACTGTAACTGTCTTGAATAATAACTTGCTTTTTGTGACATAGCATTGGTCTTACAAAATCATTCATTCTTCTTCTTCTTCTTCTTCTTCATTTAACCCCGAGGGGGACCACTACTCTCCCATTTAACTGCTTCACCTAGGGTTCCACTTGTGGGGTTCGCCGGGCTGACCTCAGAAAACGCCGACAGGACTCCTGGTTTTGGATTATTCCATCTCTGAGGCCGATTAAATGCAGGTGCCGTTGCATTTGTTTCATCCAGGAGTTTTTGCGCCTGCCTTTCTTCCGCGATATTGTTGGGACGTCTTGTGCTATTGCCTTTTGAACTGGGTTCTCATCATGACATCTTCTTTGTACATGACAGTACCAGCTAAGTTGGTTATGCTGTATTTTGTCCAAGATGATATTTTTGACGTTTAGACTTCCTCGGATTCTCTTGCTTCTTATTCGATCGCGCTTTGCACTCCTGCTGTCATGCGAAGCATCTTCATTTCAACTGCCGTTAATTTACTCTCATACTTCTTGTACATTGTCCAACACTGTGAACCGTATGTAGAGTTTTCCTTTCAGCTTAGGGGGCATTTTTTTATCACAAAAGATGGTAGAGATTTTCCGCCACTTCATCAGCATACGCTTACGCGATGTCGTCTTCACAATATCCTTCGTTATTGATCCAAGGTATTTAAACTTTTCGCACTTAGGAAGCACTGTTCCATTCAAATAGATGTCCGGAATATGACTGCGTGGATCAGAAAATCGACAGCATAGGTATTCGGTCCTTTTCGCGCTAATTCGGTAACGTCTGTAAACCACTCCAAGGCGTGCTTTTTCATCTATGTTATGAGAGAGGCAACTTGACCAAGCTTTGAAAGCCGTTTTTTTCCTAGACAAAACTGCTTTGGCTTCATCATTCCACCACCATGTTTCTTTGCCGTGTTGGTAGTGTCCTCTGACAATTCCTAGCAATGATTTCGCTTCCCGCAGGCAGGTTTCTTGCAGAGAGTCCCACATTTGCATGTCTGTCGTTGTTTTTGTACAGATAATCTTTCATAAAAGAGACAAACGCCTTTTACTTTATCCAGATTGTACCACTTGATTCCTCTAGAATGCTCTGTTTGTTTGTTCGTCTTCCTCGTCTCCATAAAAAAATTCTGTCTGTTGTGGGGCGATCGGTTTACCCAAAATCACTGCAATCTTTGACTTGCGGCTTCATGAAACTGGGTAGCAGATGGTTATCGAGCTGAGTTTCATTTCCACCACTACTGTAAGTGATAAGATGCTTTTGTTGTTTGATGAACATGGAATTTAACACGATAAGACCATATGATCCGCGCATGTTTAGGATGTCTTCACCAGGAGGGTTCCTAGTTCCGTACCCCAAACCACCATGATAGTCCTCATAGTCCTCGTTAGATTTTCCGACATGTCCATTCAAATCTCCGCCACAAACAGAAGCTCATCTTTCTGGATGTTTTTAAGATGATTATGAAAGTCTAGCCAAAACGCATCTTTTTACGATTGTTCACATCACATTTGGGAAGCATAAGCGCTGACAATATTCCACATATTTCCTTGCATCACCAATTTTAGAGACATCAAACGGTCACTGGACTTCGAAATAGCCAAGACGTTACCAAGCAATTCCTCTGGAAGGATGATACCGATTCCGTTTTTGTTCTTTTCTTCTCCGTAGTAGAACATCTTATATGCCTTTGTCTTAACGTCCATGAAACGAGCCCTGTTTCCAGTATTTTGCCAACACAACATGTCTATTCGCCTTCTTTTCATCATCTCTTTCAACTCACAACTTATACCGGTCATAGTCCCAACGTTCCAACTCGCCACTCTTAAATTCCGTCCAATTTGTTGCATTACTTTGGTAGCCCCCGGAATCCGTTTACCTCTGACCCGACCATTTCTGATCGGCCCAGGGTATCATGAAACTACCTGGCGGGGTAGTGCCTCTTATAATGGGTGATTTTTTAACAGGCTTAGAACTTTAAAAAAAAAAAAAACACAAAAAGTTCGAAAAAATGAATAAAATATTTATTTGAATCGATAGTTTGAACCTTGCAATTTAATGTTTAAAGATAATTTCATGCAAATGTTGACCGCGGCTGCGTCTCAGGTAGCCCATCCGCTGAGTCCAATTTTGGCATACTCTTTCACACATATCGGCCGGTATCTCACGAATGAATGCATGGATGTTGGCTTCCAGTGCGTCAATCGAAGCGGGCTTGTCCCTATAGACATTAGCCTTGACATACCCCCACAAAAAATAGTCTAATGGTGTCAAATCGCACGATCTAGGCGGCCAATTGACCGGCCCGAAACGTGAAATTAACTGTTCACCAAACTCGCCTCGCAATTGCGCCATTGTTTCGCGTGCTGTGTGGCATGTGGCACCGTCTTGTTGAAACCACATATCATGCAAGTCAAGAACTTCCATTTCGGGCAAAAAAAAGTTTGTTATCATCGCTCGGTAGCGTTCACCATTGACAGTAACGCTGCGATTCGCATCATCTTTGAAGAAATATGGCCCAATAATGCCGCCGGCCCATAAACCGCACCAAACAGTGGCTTTTTCGGAATGCATTGGTAGCTGTTGCAATGCTTCTGGCTGATCTTCACTCCAAATGCGGCAATTTTGCTTATTTACGTACCCATTCAACCAAAAATGAGCCTCATCGCTGAACACAATTTTTCGATAAAAAAGCGGATCCTCGGCCAGCTTTCCAAGAGCCCATTCACCAAAAATTCGGCGTTGTGGTAGGTCGGCTGGCTTTAGTTGTTGCACCAGCTGTATCTTAAAAGGCTTTACGCCCAAATCCTTCCGCAAAATTTTCCACGTAGTGCTGTAACAAAGGCCTAACTGCTGGGAACGGCGCCGAATCGACATTTCGCGGTCTTCTGTCACACTAGCTGATACGGCCGCAATATTTTCTTCACTACGCACAGTACGTAAACGTGTTGGTGGTTTAATGTCCAACAAAGTAAATTTGGTGCGAAATTTGGTCACAATCTTCCTAATAGACTGTTCAGAAGGTCGAGAATGCCGACCATAAAATGGAAGCAGCGCGCGATGAACATTTCGAACCGAGCACGAATTTTGATAGTAAAATTCAATAATTTGCAAGCGTTGTTCATTTGTAAGACGATCCATGGTTAAATTGCAAACCAAACTGAAGCTGTTTGACAGCAACACAAGGTACTAAACACACGTCAGCTGTCAAAACCAGTGTTGCCAAAACAAACCAGCTAAAAAATCACCCGTTATTAGCAAGTTAATGCAAGCTTTATGCTCTTAATTTTTCGAAAAATTTTAAAATTGCGGAATATGTCTGCAAGTTTTTGACATTGGCATGCTCCTGTTTTACGTGGTTTGATCTGCTTCTTTTACAATACCGGTGATCTCCAGACGTTAACCCAAGGACTTGCATATACACGATTTATGGTTAGATCTAAGGTGTTAAAAAATCATTCATTACATTGTTTTTTTCGTTGACGAGTTTATTTCAGTGAAATATATATAATTCACTTGCCAGCATAAGCACTTATTTTGATATTATGTACATAGGGTATCCCACAGTCAACGGCCTTGACGAAAAAAAATTTGTTTCTGTGATAATTTTGAGTCGAAAACTTTAGAGATACTATTCTGGCTTTTTGTTTGGCTCACCCGGGGCTTAGACAAACGAGTAGAACTAGTAGCGTATAAGTGTGTTAGTGTATCTGAACACGAGAGAGCCAACTAGTAGCCCAAATAGTATAATATTTTTGCCTGCGAGTAGCCTGCCAGCTATCCTACTAGTGTAGTGTATTTTTTTCATTTATTTGTTTTGTTTCCATAGTTTCCATAATTTGTATATTTTTCTGTATGAAATATTTTTCAAAAATCATACTAGTTGACAAAACGCGCAGAGAACTACTAGTCACACATACATTCATAAAACTTACACTATGGACACAAATTCTACTAGTTCTACTTGCTTGTCTAAACCCCGGGTTAGAGCCGATTTTTCAATCATCAGTTAAACTATCAACGGAATAAATACTATGGCAACACGAACAAATTTTTGTTTTATCTGAAGAATAAAAACTATCTGAGGTTTAACTGACTATTGAAAAATTGGACCTTAGTCGTTTAAATTTTTTGTTTTAAACAGTTTGACGGGGTTTTCCCCCTAGTCGACGATGCAATGTAATTTAGCAAAACAGGGGTTTGCTAAATTATTTCCGATTAATTTGTCAGAATTGATTTGGATGATTATACACTGCTCGTCATACGGTTAGAAGCAGGCATTTGTGAAAAGTTAATCTGAAATATCTCCTTTTGTATGCGAAAGATATAAAAATTTGGTATGACACAAGAGACACTTTTAAATGTACCATAGAACAACTTATGTTTGAGCTTCGAGAAAAAAAGTTAACGGCGTATAAGAGAATAAATGTTCATAAGGTTAGAAGCACATACAAGAAATGACGAAAAACGATGGTTTTAATATTTTTTCTTTTTTAATTTTCTTAGTCTAATTTGTATGCTTGTAATGTGGGCTGCTGGTAGCAGCTTTCAAAATAAATTCAAAGATAGGTATACAGTGATTCCAAATAGTCAAGTGAAATTTCACTGAAGGCCAACTTAATGGCGTGAAGCAGTCATCGTATTGGTTTCCTTCTTCGTATACTTTTTGTGCGAGCCATCCCCTAACATTTAATGTTATCTTCACGTCCGATGCATAGGGGGTTAAGGGAGCAATAGAGCATTTTAGCTTATATTTGATGATTTAAATACTGCAGTTGCATGAATGGGGGCGATGTTTGTATGAAAATCCGTGAAGTTCATCTGAAAGATGATCTTTGGTTTGCGGAAATAGTACTTCTAGCGACGCTTTACGACGGTACGACTGTAAACCATTCACCTTGGTACTTTCAACAACCAAGTTTATCATAGGCATCATAATAGGATGATGCTCTCGAATTCATTACCCCTCCTTCCCTGTGTAAAGACTGTTAAGAAATTACTCTTCATCGTTGAAAAAATTGTTACAACCATCTTGTTGAGGAAAGAAGAGCAATTTCTGAACCGTCATCATAACAGGGAAGAAGGCGTAGATAATGATTCAGGGGCAATATCCTGTTATGGGAAGATAAACTTGGTTGTTAAAAGTAATAAGATGAATGGTTCCCAGTCATCGTGGTACTACAAAGCGTCGCTAGAAGTACTATTTCCGCAAACCAAAATCCAGAACAATAATAGCCACCATTCCTGCAAATTTCAAGATTCTAGACGCAGTCGTCATTTTTCTTCAAATCACCCCCTACCATATGAACTCTAAGATGTTACGTGTCACAAAAATTTTCGATTGTTTGATTTAAACCTTCTTAAATTCAATTTTTATTATTTTCTTAATTAAAACTTTCCAAATTCTAGAATAATAACAATAATCAAGACCCGACTACACGACAAATTGCCCTTGGGAATTATGTCCAGGTCCACTCTATATACAAATATTCTGTATGGGTTGAATAAAAGTACCGCGCTCTCCATACTCAGGGCCGCACCGATGAACATTCTTCCAAAACAAAACCGCCAAAGGATATACCTACTCACTTTGTCTCCTGGAAGACTAGAAGAGAAGCGGGCACAACTAAATCGTTGGTTCGGAAGCGGCGTAACGGCGCGCAATCCTTTTGATCTGCACCGCTTGGCCCGTATGATCATAATTACTTATGCCATTTAGAATTATTGTGTGTCTGGAATTTTTCCTGCATGAGGTCAGCAGCATTTCTCTAACTGTTTTAATTGACCTGGTCTGAGTCTGATGGTTGACATCATATACCTGCCTCTATGCTATCTAATTACTGATTCTACACTTGTTCGCCACCATTTCGAATCAAAAATTCCTTTTGCCAAACCAAAAACTCGATCCGAATAACGAATGGCAAGATAAGATGGCTGGCAATATTGAAAATTTTTGGGTCACAAATTCTTCAATAAAAAACAAAAAAAAAAACAAAACAAAGAATTAAAACCCTTGGTTTCTTACAAGAAGAGTAATACCTATACGAATCATCCTACCTGCAGAGCTGAACAGTAGCCAGCCGGCCATCACCACGTAACGCGTTTGTTTTCTATTAAATCAATCAAATCAATTTCGTTGCGAAAGTGATGAATTATATCAAAGCAGAGCCGACGGCATGCATCGCTTCGGCCAGCGCGGTGGCGCAGCGCAATAGCTATAGCAGTGTATCCTCCCAAACCTTGAGAAAATCTATATGATTTTTCCTCAGTCCCCAGTTATCGTCCTTCGACGTCGAAGTCTTTCTCTTGATAATGCGCAGTTAAGAGCCTGCAGTCTGGTGGGGGTCATGTCGCTGTTTCGTTTCTAATTCGTATTTAGTAATCTTTCACGTGATGATGTCCCAGGATGACGATGATGATAGGGGCCAAGACCCAGCCTGTGCCGTGCTAGTAGGACATGGCTGATGGCTACTTAAAAAATCTCTCACATACCTATAACTCGAGACAAATATTTTTTGGCAAAAATAAAATATTTGTCATTTGAAGGTACCTATACCTACATATATATTTCCTGCAAGATTATTCTCGGCTGAACAACACAAGACGGCAAATCTGTCCATTTAGAGGGCCTAATTCTTACGTTCCTACCCTGGTGGATCATGGACACATCATGATGGTCTTTGTCGTTGCTGGGCTGAGTCGCGAAAGTGAAACACTGCTGTCAACTGGCCATAACTGGTACCACTGTGACTGGTATATAATTGCAGCCGCTGCGCTGCGCCGGTCATGATGACGATATCGCAAAGATAGTTATGGATATGAAGAGGTGGTGGAGAGGAGTGACAACAGTGTGCCGGTTGACAGGCTTCGTACAATTGATGTTTCATCATTTCCTTTGGCTCTCGGCTCGACTGACTGGAGTAGAAATGTAAGTGCGACTACCTAAAGCCAGCCCAATGTGGTTATAATTGATTTAACACAGCCAGCACACAAGGCTAGGCTGCTATAAAGTTGACACATTTAAATTATTATTAATAATTTTTTTTGTTGTTAAATTTTCTAATCGTAGGTAAGCTCGGTAATTTGTTGCCGCGTGAGTTTATTTCCGCTCCATATACTCATTCTACTTATAATAGGTATATTGTGGCAGAGTAAGGTCGGGAATCACCTGATATTTTCATAGAAATATCTCACTTCATATGACTTGATGTTTATCTTTCATTCGTGGTTTCGACTTAACATAATCAATTTTGCAATAAATGTGAATTTAATTATTTCATTGGCCTAATATACCTACTTGATTCACAATATGTAGTTTGTTGTTGTGATGGATTGATAAAAAGTGAAACTTATTTTATAGTATTACTTTCAAGCATGCTAACGAGTTGATTGTCTTGTATCATTAAATTCATCTCAATTATTGGTCTGGTTTATTCTGCAAATGCTTTCGTTTTTGTAATTTAATTGATTTTCCCATGGAATTAAAAATAATGTAGGTTACGTTAGGACTTGTTTTAGTTTCAATTTTCCTTTCACACCTGAAGTTCGATAATTTGAGGTGATTTTTTAATTAAATGCGATTTTGCATTTAATGTTAAAAGGCATTTAAAAAGAGTTTTGACATTTCTGATAGGTATCTACCATAGTAGTCCAGTCCGCTTGGGAAAGATATATGCTGAAAATTATTTAACACCTTTATTTTGATATAATTATTGATAAGCTGTCCAAAGTTCCCATCAATACGTGTGCAGACATTGTTGAAATTGCCCTATGGTCAATGGTTCTATGTAGAACCACTTGGCTAAATGGTTATTGCATGGGAATACACAGGGCCACCGTTTGGCTGCAGGTTGAGGTACAGACATTCAGAAAAACATAACTGCGAGGCCTACTTTTTTCTTGTTCTCTATCGTCGTAATATATATTAGGTACAATTAATACGTCCCTTATTTTGGCGGACACTTTGTGGCAGAATTGAAAAAAAGTTGGTGTCTGTTTTTGTAGCTAATTAGCGTAACTACTACAATTTTTGGCACCCCAAATTTTTGACCCAACTATTGGCACCCCATGATTCAACAATTATTTTCTCAGTAACCCGTTGTCCGAATAAGTCAATTTATTTTTTATTTTGAATTCTAACATTTTTCTCATATTTGTTTATAAGTGAAAGTAAAAACGCATTGAAAAAAAATTAAAAATCGTCAAAATTTCCATTGTTTTGGTTAAGGACATATAATTTTGTAAGTGTTTTTTAACTGCTTACTTTTATATTTTTAAATAATTTCTTTTTTTAATTTATTAATAAAACGTTAAAAAAGCCGCTTTGGAATATAACTTGTTAAAAAAGTTATTTTTTTTTTTTTTAGTACGCGCACTCAAGGGGTTTTTGGTACCCTTAAATTGCTAAATTAGGGGCCATTGAAAAAGTTAGCTGTTGATTTTAAGCCACTTGCAAAGTTTAATCATTGAATATTTTAATGCAGAAATATACCTTAAGACTTCAGAATTATTTCTTTTCCAAAAAAAATTCATTTTAACCCATATCTTCCCCATAACGTAACTTTTAATTTTTTCAATGATCATTGGTAATGTAGTTCATCATTGAAAAATTAAAAGTCATTTTATGAGAAAAGTTGTGCAAAATTGAATTTCATTTTACCTAGAAATAATTATAAAGTCAATTAGCTTTACTTTGGCATCAAAATAATCAATTATTTTTTCTTCGAAACCTCTCAAAATTGACAATTAATATTTTCAATTATGGTTTTCAATGATAGCTATAACTGGTCCCTTAAACACAGTGCGAGCGTTAGGAAAACAGGGAAGGATTAAAGAGGAGATGCCGATGCACATTGGTTTTGAACCTTTGAATATCGAAATGGAAGGGAAAAAATAGAGCCGGGTAAAGCATTCCACATTCGGGTAGTTCGGCAAAAAAAGAATCTCTATACTTGACCGCACGTCCGAAGTTGGGCTCAAGGGTAAACTGATGTGCATTCCTGAAAGTACGAGTATTACGGTTAAATTCTTTTAGGGGCGGAATGCAACTGGCTATTTCAGTAGAGCACTGCTTATAAAAATAACGGTAAAACAACGAAAGACATGAAACATTGCGGCGGTGTTCGAGAGTTGCAAATGCTTCCGTTATATTTCTGTCACCTATCATTTTCATAGCTCTTCTTTGTATCTTATCCAAAAGACACAATTGGGTTATTGGAGCACCTGCCCAAACATGAGAGTTGTACTCGAGTTTTGGACGAATAAAGGCTTTATAGATTACAGCCAGATCAGAAGGGCAGACAAATTTCTTGCATCGCCGAAGAAAACCTAAGCACTTAGCAGCATTTTTGGCGACGTCGAATATATGGTCATTCCACAGAAGGTGGTCTGTTATACACATACCGAGGACTGAAAGCTTTTCGGTTTCCTCAATGCAAGTGCCACTCATGGATAGTGGCATGGGGGGTGGGTTTCTCTTAGACGACAGTAGACAGCATTGGGTTTTTGAAGCATTAAAATCCACGCGGTTTTTGATTCCCCATTGGACAATGCTGTCAAGATCAGAATTTAATGAGCTTATCATACGCTGCCGTTCGAGTTCCACATCCGAAGGACATGGATGTGAATCTAAAAACGAATATGAGAAGCTGAGGGTACTGTCGTCAGCGAAACAGTTTAATGGATTAGAAGTTTCAGACAAAAGATCATTTATAAAAATAAGGAAGAGAGTCGGAGACAAAACGGAGCCCTGGGGCACACCAGCATTTATTTTGTGGATTTCAGACTTGAAACCGTCTAATACAACTTGTATTGAACGGTCCGAAAGGTAATTTCTAATCCAACGAAGAAGAGATTCATCGAAACCAAATGCGCGCATTTTCGATAAGAGAGCTTGATGCCCAACTCTATCAAACGCTTTTGAAATATCAAGTGCAATAATCTTACTTTCTCCAAAACGATGTAAAGATTTGTTCCACTGTTCGGTGGGATATACCATCAGATCACCAGTGGACCTATTGCTTCGAAAGCCGTACTGCCGGTCATTAAGAAGCTTTCGTTCTTCGAGATATTTCTTTAGCTGAAAATTGATCAGCGTTTCCATGACCTTGGAAAGAAGGGACATAAGTGCAATTGGACGATAATTTGAGGGTGAAGAAGATACGCCTTTTTTAGGGACTGGCTGGACAAATGCTGTTTTCCACCCACTCGGAAAGAGACCCGTAGAATAGGACAGATGGAAAAGCTTACGCAGTGGTTTTGCCAGCGTTGAAGAACACCTCTTCAGAACAATGGGAGGGATACTATCCGGGCTAGTGGATTTGTATATTAAGATCTTTTAAGACTCTGGCAACTGCACGAGTGCGAAAGAAGATTCGTCCCATAAAATTGTTTGCGCTCTCAAGTACGGGAGGAGTCATAACACTTTCTGGCAGCGTCGAATTAACTGCAAACTGTGCTGCAAGCAAATTGGCTTTATCTAACGAGCTGACAATAGGGGTGTCGTTGAAGACGAGCGTTGGAACCGACGACGAAGTGGCATTTCGTATGTTCTTTGCAAATGACCAAAAGTTTTTACTACTATTGGGACATTGTAGAGTTTTGTGCCTTAATTTTTGGTCATGCAAAAATTTGGTTCTTCGAATATGGCCGTTACAGGACTTCCTGGCTTGTTGAAACTTTTTCCGGTTTTCCTCAGTTGGGTTGGCTTTGTAACTACGGAAACTTACTTCTCTGACCCTAATAACCTCTTTACAGCTCGAATCAAACCACGAGTTTTCCTTGGGTTTGATAGATTTTACCCTGTTCGGGATAAAATTTCTCATTCAACAAAGAATTAAATTTGTGATCATATCTGCACTAGCGTCTACGTCACTATCGAGGGAGCATAGTGACCAGTTATAGTTACTGAAGAAACCGTTGAGACCGTCCCAGTTGGCTTTCTCGTATTTCCAAACGGTTCTCGTTGGTGCTTTCTCTTTAACTGAGTTTTGTTGGCACGAGATATTACCAGATATGACACAATGGTCTGACGAGCCTAGAGGCGATGATACACTAATAGTGTATTTATCGGGGTCAGAGGTAAGAAACAAGTCAAGGGTGTTGGCGGATTGACCTGTAACATCCGGTATTCGAGTTGGCTCGTCAACAAGCTGAGTCAGGTGGTTCAACTCAGCAAAGAGCTCAACATACCTTCCTTCGGGTGTTGTCTGACCCGAAAAGCGAAGCCAACTAGAATTGTGTACATTGAAATCGCCCGCAATGACGATTTCGGTGTGAGGGTAATGGGCAACAATTCTTTGAATGGAGTCGGACAGAGCATCAAATTCGTTACAAGTTGAATTTCTGTCCAGATTAGGACTTCGATAAAGTAAACAAGTATGAATGATGCGCTTATTCACCGTGAACAGCTGGCCTGTTTTTTGCAGTGTGAACATATGTGGCATAAAAATTCCTTCTTAGCGCACGAATGTTGCTGAAATCAACTCTAAAACTACCAACCACTTCGATTCTCTAAGCTAACGAAAACACAAGTCAGACAATTACCTAAGATGAATATTTAATTCTAGTTCCCAATTGGAACTTTTCAGTACAACTTGTCACTAGTGTTATGCCTTAGCGACAAATAGTACTGACAACTATGTATCTGACGTCAGACTTACTTGCTCGATGTATGCACTATGTAGGAAGCTTCACACACAGTACACATAACGATCAAGTTAATGCAACTGTGAGAGGAGAAGGGAGGAGGAAAAATGGGGTTTATCACTCGTTGCACTGTTTATTGTTTTTTTGTCATCGCTTTTCTTGCTTTTATTTTTTTTGTTGGCACTGTACATTATATTGTTTTATTAATAAAAAGGGTGCCCATAATTAGATCCAAAAAAAACTAGGGTTCAACTATTGGCACGGGGTGCCAATAATTACATCGTATGCAGCTACAATGATTGGCACTGCCAATAATTATACTGTTATGAGTGCCAATAGTTGTATAATTCAACCGTTATTGATTTCAGTTTGAACAAAATACCGGAATACCATATTAAATGTTTTAAATCACTCAGTGTAAGTATCTTCCAATTTCTTCTTGTAAGGTTTGTTTGAAAAAAAAAGACAGCAGCGTCTTAAATGTCGACAAGAAATTCAGTTCACCTTTTAAAAAATATATATATTTTACCTCATTTAATTTACTAAATCTGCAATGAATTGAAAACTTAAATTTGTTTGTTTCCATTAAAAATAGGTATGTACCTACTATATGAAAGTAATTATTCAATTTCAATTAATTGAATTTTCAAAAATAAGGTAAAAACTAATTTTGGTCCCTTCCTTTAAAAATATAATTTATTTAGCAGCATTTCCCCACCCTATAACTTTTTTATGCCAATAGCGAGTTTTCCGCAATTTATTTTGACTTTGATATCATTTTTATTTTGTTACAAAAACACGTTATTAAGTATCTCTTTTTCCTTTTCGTATGAAACCCCAATTCGTTCTCAAAACAACAACTAATATTTTGTTGACAAAAAATAAATTTAAAATTATCAACAAAAAAAAAACGAAAAAAAGGAAATTCAGAAAATTTTAAAAATTTGCTTTAAGAGATCCAACGTTTATAAGAAAAAGTAAACTGTTAAGAATCCGTTTTTTATCCAACATTCAAAATTTCTTGAATTTCCTTTTTTTTTAAGTTAATAATTTTGAATGTATTTTTTTGCTAAAAAAATATAAGGTAGCCTACAGATTACAAATTGGGATTTAATAAAAAAAGTAAACTTAATAACGTGTTTTTGTAAAAAACTGATATAAAATGAAAAAAAAAACGGCCTAAAAATACAGACAAAATGGGTTTAAATTAATTGCGCCGCACGGTGAGTAAAAACTACTACCTGTTCTTGTTTAAATACAATCATGGTTGGTTTTAAAACTGAAGTTCGTAAAATAAATGCGGGTGTCCCCCAAGGCTCTATTTTGTCACCGACTCTTTTTTTTCATTTTTATAATGTGCGCCGCACACTGGGGCAGAACGACCCTATTGGTGGCAATAAATCAGGGAATAGAGCTAGCAACCTGAAAATTTCTGAAATTGTTTATAGAATCAATATATTGATATTTCAAAACCCAACAATGACCACGCCCACCAAATCGCCCACTTTTTTTAATTTCGAAAAAAATGGCCAAATGAAGATACCCACCGTATTTAATATATAAACATTTAGGGCTGTCAAATTTGGCTATAAATACGCCTACAAACATTTATATATTTGTTCTTTGCAAAAAATAAGTACACATAATTTTTTTCAGTAAAAACAGAATAACAAAATAAATATTTTAATACAGAAAATAGAACATAATTGAGAATAGCATAAATGTATTGATTTTTCATTAATTTAAAATAAAATCATCCCTTTCTTCATCACTGTTATCTTCTTCTACCTCAGAATTTGTATTATCAACAGTGGGAGCTTTAAGCAACCTCAATGCTTCAATTGGCATGTGTTGCTCCTTTTTTTCGGGTAGTTTCCTCATGCTAGTAATAATAGGATCAGAACAGAACAGAAAAAAGAGTTAAAAATATCTCGGTTAGTGTTTTCTCTACTGGATTTCCGAGAATGGTGCTCTCTATAATTTTTGAAGTCCTTATTCCTTGATTCTTGAGCTTCTTCAGACAGTTAACCAATCGGTAACCGTGCATGGGCTATTATTTCCGGTCCATGAATGAAATATTTATGAAGGGTAGGTGACATGTAATACCAGGGATACTTTTCCACATAATATCTGGCAGTATCGATTGCGAAATTTTTGAAGTTCTCTACATCTATTTCATAGCCACTATAGCCACAACAATCATAATAATATGCATCTTTTTTATGAGTTGTACATCAATTATTGTAATTTCAGCGGAAATTTCAGGATTTTGAAAGAAACGCCTGGCTGTATTGCCATCATTCGAGTTCCCGAATCCGGGCTTTGGTTTGTCTATTATCAAACCACAACGATCTTTAAACTCTTTTTGTATCCTTTTTTTGTTTTCAGCAACAACTATGTTGTCATCATCCCCTCGAGCTTGCTATTTCTTAAGAGGCAATTTGTAGGCTAAGTGAAGTAAATTTTCGAATCCATGAAGAACGGACAGTCCAAACTCTAAGTTTTCTGTTTTAACTTCCCTTGTCAACATACTATCTATATCATTAAAGCTTCTAGATGACGCACCACATATTAAACACTTTTGTGTTGATGACGTTTCCATAATAGCATAACAGACTTTGCCGTCAATCATTGTAAAAAGTAGAGTATGATTGACTTGTACTTCTCTTTCTTCAATTAACATTGTTGTCTTTCGCAGATTCTTCACCTCATTTTCAACTTTATTCTTTTCTGCAATAGACATTTCTGTAGATTCCTTTACAAACTCTATTTTTAATGGCCTACAGTATCTTGTAGAACCTGGACGTGGATTTTGCCATACAACCTTGGAACTGGAAGAAAGTCTAAGAGGAACAACAAATGGTTTGAAGACCGAAGAATCAGTTGCTTCAAGGCCATGGAAAGCTTGTTTGTAGGAGCTGTGTCCCGAACTTCCATCAAAGCCCCACTTGCAAAACAAGCTCAGATTTTCCGTTTCAAATGTTGTTTACGGACCAATTACTTCCATCTGTGATTCCAACAAACGCTTTGTGGTTAAATCTAGTAGTGCCAGAAGGGTAACCTTTACTAGTTTCGCTAACTTCGATGCATTCGGGAAGTGGATAACATTTTTGTTTTGCAGCTTGTAGGACCTTATATGCAGGAAATTTTTCTGGTGCACTCATTCTGATAACATTGTATTGATGTCGAGAGAGTTGCACTTCAACTGTAACCCTAGTGCTTCTTGGCCTGACATTTTACAACTTTTGGGTTCCAGTGACTCCCTATATGACTTCCCATATTTTTTGCTCGGTCAGGGGTAGTTTTTGTTATATCATTTAACACTTTAGAAGCACTAACCTGTCCCACTGCTCTCAAGCTCATTTGAGTAGCAAAACTCAACATAGAAATCGATGTAGACTCTCTTAGTTTTTTTGTTATCATTCTTTTTGTACGTTCAGTACCACGCTTAAGCCTTTCTTCAGGGCAACAAAGAAAAGAAATAGATGTCTCAAGCCATGAACTATTTGTTTTAAGAAACCTCTCTAATTTTCGAAAAGCCTTTTCAAATTGAGTTTTATACTCAGATTTGAATCGAGAAAGTGTTTTCGTTAATCGAAGTTTCCTGTTCGTTTTTTTTAACTCTTCTTCCAGAAACACAAATTGCCCTTGTAAATTAATATTTTCAACTGACCACATTATATTGACAAGCTCCTTCCGGGTTATAAATTTTTTTTTTTTTGTCAGAAAGCACATTTTGTAAAGAAGCTTTTTTATTAAAACCACAAAAAAGCGCAGAATTTTCTTGCAGTTCCTTAATTCAGTTAAGACATGCTATCAATAACAACAAAACTTTTTCTTGCGACACAACTAAACCGATCAATGTTTGCACAAAGAAGCAAAAAAAAAGTAATTTTAAAGTTTTTTTATGATAATTACCGTTTTATATAATTTAAAGCACTTTCTCACAAAAAAAAAACTCTTAAATAGATTAACATATACCAGAACTTAAAGGCTCCATACCAAAAATTTTAATATTTTATGATTTCTATTTTTTTTTATTTAATTAAAAACACTTTACAAATTTCTTCACACCAAACTCAAGCTAATCTGTGAACAAGAATGGCTTGCGCCGATGCTTATCATGCTAAATGTGTTTATGATAACGGTTTAAAACTTTTACTTTATTAACAGTGGGGTATTTGAATATTAAAATAAAATAACAATGGCCCCATACGGTCAGTTTCATTTTTCGATTTATTATAACCGATTTGGCCATTCTGCCCCATTATGCGCCGCGCGGTGAGTAAAAACTACTACCTGTTCTTGATTAAATACAATCATAGTTGGTTTTAAGACTGAAGTTCGTAAAATAAATGCTGGTGTCCCCCAAGGCTCTATTTTGTCACCGACTCTTTTTCATTTTTATAAATGATCCTTTTTACCGAAACCACTAATCCACTTAACTGTTTTGCTGATGATACCACCCTCAGCTTTTCATATTCATTTCCTGATTAAATTCCT
This sequence comes from Melangyna quadrimaculata, assembly GCA_949320155.1. Lineage (NCBI taxonomy): Eukaryota > Metazoa > Arthropoda > Insecta > Diptera > Syrphidae > Melangyna > Melangyna quadrimaculata. The sequence continues at coordinate 194,952,907 of OX439483.1, forward strand.
TGTTCTTCGAATGTGGAATTGCAACGGCAATATACATATTATATTTATGTATTTATATTATATATATATATACTGACCACCTTTTCTGGAATGACCACATATTGAATATTGCTAAAAATGCGGCTAAATGCTTAGGTTTCCTAAAACGATGTAAAAACTTTCTTTCCCCCGCTGATCTGGCCACAATTTATAATATAAGGCCTACATATGTCATAAACTAGAATATAATTCTCATATCTGGTCTGGTGCATCAAAAACATCCTTGCACCTACTGATAGAATCCAGAATAGAGCTTTAAGGCTGATAGGTGACAGAGCAATTTCCGAAACAATTGTTTCGTTGGAACATCGTCGAAACGTCTCTTGCCTATCACTGTTTTATCGTTACTTCTTTAAACAATGTTCTAGTGTTGCATTCCGCCATACAAAAATTTCACCGTAGTACTCGTACCGTTGGGAATGCTCATCGGTATACTCCTAAGTCAAAATTCGAACGTACAGTTAAGTACAGAGATTCATTTTATAGCCGTACGCCACGAATGTGAAATTCCTTAACCGACTCTATTTTTCCTCCCCATTTCAATGTTCAGACATTTAAGATGCATGTACATCGGTTTCTCCGACGCAGTCCTCCCACTGTTTCCTAAATGCTCGCACTGTGTTAAACCAACATTTTAAGGGTAGTCATAAACCGTAGTCATAAGCGCGTTAATTTATAAAAAATAATTGGGCAAAGTTAAATCCAGTTAAAAGAAAAGAGACCAAAAATAATAAAAACTGTTATAATAAGTCGAGGGGTAGAGAAAACGAGAAAATTAACTCTTAATTTTGTCGACTTTAAATGACCTCAAAAAACCATAATTTTCGTCTAGGCCGGTGACTGTGGGACACCCTGTATATTTATTTATTAACTTATAGATACTATATTTCTTTATTATTTTTAATTTAAAACAAAGTGTTCTTAAATCATAAAAATGAAAGAGTGCCAATTATTGTAGTATTTGATTAGCTTTTGTTTAAATTGGCATTACAAATATATTTCAAATAATTAAATCTTTATTTATAAATTTTAACCAACGCGGAATTTAATAAAGTATACTCTAGTGTACAACATAATCAAATTACTCTACAAATAAAAATGTTATAGTTGATCAAAGTTGGAATTTCCCTAAGGGTGCCAATAATTGTAGTCGTTACGCTAAATGATAATTTGTCGCTCAATCCAAAAATGTGTAGCTTGCTTAGTTTTTAATTTATTAAAAATTCCGCTAAAATAAGTCTGAAGTTATCGGACAAAATCTAAAATAATGGGAACTTTGAAGTAAATTTGGTACCCAAATTTGTAGCTTTTTTAAATGCTCTTGAAAATATTCGAATTCCCGCTAAAATAAGTCTGAAGTTAGCGGACGAACATTCGAAAATAATTATTTTTTTGATGACCAAAATTGTAGCTTTTTAAATGGTAATTTGTGGCTCAAAAATTAATTTATTATCTCTTAAGGGTAACTTTTTATTTAAATTTTAAGTCTAAAAAGTTCACTTCCGGTCCAATGAAGCTGGAGGACAAAATCGAAAAAAATGATATTTTCAATTTGTTTCTTTTGCCAGAATTTGTAGCTTTTGAAATTCTGATTGGTTGCGCAAGCTTAAAATTTGTAGCTCTAACCGTTTATTTAATATTAAAGTTTCCGCTGGCAAAAGTTACAAAAAAATGGACCTTCTAAAATCTAAAAAAAAAATGAAAAAATCAGTTTTTTCCCACAATTTGAAATTTCTCTGAACTAGACCAACCACACAAACCGCGATTTTTTAGCTCGCATGTTTTTTTTTTGTTATACAAAATTCCGCTAAAATAATAGACCAAGAGCCCACAGCAAATTTTGGGAGTGGGTTTGTAGGTGCATATATCGTGGTATCGAGAACAATCGTCTGGCAGGTTTCTTTTTCAGCCTTTGGCGGGGGTTTGAAAATAGCGATTTTCCAATTTATTTTCTCAGAGGTATTACCACTTCAATGAGTTTTCGCTAAAAAAGCTATTGTCTTGAGTTATATTGGTCGGATTGCCAAGATTATGACGTTTGAATTTAAAAAAATGACAAAGCATCACGGCATATATTTTTTAAATTTATTGAAGTGGTAATACCTCTGATAAAATAAATTTTAAAATTGCTATTTTCAAGCCCCCACCCCCGCCAAAGGATGAAAAATAAACCTGCCAGACGATATATATGAACCTGAAAACCCTCATACTCATTTTTTGGTTATCAGTCCACTCCCAAAATTTGCTGTCGGCTCTTAGACTATAAGATTTTAACGGTCAAAATTTAAAAAAAATTTAAATTTTCAAACTTTAGTTTTAACAAGAAACTGTAGCTTTTGTAGCTTTTACTGGTGATTTTTAAATTGTAAAACTGCACTTGCGCTATAGATACTTAAAAATCAAATAAAAAATCACAAGTAAATGCTACAAAATTAATTTTTGAGCAACAAATTCACATTTCAAGAGCTAAAATTTCTGGTAAAAAAGTTTAAAAAATCAATTTTTTTTTTTTTATTTTTACCGTTAAAATGTTATTTTAGCGGAATTTTGTACAACAAAAAAAAAAACATGTGAGCTACAAAATCGCGGTTGAGCGGTCCATAATCCCTAATATTATATGATTATGGTAGCTTATGGATTCGTAAGAAAAATCGAACTCAAACAAAAAAAGTTTTTTTCTCCTGTTTGCCCACGGTCTGTTTGTCCGCTCCGACGATTTTAAAGTTCTGTTTCCATAACCTCATATTCATTTAAGGAATCAATTGGCATCTTTTTTGTTAAGCTCAAACTACTATGAGTGTCAAGTTAGCAAAACAACATTCACGAATCGAAAAATGGTCAATTGGATAATTTGCCGTTAATTTGTTGTTAATTAGTTGTGACAACTTCGAATTTGTTGTTCAATGTTTTCTATGTTTTTTGTGTTGCTTTGCTAACTTGATATCAAGTTAGCAAAGCACCCCCTCAGAAAAGTACTAAAAACTCTTTACAGTGAATGATTTATAGGTTAATAATTTGCCGTTAATTATTCGTTAATTAGTTGTGATATTTTCAATTTTGTTGTGCTATGTTTTCTATGTTTTTTTGCTAATTTCCTAATTCGATGTCAAGTTAGCAAAGCAACACCTCAAAACGGGGTTAAAACTTCTTATATTGAATAATTTATTGCTCAATAATTTGTCGTTCATTAGTCTTTGATTAGTTGTGACATTTTCATTTTTATCGTGTATGTTTTCTATGTTTTTTGCTGTTTTACTAATTTGATGTAAGCAACACCTCAAAACGGTGTTAAAACTTCATATATTGAATAGTTTATAGCTTAATAATTTGTCGCTGATAAGCCCTTAATTAGTTGTGATATTTTCAATTTCCTCGTTCTATGTTTTCTGTTTTTTGTTTTGTTTTGTTAATTGACAAAACACAACCTATAACATTCCCACATAATACTACCAAAGCAATTTAAAAACTGCTCCTTCATAGTAAAGTATCCATATTATTTACCTAGTTATTCAATAATGGAGACACCATTCTAGAGCAGAAAACTTAAACAAATGGAACCTACGATAAAATATTTGGCCGAACGTTTTCATTTTGTTTGGCTTTGGATTCGCTTGTAAGTCAGTACAGACATAGAAAACATAGCACGATGGAATTGAAAATGTCACAACTAATTAAGGACTAATCAACGACAAATTACTAAGCAATAATATAAGAAGTTTTAACCCCGTTGCTTTGTTAACTTGAAATCGAATTAGGAAATTAGCCAAAAAAACATAGAAAACATAGCACAACAAAATTGAAAATATCACAACTAATTAACGAATAATTAACGGCAAATTATTAACCTATAAATCATTCACTGTAAAGAGTTTTTAGTACTTTTCTGAGGGGGTGCTTTGCTAACTTGATATCAAGTTAGCAAAGCAACACAAAAAACATAGAAAACATTGAACAACAAATTCGAAGTTGTCACAACTAATTAACAACAAATTAACGGCAAATTATCCAATTGACCATTTTTCGATTCGTGAATGTTGTTTTGCTAACTTGACACTCATCAAACTACTGTAGCTAAGGCCATTCACTCAAAGTTGAACATAACTTTGGGATTTTTACAGCCAACTTGAGTACTTATTTTTTATTCACTCGAAGATGACGTTTTCAAATTTGGATTTTCAACTCTAGAGTTGACCAACTTTGGATCTTCTCAACTCCACGAAATAGTAGAAGCTAGCGAGCAAACTTGGGATTTCTCTTCAGTTCTGTTTATTTATTCATACTATTTAGTTGTGTGAATTTTTCACTCTTGACTTCGAAAAGGAAAACAATAATAATTGACTAAATAAAAATAAAGCCGTTTTAATTGAATTAATTAAATAATAAATGTTAGGGGCAAAATTAATTCTGGGAGAATTGGGCGTCATCTTTTTTCGAGCAGCGAAGATGATGCAGAGGAAGAAAAATTATCTCTTGAAAGGCGGCAATATGAAATGCTTCTCCGTGTTGGAATCGATAAATGGCACGACCATGATTACATTTATCGTTTTCCCCTCTCATAAGCTACTATAAAAATATCAGTTCTCGTCCGATCACTGAAATCAAGCATAGTGCGTCGGACGTGGATAACTAAAATATGAGCAATGAGTGGGGAATATTAAAGAAAATATGTTGGTTCATTTTTTTTTTAAATGAAAATGGTCCCTTTCCCCTCCAAAAACAAGAACAGGTGCCCAATTTCAATAAACAGATCACTTCAGCTTTGTGTTTTATGTTAAATAGGGAACGATTTGTTGGTCTTCTGATGTTCAAGTAGTGGGCGACGATTTCACCGGATAAGTGAAAAAAAGTCATAATCCATTCATGCGATTCTATTTCAAAATAACAATTCTTACATTTCCTGGAGTTGTTTGATCTTTGTTTTTTAACTTCCCATTGGAAGTCATTGTAATTGGCGCGATTTGTCGAATTGAAAATTTTGACATATCTTCACGTTTTGAGGTCTCTAGAATCGGAATCCGTCGTTTTTAGCAAGATGTCTGTATGTGTGTATGTACGTACGTTCGGGGTACTTTTTTCGTCCACCAAATCTCGATAACGCATAAAGATATCGACCTCGGATGGATTTCATTTTACAGATAATATTGTCATAACATGCAGAAAAGGTTTTCAGACAAATTCAATAAACCGTTTTTATACTACAGCAATTTAAAAAGGAGCTGTAAAATGTCATTTATCTGGAATATCTCGAGAACGGAATAAGATATTCACTTCAGACTAATTTTATTTTACGAATAATAACACAACACCAAATGGGTAAATATTAAAAAAAAATTCAACAAACACTTTTTTTTAAAATAAGAAAAACAGTTGAAAAATAATTTTCGTCTCAAATATTTCAAGAACAAAAATGATTCCGAACCCAGTCTATTTTTTTTTTACATATAATGACGTAGTCAACAAATGGTAATTTTTTTAAAAAAAGAAATCAATAAACAGTTTGTTTTAAAGCAAAAAAACTGAAAAAAAAACTATTTAAAATACTTATCAAATGTTTTTTAACTTAAAGATTTTGAAAAAAAAAAACAATAATATCGATTTCAAATTCTTACCGAAAATGATTGCCTATACGCCTATACCATCTAAATGTTGTGTAATTGTGAGATTTTTGAAACCACCCTGTAAAAAGCTAGAAATGTAGCAAGAAAAAACTTTTCAAAAATGTTTTAATTCGAAAAATTTTTACCGTCATAATCGCTTCAAAATCGAAATTTTGCATGTGAAACTTAATTTTTGCCTTTTTATATTCATTGAAACCATATTTTTTTTTTAAGTACACTCCCCTGATTTTTGGAATTTTTTTTAGCCAATAGTCTGTTTTGAAATAATTGGCTTAAATAAATAATACCTCCACACCGAGAAGAGTTAGGAAAAAAATTGTAAGCTATTTACAAAAATATATAAACAAAACATTTTACAATTATAAATAGCTAAAGTACAAAATATAGGCAATGCCCTGTATCTATACCTACCTATTAGTCTAAGAGCCCACAGCAAGTTTTGGGGTGCGAAAGTGAACCAAAAAAAAAAATATATGAGTCAAAAGGTGTGTTAAGGATAATAAAATAAATGCAAGTCTTGCAGTCCCTGGTGCCGGCTGTTAGGTGGGAGGGGCAATTTTCTAAAAAATTGACTTCAAAAAAAAAAAAAAAAATTATTAAAAAACAACGGTTACATGTACAATTCCCTGTTATAATTTCATGAAAGGCCAAAAGTCCCTTCTTTCATATTCATTTTAAAAAAAGTTCTTTTAATGAATAGTTTTTGAAATATTAATGTTTGAACTCAAAATTTTGAAAAAAAAAAAAAATTAAAAAAATGGTAAAAAAATATTTTTTTCGCAAAATTTCACGTAATTAAGTACTATTTTTGTTTACAAAATTCAATGCCCTTATCAATTTGTAGTCAAAAACTGAAAACAGGATGGTTCTAGGACTTTTACTTTTTAAGATATCAAAAAGTAAATGAACCAGCTTTTTCATAAAAATAAGACGAATCCGGCTGAATTATCATTTCAGCAACCAGTTCAAATAGGACAAACATGCGGAAAAAAATTCTTACATTTTTGAAACTTGGTGGGAATATCGGATTAACCATAGGAATAAAGAATCAAAAGAGTCCATACAAATATCTGTACCCCACGGGTGTTTTTTGGAGGGGGAAAGGGAGAGGTATAACTTATCGAAATTAAAAAATTATGTTGATACCATTTGGACATATGATACATGACTTTTGGATATTTTTCAATTCTGAATGTAATGACATCAAAATTAAGGCGATACAATCATCATAAAAAAAGTAATGGACCATTTTATGCAGAGATGACTAAACTATTAAAAAAATACATTGAAAAGAATGGTACATTGATGAAAATTTGTTTAAATATTTAATTTGACACGAGAATAAAGGATTAAAAGAGTCCATAAAAATATCTATGACGAAAGGGTGTTTTTCTTAAGGGAAAGAGAAGGTATGAAATCTTGATCATAACACCTATCCCAAGAATGGGAAAGAATTTATTAAAAATGTTTCATTTGTCAATAGCCAAATTGAATATTTATACCAATTTTCATCAATGTACCATTCTTTTCAAGGTATTTTTTTAATAGTTTACCAGTTTTACTGAAAAACAGTCATCTCTGGATAAAATGGACCATAACATTTTTTTGGATGATTGTATCGCCTTAATTTTCTTCTCTTTAGATTCAGAATTGAAAAATACCCTAAAATCATGTATCAAATGTCCACATTGTATCCATATAATTTTTTTAATTTCGATAAGTCATACCTCCCCCTTTCCTCCTCCAAAAAACACCCGTGGGATACAGATATTTGTATAGCCTCTTTTGATTCCTTATTCCTATGGTTAATCCGATATTCCCACCAAGTTTCAACAATTTAAGACTTTTTTCCGCATGTTTTTCCTATTTTAACTGGTTGCTGAAATGATAATTTAGTCGGATTTGTCTTATTTTTATAAGAAAACTGGTTCATTTACTATTTAATATCATAGAAAGTAAAAGTCCTAGAACCATCCGAATTTCAGTTTTTGACTAGAAATTGATAAAGGCATTGAATTTTGTAAATAAAAATAGTACTTAATTACGTGAAATTTTGCGAAAAAAAAAATATTTTTTAAATATTTAAAATTTTTTTTTTTTTTTCAAAATTTTGAGTTCAAACATAAATATTTCAAAAACTATTCATTGAAAGAACTTTATTTAAAATGAAAATGAAAGAAGGGACTTCTGGCCTTTTATGAAAATATAACAGGGCATTGTAAATGTTTTTTTATAATTTTTTTTCTGTTTAAAGTTAATTTTTTTAGAAAATTGCCCCTTCCACCTTACAGCCGCCACCAGCGACTGCAAGACTTGCATTTATTTCATTATCATTAACACACCTTTCGACTCATATAATTTTTTTTTGGTTTACTTTCGTACGCCAAATCTGCTGTGGGCTCTTGGTCTATATGTATATACTGATTATCCAAAAACCCAAAGTTATTAGTTATTTTATATAATATATACTATATATAATATATACTCTACCACCCACCACTTAGGTAAATATGTATATGGTTTTCAAGAGCACCAATGGGAAGTTACTAGTGTGGGTCGACCCCAGACTCATTTTTTTTCTCGGGGTTTGGCTTTCCTGTTGGAATCAGCATTATTCTTTTTGGTGGAAAATTTGTGTTTCTTCCTTCATAATTTCATTTTAGGAGAACAAAATAGTAGAAACAAGTTATAGACTTAGGGGCTTATTGCGAGAGTCTATTCAAAAGTCGAATAGACTACTATCGATATAAAATCTATTCGTTAATATTCTTCTGTCAGATAACTATGAAATTTTGTAAGAATTTTTCTATTTAATAGAAAATTAAAATCAATCAAGAATTTCGATTTAAGTCTACTAGATTTTTTCGGAGTAGACTCTAGCAATAAGGCCCTTATTAATATTTGTCTCACCTCTTATTGTTCGATATATATTTGCTTTAAAAATAAAAGCTTAATGCGTTTTGTGTTGCTTTCAATTTAGCTTGGGATTCTTTTGATTCCGCTCTTCACTTGGATTGAAAAATCCATTCCAATTATTCGGAATAAAAAAAAATCAAAAATGATGTTTTTTATCCCAAATATTTTATTGAATAAGGAAATACAAAATTCTTATTCCAAATATTTTGAATACCTTACATGTATAAAGAAACACATTCACTGTCAAACGTAAACTTATTGTAATGCAAACCGAAAGTTGAAAATAGTCGCATTGTGTGTCACAAATATCCCAAGGATATTTTGAATTTTTAACTCTGGAGTTCAGTGATGAATAAAAGCATTTTTCAACTTTCAGTTCAACTACGGATTAGAAGTCAACTTGTAAGTTGGTCAACTTTGGAGTTTTCAGCAAGTTGCGCAAAAGTAAATAAATTCAACCTAAAGATATTACTTACTTTACTTTTGATGGCGCTCACAGCCCAGGATGGGCTTCGGCCTCAACTAACAAGCCCCTCCAGCCAGCTCTGTCCCTAGCTAGCCGCTTCCAGTTGTGCACACCGAGTGCTTTGATGTCGTCATTCACTTGATTGCGCCACCTGTTACGGGTTCTTTCTCTGCTGCGTACCCCATCGGGGTTGGATTCGAAGACTCGTCGGGCAGGTGCGTTGCTGTCCATACGCTCCACGTGCCCCAGCCATCTCAGCCGCTGTATTTTCAGCTTTTTGACCAGGTCAACGTCGCTGTATAGCCCGTATAGCTCGTCGTTGAATCTTCTCCTCCATACTCCTTCGATACACACCGGACCGAAAATCACACGAAGAATCTTCCTCTCAAAGCACCCTAGCATATTTTTATCCGAATCTTTCAGTGTCCATGCTTCTGACCCATAAAGCAGGACCGGGATGATTAGGGTTTTGTATAAAGTCTCTTTGGTTCTCTGAGAGAGGGCCTTACTACTTAAATGCCTTCTTAGACCGAAGAAACAGCGGTTGGCAAGAGTAATTCTTCGCTTGATCTCTGCACTGATGTCATTCTGCGATGTAATAGTGGAGCCCAGGTAGACAAAGTCCTTGACAACTTCGAAGTAATATCTGTCCATCGTGATATTTTGCCCGAGTCGACGATGTTGAGATTCCTCTCTCGATGACAGCTTATACTTCGTCTTGTCCTCATTAACCGCCAATCCCATTCTAGCCGCTTCCGACTCAATGCTCGCAAAAGCCCCTGCCACAGCTCGCTTCGTTCTGCCGACAATGTCAATGTCATCCGCATATGCAAGCAATTGAACGGACTTTTGATAGATTGTACCGCTGGTGTTGACATGTGCGTTGCGTACAATGGCTACAAGAACGATGTTGAATAGGTTGCATGATAACGCGTCGCCTTGCCTCAATCCTTTCTCAACATCAAAGGAATCGGTGGTGTTCCACCATTGTCATCCTGCACAAGCGGACGAGTTTGGCAGGGATGCCGAGACTCGACATGGCTCTGTATAATTCGTCCCATTTCACGCTATGATAGCGACTTCAAAATCAATAAAAAGGTGGTGTGTATCGATCTGGAATTCCCGGGATTTTTCTAAAATCTGTCGGAGTGTGAACGGTTGACTTGCCTGGCCTAAAACCGCACTGATAGGGGCCGATCAGATCGTTGACAAAAAGTTTTAAGCGGTCACACAGGATGGGCGACAAGATTGTATAAGCGACGTTTAGGAGACCAATTCCTCTGTAGTTGGTACATTTCAGAACATCTCCCTTTTTATGGATGGGGCACACTATACCGAGGTTCCATTCATCGGGCACACTTTCCTCCGACCAAATTTTGCAGATGAGCTGGTGTATGCTCCTAGCCAATTCATCTCCCGCTGATTTAAATAGTTCGGCTTGTAAACCATCCGCACCAGCAGCCTTGTACGACTTAAGTTTGGATATCGCCAGCCTCACTTCGGTTAGGTCGGGTGGACGGAACTCTTGGCCATCATCGTCCAAGTTGAATGGAGCGTTCTGCCTATTAGCGGCATCTTGGCTGTCTTCGCCATTAAGCAGTCTAGAGAAGTGTTCTTTCCAGATCCTCAGCCTAAGGATATTAAGCAATTAGAAAAAAAAAAATTATTTCACGTTTTTTAATATCCATGTTTTTAATATATTAAAAAGTAAAAGTCCTAGATCCATCCCGTTTTTATTATTTAACTAAAAATTGATAAGAGCATTGAATATTCAAACAAAAATAGTACTTAAAAACGTAAACAAAAAAAAAAAAAAAAGTAGTTTTAACTTTTTAAATTTTTTTTTCTTCAAAATTTTGAGTTTGAAATTTAATTTTTCAGAAACTGTTCATTAAAGTAAATTTATTTAAAAGTATAATACAAGAAGAGATTTCTGGTTTTGCAAAAAAGTATATCAAGTCTTTTTAAGTGTTGCCGTTGTTTTTTAATAATTTGTTTTCTGTATTAAGTCAATTTTTTTGAAAATTTGCCTCCCAATTAAACGAGGGGGAATATAGTTCTCCCTCCCATACAATTTTTTTTCTTGTAGGTACAAGAAATTGCTCACTTGTGGTGCGAAAGGTAAGATATAAATTTTAGGAGTGAAAATTTAAAAAAATCGTACAAAAGAAGATAATTTTATATTATAAAGAATTTTTTCACGTCACAAATTGATCCTCTTTTGTGCGCGTTTTTGATTTTTACAGGCCATTATGATTTGGGCAAATTTAATAAAATATATAACTAGAAAATTCGTGCGTACAAGGAAATGCCAAGGAATTATAAATTTGGGTAATTGGAAGAACCAGGGTCTAGTGACTTATAACTCTCAACCATTTCTGTCCATTCGACAGGAATGGAGGGGACGGACGGCTAGACGGGAAGCATTTATTCATAACAAGTGATACTCTTGGAGGATTTCTCAGTTTCTCGCAAGAGGCAATAGCCCTGAAAAAAACTTTTTAGTTTTTAGGTGGATGAGGCTGATGATTGAACCCAGACCTCCAGCGTGATGGCCCAACGCACTAACAATTACTCTACGGGCTACTAAACTGAGGGAAACCCCTTTCATATAAAGTAATAACCCATCACAGCATGGTTTACTGTATTCTATTTTGGTCTCCGTTTGACTTCTATATGTAAAAATCACAAGGAGTAAAATTTAATTATTCACAAAGAAAGACACAAATTGGTCGTTTAGTTCATTTTATATAACCCCACCGAAATTAGTAGATTGTTTCTTTTTTTTTTAATTTTGATTGATGGTTTCATATTCGCATCGCACGAGACACAAAAAATAATAATATTCCAAAGTGCAACTAAGCATCACACAGTCGCCGTATAACAAATTTGACATAAATGTTTAATCAAGTTCTAAGAAGAAAAACCCACATCCCTGGCGCGGCGGGCCTTAACAAAATTTGCATAACTATAGGTCTGGGGAGTATAAAAACTGCCGCCAGTAGCCAAGGTTATATTAAATACTTTGTAGGTATATCAGTATATTTCGTTTTCCTTTTGCGAATTCCTTCAAAGGATACTTTTGAACCGTTATAGTTATTTACTATAATAATCACTTTAGTTGCCAAAGTAAACGAGTGATTTGCATGAAATGGTTCAAAATTCATCATTTAACTGTCTGTCGGGCAAACCAGTAGCTCTAATCTATCGATCAGTTGCACGAATGCGTCGCGTGATACTCTAAATTGATGAATTAGGAGATACCAACCAAATTACTTGTTGAGGGTTTATAATGTTAGTATGAAGATGAGCATCCCAATTTAAATACTGATCTTCTGAGGCGAGGCAGATTTGTATATTTTTAAAACTTTGCTTTACACCGTCGCGTCGCGTCAGTCGCCACCATAGCGCCGCGTGTAGTACGCGTTGCATGCGGACCCTTTTTTATAGATATTCGTAATTGTATAGAAATATTTTATGATCCTTATGAATTTGAATGTATGTTAATTTTTTTTTAAAGGTTGCATGCTTTTCTTTTAAAATATTATTTCAGATTATCAAATCATAAGTTAGCGCCTTTTTTAGACTATCATGCGGCTGCTTGAAATAAATATCCCTACATATACATGTACATTTTACAATCAGGCTTGCCAGATTTGGCTATTTGTCGGAAATTGGGCTATCTTTTTTCCAAAATTGCCGACAACAATTTCAGTATGACAGCCCAATCGTAAATGGGCTATAAATCGCCCAAATCTAATATTGGGCGATATTTTTTTCGTACAAATAAATCATATGAATAAAACACTGTTCTCCCCCTACCCTTAATACTTCGTTTTCACTAGACACTAAACCGAGAATTAGGTAAGGAGATTTATTTGGTGTTTCCACTGAATAAAAGGATCAAAAAGAGGATTATGATTATGACAAAACATTTAAATGGTGTTTCGTTTTTTTTGATATGAAGTGGAAGTGAGACAAATAGTCTTTGTTTACATTTTCATCTCTCAATAAACGAAAATGGTGTTTAAATGGGTCAGTTCCACAATCATTCTCCAACAATCTTATGTTTCCAAGAAGATTTGAATGAGTTTTATGTGAAATCTTTATTTGAGGAGATTTAAATTTGTCTGCTAAATCTTCAAGATTTCAAGGAGATTTGTGATAATCTTGCTTAATCTCGGTTTAGTGTCTGGTCCACAATTTGGCACTACTTTTTATTCGCTGAATACACTCGTTCATTTTGACATTTCAAATCAACCGCAATAACCTTCACTTTAATTTCAATCAGTTTCTCTGTTGTTCCCAGATTTTTCATTTTTATAAGAAAAAAAAAATAGCGCAAAATTTTAAACATTGCTCGTTTGAGGAATAAAACCGGCTCTAGTTAAAGTAGTCGTTTAGTTGTAAATCCTTGTCTAACTTTATCTTAATTTTAAACACGTTAAACAACTCTTCTAACTTAAGTGAACTCCGTAAGGTAATGTAAGCAAATTAAGGGTGAACAGGCACACATTTGACAGATGAAGAGAAGAGACAGCTATAGAGCAACAAAAAATGTTCAAACTAAACAAACAAGCTTAGACAAATAATTTTCATATAACTAGGTGCGTGTCGTGAATATACAGTAGAGGGAATTCCCATAAAAACACATGGTTTTGAGGCATGTTTTGTTTGCTGCATGCAATATAGCCATACATTTATATGAAATAAGACAATGTACTCAAAGTTGTTAAGAATAATATAAATTTATTCACTTTTTACAGAATTAAATAAAAAATTAACAAAAAACAAAAACTACCAAAAATAAAGAGGAAATTCCCATAAAAACACTTAATTTTTATTAAAAGCAACGGTGAATTGGTCATCAAAAAATTGTAATTGATTAAATCAATATTTTGTAGAGCCACCACTTGCTCTTACGACCGATATCATTCGTCTTGGCATGGATTCCACAAGCTTTTCCAGTTCCGCGGTTGTAATTGAACCCATTGTTCAATTATTGCATCTCGAAGCTCTTGAACGTTGTTAAATTGGCGCCCGTTGGCATAAATACGCCTGGCTAGTATTCCCCAGAGATTCTCTATCGGATTCTCTATCGGATTTAAATCGGGACTTCGAGACGGCCAATCGAGAAATGTTATTTGTTTCTCCTCAAACCAGTCTCTCATCCTTCGAGAGACGTGGATAGGATTGTTATCCTGCTGAAATATGAAGTCAGTACCGCATAACTCTTCAGCTCTCTCAACCATAACTTCTTCTAACAACTCAGCATAAATTTCTGAGTTCATCCTTCCAGGCACAAATGCAATTTCAGTCTTTCCATTTGAAGAAAAAGCTGCCCAAATCATTACGCTGCCGCCACCGAAGTTGCGACTCATTCCCACTTCTGTTTGAAGACGTTTGTCATGCCAATATGACTGAAATCCGTCTGGACCATCCAAATTGAATTTTTTTTTCATCACTAAACAGAACATTTCTCCACTCTTGGGTCCAGCTTATGTGACTTTCAGCAAAATGCAGCCTTGCTGACTTATGGGCTGCATCTAAAGGTGGCTTCTTGGATCTTTTTTTGTAAACAAGGTTGGAGTTGGCTTTTAAAATTTGTCTAACGCGTCGGGTTGAAACAGGCAAGTCAAGTTTGGCCCTAATTTGTGAAGCAAACAGCTTGTTTCTGATGGCTTCACGTGATATCATTCGAACTTGACGTGTTGTTAGCTTTTTATTTTGCGCGTGGTTGGCAATTTTTCCATAACTTTCACCTAACTTGAAAAAGTTATGAATAACTGTATTGGATCTCCCTATTTTTCTTGCGATTTCACGATCAGAAAGGCCACAATCTTTGTATGCAGTGATTTTTGACCTTTCTTCCGCACTTAAAATTCTTCCACGCGGCATGATGAGATTCTGTAAAAAAAATCTGCAAAATCAATTTCTAAGGCACGCAAAATGATTCCCTACCACTTTCAATAATGAATTCAAACAACTTTATGAAATAAACACTTTTAATTAGTCTGTTTTTATACGAATTTCCGCCTTTAAATTTCACTTTTTTTATATTATTCCGCAATCAAACACGAATAATGTTTCAAGGTGATAAAAAAATGTTAGAAAAATAACGGTTGCCTTCATTTTGGTTTGACAGATCATTTTGTATGCAAAATAAAAAAGTGCTGCCAGGTTTGCAGTCGGTGCAATGAGTTATGCATGGAAAAATGCAGTGTTTTTATGGGTATTTCCTCTACTCTAGATTAAATATGATTGTTTTTTGTTTAAATGTTTAAATGAAGTCTACTCGCATTATCCCTGATTATAAAAAAAAACTCAAGCGCATGGACAATATTGAAAAATCTTTGTACATACATATGTAGGTACCAAGACCTACGTGTATGTTGGTTGATGTGTCTTGTATGGTTGATGTTTGTGCCCATGTTTCGCAGAAAAAGTGAAAAATTCAATGCCGCCGAGCTCTTTCAATACATTAATAAATAGGTACTTTTCATTTTTAACAAAGCTGTAAATATCCATAAAATAAAATAAAATTCCGAAATCATTTTACCAACCTACGCCTTTTTGTTGTTACAAACTTATTTTTAAGTGGTAAAAGTATATTTTAAGAAGTAAAACAAGCGATTTGCTGCTTTTAAAGTAAGAAGAGTGGTTTAACGTTAAACTATACATTATGTCGCCTAAAATTGCCATTTTAAAAGTGATTTAGAGCCGGTTTTAATTCTTTAAAATATTGCACCAATATATCTATATAACTAGGGATGGGTCATTATTTCGGTAACAGGTATACAGTAACGGGTATTGGAAAGTAGCAATAACGTATTGATACTGCAATACAAAAATACCTGTTACTGAAATAACATATAAAATTGATAATTTTTTTTTTTTTCAGAATTGGTTATATCAAGAAACAAAACAATTTAAAAAAATTCAAGACAAACATTTTCTTTGGTACTGATATTATTGCTAAACTGTGATTATGCTTAAAAGTGATTTCAGAGGCATTGTGTAAATTCCTAAAACATTTGCTTAGCTTTTTTGGAATTATCTGTTTATAACTGATTTCAGACACATTGCGTTAATTAAGCTAAAAATTGTTGTTAAAAACTGATATTGCCAAACTGTTATTCTGCTTATAAGTAATTTAAGGGTTGTGACAATTCAAGAAACTTAACAGTGGTTTGGCTTGTTGTTATTACTTATTTCCGATTCATCCTGTAAATTCAACAAAAAGTTGTTTTTTTTATTACTGATTTAGCTTTACTGCGATTCTGCTTATGAGTTATTCTAGAATTATCGCGTAAATTCACCAGGAATTTCAGGACGCGGCAAAATATTATTTGTATGGATGGTATGAGCTAGCATTAAGCGGCAACTGAACTTCATAAAATTGCATACAAATTAATGTGAATCGTAGTTTCGCTGCAGTGCAGTTCTGCAGAGTGCGGTCTAACCTTAACAGTGATTTCGTTTTATTAGTGATTTCAGAGTCATCGTGTAAATTAAACAAAGACTGCTTTCACACAAAGAAACTGAGTTGCCGGCAACTGGGAGTTTGTAGGCGAGAAGGGCGTAAGGGAAAGAAAAAAAATATCCCCTCTCGCCCTTCTCACCGACAAACTAACTAGTTTCTGGCACAGTTTCCTTGTGTGAAAGCGGTCAAAAAGTTATTCTTTATTACTGATTAAGCTTAACTGCGACTATGCTTATCAGTTATTGCAGAGTTATCGAGAAAATTTCAATACAGATTTAGCTTAACAGTGATTTCGCTTATAAGTGATCCAGATTCATTTTGTAAATTCACCAAAAAGTTGTTCTTTGTTACTGATTTAGTCCGGGCATAAAAAAAACATGACGCCCGAGCGTCAAAAATAAAATGACGCCCGGGCGTCAGAAATAAAATGACGCCCGGGCGTCAAAAACAAAATGACGCCCGATCGTCAGAAATAAAATGACGCCCGGGCGTCAGAAATAAAATGACGCCCGGGCGTCAGAAACAAAATGACGCCCGGGCGTCAGAAATAAAAAGACGCCCGGGCGTCAAAAAATAAATTGACGCCCGGGCGTCAGAAATAAAATGACGCCCGGGCGTCAGAAATAAATTGACGCCCGGGCGTCAAAAATAAAATGACGCCCGGGCGTCAGAAATAAAATGACGCCCGGGCGTCAGAAATAAAATGACGCCCGGGCGTCAGAAATAAAATGACGCCCGGGCGTCAAAAACAAAATGACGCCCGGGCGTCAGAAATAAAAAGACGCCCGGGCGTCAAAAAATAAATTGACGCCCGGGCGTCAAAAACAAAATGACGCCCGGGCGTCAAAAATAAAATGACGCCCGGGCGTCAGAAATAAATTGACGCCCGGGCGTCCAAAATAAAATGACGCCCGGGCGTCAGAAATAAAAAGACGCCCGGGCGTCAAAAACAAAATGACGCCCGGGCGTCAAAAAATAAATTGACGCCCGGGCGTTAAAAATATAATGACGCCCGGGCGTCAGAAATAAAATGACGCCCGGGCGTCAAAAACAAATTGACGCCCGGGCGTCAAAAATAAAATGACGCCCGGGCGTCAGAAATAAAATGACGCCCGGGCGTCAGAAATAAATTGACGCCCGGGCGTCAAAAATAAAATGACGCCCGGGCGTCAAAAACAAAATGACGCCCGGGCGTCAAAAACAAAATGACGCCCGGGCGTCAGAAACAAAATGACGCCCGGGCGTCAAAAATAAAATGACGCCCGGGCGTCAGAAATAAATTGACGCCCGGGCGTCAGAAATAAAAAGACGCCCGGGCGTCAAAAACAAAATGACGCCCGGGCGTCAAAAAATAAATTGACGCCCGGGCGTTAAAAATATAATGACGCCCGGGCGTCAAAAACAAATTGACGCCCGGGCGTCAAAAATAAAATGACGCCCGGGCGTCAAAAACAAAATGACGCCCGGGCGTCAGAAATAAAAAGACGCCCGGGCGTCAAAAACAAAATGACGCCCGGGCGTCAGAAATAAAATGACGCCCGGGCGTCAAAAACAAATTGACGCCCGGGCGTCAAAAAATAAATTGACGCCCGGGCGTCAAAAATAAAATGACGCCCGGGCGTCAGAAATAAAATGACGCCCGGGCGTCAAAAACAAAATGACGCCCGGGCGTCAAAAATAAAATGACGCCCGGGCGTCAAAAATAAAATGACGCCCGGGCGTCAAAAACAAAATGACGCCCGGGCGTCAAAAATAAAATGACGCCCGGGCGTCAGAAATAAAATGACGCCCGGGCGTCAAAAACAAATTGACGCCCGGGCGTCAAAAATTAAATGACGCCCGGGCGTCAGAAATAAATTGACGCCCGGGCGTCAAAAATAAAATGACGCCCGGGCGTCAAAAACAAAATGACGCCCGGACGTCAAAAACAAAATGACGCCCGGGCGTCAGAAATAAATTGACGCCCGGGCGTCAAAAAATAAATTGACGCCCGGGCGTCAAAAATAAAATGACGCCCGGGCATCAGAAATAAAATGACGCCCGGGCGTCAAAAACAAATTGACGCCCGGCGTCATTTTATTTTTGACGCCCGGGCGTCAATTTGTTTTTGCCGCCCGGGCGTCATTTTGTTTCTGACGCCCGGGCGTCATTGTTTTTGACGCCCGGGCGTCATTTTATTTTTGACGCCCGGGCGTCAATTTATTTCTGACGCCCGGGCGTCATTTTATTTCTGACGCCCGGGCGTCATTTTATTTTTGACGCCCGGGCGTCAATTTGTTTTTGACGCCCGGGCGTCATTTTATTTCTGACGCCCGGGCGTCATTTTATTTTTGACGCCCGGGCGTCATTTTATTTTTGACGCCCGGGCGTCAATTTGTTTTTGACGCCCGGGCGTCATTTTATTTTTGACGCCCGGGCGTCAATTTATTTTTTGACGCCCGGGCGTCATTTTGTTTTTGACGCCCGGGCGTCATTTTATTTCTGACGCCCGGGCGTCATTTTATTTTTGACGCCCGGGCGTCATTTTGTTTTTGACGCCCGGGCGTCATTTTATTTCTGACGCCCGGGCGTCATTTTATTTTTGACGCCCGGGCGTCAATTTATTTTTTGACGCCCGGGCGTCATTTTGTTTTTGACGCCCGGGCGTCATTTTATTTTTGACGCCCGGGCGTCAATTTGTTTTTGACGCCCGGGCGTCAATTTGTTTTTGACGCCCGGGCGTCATTATATTTTTAACGCCCGGGCGTCAATTTATTTTTTGACGCCCGGGCGTCATTTTGTTTTTGACGCCCGGGCGTCATTATATTTTTAACGCCCGGGCGTCAATTTATTTTTTGACGCCAGGGCGTAATTTTGTTTTTGACGCCCGGGCGTCATTTTATTTTTGACGCCCGGGCGTCAATTTATTTTTTGACGCCCGGGCGTCATTTTGTTTTTGACGCCCGGGCGTCTTTTTATTTCTGACGCCCGGGCGTCATTTTATTTCTGACGCCCGGGCGTCATTTTATTTTTGACGCCCGGGCGTCATTTTGTTTTTGACGCCCGGGCGTCATTTTATTTCTGACGCCCGGGCGTCAATTTATTTTTGACGCCCGGGCGTCAATTTATTTTTTGACGCCCGGGCGTCATTTTGTTTTTGACGCCCGGGCGTCTTTTTATTTCTGACGCCCGGGCGTCATTTTGTTTTTGACGCCCGGGCGTCATTTTATTTTTGACGCCCGGGCGTCAATTTGTTTTTGACGCCCGGGCGTCATTATATTTTTAACGCCCGGGCGTCAATTTATTTTTTGACGCCCGGGCGTCATTTTGTTTTTGACGCCCGGGCGTCATTTTATTTTGGACGCCCGGGCGTCAATTTATTTCTGACGCCCGGGCGTCATTTTATTTTTGACGCCCGGGCGTCATTTTGTTTTTGACGCCCGGGCGTCATTTTATTTCTGACGCCCGGGCGTCATTTTATTTTTGACGCCCGGGCGTCAATTTGTTTTTGATGCCCGGGAGTCATTATATTTTTAACGCCCGGGCGTCAATTTATTTTTTGACGCCCGGGCGTCATTTTATTTTTGACGCCCGGGCGTCAATTTATTTTTTGACGCCCGGGCGTCATTTTATTTCTGACGCCCGGGCGTCAATTTGTTTTTGACGCCCGGGCGTCATTATATTTTTAACGCCCGGGCGTCAATTTATTTTTTGACGCCCGGGCGTCATTTTGTTTTTGACGCCCGGGCGTCAATTTGTTTTTGACGCCCGGGCGTCATTATATTTTTAACGCCCGGGCGTCAATTTATTTTTTGACGCCCGGGCGTCATTTTGTTTTTGACGCCCGGGCGTCATTTTGTTTTTGACGCCCGGGCGTCAATTTGTTTTTGCCGCCCTGGCGTCATTTTGTTTTTGACGCCCGGGCGTCATTTTATTTTTGACGCCCGGGCGTCAATTTGTTTTTGCCGCCCGGGCGTCAATTTGTTTTTGCCGCCCGGGCGTCAATTTGTTTTTGCCGCCCGGGCGTCATTTTGTTTTTGACGCCTGGACGTTATTTTTTTTGACGCCCGGGTGTCAATTTATTTCTGACGCCCGGGCGTCATTTTTTTTGACGCCCGGGCGTCATTTTGTTTTTGACGCCTGGACGTCATTTTGTTTTGACGCCCGGGCGTCAATTCATTTCTGACGCCCGGGCGTCATTTTATTTTTGACGCCCGGGCGTCATTTTTTTTGACGCCCGGGTGTCAGTAAGTAAAATTTAGACGAGGAAAATATTTCATGCTCTCGTGAGTTTCTCGCTAGTAAGAACTTGTTGGACGTTTTCGGCATCCTACCAGACTAAGCACTATCGTTATTGATACTTATGCAAAATTTTAACTAAATAAATTGAATCGATGAATCGAAAAATAGAAAATTTTAGCTTTTATTATATTTGATCAGTTTTGGTTTAAAAAAAAAGTTAAAAATTTCACGCTCTTGCAAATCCTGCCAAGATAATCATACCGAGAATCTCTATTTTCACACCCCCGCCAAAAGGCTTTTTGTACTTTT
Organism: Melangyna quadrimaculata; assembly: GCA_949320155.1. Taxonomy (NCBI): domain Eukaryota; kingdom Metazoa; phylum Arthropoda; class Insecta; order Diptera; family Syrphidae; genus Melangyna; species Melangyna quadrimaculata. The sequence continues at coordinate 194,973,959 of OX439483.1, forward strand.
CATTAAAATTAATCAAAAATTATAATTTACTGTCTTAAATTATATTTACTTAATTCCAGATGGTTCATCTCAAATGGTTCATATCGGTTGTTTTTGTGGTGGGATGTAGTTTAGACTAAGAGCATTTTTGTACGCGATACTAAATCAAATAATATGATATAAGAGTATTTTACAAAAATGCCCAGTATCATACTAAAATTGCTTTAATATCGTATTAAATTCATACAAATCTGCGCTATTATTTTTATTATTCAGGTTTTTATTTTTGATCTGAGTTATTTTACTATCGAATCACAACCGATACTAAAATAACCTTTTTTAATGTTTCAAGCAAAAATATGAACAAATCTAGTTTTTGCTGGTCCGGGGCCTAGAGTGGGTTTTCTGACGAGGCAAAAGGGTTCATAATCGACAAGGCCCTAATTTTGGCCATTACTCAGCTATGCTAGGGCCTTGCCGGAATTTATTTAAAACTCTCGAGTTCCATGATGAAAGCTAGAATGTTTTTATGCGCGGGAAACAACAACTGAAATCACTGAAAAGCGAAAGCACAGTTCAGAAAAATCATAAATTAGATAAAAAAAAATGTCTCGATCTTTCAAGTTTCCAGGAGAATTTCGATTTCTGAACTATTATTTCAGTAACAGGTATTTTTAACAGGTATTGGGAAGTAGCAATAACAGTTAGTAACAGTTACCGATAACTAGCAGTTTGGCCTATCCCTATATATAACTGTAAAAAACAGCAAGCAAACAAACAATACACGTATTTTATTTCCGTTGTTGTTTAAAATTTAAATAAATTGTTATTGAAGTTAAGATATTTTTTTTATTGGTATTGTGCCTACCTTCTAATTGGGCTACTTTTTCGGCTCCGATTTTGGAGACAAAATTTTCAAATTAGGCTATCGAACCAGCTCAAGATTGCAACCCTGTTCCGTATTCATAGTCATTTTAGAGCTGGGTCTAAGTTAAACATATGATTAGTTGAATTTTCGGACGTTGATTCTATTTTTTTAAGTTTATCATTTCAAAATATTTGAAGCTATTAGTGTAGTACCTATAGCAAGTTATCTTATAAAAATATAAAACCAAAAATTTGTAATTAATGGCGGTCTGTATTCATTGAGCCAAAATTGTCTTAAACTGTAGTTTAGTTAAACATGGGTCTATCTGCGACTATGCCCCTATGTGTTTAATCAAAATATATTTATGTACCCATTAGCTGGAGTTTTTTGCGAGATGCCCAAAATCGAATTAAATAGGGGAAGCACCTACAATAACATATGGTTAGGCAATAAATACATTTTTAAATTTTATTTTTTTAGCCTTTTGAACAAACCGAGCAAAGAAAGAAAGGAACAATTACGTTCATTGAGGGTAACATTTTCAGGACAACGTTGGATATTTGAATATGTCGCCAGGTCCACTTGACTTCTTTGAGTTCCATGTACTGATGATGTAATATGTCTCCCACTTTCTCAGGCTGGTTGAATCAATCAGTCATCAATGTTCGGATTGTGGGTAGGATTCTCTTCGCTAAAAACTTGTTGTTGTGACTTGTGAGGTGTTCTTGAGGCATTTTGCATTTTCACCTCGGCTGAAACTACAAAATTAATTTCTAAGTTTTTAATTAAAACTCATCTACATAGATTTTAGAAATTTAACATAAGCTACTTTAGCATAAGATCAATGGAGAAAGAGGTGCGTGGTCAAGAAAAACTACAGGGTAATGTTACTCCGACACGTACGGCCTCTTATAGTCATGAATATTAGTAATTAAAGCCAAGCCTAATATTATTAAGTATAACTACTAATTATTTGATATCTGTAATTATAAAGCTTCTTACGGCTTTACTCTAAAGTGGTTCTCACATAATTATTACATGACTATGAATGACTCACTTATATAGAAATCAAATCCATGAAAATAAAAAATTGCGTAATTACCAACCTCACACCTTAAGTAGTTTAAAATTAAAATCCACTTAAAGAGTGACACTCTACCATTGAATATTTGCAAACAAAAAATGAAAACAAACAAAAAAAAAAAAACAACCATGCACTTCAATGCGTTAAATTCCCATGGCAATAAAAACATCAGCAGTCAGATTAATCCAATTTTCCTCGGCATTAGCACAGAACAAACCTCCAACATACATTTATACGAGCACTTGAATTCCAAGCATAAAAAAAAGCACAGCCTGGTTATGGACGTTTTGTGTTTTTTTGTTTCTTCTGTTTTGATAGCAAAAGAAAAAATTCCCACACGACTTTTTGTGGTCGGAGAAAGATTTTTGTGCTCTCGGTTTCGGTCCTCCAGCTCCTAGTGCCGGCTCATCGCAGTCGCAGCCTCAGCAGAGGCAGACAATATGTACGCGCCGCAGGGAGAATGGCAAACAAAAAAATTTGTCTGGAGCAATAAATCCCTTTTTTTGGGGGGGCATCATGAAATGAAAGGCAAGAATGTTGCAAAGAATCGGTCATATTTGTAAAACAAATGCGGCCAAATAAAGAAACCACTTAAAGATATGAGTTTTGTATACCAGGAGCCTTCTTCGTCTCTGTAACTTCGTTCGTGTCGTGGATGGTGTCTTGTCATTGCTGAAGCTAGGGCAGAGATTATTTATAAAGGATCAGGAAGAAAAATGAACCCATCGGAGGTACATTATGGTTTAAAAGTCTACACATGGCATATGACAACATGTTAAAGAAAACAAATGAAATCAAATAACCGAGATTGGGGATTTGATTTGAAGTGTTTTCGTTGTTCTTTTATGGCGATAATTGGCGTTCAGCGATGACTCAAGAAATGTATGATGCGACAATATATTTATGGCAATTTAAGCATTGTATTTGGATATGAATTTCAATAAGCAGATAATGGTGCGTAAAAAGCGTTTTTCAGTGTCACGTGGTAAAGGTGATTCACGCGGTGGATGAACAGAAACTTGAATTGAAAGATGTGCAATGTCCATATTATCAAGCCTCGGTCTCGTTACAATCGAAAATTTTCAGTCTCGTCTCGGTCTCGTATTATTAAGTCTCATCTTGATCTCAGTCTCCCGTTTTAATTTCCGGTCTCGTCTAGTTCTCATGTCAGTCTCGTATCTCAGTCTTGTTTTATACTCGTCTCTTCGCGGTTCGAAATCCGAAAGTTTTTGCTCTAATTTTTTGCTCCGGGTGGCAATGGCACAGTGGATATAGTGTTTGACTGCTAACCTGGACGTGTGGGTTCGATCGCTAGTCTAGGTAGCATTCTTTTCTATATTCCCCAACTTCAATAGGATGCCACCCGTGGAATTTCATGAGATAATTAACATCTAATTCTCAATCCACTGTGCCAACAAAATCTTTCCTTTCCTTCTATTCCTTCTGACTAGTGCCATGCATTGCATTTAAAAGATCTGAGGTCTTACAGGCATATAGTTAAAATTATTTAAAACAAAAATACGATTTCAGGACAACCTGATGTCTATTGGAACGAAACATTTTCGATGTGTCAAAATATAGTTCGTCTCCCATCAGCGAAGCCAATAACTGTCAAATTCCGTTGAAGGATGGCTGCGATTTCAATGGATTAAAAACTCTCTAAGAAATCCCAAATGTTTTGCTTTGGAAAAATACGATTTCAAGGCAACCTGTTGACTATTAAGACGACGTATTCTCGATACGTCACAATATTTTGTCCCCCATATAGTTTGAATATGTGCAGAAGAAAATAAATATTTAAATGAAATTTGATTTTTCAATTTATTATTATTTTTATAATGCTTTTTTTCTGCCAAGACAACCGAGACCGATGAGACTCTCAGTAAATTTCGGTCCAAATAAATATACAGTCTCGTCTCGGATGCTTCAAATCCAGTCTCGTATCATCGACCAAGACTTTTATCGTCTCTTAGTTAACCTTTGTCTGCAGACCAAACAAGTTTCATTCCATTCCAAACATTCCAAAACCTTATATACCTACCTACACTATTATCGGCACTATTTTTACAGCCTTATTTATCAACAAAAAAAAAAGCCTATCGTTAGGATTATATCAGCACTTTCATTTTTGTTCAAGTAGGTATAACTTGCAACAATTTTATTATATATGTTTTATTTCACATTTTCACATTACTGATAGAAACTTTGTTTATGTCTAGTGTTGCAGTGAGTTTAAACTACGCTTTCACACATTTGTACCTACTTCGAGTTGGCATTGGCTTAGCTGAACTCGATTACACTGGCTGGATGCAAACGAGCCGAAATCTTGTAAGCTTGTAACCCCTATCTTAAAGCTCCAACTGGATCGCTTAATTTTGCATAATAAACACTATGCAAGAAAAGTGTTCGTCAGTTAAAAAAAAAAAAAAAAAATCGGGTGGCACAACGGCTCATGAAGAACCAGGGCCTAGTGACTAACATCTCGCAAACATTCCTGTGTGCGCCTGTCGACAGGAATGGAAGGGACCTCCAATTTTGTGCCGAATCCGAACGGCTAGACGAGAAGCACTTATTCGTGACAAGTGATACTCTTGGAGGATTTGTCAATTCCTTGCAAGAGGTAGTAGCCCTGAAAAAAAAAACTTTTTAGTTTTTTGGTGGAGGAGGCTGGGAAGCCTTAAACTAAAAATAAAAAAGTAACATTGTAACAACGAAATGAAATTTTAAAATAGTGTAACACTTTTGTTACATTTGTAACAATGTGGTAACGCTGATCCCTTGATATAGATTTTTTTCTTTAATTTTTTTTTTGTAATGAACTGTCAAAATTAGAAAGAGAAAAGACAGAGATAAATCCGCGAAAAGCCGAATAGGAACATGCTATATAATTTTTTCAAATGACGGAAACTGTCAATTCTATACTTTGACGTTTGTGGAAGTAAACGCGTCAACAAAACATGCATAGCTAAACCTACTTATATAGAACGCTGTATTGTCGGTGCAGAGTGAATTTCGGCGCAAACTTCCCGGCCCACACCAACCGGACAAACACTAAGACAACGGTGACGTTTAGTCGCTGGCCTAGAAGAGTAGATATGGGGCAACACGAGATGCTGCCAGGTCTTCTGCGTTCTGTCGAGAACTTAAAAAAAAAATACATTACCTACCCCGAATGCCGCTATCCATGGACGGTATTTGCATCGAGGAAACCCAACAGCTCTCAGTTCTCGGTATGTGTGTCCAGGCCACCTTTTGTGGAATGACCACATATTCGACGTCGCTAAAAATGCTGCTAAGTGCTTAAGTTTTCTCCGGAGATGTAAGATTCTTTGCACCCTCTGATCTGGCTGCGATCTACAAAGCCTTTATTCGTTCAACCCTTGAGTACAATTGTCATATATGGACAGGTTTCCCGTTTATCAATAGCGGCGATAATTACATTCCTCGAACACCGCTGCAATGTCACATGTATGTCACTGTTCTATCGTTATTTTTACAAAAAGTATTCAAGTGAAACAGTCAGTTGCATTCCCCCCCCTTAAACAATTCAACCGCAATACTCTCGCGCTTATAGGAATGCTCATATCAGTTTACCCTTGAGCCCAACTTCGGATGTACTGTTAAGTACAGAGATTCTTTCTTGAGTCGCACAACAAGAATGTGGAATGCTTTACCTGACCATATTTTTCCACTCCATTTTGATATTCAGAACTTCAAAATTAAATTGCACTGCTATCTCTTTGTGCTTGTCCATATTTAGGGTAGTAAAAACCCTTTAGTGCGTGCTCCACTAAAATAAAAATCAACCTTTCAATTTAATGTGCCAGAAATCGAATTGACTTTTCTCTTAATCAGATTTTAAGTATGATTTTTTTCAACACAGATTCGACCATCTGGCATCCATTTGTCATTTTAAGCATAAAATGATACAAATCAATGAAATTAATAGTCATAAACATTTTCATGAAAATTGTCATAACTTTCAAATTGTAACACTTTTCATGCTCAACCGAACGGAGTATCTTACGCAAGTGTCCAATTTTCTTGAAATTGCCCCCTTCAGTGAGCTTAGATATTACACATCAAAAAACAAAAAATGTTGATAAATTAACTGATAGAAATTTGACCCTCTGCAGGCAGGTAAAAAGCATCTAGTAAATTCAATATCCCACTTCTGAAGTGTAATCAGAATATTTCGAAAAATACAAGCAGTTGCGTTGCAAATTCCAATCAAAATTTCTTTAAAATATTCAATGTTAGACTGATGGATTGGAACCCTTAAAAACACTAAATGTTTGTTGCCCTTATGGCTAATCAAGTCATAATAGAGGCTCTGGCACTGCTCCGAGGCCAGTGACGTTCTTAAATATACATATAAGCTCCTCAAATCAAAACAAATCTAACAAACCAAATGAATGTGTTCTTCAAAATCTTTCCGACTTCACATATGGATTAGATTGTCCCAATGCACAAATGTTAAATTATCACAAATGTACCATCACCAATGATTAAATTGGAATGGGAAGGCATCACAATATACCTACCAACTCCGATAAAGTCAAACCGAACATGTAAGATGAAATGTCAAAATAATAGGCTAAAAGTGCTCCACGCAACGAAAAGACAGATTGTAATCAAAATTCAACAAATTAAGGGAACACAGACATCACCTTTTCACCAAAACCCGACTTTCAGTTCGGTTCATTCGTGTCGTTGTAAAGTCGGTTGTAGATATTCCTTCTGCTGGCCAGCCACTACGTTAACATATTCACTACTTGCGATTTGGATCGGGCGCTGCTCTGCCACCAGCTATACTAGCAATTCTTTACCCAACCTTCAAACTTCCTTTACCTCCTCCATTACGCGAGCTTCTGGTTGTCGTGTACTCCCAAGAGGGGAGCAGTGCCGAGTCGAGTTTGTACGTGTGTACCTGACCGCGGCATGAATGGACTTCGCCTGGTAAAACAACACAAACGGGAACGCAATGAGCTAACCTTTAAAATATGTATTTATTCAATTATTTCACAAGTAGTAGGTAAATAAAAATATATAGATATCTGTGTTTATACATAAAATTCCCGCCAACCATCCATCCATCCATCTACCAAGTGGGAATCCACCATCGATCCATCTACTCCAAGACTTGGCCAGAGAAGAGGATGGTCGGGTGGCAGCAGCAGAATCGCAATGGTGAAATGAGCTCGATGCTTGACTGTTTGTAGTAAATTAAAATTTAAATTTATGCCATTTGTTTTCGAGAGAACTGTGAGTTAAATAGGTGGAAGACGGGAAAACCACGAGACTTGCTATTACGACGACGGCCGATGACGAGAAAGCCAAACCACTGATGGGACCATGGTGGGGACTGGACTGACCAACATTTCGGTCGTCCATTACTTTTCAGCCATGCCAGCGTAATTTTACCACAAACTTAAAAGTACCTACACTCATACCTATACATGAAAAGTTATCGCTGGTGCTGGTGACGTTAAAAAGGGTGAAGGATAACCATGCAGTTTAAATTTATTGAGCAGGTGTGTCGGGATTTTCTTGGTCCTTTTCGTCCTTATTACAAGTAAAGCTACATATGATGACTCAAAGGTGGGAGAATTCAGGAAGTAATTGTTAACCATCAGTTAAATAGTTCAGATTTTAACGAGCTCAGTTGGCTTCCTTAAAATATAAGTTCGAATTATTTAAAATTTTTTACGAATAAAAAAACCAAAACAAATTTCGCTTTGGAGGCCAAATTATATAATGGATGATATTGTTTCGGGAATAAACTCAAGTTCACTCATTTTAAAATGTTGAATCGTTTTATCGAATAATGAAAAAGTTAAAAATATTAAAAATGGTTCTATATAGGGAAGTATTGTTAGTAACAATACAATGATTTAGCTGGGAAAGTTAACAAAATCCGACCTTACAAAATTGAAGAATCATTGATTTAACTAAACTGCTCATTTCAATGTATGAGCAGTTTAGTTAAATCAATGATTCTTCAATTTTGTAAGGTCGGATTTTGTTAACTTTCCCAGCTAAAAAAAGCTTGCCCAAGACATATTTCAATGATCCTTCAATCTGATGGGTCGAAATACATAATTTTATAAACAAACATTAAAAATCCTTAGTATCTTAAGCTAAGTGGGTAGGGGTACGTACATATAAAAGAAGAGATTTCAGCATAAAATAATAACATCAGTTGGTGCCCAATTTGGGCGACCTGCATCGTGCCTGATCGGAAAACTATTGATTGCCCAGAACTTGGTCTGGGCCAGTAGCGCAACAATCAGTCACGATGAAGTGCTTGTTTAACCTCCTCGGGGTGGTCCCCGGGCAACTATTTGTGTATCCCCATATACATAAATAATCCAAAATTACAAGTGCGAAAAGGCCTAGCTTTCTAGGATAGGTTACGGAGGTTATCATTCTCGGTAACTGAAATCAACCCGCTACCGAAACCAACACTACGACTCGGAATATTAATGATAACTCGTTGACGACTTTTGGCTATTGTACCCGGACAAAGATTGGTTTCTGGAATGTCTCGGTCTCGGTCTCGTCATTCGAGAACGAGACTGGCTTTAAAGCAACCGAGACGAGACTGTATATTTGAACCGAAATTTACGGAGAGTCTAATAAATTAAAAAATCCAATTTCAATTCAATATTTATTTTTTTCTGCACGCATTCAAACTATATTCGAAAATGTTTCCTTCCAATAATCAACAAGTTGGCCGGAAATCGTATTTTTCGGAGACGAGACCGAGACGAGACTTAATTATACGAGACCGACACGAGACCGAGACGAGACTGAAAATTTTCGATTTTAACTAGACCGAGACGAGACTTACAAAAGTCTCGTAGAGTCTCGTCTCGTGGCCAGCCCTAATTGCTGCTTTCCAAAAAAGCTTAATTTCTTTGGAGCCTTTAGGCGACAGGATCCTGAAAGCCAGGTTCCGGACTAGAGTACGTCGTGTCACCATCATACAGTGTTACGCCCCAACTCTCAGCTCTCTTCTTACTAGGAGAAGGAGGCCTTTTATAACCGGATGAGTGCTGCTTATGATAGCATTCCACGAGGAGATATAATTATGGTGATGGGAGACTTTAAATGCCAAGGTTGGCAATGACAACACTGGGCTCAGGCATGTCATGGGAAAACATGGAGTTGGTAACCGAAATGACAATGGTGAACGATTTGTCGATTTCTGCAACGCTAACGGCCTTGTTATTGGAGGGACCATGTTCAAGCATAAGACGTGCCACTAAGTCAGTTGGGTGTCGACTGACAGACAAGCAACAACCAACCAAATTGACCACTTCGCGATCAGTCGGCGTTTTAGAAGCAGTCTCCAGGACGTCCGTAACAGAAGGGGTGCTCACATGGGAATGGCCAGTGACCACCATCTGATGGTTGCTACCGTAAGATTGCGTACAGCTGCAGTTCGGAGATCCCAAGGAAACACTTGAATGCCCAAGTTTAATACAGATAGGCTAAATGATCCCGCAGTGCCCCAACAACTAGGGGACCAGCTTTCACAAGGCAAAGCACGGAAACCACATCCATCGAAAATCATTGGTGTGCTGTGAAAAATGTGTTCATATCCGGTGCTGAAAGTATAGTCGGCCGGGCGGGAGGAAGAAATAGTGCTTGGCTTTCCACCGAAACTTGGGCAAGGATCGAAGAAACGAAACACCTTAAAGCTAGCATCGCAGCTACCCCAGCAGGAGGGAGAAACGAGCTTGAGTCTAAGTACCGCATGAAGAAGAGGGAAGTTCACCGTAGTGTGCGACGTGATAAGCGTAACTACATCAACGCATTGGCTACAGAAGCAGAAGAAGCCGCTAGTAGGTGTGACAGTAGGACCGTCTACAGAATTACCAAAGAGCTCACTGGTGTCCAGAGTTTTAAACAACACCTGGTCAAAGACACAACCGGATTCCTGCTAATTTCGGATGAGGATCAGCTAAAAAGGTGGATGGAACACTTTCCTGCGGTCTTAAACCGGATTTTCGCCAGTGAAGTGAACCTTATTCCACTGAGCCACCCGAAGTAACAATTTCCCGAATACGCACCGTACCCCCCCAGTAAAAAAGAAATCATCACCGCCATCAAAGCACTGAAGAACAACAAAGTGGTTGGACTTGACGGTATTCCTGCGGAGCTCTTAGGAGCAGCTCCAACAACATCGAGCTTGAGAAACAGAGAGCTTTCCTGTAGAGTGGACAAAAGGAATGATTATCAAGCTCCCAAAGAAAAGAGATCTCATACAGTTCGAAAACTGCAGAGGAATATGCGTTCTGCCTGCATTAGCCAGGATAATAGCAAGGATAGTATTGGACCGAATTAAAGACCACCTCGAAGATACACTCGACGCCGAACAAGCAGGATTCCGCACTGGATCTTCCTGTGTGGATCACATCAACACCTTGCGGATCATCATCGAACAGTGGGTTGAATATCGATCACCACTTCACCTGCTGTTCATCGATTTTGAAAAGGCGTTCGACAGTGTCAATAGAGAATTTATTTGGCTTGCTTTGTGCAGAAGGGGCATCCCAGATAAATTGATTGCTGCTATCAAGGCTACATATGATGGATCCAAGTGTCACGTTTTGCACAAAGGTAGGCTGTCAGAGGAGTTTGAAATCCAAAGTGGAGTTAGGCAAGGCTGTATACTGTCACCAATACTGTTCCTGTTGGTGATAAGTGACGTACTGCACGCAGCTTTGTCAAATGGAAATGGAGGAATTCAGTGGACTCTGCAATCTCACCTCAATCATCTGGACTACGCGGACGACGTATGCTTACTCTCTCATAGGATCATGGATCTCCATCAAATGACAACAAGGGTGGAGAGAGAAGCAGAAATCGTAGGGCTTAAGATCAACTCGGCAAAAACTAAAAGGATCAGCCTTGGAACTTCCTTATCAATCCAAGTAAATGTTTCTGGACAACCGGTAGAGATGGTAGAGGATTTCCAATATCTTGGCAGTATTGTCTCTACGGGTGGCGGAACTGAACTGGACGTAAACAGCCGAATCAGAAAAGCAAAGGCTGCGTTCGGAATGCTGTCCAAAATTTGGAGAAACAACTCTTTTAGCTTAAAGACCAAGCTACGACTGTTCCGCTCCAATGTTGAATCCGTGCTGCTTTACAGGTGCAGCACTTGGAAAGTCACTGACACTGTCACTAGAAAGCTGCAAACGTTCGTTAATAGATGTCTAAGAAACATCTTGAGGATTTTTTGGCCCAATCGTATCTCCAATACCGAACTTCATGCGAGAACGGGTCAGGAGCCCATAGACTCCATTATACGAAGAAGAAAGTGGCAGTGGATTGGCCATACGCTTCGAAAAGGCGACCGGTGAATTGCATCTTAAGCAATGCAGTTAAGGGCTGGCCACGAGAGGAGAAAAGTCTCGGCCTCGCATGACGAGACCGAGACGACACGAGACGAGACTGCCTTTTAAGCAACCGAGACGAGACCGAGACAAGACTGTATATTTAGACCGAAATTTACAGGAGTCTAATAAATTAAAAAATCCAATTTCAGTTAAATATTTATTTTCTTCTGCACATATTCAAACTATAATCGAAAATATTTCGTTCCAATAGTCAACAGGTTGTCCGGAAATCGTATTTTTCGGAGACGATACCGGAACGAGACTTAATTATACGAGACCGGCACGAGATCGAGACTGAAAATTATCGATTTAAACGAGACCGAGACGAGATTTACAAAAGTCTCGCAGGGTCTCGTCTCGTGGCCAGCCCTAAATGCAGTGGAACCCGCTCAAACAGGAGGGAAGATAAGTGGGCCGGCCTAGAAGTACATGGCGAAGAACGGTCGAACAGAAATCGGCACGATGGCGCGTAGGAGTAGTGGAGGCCCTATGTCCCGTAAGGGAAACATCACGGACGGAATAGGTCCGAGGACCTAAGCCGAGGCCCAATTATAAATTATTATCTTAGGTGAGTTTTAACTTGGATTCGTGCATGAAATCGAAATCGAGTTAAACCTCAACCTGGAGCCTAAACCACTGAAGCGATTTTCTTCAAATGTTGGACTTAATGTTATTTGGGGCTTCTCTAGAGGGGAAATTGATTTTTTTTTACTCAAAAAATAACGATAACTGCCATACAACCAATACACAAAAATTGATTTATTTCATAAACGCCTCTAACGGTTTTGCAAAAAAAAAACTACAAGGTACTGTTATTACTATAATAAATGTTTTAGTGAAAAAAAAATTGTTTATAACGGTTAACGGTAGGTACTTGTCAAAGAACCGATTTTTTTGTTTTCAAATGTCTTTCTTACTGCGATTTTAACAAAATTTTGTATGTTCCTTTTGTGTACATACAATTTTTTGAGTTTTGGAGTTTTAAAAAAATATTGAATTTTTTGAAAATTCAATATCTTGAAAACGGGTTAATGAATTTTGTATTTTATTATGCTAAAAGTTGTCAAATTTTAATTTTTAAAAATGTTCAAACATTTTTATATATAAAAAAATTAATTTTTAAGAAAACCGCTCTAACGATTTTTGAATTTTTTGTTTCGTAAATTCATATTTATCAAACAAATTAGATGGCATAATTTTGTTTCAGCTCTATCTGTTTTAGCTATTAAAATAACAAATTAATAGTGATTTATAGTAATTTATAATAATTTATAGTAAAAATTTATATTTTAAATTGTTTTTAAGTTTTTTTTGTTAACGATATCATAATGTTATGAAACCATTGTCTATTTCAAGCTACGTTTAAGTTGTTAGCTACGAGACCAAGTTTTGTGCGATCCAGTCGTGCCCATATTTATTTTTATCTTAAAAATTCAATTGACGTTTCGGTAATGTTTACGACCTTCTTCACACCTATGGTTTAGAAAAAAAATAATTAAAAATTTGTTCTTTAAACAAGCTCTTATATATCGCGAGTAGTCTCATTGGTCTCAATACAAATTTCAGTAATTATTAAAAAATCAGGTAAATAAACGCTTGGGTAACCATATTTGATTTATGCAACTAGTAAATTAAAAAAATATGTTTTTTCTTAATCGATTAGTTACCTACCTACTATTTGTAAAATTTGTATCGCGATTAACCTTCAGCGCCAGGATAACACTTAATCTTGTTTTGAGTGGCAAATTATAATTTTTGCTCTTATACAAATCTCCTCTATCCCACTTGACTACCGACCACTTAGCTTAATCTACAATAATCTCGCAAAACTGCACCATCACTTCAATTACCTTTTGGAGCAACAAAATGCAAATTTTTGGACAAATTACTTATTGAATTCAAGCGATTAGGGTGACATCTGCCTTATCATCCACCCAACAACAACACCCATACATACCAAAACAATTTAGGCACAACTCTGATGAAAGTCCGCCAAGAATATATTTCATCAAATCAACATCGTCATCGTCATCATCGTCATCGGCACCAATTAAAGTGTCATCAAGTATAGTAATCCAATGTCAGAGAATGAGGTTGCCACACTTTGGCACATTGGACGTCAGAGAAATTTGATTTTAATTGCTTGCAGCGCCATGTGCAGATACATACACACATCCAACCTTAGAACACAACATTTTGAAACAATTTTAAGGGAGAGATCTGAATTAAGCAAAGAATGATAACTTAACCACTTAACCAAGATACAAAATTAATAAGAACAAACAAAAAAATTACCCCCACCCAATGATGGCGAGAGGATGGACGAGGACACCACGACCACCTGTCACTTAGAATTGATTAAGCCGCAAGGCTATCATGGTGCAGTGGTGCACACACGTAAACCACTAAAAGCAATTTCCTCTGCGATTGTGCAAATTTTGTGGCTGAACGAATCCGAATTCGCCCGCCACAAAACACAGAGACATTTTACATTATTTTGTAAGCCATTCATTTAACCGAATGTAAACATCAGGAGGGAAATTATCTCCGTATACGAGATGATGACGCCAACGTGGTTGCTATCTTGTTTGCTTAACGCACCATCACTTCTGGGCTCGGGCTGGCATCGATGCAGCTCTAACGAGATGGAGACGTAAATCGAATGCGAATTGGCAGCAATCTGCGGCCGATCATCGCCGATCTGCAGCACAGCAGCATCCGCCCCAAAAGTTGAGTTACTTGGATCGAGGATCATGTTGCGCTTGAATGATTTCGCAACAAGATCTCAAATGCAACGTACTGCCGGTTTTACGGTTTGGTTTACGACAACGATCGAAAGTCTTTTGGCAGCAGCAAGGCAAATGCAAATGAATCAGTAACGTAAATTGCCCAGATCGCCCAACAACAACTGTCTGTGGCAGCGATCGCCGATCACCACTGATAGGAATAGGAAGATGTTCTGTTGAGTTCTGAAAAATGCCACAAATGAACGTGATTTCCGAATTCGATGATGATCTCGATTGCAGATGCATCCACATTCACAGATGCATATATCTACCTACTTGTTCAGGCAGAGAGGTAAATGTCTCCAATTGAAGGGTAGTTAGCGTAAATGGACGATCAATAACGGCCGATCGTGAACGTTGATGCTGCTGCTGCGAAACTTACGAAAAGATGTAGTCGCATTTTTGGCATAAAATTCGGGCCATAACTTCCAACAAACTTAGGAAGGATGAAGGAAGGTACATATGCTCAACATGCTTCATTCAAGTTCACAAAATAAAGAATCAAAAAATAATGATAACGATCGCAATACGTGATTATTATCATATATCCTCCTCATCATCATCATTGACGTTTGCTGGGTGCATCCATGTGATATGTGATGGTTGATGTTAAATTGAATTTACGAGGAGGAATATTTTTGTGTGTGTTCGGGTTTATAAATGTGAGGAATTTCCGCTGTGTGATGCACTCTGCGCTGTACCATGTGGAGACCAAACATTACTTCACAAGCATTAAATGCGAATTTTTAACAGCCGAAGATATTGATAATAAAATGCACAATCCTCATTTTAACACCAAAAACATTGCAGAAGTAGTCATTACAGCTGTAGTGTTGTGGCTGTAGCTTCTGGCTTCGGCACTTTATCGCATATCATCAAGAAGAGAACAGAATTAATGGATAATGAAATCAAATGAAGAAGAAGGAAGTTAAAATTAGTTTTCTGACCTTTTTTTAAGAATGAGAATAACAAAAAAACACCGACAGACGAAACCACATCCATATGAGTGTAATTAAGAGTACTTATGATTGAAGAAACAAGTGGGCGCGTGCTTTTATAAATGCAGTGTCTTAAAGCATTTCGAAAAGGAAATTTGTTTTTATTTTTTGTTTAAGCTTGACTAGGTTTTTTTTGGGTACATACCTATATTTCAAAAAAAAAAAATATATTTTTATATTTTATTAACAAACTATTTTATCATTGGTTTTGGTTTAACAAAATATTTTATCAAACTGATTTTCAAAAAAGTTTTAGTATTTTAATTCGTTATCTAGATTTTTAAATTTTACTAGCTCTATCAGCAAAAAAAAAATAAATAAGTCGACAGGAATGGAAGGGACCTACAATTTTATGCCGAATCCGAACGGCTAGACGAGAAGCACTTATTCGTGACAAGTGATACTCTTGGAGGATTTGTCAATTTCTCGCAAGAGGCAGTAGCCCTGAAAAAAAACTTTTTAGTTTTTAGGTGGACGAGGCTGGGAAGCGATCCCAGACCTCCAGCGTGACAGTTGAACGCACTAACCATTACGCTACGGGCTACTACTCTATCAGCAAGGCTTCTTAAAAAAAAAGATTGGCGCAAAATTTTAGTTGATTTAGTACGATGTTAAGGGATTTTTAGCATGATACCAGGTTAAAAATTGTATTTTGCTAATTTTAAAAGAAATTAGCATTATAGCTGTCTCCTAACATTTTACTAAAGTTAAAATCATCAAAAGGCTATTTAATATTTTTAGTATTGTATACTAAATCCATGACACTTTGATGTTTTATAAATGCCAAAATAAGGGATGTTTGTGAGTTTTTTGCACGAGCTGTCACTTTTTTGGAAGTTTATAAAGAAAATCGGTTTAGTGTGATACTAGATAAAAAGGATTTAAAATCCAGAAAATTTTAGTAAACTGTTAAAGAACTAGGAAATTTTTAAGTAGCATCATACTAAACCCTTAATAAAATGTTGTGCCATTGTTTACAAAATCAAAATTGTTTACTATTGTTTATTTTTCCAAAGGCTTTTGATGCACTGATTTCAGAGGGTTTTCCATTAAGGGCGGTTCGATTTTAAAATTTAAAAAAAGCAAGTTGTATATGAGATATCAATAAGGTTTTACCTTTATTTGAGGGCCCTATCAATGACATTATGTGTGAAATATAACATCGTTCAAATGGCCGCCGCAGCTTCTCAGGGTGGCGCGGATTCGAATGATCCAGTTTTCGATGACTTTCGCGCATAGATCAGGCTGAATTTGACCCATGGCATTGATTATGTAGTCTTTGAGGGCCGCTGTGGTTTGCGGTTTATTCGCATAGATCTGCGACTTAAGAAAGCCCCACAAGAAATAGTCCAAAGGGGTCAAATCACACGATCTTGGTGGCCAATTCACGTTGCCTCGGCGCAGCGCGAGATACCATGCCAAGAAACCGCTCGTGCAGAATATCGATTGTGTTTTGAGCTGTGTGACACGTAGCGCCATCCTGTTGAAACCATGTCTTCGGTGTCCATATCATCCAAATCAGCCCACAAGTAGTTGGTGACCATCGAAGCCATTTTCGAAGAAGTACGGACCGATGACGCCTCCAGCCCAAAATCCACACCAAACAGCAACTTTATTTGGATGCATTGGCACCTCGTGAATCTCGCGTGGATTGGTGTCGTCCCAAATCCGATAATTTTGCTTATTCACGTACCCATTCATCCAAAAATGGGCTTCATCGGTAAATATGATTTGATTTAATATGAGTTTTGTCATTTGCACGTGGTAGGTTGGGTTATAGTGGCTGCCAGCAAAGAAGCCGACACACTTAGACCATCGATTGGTCCGTTGTGATACCACATGAATCTAAGATTTTCTCCGCACTCGCTAAAACCAATTGGAGCTTTTTACAAAGCGCATGAGACTGTTTATGTCCGAGCTTTCTAGATCTGTTGGATCATCGAAGAAGAAATCCCCAAGATGGAGTCTACGCCTTTGAGATAGGGCGGGACATGTACAGAGAAGATGAGGAATAGATTCTTCTTCCTCTTCATCCATACAGCTTCTGCAAAAATCATTTGTGAATACTCCAAGCCGCGTGGCGTGATTGCCTATAAGGCAGTGTCCAGTAATGACACCAATTATGGAGCTGATCTGCAATCTGCTTAAAGATAACAAACACTTAGAGCGCCTCGTGTCCAACACTGGCCAGATCTTTTTAGTTGCCAGGCAAGTGGTGATGTTATTCCACCTAAGGCTTGTTCTCCTTATAGCATCTTGCTTCAGCATAAGTTTGCAAGTAGCGATAGGTATACCGATATCTACCTTGTCTCGTAGAATAGGTAGTGTTGTTCCACTTTTGGCGAGTTCGTCAGCTTTGCAATTTCCCAGAATGTCCCTATGGCCTGGCACCCAACAAAGGTGAATATTGAACTGTTGTGCCATCTCTGTAAGAGATGAGCGACAGTTTTTGGCCGTTTTAGAATTTGTAGAGACAGAGTCCAGAGATTTCAAAGCAGCTTGGCTATCTGAGAAGATACGGATATCAAACGTCGATACCACGTTTTCTTTAAGCCACGATAAAACATCCTTTATCGCCAAAAGTTCCGCCTGGAACACGCTACAATGGTCAGGAAGACGAAATGAGAGACTAAGATTTAGTCTGTCTGAGTACACGCCTCCACCAACCCCATAATCGGTTTTTGAACCGTCAGTATAAAAGTGAATCGATTCGTCTTCCAAGAATGTCACATCATCCCATGTGCATCGGGAAGGTATGACAACCTGAAAGTTCTTGTCGAAGCGGGATTGTGGGATGGTGTAGTCAATGATACCTGGAAGTTAACCGTATGAGTTCAGAATAGATGAGTGGCCAACATCATTATTTATCCACTGTGAGGAGGCTTTAAGACGGATTGCCGTACATGCTGCCGTTTGTTTACTTAATATATCTAGGGGTGTTAAATAGAGGAGAGTGTCCAGTGCAGCGGAGGGAATAGAGCGAAGTGCTCCACTTATGCACATAGAAGCTGATCTTTGGACTTTACTGAGTTTATCGCGGTTAATCGCT
Organism: Melangyna quadrimaculata; assembly: GCA_949320155.1. Classification (NCBI taxonomy): domain Eukaryota; kingdom Metazoa; phylum Arthropoda; class Insecta; order Diptera; family Syrphidae; genus Melangyna; species Melangyna quadrimaculata. The sequence goes on from OX439483.1 coordinate 194,992,133, forward strand.
TTATCCAAAGCAGTCCACCATACTGCCACCCCATAGGTGAGAATTGGTCTAATTACCGATATGTATAGCCAGTGAGTAATGCGGGGTTGTAGATCTCATTTATTCCCAATGGCTTTTTTGCAGGAGAAAAGGGCTACAGTGGCCTTATTGACTCTTTCTTGTATATTAGGTTTACAGCTTAACTTTTTATCTAAAATAAGACCCAAATATTTTGCTTCGTCAGAGAATGTTAATGGAATACCTTTAATTGTGGGAGGATCTATAATAGGAATTTTATATTTCCTAGTAAAGAGGACAAGTTCGGTTTTGTGAGGGTTGACGCCCAAACCGCATCGCTCTGCGCAGTTTATAAGCTTGTTTAAAGCATTCTGCAAGAGTTCCTTCAAGACAAAAGGATGCTTACCTGATACGACAATAGCAATATCGTCCGCATGGGCAATCACTCTGTAACTTTCCGCTTCCAGGGAAGTTAGCAGTTCGTTAACTACCAAGTTCCAAAGGAGAGGGGATAAGACGTCTCCTTGCGGTGTGCCTCTACTACTGCAGAAAATCCGCCTAGTTTGGAGTTGATAATCCTGCTAGTTAGCATTTGATTAATCAGTTCACCAAGCGAATCGTTTACCTTCAGATGTGATAGCGCAGATGTTATTGCAGATGTGTCGGCATTGTTAAAAGCACGTGTTGCTCGACGCAACTTTAGTAACTGATTAAAAGACGATATTTTGACAGAAAGTAAAAGAAACAATATGGCCGCCACGAGCTGTCAAAATCAACCCGTCCCTATTGGAAAACCCTTTACATAATTTGAGGTTAACCAAGAAACTCGTAATGGCATGAGAAACTCTTCATGTGACGCTATAGCTTCCCCACTAATTCAAACATAGGTCTTTTTAATGCCGGGAAGAACCAAACTGTTTTTGTTGTTATTATTGTACTATTCCTACTAGAATGTCAGCTTATTAGGCTTGACCATTCTTTATTCCGTCAATTTCATTGAATTTTTGAACAAGAACAACAACTTAAAGGCGCTACCGCCAATTGTTTGGCTAGAGATATAGCTATTTCGTGCTTTGCCACTTTTGCACTCATCAGTCTCCTTTTTGTGATGCTGAGCTTTTAATCCAATTTTATTTGAAAAGCTTTGTATGCACACCATAGGATTCGAACCCACGCATATCAGATTTGCTCAATCTTCGCACTCCACCGCTTTAGACCACTGACGTCACAGGTCGAGATGTGTTATTTGTTTATCAAATGCATTTGGAGCATCAGCATTTTATAAGCGCTTTTAAGTATGCCGTCTTGTTCCGCCTCCATTTTTCTCCATACCTTATTTCGATAGACTACAATTCGCAGTACGTATCAAATGGGGGAGGTTGGAAGATCGGTAACGAACCAGACTATTAAGTTATTATTGTTATTATTGTACTATTCTTTTTATTTTGAATGCCTGTTCCAAAACAGAATAGTAAAACTAAAGGAAATTGAGAAGGGTTATAAAGCTAAAGCGACTAAGAAACTAATTTTTTCTCGAAAACTTAAGATCGTAATAAATTGAGATTTGAAGAGGAAAACTAGTTTACTTTTTTTTTGAAAACAAATTAATTGATATAAAACTCAAATAAGCAAAAGAGCGTTTTTCCATTTTTGTTGATGTCCCGAAAACCACAAAATTAACTCCGTAAAATCAGGTAAAGAACACAACGAACTCAAAAACATGTTAATTACTTCCAGCAATAACATCACCGTAAGTAAACCTAAGGTTATAAAAACATTTGGGACAAAATTTGGTCATTAAAACTGAAAAGTAAAAAAATTTTGTTTGCAAATTGCCAACCAAAAAATAAGTTTTCCAAGAAGTATCTACCTTTTTATAGATTTTGCTGTGGGAAATCAATTTATCATCGAATTTGACGACAATCACTAATATAAATTGGGCTTATACATTGTCAAGAATAAGGTAGGAGCAAGAAACACTTTTTGAAAATTTTCAGGGGAAAAATGTGCCCCCCCCCCTTGACAATGGCCTTGGGCGGAAAATTGTATGACTCTGAAACTGGTAGGTGGGTTGTCTATGAGTTAAAAAAAAATTGGAGCGACTGTATTGATGTTTTCCTGTTGCAGATCATCTTTAGGAACTTTTTCAACTGTTTAAATGCAGCTTGGAAAACTACAAAGATTGTTCCATACCAAAGAAGACGGACATAAATAACGTGGAAGGATAGCGGCCAATATCATTTCTTTGCTGCAAAAGCAAATTCTTGGAACCACTGCTGCTGAGAAAAGGAAAATATTTCTGTGAGGTGTGGAATATATTACAAAACTTCCATTACTGGTTATGGTGGGGGAAGCACATGACAATGCATCCTCTACTGAGACTACACAGCTACGTTATCTTAAGGCCACAACAATAAAGAAATAATGGCGGCATCTTATAGACATAGAATAGGCCTCCGATAGGTTCTGGAAGTGAATAAAATGAATCGTATATTGAAACTGAATTAGAACTTGAGATTACAAATTTTCTTACTTATAAACTTTATTTTGCAGGTTTTGAACTAAAAAAATCAGGGCCATCAGGGTAAGCGAATTTCTCAAGGTAAGGATCTAAGCTAGAACTTATATTATATCCCTATCACCAGAGAATGATCGTAGCAGCAAAACCACGTCAAAATCGTTTGGAACTCTACTACCGTCCAACTCAAAAAAGAGCACGAAGCAGAATTGCTGCTAGAAGTCGAAACATCAATATCAGTTTGTCAGACGGAACCATCATTCATACTAAAGAAAGCAACAAATACCTTGGAGTATAGATACACTTTACAAACAAGATGAAGTTAAAGAAACATGCGCGATGACGATTCTGAAGCTTTTTTTGCTGCATCTGTATTGTTCCGTTAACTTGCTTTACGTAAGTTGATAATCGTCAAAGCGCTGCGCTGTCATCGAAACGATATCGCTTAGAGATGATATTAGATTAACAGGTATCGTCATTAATTAATTTGTAAGTTTTTAGGTGACTGTAGTTATAACTCCAATACCTGTTATTCAAAATAAAAACCAACCCTTTAACAACATCGGATTTTTGGACTTTAATTGTAAATGTTTCATAATTTTACACGGTCATCTTAAAAATAAAAAACAAATATTCTAACCTTATTTTGGATTTACTGATCATAACGGTCATGTTTTAAAATTTGAAAGTTAAAATAAAAGAACAAATTAATTTCAACTGTAGGTAGGCTGGTCAAAAAAGTTTAATAAATAAAATAAATTGGGTGACGCAAGAGCTCCTGAAGAACCGGGGCCTAGTGACTTACAACTCACAACCATTCCGTTGTGCGTTTGTGGACAGGAATAGAGGGGATCTACGATTTTATGCCGAATCCGAACGGCTAGATGAGAAGCAGTTAGCCATGAAAAGTGATACTCTTGGAGGATTTGTAAATTCCTCGCAAGAGGCAGTAGCCTTGAAAAAAACTTTTTAGTTTTGAGGTAGACGAGGCTCAGAATTAAACCCAGAACTCCAGCGTGACAGCCCAACGCACTTACCATTACGCTACGGGCTACTACAAAAAATTTAAAGAGTGGTCAATAATTTTTATAAGAAAATCAACGGAAAGCGTTAATCAAATTTGAAAAAAAAAAAAAACAATTTTTAGGGCAGTCATCTTTTACAAAAAAAAAGAATATAAAAACGGACACTTTTGTGGCCAAGTTGACACAGCTCTGATTTTATGGGAAGTACCTGCTATTTATACTAATACAAATTTCGATTATTATTTTTGTCTGAAAAGTAAATAGCATTAACATTTTCAACATTTGTATGCTATAGGTACCGTTAGTTTTTGTTTCTGAAAATAGATTTTATCAAGCTTTAAAATCCCTTTGTACCAAGTTTTAAAAAATTAATCAAGTGGTTTTTAAAGTGTTGAGTTTTCAAAAAAGAAAAATTGAAAACAGAACAAAATTTAAAAAAAAGTATTTTTTTATCAAAATCTTATGGTAGAGGTCTTAGAGAAAAATAAAAATAAATTTAGGCTCCAGTTATAGCTTTCATTGCAAACCATCATTGAAAATTTTGTCTTTCAATTTTGATGCACTTAAACAAATAAAACTGATGGTGTTTTGGTACCAAAATGAAGGTTGTTAGTTATATATTTTTTTTAGTCATAAACTGTCTCGTCTGTCAGTTTTTCGTTCAATGATCGACTCTAACCTCAAAGTTGGTTTTTGTATGGGGAATGGAATTATCAATGAAAGAAAATGTCATGATAGCTATAACCGACTTGTCAGAAAATATTCCACCATTTCACTGATTTGTAATTCAATGATGGATTTCAATGAAAGCTATCGGGTTTTTTCAATAAGAGTTTGATGCCATTCTATGAAACTCGATTTCTTTTACATGGCCACCACGGGCACGCTTGCAGAAGTCCAGACGCTGAATCCAATTTTCGACGGTTTTCCAGCAAAAATCGGCCGATACTGCTGCAAATTCACGTTCGATATTCGTACGAATTTCATCAATCGTCGCTGGCTTGTTGGCATAGACCATAGACTTGACGTAGCCCCACAGGAAATAGTCTAACGGCGTCAAATCACACGACCAAGGCGGCCAAGCGACTTGACCATTTCGTGAGATAACACGTTCTCCAAACTTGATTGTGCTATTCGCTGTGTGACTTGTGGTGCCGTCCTGTTGGAACCACATGTCCTCCAAGTCCATTTCATCCAATTGGGGCCAAAAATATTCGGTTATCATTGAACGGTAGCGATCCCCATTCACAGTAACGTGCCGGTCTTGATCATCACGGAAGAAGTACGGCCCCATGACGCCGCCAGCCCATAAACCACACGAAACCGTAATTTTTGTAGGGATGCAATGATGACTCATGGAGTACGTGTGGATTGCTGCCTGGGCAATACCGCATATTTTGTTTATTGAAGAAGCCATTCAGCCAGACATGAGCCTCATCGCAGAAGATGATTTTTCGATGAAAATCCGAATCATTTTCAAGTTGTTGCTCAGCCCAATTGACGAACATACGACGCTTTTGGTGGTCAAGCGGCTACAGTTCTTGCGTCAATTTTATCTTGTTAAGATGTAGGCCAAGTTCTTTTCCAAAATTCGCCACAACGACGTCACAGAGATGCCGAACGCTTGAGAACGACGTGTTAGAGACACATTTGGGCTTTCTGCAACTGAAGCCTCAGTGGCAGCAATATTCTCGACACTACGGGCACTTCCTTGTCTCACTGGCACGAGAACATTTTGTTCTGTGCCTGTGGATTCAAATTTTTCCACTAGACGCTCAATTGTTGATCTGCTAGGACGATTATGACGACCATAAATTGGACGTAGCGCTCTTAACGTTGAGGCCACTGATTCCGAATTTCGGTAGTAAATTTTAATAATTACGACTCGTTGTTGGCTGCTAAATCTTTCCACTGGAGAGATGTCAAAAGAGCGGTAAGAAATATGGCGTCGCTTGCTGTCCCTGTTGCTCTACTTTTGTAGCGTCCCTGTTGAAAAACCCTTTATAACTGGCTCCTTAGGAATGACAAGTATACAGACATTATTGGTCCCATACAAAATTTAAAAAAAATGTGGCATAAAAAAACAATAACTACCATAAGTTTAAAAGTAAAAATCCAACAAGCCGTTTATGCTGCAGCCGCGAAGATAGACAGAATTGAGAGACATACACATTTTTTTCGTTTTCCGTATCATGTTTATTGTTTATAGCAGGTTTGGTCAAAATGTGGGGTTAATTTTTTTTTTTAAATCTATAACTTCCAAAATAGTTCAATGCCAGGAGAGGAACAAAGGTCTTAACCCACCCCCCCCCCCCCGAAATTTTTTAAATATATTTTTTTCCTTCTACCTTCTTAAAAGTGAAGACCCATCTCATAGTAGTGATTTTCATCAAAATTGTTTTCTAAGGCAAAAGGTAGATACGACCGGAGTTTGCTGGCAACTCGCGAGTAACTTAATTCGGTAAACTATTACTAATTTGAAAATTCTCATTCTGGATTTATGCCCGGAAAGAACTAATTCGTTTTTGATAACGTCGTGTTCTATTCCTGTCCTTACTTAGTACATTCCTTTTTTTTTAAACCACTAGCCCCGCAGCCTTTAACGGTTTTTTTACGCAACGCAAATGAGGGGAAAGCAGGAATTTGTATGTTGATTTAATTTGATGTTTCAGAAAACTTAAAATGACGAAAATTCCCGTTTTTAACATATAACTCCTAAACGCTTCTTATATAAAAAAATATCTAGGTAAGTACAATAACAATGACCAAGTTGTTGTTTTTGTTCAAAAATTCAATGAAGTTGTTGTTGTTGTTCAAAAATTCAATGATAACCAGTTCCATTACCATTACAATTACAATTAAAATTACAATTACAATTACAATTACAATTACAATTACAATTACAATTACAATTACAATTACAATTACAATTACAATTACAATTACAATTACAATTACAATTACAATTACAATTACAATTACAATTACAATTACAATTACAATTACAATTACAATTACAATTACAATTACAATTACAATTACAATTACAATTACAATTACAATTACAATTACAATTACAATTACAATTACAATTACAATTACAATTACAATTACAATTACAATTACAATTACAATTACAATTACAATTACAATTACAATTACAATTACAATTACAATTACAATTACAATTACAATTACAATTACAATTACAATTACAATTACAATTACAATTACAATTACAATTACAATTACAATTACAATTACAATTACAATTACAATTACAATTACAATTACAATTACAATTACAATTACAATTACAATTACAATTACAATTACAATTACAATTACAATTACAATTACAATTACAATTACAATTACAATTACAATTACAATTACAATTACAATTACAATTACAATTACAATTACAATTACAATTACAATTACAATTACAACTACAATTATAATTACAATTACAATTACAATTACAATTACAATTACAATTACAATTACAATTACAATTACAATTACAATTACAATTACAATTACAATTACAATTACAATTACAATTACAATTACAATTACAATTACAATTACAATTACAATTACAATTACAATTACAATTACAATTACAATTACAATTACAATTACAATTACAATTACAATTACAATTACAATTACAATTACAATTACAATTACAATTACAATTACAATTACAATTACAATTACAATTACAATTACAATTACAATTACAATTACAATTACAATTACAATTACAATTACAATTACAATTACAATTACAATTACAATTACAATTACAATTACAATTACAATTACAATTACAATTACAATTACAATTACAATTACAATTACAATTACAAATACAATTACAATTACAATTACAATTACAATTACAATTACAATTACAATTACAATTACAATTACAATTACAATTACAATTACAATTACAATTACAATTACAATTACAATTACAATTACAATTACAATTACAATTACAATTACAATTACAATTACAATTACAATTACAATTACAATTACAATTACAATTACAATTACAATTACAATTACAATTACAATTACAATTACAATTACAATTACAATTACAATTACAATTACAATTACAATTACAATTACAATTACAATTACAATTACAATTACAATTACAATTACAATTACAATTACAATTACAATTACAATTACAATTACAATTACAATTACAATTACAATTACAATTACAATTACAATTACAATTACAATTACAATTACAATTACAATTACAATTACAATTACAATTACAATTACAATTACAATTACAATTACAATTACAATTACAATTACAATTACAATTACAATTACAATTACAATTACAATTACAATTACAATTACAATTACAATTACAATTACAATTACAATTACAATTACAATTACAATTACAATTACAATTACAATTACAATTACAATTACAATTACAATTACAATTACAATTACAATTACAATTACAATTACAATTACAATTACAATTACAATTACAATTACAATTACAATTACAATTACAATTACAATTACAATTACAATTACAATTACAATTACAATTACAATTACAATTACAATTACAATTACAATTACAATTACAATTACAATTACAATTACAATTACAATTACAATTACAATTACAATTACAATTACAATTACAATTACAATTACAATTACAATTACAATTACAATTACAATTACAATTACAATTACAATTACAATTACAATTACAATTACAATTACAATTACAATTACAATTACAATTACAATTACAATTACAATTACAATTACAATTACAATTACAATTACAATTACAATTACAATTACAATTACAATTACAATTACAATTACAATTACAATTACAATTACAATTACAATTACAATTACAATTACAATTACAATTACAATTACAATTACAATTACAATTACAATTACAATTACAATTACAATTACAATTACAATTACAATTACAATTACAATTACAATTACAATTACAATTACAATTACAATTACAATTACAATTACAATTACAATTACAATTACAATTACAATTACAATTACAATTACAATTACAATTACAATTACAATTACAATTACAATTACAATTACAATTACAATTACAATTACAATTACAATTACAATTACAATTACAATTACAATTACAATTACAATTACAATTACAATTACAATTACAATTACAATTACAATTACAATTACAATTACAATTACAATTACAATTACAATTACAATTACAATTACAATTACAATTACAATTACAATTACAATTACAATTACAATTACAATTACAATTACAATTACAATTACAATTACAATTACAATTACAATTACAATTACAATTACAATTACAATTACAATTACAATTACAATTACAATTACAATTACAATTACAATTACAATTACAATTACAATTACAATTACAATTACAATTACAATTACAATTACAATTACAATTACAATTACAATTACAATTACAATTACAATTACAATTACAATTACAATTACAATTACAATTACAATTACAATTACAATTACAATTACAATTACAATTACAATTACAATTACAATTACAATTACAATTACAATTACAATTACAATTACAATTACAATTACAATTACAATTACAATTACAATTACAATAACAATTACAATTACAATTACAATTACAATTACAATTACAATTACAATTACAATTACAATTACAATTACAATTACAATTACAATTACAATTACAATTACAATTACAATTACAATTGCACACTTAATTTCAAATCTTTTAACATGAACTGCGGGGGATAGTGGAACTAAGGGCAATTAAACTGCCAATAAATATGAACCAATAAACATTCACATGTAATCACATAAAGAAACAACGCAAGCGCAACGGTCCATTGGGAGCTTTGAATTGCAATCACAATACAAACAAAGTGGTACTTTTTAAATAGTTACGGAACCAATTCAAAATTCACTTTTGCTGTTGAGATTCTTCAACATCCTTAAAGCTAATTGTCTTAATAGAAATATCAAGTGACAGTCCATAAATGTATGATGATGATAATGATGACTATGATTTATAAAAAAAATTATCGATACCATCCCAAGGACACACAAAGACACAAACAGTAAACACTTGTCAGTGTTGTCTGCGAAACGCATCAGCAATTTTATTTTCCTGAAACTGAACAATCGTTCGCTATAGCTTAAGGGATGATGATGATAATGATGGCGATGATACGCTGCAAATAATCCTCCTGACAGTTGCAAACTCTCTGCCACCACTTCTATGTATAAACGAGCGAGGGTAGAAAGAAAAATGATTATTGAACAAAACCCCTCCTTGACGGACGGACAGTATCACTGGCATTCTCGTAAAATGGTGTGAATTGTTTGTCATTTTGCGTGATTGATGAACTGAAGATATTTCCGATAGCTGCGATTTGCTGCTTTAATACGCACAATACGCCGCTAGCACGTGCATATTAGCAATGAGTTCTACACAAGAGCCAAATGTTACAAATGAAAATGTATTCAAAATTGTTTATTTTGATTCATAAACAACAGCAAAAAATCTCAACTCGTGAATATTTAACCATCACTGAGATCCGTGTTCCGCGCTTCCTATAAAAGATGAATTTCAATCAATTTAATTCGGTATAACCGACAGGTGACTGTTATTTTTGTTGTCGACGATAACGCGACATCCAGGTCCAGGGGTACAGGTATAAATGCGGGTGTCAGCTGATGGGGAGAGAACTTTGACTCCTTGCCATCACCATCCATCAGGTGTGTTTTGGCTTATTTTGAATAATTTTACGAGTATAGGTATGTAGGTATATTTGTGTATTGTTATCCTTTTGCTGAGTTAATATTCAATTTGAAGCTGAAAAACTCCCCTTCGTCATTTCAGCATAAACAGCGGAGAAGTAGGTGATGGCGAAAACTTCAACAAATAATGTAAAACACAATGGAAATATCCAACAGACCGCAGAACAGATCTATCGCCAGTTGCCCTGTTATAAATATTAATGATGACACTGTCCTCGACAATGCCGCCACCACCACCGTGGCCCGTGGCCTCTTCAATTGTATTTCTATAAAAGGTCGTTCATGAAAAAATACAGTGGGTTCGTAAGGTGTATAGAAAACAAACTTTTTACAGCTAAATAATACAATTTTAAATGCTTTTTGTTGAATGGAAAGAGGATGGATTCTAACTCAGCAAACTTATAATAATATTTCTATTGCAGTATCGAATATGAAGTAATTTTGAAAATAAAATTGCTTTTGTTTTAAGTAGAGTGATTTAATATAATTCAATGAAATGGCCAAGATGCTTTTGGCCCAGGTACAACAGTCGGCTCATATCATTTAGATGCTATCATTACCTTCTAAGCCGCAAATTTTCCCGGTGGAGGAGTGAAGAAAGTAAGCCCTCTTTTATTGAATTTGAATCTTTTGAAATTTGTTCCAGGTTGTTCCCGGTTTTTTCCGGATTGTTCCAATTTTTTTTGAAAAATATTCAAAAATGGGTGTTTTGGACCCAAAAAAATGTTTTTGACTACTTTTTTCAAAAATAGAAATTTTAAAAGTGCTGTTCCAGATTCTTCTAGTTGTTCTAAATATTGTTCCAAGTTTTGGGACCTCTTTGTTAAAAATTTCAAAAGTGATGGGTAAAATTCGAAAAAAAATTCTAGCCCTGCTTTTTTTGAAATTTCTATTTTTTATATTGTTTTTAGGTTTCAAAAAGTGTTCTTACAATTGTTCCAAGAAATTGAAGTTGAAAAGTGTGGCCTTAAAAACTTTTCTTCAAAAATGCAAATAGGTACGGCTCCCCAAATCTTTTTCTTTTTCTTTGTATTCCAAAAATCTGTCATTAAATACATTTATTTTTTGGAAAAATTGTGTGGCTTAGAATACACTATATAAGCCTAAAAACGAACTTAAAAAAACATCTTCAAGTTTTTGCAACTTTAGAAAAATGTGTTGGCACCCCCTTTTTCAAAAACCAAAAATCCAAAAGTTGTTCCAAATTGAACCTTATTTTGTCTAATAGCTTCCAAAATTTCGTCCAAAAATATAATTAATTGAAAGCCTTATCCACATAAAAACAAATATGTCACTTTTTTGCTTCCCTGACCCCCCCCCCCCAAATCCAAAATTTGAAAAACTAAACATGGTTCATTTAGCAATTATATACATGCTGTGACTTTTACGTATTTTATAGCTAATCAACATAAAAAAAAAATACTGAGGTCCCCCTTTCCAAAAACCCGAAATACAAAATTGATCCAAATAGACATATGTACAACCAAATGTGATTGTTGCCAGATTTCATGTAAAAATAACCGTAATCAAAGATTTTACAGATAAAAAAGGATTTTTAGGATATTAAATAAAATTCTTATTTTGCCACCTCCCCTTCTTTTTCGGAATCCAAGAAAAAAAAATATCTTTATTTACTATAATAACACCTTTACAATTGACCAATTTAAAATTTATAAAAAAACATAATTTAAAGAAAAGTTGTGCCATTTCTTCTGATTCCCCTTTTACGAAATTCAAAATTCAAAAACTTGTTCCAAGTTGTTCTAGGGCTCTTCTAAAGTGTTCCAAGCTTTCGTTTCTTAAAATTGATATCTGGAATGAGAAATTTCAAAAAAAATGCTCCCCCGACCCCATTTTCAGATTACTTAAATCTAAAACTTGTTCCAGGTGCAGAATCACTCAAACGCAATTGTTCCAGGGCCCTATTTCATAAACATTGGCAGGTGAAAATTTGTAAATGACAACTTGACAATTGTCTAATTTCTGTCCCACAACAAAATTGACAATTTTGTAGAATTGTCGGGAATTTGCGAAATCTTGACAGATTTCGGATCATAAAAAAATTGTCATGACAATAAATTGTCAGGGTTTTTTTGAAAATTGTCACAAATTTCCCGACAAATTTGTGGTGACAATTTTTTTATGGTACAGATAAAAAAGTACAAATTACAATTTTGCCGGTATTGAATTGACAATTGTGACATGCAATTGAGTGTCGGTAATGAATTGACAATTTAGGTAAAAAATTTCTAATTGTATGTCTTTAAGTGAAAGTGATAATGAATTTGATGTGCGAATTGAAGTACGCCATCCTCGAATTTTTAAAGAAAGAATAACCAATGATTTTGCTGCATTAAGTGATTTTCAATTTAATGAAAAATTTCGCGTCTGCAAAAGTAGAGCGAAATATATTTTGTTTCATTGACAATACAAATCCTACAATGAAAGCGATCCGCCGTGCTTTTCAGAATCGGCCTCCGTTCTTTTTTTTTTTTAAATAAATATTTCATTTGTCGTTTATGTTGTGTACTATTTTAAATTTTTACTTAAAAAAAATCATAATTTCTACTGCCACGAAGTATTGAAAATGTGTCCCGCTTTTGCTTCAAATACATCTGGTCACTTTAAGGTAAGTATGTCAATGACAAAATTGTCACGACAAATGTGTCAGTATATGACAATGACAAAATTTCATGACAAATTTGTCAGGAAAATGATAGGTGACAGAAATATAACGGAAGCATTTGCAACTCTCGAACACCGCCGCAATGTTTCATGTCTTTCGTTGTTTTACCGTTATTTTTATAAGCAGTGCTCTACTGAAATAGCCAGTTGCATTCAGCCCCTAAAAGAATTTAACCGTAATACTCGTACTTTCAGGAATGCACATCAGTTTACCCTTGAGCCCAACTTCGGACGTACGGTCAAGTATAGAGATTCTTTTTTTAGCCGAACTACCCGAATGTGGAATGCTTTACCCGGCTCTATTTTTCCCTTCCATTTCGATATTCAAAGGTTCAAAACCAATGTGCATCGGCATCTCCTCTTTAATCCTTCCCTGTTTTCCTAACGCTCGCACTGTGTTTAATTTAACAATTTAAGGGTACCAAAAACCCCTTGAGTGCGCGTACTATATAAAAAAAAAAATTTTATTTTTCTGACAAATTTGTCACCTGTCAATATTTTATGAATTACAGATTTGTCACACAAGTGTGACAAATTTGTAGAATTGTCACCTTACAATATTTATGAAACAGGGCCCAGGTTTTAAAAAACACATAGGTACCTATACACAATGAGCTGCTTGGCTTTCTTTGTACAAACCTCTTTTGATCAAGAGACTCTTCTACCTCCTCCAGATGACAGACTGCATTGCGTACACCATCTTCTTTCTTCGCAGGATCTTCTTCATCTGCTGCTGGATCGAGCTTTGGCTGTAGATGTTTCGCATATTCCACTTCTGATACCCTTTTTTTGTGATCGCATATTTATCTGTATTTTATAAGGGATATAGATAGCTGGTGGTTTTAAATTCTTCTTTAATGATATTGCGATACTAATAAGAAGAAAAGGATTTGAGTCGACGTTTGTCCCACTCGACGATGCAGAAGGCATCCTTTTTGTACCAAATATTTGAATCAATAATATCTAAAAATGTTATTAGGTAGTATAAGTTTAGATATATGAAAATTTTTACTTTTCATTTGAGGTATATCTACTCGTATATATAAAAATGAATCTTGGTTTGTGCGGCTGCTTAAAACTTGAAAACGACTGGATCAAATATGATACATCCTTCTGGGGTTTGTTTGTAATTGTTCCGCGAAGAGTTTTCAACAGGTGGCGCTGAATGCGCACTTTTCGTTTTTATAGCAGGATAACTCGAGAATGAATCGTTCGATTTTCACGATTTTTGGTTTGATGGATTTGTATTGACCCAAGGAAGGACACTATGTTCCGGAAACTTCCAGATGTCAAAGTGACAGTTATCAAAGTGACAGATGTCAAAGTGACAGTTGTCAAAGCGGCAGCTGTTAAAGTGACAAATTTCAAAGTGACAGATGTGAAAGTGACAAATGTGAAAGTGATAGATGTCAAAGTGACATATGCCAGAGAGACAGATGTCAAAGTGACAGGTGTCAAAGTGACAGATGTCAAAGTGACAGATTTCAAAGTGACAGCTGTCAAAGTGACAGATGTCAAAGTGACATATCAAAGTGACATCGATAACTCGACCGAGAGATCGATTTGATCGAGTCGTATTGATTCAACAAGTTCAATGAATTGATGCAAGCATTCGATAACGGATATGGTGGCATTTTCTTACTTGATGCTTTCAGTGAAATTGGAAAAACATTCCTGTTTTCACTGATTTTGGCTACAATTCGTACGATATCTGAGATTACTTTGGTATTGGCCTCTAAGGGTATTGATTCTACGTTGTAAGAAGGGGGTCGAACTATTGTGGATTGAAATTGCCATTGAATCTACAAGTGGACGAAGAACCTACATAAAACATTTCAATGAAGTCTGCGATGGCGAAAGTACTGCAACAATGCGCGATCGATTTTGGCTGCGAAAAACTAGGATGTCGATAATTTGAATTTCGTCAGTCAAAATCAAATCCCCGAAGGCTTATATTCATACAAATCCATCGTATCCTAGATGAATGAAAACGAAGCTACAAACTATACCACGAAATTTGGCATTCGAGCGACCTGACATTCGTGTTTAAGCGTCTTCAGTTTCCCCTGCGTCTCGCTTTCGCTATGAGAATTAATAAGTCGCAAGGACAACTGCGGGTGTTTGTGGCATTAATCTTGAATTCCCATGTTTCTCATATGGTAAATTGTATGTTCAGTGCTCACGTGTCGGTACACATCCCGCTTTGTACGTGTACCCAGTCGAGGATAGAACGAGAAAACGTTGTTTACCATAAAGCACTTTAGTAAAAATGCGGGTTCACACGTCAATCACTGCGATTTGATTGAAGCATGTCGAAATTGTTATACTTTAGTTATTTCCTTTGCGTTTAATAGAATTTTGAATACAGAATATGCCACGAGTACGATAAGTCAGGCGCCAAGAAATAATAACGGTTTTCTGTAGAACCGTTAAAAACAAGCATTTTGTACTATGGGAGGGGGGGTCTATCTCCCCCCGTTTGGGCGGGAGGGGTAATTTTATAAAAAAGTACTTATAAAAAAATTATTAAAAAACAACGGTCAATACTTTGTTCTATCAGCTAGTTTTTAAATCAAGTGAAATCTATGCATAGTTTTTGAAAAAATGGGGTTTGAACTCAAAATTTGGGGGAAAAAACATAACGATGTATATATAAACAGTGAGGTATGGAAGGGGGGCATACTGCCCCCTGCACCCCCCCTGCTTGGGCACACTATAGGAATTGGGGTAGGTGCGAGGTTTGGTGTATGCAAAGTTTCAATTTAGAAAGTCATTTAGCGTTATCCAGAATGCACCGCGAGGAGGCATTCCACGTCCGAGTCAATCAATTCGTGTGTAGACGGTATCTCAGTGAGTGAGTCAGTCAATTTGTTAAGTTTAAATAGTCAAGTCCGTGTTTTAAAATGTCTTAAGAATGTATGTTAGTTTCATCAATGAAGTCATTCCGAAGATACCAAATCCCCAAACGAACAAAACATTGAAAACCTTTTGAGTTTTGAATGGAGTAGTGGATGCTTAGCCGCCATTGTTAATTAACAAAAGAAAAACACTTAATTCATTCAAAGGTTGAACAAAGAATGACCTTCGTAAATACTAATTTGTATACCACACGTGCATGAAAAAAAAACGGTACAAAATTCGATGGTTTGTTGTTTTTTTTTTTAATGATCTAAGTAGGTATACATACTTTGACCATTACAATTGCATTACATAGGTATGTAAGACACAAACATTAATATTAAGAAATTATATAAATTTGCTGCAGCGAGCAAAAAAAAATTTCATAAAAAAGTAGTTTTAGTAATTTTTAATTTTCTCAAGAAGTAGAAGACAAAAAATCATCTAGTTAGGAATTAATTAAAAAATAAAAAAAATAAATCGGGTGGCACAACGGCTCATGAAGAACCAGGGCCTAGTGACTAACAACTCGCAACCATTGCTATGTGCGCCTTTCGACAGGAATGGAAAGAATGGAAGAATGCCGAATCCGAACGGCTAGACGAGAAGCACTTATTCGTGAGAAGTGATACTCTTGGAGGATTTGTCAATTCCTCGCAAGAGGCAGTAGCCCTGAAAAAAAACTTTTTAGTTTTTAGGTGGACGAGGCTGGGAAGCGATCCCAGACCTCCAGCGTGACAGTCGAACGCACTAACCATTACGCTACGGGCTACTTTAGGAATTAATTATAGCAACGAATTTTAGAAACAAAAATAATATATATAATTTTACAGTTCTGAAAAATTACCATTTAAACTTTTTTTTTCCCAAATTTTGAGTTCAAAACCCATTTTTTTTTTAAAACTATGCATAGATTTCACTTGATTTAAGAACTAGCTAATAGAACAAAGTATTGTCTTTAAATAAAGACGTAAAACTTAATTGTAACTATTACCGTTATTTTTTCATAATTTTTTTTTATTTTTAGTACTTTTTTGTTAAACTGCCCCTCCCGCCCAAACGGGGGGAGATAGACAAGCAAAAAATGCTTGTATTTAAACGGTATACAAAAAACCGTTATCATTTCTTGGCGCCTGAGTTAACGTACTCTCCCCCAGAATTTGATTTGACCGAATTAAGTACATCAAGCAGCATTCGCCAGGCTCGGAATTATTATTTGTATTACATTAACAATTTGGGCGCAACGGTGTTCGCTGGGTCAGCTAGTGAAAATATAAAATTCAAATTTAGTAACACTTTATTCGGTTGATTATCCTAATTGATAAAAACGAGTGGTTTTCCACCGTGTAAACGAGATTAACTATGCAACACTGCATGACGAATACGCTATACGTGTCGCAGTTCATTCGGTTTTGTTGACAAAACGTTGAGTATTCGATCAACGTGTATACAGCGCAAAACGTTTGTTTTTGAGAAAAAACAATTTGTAAATGTATCCGCCACATGCTCATTTGCTTAGATGTGTACTGCTAAAAAAACCTGCGGTATAGTAACGCGTGAACGGGGCCTCACAAGCAATATGGAAACGAAGTAATGGCATTTCATGCAACGACTATTACAGTGAAAACTTCACGGTACGATCAATAGTAGGTAATCAATCATAAACAATTAGTTCTGTATCGCTGATATAATAAGATCGCAGAGAATATTTTAAGGATGACTTATATCAGACTTAACTCCTATGGCTTATTGATCCCGTATGGGAACGAATACAGGAGCGCTATAACAACGATCAAATATGAAACGTCAGAAATCTGAAGCAATTTTCTAAGTTGGAAGCTTGAACAATCCCACCCTAATTACGAATAACGGTGATTTTAAAGTAACCATCAGTTGGCCATCAGGGGTTCAACTAGTAACATTTTTTTAACACTCTAGCTAGGCCTGTACTGAACATTTCCAATCTATGCCAGATAAGCTCACGTAAGTCGTTGGTCTTCTAGGCCACGCCACTGCTTCAATTTATTGAAATCATTCACCGGCCGTTGTATAAAACCATCCTTTCAATTAAAATTGTTGTCCTCTGTATGACCCCCTTGAGTAAACACACACATTTATTTAAAATTTATTCTCAGCCATCAGCACAGCAGTCAATTTTGTACCCCGCATCAGGTTTTTAAGTTCTGTTACGTTTACGAAAAGAACGAATTCAAAATATATAAGTACAACGACGATATCAAGGATATTTTCTATTAAAAGTAATTTATCAAAATAATCTCCTCCCTATCATCCACCTCCTTTGGATATCTCTGCCTGCCAAACAAAAGGCCACTAGATGCTGATGATGATGATGCCTTTACTTGCCTAGACAAACAAACAGGACAACAACAGAAAATTAAGATGAAACTCCATATTCTGGTCATATAAAGATAGAAAACCAGAAAAATCATCATCACCAACAGTCTTCTTTTATTATTGGAGTGGGTGATGTACAACAATATCCTGATGCCAAAGCCATTAACGGTTCTGTTTCCACGTAATAAAATGAAGTTCCGCAAAAAGGTCACCGTGTGTGCGTATACAACGGTTCGGTACATGGCAAGCCTACGTGAATTTAGGTTTTCATGGAGCTAATTGAAACATTTTCAGCCAAAAGTTCCCACAAACGTTTGTTGTCCTTTCGATGGACGACACCGAAGGTACGTCTGCAGCATGGGAACCCCACAATATATGCGAAGCAACTTGCAAAAGACCATCGGATGGACACGGTCGGTGGTGTTAGTGTGGCACGGCAATGAGATAGTCCTCTATTGGATTGATGGATGTGGATAAAAATGAGATCTCCCTTTTCGGAGTTTTGTGGGGGGAGGGGGGACTGTGAGACAATTGGCTTTGCTATCATTAGTTTTCTGGATACTTAACGATGATGGCCTTAATTATATCCTTTTTCCTAATTTCTTCTCTAAGTTGATTGTTTTTATTTCCATGTAGCTTTCTTCATTTTTATTTTTTTTTTCTCCGCATTGAGTTTGGTTGTGCCTCCCTTAACTTTTGAGATGGAGCACCATCAGAGCAAAGGCATTTTCAGTTTCTGCATTTATTTTTCCTTGTCTTTTGTTTACATCCGGATGGATTTAGGTATATATTCCTACTTAGAATGGTAAAGGAGTCCCGACCCGTATATTATGTTGGCTGGATGTTGTTAATGCTTTACGCTATGACGATGATGATGATGATGATGCTAGCTACCTCTGGAAATGTTCCAAAAATCCAGGGGCTGATGCGCTCTGCCTTAAGAGGATGTGATTGATTGTTTTTATATGTAAATATAGTGAGGAATTAATCAATGCTAATGACAGATATCCTTAACTTGAAGAATGAAGAAGATGATAACAAATCGTTGAGCATTTAAAGCAATGAATTGATGACATGACAGCGGTGTCGGTGGCAGCGACCGGTATACGTTATAGGTATTATATAATATTATGTGTGTTTAAGTAATATTTCTTAAGTAGCTACGAGTATATGACTTTTAAAAATTTGGAGTAATTCAATTAGGAAAGAAGCCTTGAAAAGTTTTATCAAGACAGATCACATTGGAAAGATAAAAGCTTCATTTTAACTCTTTACTGATGCATCATTTATGGCAGTCAAGAGCACCATTTCATTTATCACCTTCAGTTTTTATTTTAACGCACAAACAAAGTGGGGTCGTGTGAACAAAACGACAAACTAGCTAAAACTTGAAATTGGTTATATATCATTGCGATAGGTTATTCATTTTGAGCCCTTGATTGCTGTCAAATACTTCTTAAACCTGTCAAAATGACAGCTCGGTTGACAGCAGTGTGTATAATAATTATTGACAAAAATGTAATTCCACGGTGGTAGGCTTTCAAGAAAAATGGTAACTTCCATAAGACACTCCGGCCGCTTGAACGCAAGAGACTCCAACTGGTTGAATTTGTAAAATTTGAAAACTATAAAAATTATTTTCATATATACAAATACTTATGATTAGGTATTGATTTCGTTAGTTTTTATCATTTTAACGATTTGGTAAAGAAGCTTGAAATTTCCACGGACTATTGTTTTGGATTATTTGTCAAAACTTTTAAATTCTACCTTAATGTTTTGCGCAGCTTTGTACAGTCTTCAGTTCTTTTTTCTGCCTGTTTTTTTTTCAGTACGCGCACTCAAGGGTATTTTGATACCCTTAAAACGTTAAATTAACATAGTGCGAGCGTTAGGAAAACAGGTAAGAATTAAAGAAGAGATACCGATGCATTTTAGTTTAGAACCTTTGAATATCATAACGGAAGGGAAAAATAGAGCCAGGTAAAGCATTCCACATTCAAGTAGTGCGGCTAAAAAAGAATCGCTATACTTGAAAGTCCGTCCGAAAAGTTGGGCTCGATGGTAAACTGATGTGCATTCCTAGAAATATTAGTTTTACGGTTGAATTGTTTTTTGGGAGAAATGCAACTGGTTATTTCAGTAGAACACTGTTTATAAAAATAACGGTAAGACAACGAAAGACATGAAACATTGCGGTGGTGTTCGAGCGTTGTAAATGCTTCCGTTATACAGTACATTCTCGATTACCCGGCGGCGGAGACTGGGTATAATTATATTGGAGGTACACAGGTACACTCTATGGTTTTCATCCAAGAAGAAAGTCTTATTAAAACCATAGAGAAAATCTTATTAAAATCTTGATGCCCATTTTATAGGATATCCACATATTTTTAAGAAGATATTTTATTGTATTTCAATTAAACCAATAAGAAAACTTATTGAAAAATATGAGCCAATCTTTTAGAAACAATAAGAACCCTTATTGATAATATATGCAAATCTCCTAGAAAAAATAAGATGTGCTTATTTAAAGAATGTGGAATACGCTTTGAATCAATATGAAGAAAATATAGAAAGCAAATGAACATCTTTTAGCAACAATAAGAAGAACTTATTTGAAGAAAGTGAAAACGCTTTGAATAAAAAAGAAGAACTTATTAAAAGCATGTACAAATCTTTTTGAAACAATGAGAAGGTCTTAAGTTTGAAATTCTCTTAGAAACAATGAGACGAACGATTTTCAAATGAACGGAAATTCTGCTAAAATCATTTAAAGAAAAGTCGAAATACATATCTTTTTTCAAACAATTTATTGCTTTGTTTTTAACGAAACATATATGCATAATATTAGGTAAATAAATTCAAGATTAATTTTTAGAAAAATGAACACGTTTTTAAGTAAATAAATAAAAAAAGTTATAATAAACATAACGATGAACAGAAATAAATAAATTCTTATATAAAAAACTATCATTAAAGTAAATAAATAAAAAAGTAAAAGTAATAAATAAATCCCAACCAAAATTTGCTAGGCTCTTGGCCCATAAGTTTTTCGCAACCCTTTATTTCCAGTATTTATGTAAGTAGTCGGAACTGTCGAAGTTGCTAAAGAATTTGTCGACGTCTTCCAACTCCATATTTTCAAGGACGTCAATGGAGTTTACTCCATACACTTTGAGTAAAGGGGACACCGAACTTTTAAGCCCCCAGGAGAGACAAATTTGCTGGGTATCCTCAATTTGTTCAGTGTTCCATATTATTGCTTCACTGACTATTTCACTTTCACTGGCACTCGCGATTACATTTTAAATATTTTCCTCCATTTTAAATAATTTTAAACACTTACTTTAATTTTTTTCTTAAAATTTCGGCACGCAGACGTCTCTATACTGGAAGAAAATAATATGTTTTGCAAAGCAAAGCAGCGTTTCACGTTGGTATGTAAAATATGAGATACTTACTTACTTTACTTTTGATGGCGCTCACAGTCCAGGATGGGCTTCGGCCTCAACTATTAAGCCCCTCCAGCCAGCTCTGTCCCTAGCGGGCAGGTGCGTTGCTGTCCATACGCTCCACGTGCCCCAGCCATCTCAGCCGCTGTATTTTCAGCTTTTTAACCAGGTCAACGTCGCTGTATAGCCCGTATAGCTCGTCGTTGAATCTTCTCCTCCATACTCCTTCGATACACACCGGACCGAAAATCACACGAAGAATCTTCCTCTCAAAGCACCCTAGCAGATTTTTATCCGAATCTTTCAGTGTCCATGCTTCTGACCCATAAAGCAGGACCAGGATGATTAGGGTCTTGTATAAAGACTCCTTGGTTAGACCGAAGAAACAGCGGTTGTCAAGAGTAATTCTTCGCTTGATCTCAGCACTGATGTCATTCTGCGATGTAATAGTGGAGCCCAGGTAGACAAAGTCCTTGACAACTTCGAAGTTATATCTGTCGATCGTGATATTTTTTGCCCGAGTCGACGATGTTGAGATTCCTCTCTCGATGACAGCATATACTTCGTCTTGTCCTCATTAACCGCCAATCCCATTCTAGCCGCCTCCGATTCAATGCTCGCAAATGCCCCTGCCACAGCTCGCTTCGTTCTGCCGACAATATCTATGTCATCCGCATATGCAAGCAATTGAACGGACTTTTGATAGATTGTACCGCTGGTGTTGACATGTGCGTTGCGTACAATGGCTTCGAGAACGATGCTGAATAGGTTGCATGATAACGCGTAGCCTTGCCTCAATCCTTTCTCAACATCAAAGGAATCGGTGATGTTCTTACCAATTTTGACGGAGCAGCGAGATTTCTCCATAGTCATCCTGCACAGGCGGACGAGTTTGGCAGGGATGCCGAGACTCGATATGCCTGGCCTAAAACCACACTGATAGGGGCCGATCAGATCGTTGACAAAAGGTTTTAAGCGGTCACACAGGATAGCCGACAAGATTTTATAAGCGACGTTTAGGAGACTAATTCCTCTGTAGTTGGTACATTTCAGAACATCTCCCTTTTTATGGATGGGGCACACTATACCGAGGTTCCATTCATCGGGCATACTTTCATCCGACCAAATTTGCAGATGAGCTGGTGTATGCTCCTAGACAATTCATCTCCCGCTGATTTAAATAGTTCGGCTTGTAAGCCATCCGCACCAGCAGCCTTGTACGACTTAAGTTTGGATATCGCCAGCCTCACTTCGGTTAGGTCGGGTGGACGGAACTCTTGGCCATCATCGTCCTAGTTAAATGGAGCATTCTGCCTATTAGCGGCATCTTGGCTGTCTTCGCCATTAAGCAGTCTAGAGAAGTGTTCTTTCCAGATCCTCAGCACTGACTGTGTGTCTACTACCATATTCCCACTCTCATCTCGGCAGGCTTCCGTTCTAGCCTTGAATCCTTGGGTGGATCGCTTCACCCTCTGATAAAATTTTCAAACATCTCCCCTACCGCTACAACCCTCAATTGACTCTACCGCCCGCTTCTCGTGCTCTCTCTTTTTCCTCCTGAGAAGTCGGCGTTCCTCTTTTCGTTTCAGCCCGTAGAGCTCCCGGGCCACTCTCTCAGCAGCTCTTGTTCGAGTCTGCAGCATTGCCTGGTAGGCCTCGTCCTTAGCAGCATGCGCTAGCCGGCACTCTTCATCGAACCAGGGGTTTCGTTGTATTCGCCTAGTGAAACCCAGCACATCAGAGGCGACACTTCTGATGGCTTGTTGACAGTGTTTCTACTAGTCCTCTGCACTTGATGCTGGTGCCGGACCTCTTGAGAGACTAAGAGTTACGTGGTCTGCAAAAGTTCTGGCGGTCTCTTGCGATTTAAGCTTCTCGACATCGAATCTTTTCACAGTATCTGCTCTACGTTGTCGCGTCATGGATATCTGCATACGTAGTCTAGCTACCACTAGGTAGTGATCCGAGTCAATGTTGGCCCCTCGGAACGTTCGGACGTCCAAGATACTGGAAGCATGTCTCGCGTCTATCGCAACGTGGTCGATTTGGTTGATGGTTACTTGATCACGCGACCGCCAAGTCCCCTTGTGTATATTGAGGTGTGGGAAGTAGGTGCTTGAGATGATGACATTTCGCCCCGCCGCAAAGTCTGCCAGCCTGTGTCCGTTGCCGGAAGTTTCGTCGTGTAGGCTGTGTCCTCCGACTATCGAACCAAAGATGCCCTCCTTTCCGAATCTTGCGTTGAAGTCACCAAGAATGATCTTCACGTCGTACTTCGGGCACATATCATACGTTGTCTCCAGGAGATCGTAGAATGCTTCTTTGGTTGAGTCTACTCTCCTTTCATGGGAGGCGTGAACACAGATCAGCAAAATGTTCTTAAATTTGCCTTTGATGCGGATTGTGACCAGGCGCTCGCTTACACTTGGGAAGCCCAAGACCTTCTGCCTAAGTCTTCCCCTTATCACAAAACCACAACCAAAAAGACGCTGACCCTGTTCCTTCAAGCACCCGCCGTAGTAGATGTCACACGTTTTCAGTCTTCGTATGCCCTCTCCATCCCATCGCACTTCCTGGATGGCTGTTACGTCAGCCTTTAGCTTGTCCAGATTCTCCACTAATTGTTCGGCTGCACGTGTTCTGTATAAGGACAGGACGTTCCACGTGCAGATCCGAAATTCGTTGTCCTTGTTTCGTTTGCTGGGGTCGTCAACTTTAAAATCATCCATATCCGAGGCTTGTTGTTGTTTCGATACAACTTTTTTTTACTCGGAAGGGAAGTTACCCCGACGCACAACCCCCGACCCGGAGGACCAGACCCTTCGTATAACTCCAAGGGTAGGGAGCCAGATAATCCTCTTCTTATAGGCCTGAGCTACAAATATGTCGTAGTAGCCCATAAAAAGTGTTCACTAAGTAGTTCAACCTAACTGGAACTATAGACGCCACCGTTGATTCCATCTAGAGATTTCGTCCGCTGCCGCCTCGATAAAAGGAGAAGTGCCTTAGTGGGAACACTCCTCCCCCCTCTCTCGTTGGCTGTCCCCAACAGCTTTCCACGGGGATTTAAACCCCGTCTCCAGCTGAGGTACTAGACACCCGATGTTCACCACTAGGAGGTGAGAGTAGGAGTTGGTAGACAGAGGTGGGTTTTGAGAAAAACCTGTGGACGCTTGTGTCCTCTGAAATGCACATAACTACCCTTTTGAACATATATGAGATAACTGATACTATTAAAAAGGAATACTTTTTGATTTGGAATGGACAGCCCCTTTAACAAGTTTTTCTTTTTAAGACACAAAACTAATAAGATTTTCTTATTACCTCTCATGTACATATGTTATAATTCCTCTTTAAGATTTAAAAAGGAATTCCTTTTGATTTAAGAAGATTTTCTTTTTAACATAAATGGACAGACATTTTTAATAAGTTAATCTTTTTAGAACCGAAAAGAGATAAGGTTTCCTTATTGTTTATCACTCTTGCAGTCACGCCATGGAAAAACAACGGGGTTTTTACATTTTTATAATAAAATACTTATCGATTTAAGAAGATTTCCTTGTTAGCCTTTATACAATAGAAACAAGTTAATAAGATTGACTTCTTTAAACTGATTAGTACTAAGGTTTTCATATACTTTTATTATTAAATAAGAATTTCCATATAAAAAGAGTACAAAAAACTTTTCTGAACTTCAAAAAGATTTTCTTCATAAAATCAATAAGTTTTCTCTATGGAAATATCGTATTATTCATTACTTTTAATAAGATTTCTAAGCAAAGTAGCACAATAGGGCAATCATATTGATTTTATGTAGTCTTTTTTCGGTCTGTGTACTCTGGAGGTGACAATCCAGATCGGAGCGGAGCAGGGCTAAATTTTCGTTAACGGATTCTACGGAGTTGCAGGCAAAATGAGAGTTTAAAAGAGTTATCATTTCATTTTTTAATAAGTCACAACGATCATTTTATGATGATGATTTACGCGCGTGTCGTTCATAACAAGGTCCGTTAGAGCACGAAGTTGTTTTTCAATGGAGGATAGTTTGGAGACAGATCTTTTATTAGCGCAATCGATAGTGTTACTTAATTCATCGCATTCCTTAATAAAAAGTCATCCATTTTTTGTAGCTGACTATGACACTCTTGTAAAAAGATTTGTTGTCAGATAGAATGGGCTTTATAAGGCGTTTTTCTCTTTTAGTTCAGAGCAGAGCCTGAACTGTCAAACAAAAAATTGTGTTTCTTTTTTACCTCTGAACGTTCAGAGCTTCAAATTTGTGTTTCTTTTTTCGTTCTGGACGTGCTCTGAGCTTGTTCAGAGCGCGCTCTATGAGCTCAGAATAAAATAACTGAGCAGACCGAGTTGAATGCTGAACACAAGCATTTGATAGGTGAAATTGAAAAAAAGTGACAGCTTAGTGTTCAGGTGTGTTTCAAAAATAATTCTGAGCGCTCAGAACCAGAACACGCTTTGTTCAGAGGATGTTCAGAGCATGATGTTCGATATGCTCGAACTCTGTTCAGAACTCTTTTCTGAGCAAAAAAAGAAAAACGCCTATAGTGGAGTTGAGGTCCTGTCTCAGATCGAAACACATGCTTTCGAGCGGTGATTCATTGAAGGCGGTCACTTTAATCTCCAGGGAGTCAAGTTTATTCACAACGGATTTAATGTTCTCGTTGTTGCATTTAATCGCGAACAAAACATCCGACAGAGAAATTTTTTTACACTCATTCATTGGAAAAAGAAAAGACTTGAATATTCTTTCAAGTATGTTATAGGCCTTTTACTAAGTCTGATACAAAGAGGGTGGAATGATTTGCCACAGATTCCGTTGCAAACTACCCTCTCAGCATTTCTATTATCGAGGTCACAATGGGCAGAATCAAAACGGCAACATTCCATAGTTATTTACTTTTGGGTTAGAGAAAAGACAAAACAAAAAAAATGCAAAATAAGCGATTTCACAGTTAAATTTAAAAACACTTGCGGAATGTGGGTCAATTAATTGAGGGCAATTATTGATGAAAAAACAATTACTGGGGCAAATCGACATCGAGTAAAGATATTGATTACACAGGAAAAATTGTTTATGGGGATATTTTCCACGAGTTGTATTTTGTTGCTTTTTATTGTTTATTGATTTTTTTAATAAAATAAATAAATATCAGGGGCAGCACAATATGTGGAGCGAAAAGAAAACACGTCTGTTCTCGATGGAGTTTGTAAAAAAAAAAAAAAACAGCTTGTTGCAATAACCGAGTAAATATTTTTGTAGAACCAACACTTATATAATATATTTGATACAACAAATTTTTATTCAATAACACATAAATAATAAAATCTTTTCCATCTTAGGGCATTCGCCACCTTTGAATGTACTCCTCTTTCCGGGTCCACATTCAGCATTAGAAACAAACTTCCTTATTGCACCCTCTTTTTGTTTTATACTGTTGACTGTATATTTATTAACATTACACTCACGGCATAATGATTTGCTTGAAGCTACTTTATTAATTTTGTATTAAATTTCACTGTCACTCAAAAGAAGCGGTAAAATAACTGCCGAGACAAAATTTAAATGACAAAAATAATAAAGATATGCAAAGTTGCACTTATCGAGTCAATTTTTTTGAAGAGTTGCGATTACTGCGTCAACAGTGATATAAATTCAGCTGTAGCGAAAATCGAGGAGTTGCGTGAATCGAGAGTTGCGTTAATCGAGAACGTACTGTATTTATATAACCTATCAATAGACTCAAGTGAATTATTGGAGCACCTGCCCAAACATGAGAATTGTACTCGAGTTTTGGACTTTTAAGGGAAGAATAATAATTTTCGAATTCTCTATTATCGTAATGAAAAATTTCATCTAAATCTCGACTTTATGTTATTTAAAAAATGGGAACCTTGCCATAAAGTACCAATGAATTGCAATTCAAGAAAATGCTTACGATCAAAAACTGCCATAAAATACAAAAAAATGTTATTTTTAAAAGGATCTATTTTCGCCAATTTTCATCGAAAAAATGTTTTCGATCCGCCATATTAAAGGCTTATATGTACCTAGGTTCCACTATTACATCGCAGAATGACATCAGTGCAGAGATCAAGCGAAGAATTACTCTTACCAACCGCTGTTTCTTCGGTCTTAGAAGGCATTTAAGTAGTAAGGCCCTCTCTCAGAGAACCAAGGAGACTTTATACAAGACCCTAATCATCCCGGTCCTGCTTTATGGGTCAGAAGCATGGACACTGAAAGATTCGGATACAAATCTGCTAGGGTGCTTTGAGAGGAAGATTCTTCGTGTGATTTTCGGTCCGGTGTGTATCGAAGGCGTATGGAGGAGAAGATTTAACGACGAGCTAAACGGGCTATACAGTGACGTTGACCTGGTCAAAAAGCTGAAAATACAGCGGCTGAGATGGCTGGGGCACGTGGAGCGTATAGATAGGGACAGAGCTGGCTGGAGGGGCTTAATAGTTGAGGCCGAAGCCCATCCTGTGCTGTGAGCGCCATCAAAAGTAAGTAAGTAAGTATTAAAGGCTTGAGAAATTACTTTGTTTCATTCTGAAATGTTTTGCGTAAACCTTTGCTTAAAAAAAAAATTATGAGCAATTTAGTAAAAAAATTAAAATCTGTGATTTTTCGATTTTTTTAAGGTCGGTTTCTGTTAAATTTCCCTGCTTAAACAACTTATTTTGATAGAAAATCTAATTCCCTACAAAAAGTTACTTGAGTTTAATTCACAAATTCGGCTTAGTTTTCGAGTTATACCAACAATATTGAAAAATGGCCAGTGTGACCATTCTCTCAGAAATGAATGGGTGAATTTAAGTGAAGTTTGTGTTTTAAGTAAGCTTAAGTTCCACACAAACATTTTAAATAATAAAAGACCGTGAACGCAATTGTTCCTTCATAAAAAGTCTATTCGATAGCCTGACACCCCGACTCCAAAGGCCATGAACGATGTCCATAATCCAATCTACAATTCAATCCACAATCTGATTTGTACGGATATGTCACTGCTTGGTCATGGATTTTTGCGACTCAATGGGAGTCGGGGTGTAATACAAGCCAGGTCAGAAGGGGTGGAAAATTTCTTGCATCGCCGAAGAAAACCTAAATACCTAGCAGCATTTTTGGTGACATCAAATATGTGATCGTTCCACAGAAGGTGGGCTGTGATACACATACCGAGGACTGACAGCTTTTCGGTTTCTTCAGTGCAAGTGCCACTCATGGAAACTGGCATGGGGGGTGGGTTTCGTTTTGATGACAGTAAACAGCATTGAGTATTTGAAGCATTAAATTCCACGCGGTTTTTGATTTTCCATTGGTTAATGCTGTCAAGATCAAAAATTAATGAGCTTATCATATGCTGCTGTTAAAGTTCCACATGCGAAGCATATGGATGTTAATCAAAAAACGAATATAAAAAGCTGGGGGTACTGCTGTCAGCGAAACAGTTTAATGGATGAGAAGTTTCAGACAGCATATCGTTGATGAACATCAGGTAGAGTGTCGGATACAAAGCGGAGTCCTGGGGCACACAATAGTATTTATTTTGTGAATTTCAGACTTAAAACCATCCAATACGACTTCTTGTTGTTTTGAACGATCCGAAAGGTAATTTCTAATCCAACGAAGAAGAGATTCATCAATACCAAATGCGCGCATTTTCGATAAGAGAGCCTGATGCCAAACTCTATCAGTCAGGGGCTACTCAACAGTAGATAATATATTTACTCTAACTCTTACCACAAAAGCAAAACACTATTTAAGCAACGGTAAGAAGCTTTATTTATTTTTTTGTGGACTTTAAAGCGGCATTTCGATTCTATCGATAGAAACGCACTATTATTTAAACTCTCACAGAACGGCTTGTCCACAAAAATGTTAAAAATCTTGAAAAATTTGTACAACAATACACGTCAGAAGGTTTGGGATGGATTTTCTCTATCGGAATGGTTTGAGACCTTATCTGGAGTGAGACAGGGCTGTGTACTTAGCACGATCCTATTTGCAATTTTTTTGGACGATATAGTCGCTCACTTACCAGCAGGAATTCACTTTGCAGGTCTTACAACGTGGAATTTGACTGTAAATTTAGAAAAATCCAAAATAATGATCGTACGAAAGGAGCAAACAAAGCGGAGCGTAAATGAAAAATGGTTTTTTGATGGGCAGGAGGTAGAAATACCTTGGGGATTTTGTGAAGTCTAATATGAAAATGGGATGCCATTTAGAAAAAAAGCTGGCTTCTGCAAAAAGCATAATCAACGCTTCCTGGCAAAGCATTTTAGGAAATTCGGATATAACGGCGTCAGCCAAGTACAGGGTCTACGAATCTGTCATGCGTTCGGTGGTGTGCTATAGCTGTCAAACATGGGCTTACAGAACTTACGAAGAAGTAGAGAAGCTTCAACGTTTTTTTCTAAAAAAACCAATTCCCTTTGGTTATTACCAAATCCGTTTTTGAAGAAAGATTGCTGGGTTGCAGATTGGAATATACTGGCGCAAAAATGTGGGTGTGAGCTGAACCTACAGTGGACTGATGTCTTCGCATTAAAATCGCAAGTGGATAACCTAGTGGAAGATTTTGACATTTACCAGCGTAACAACTGCATACAGTAAGCGGTATCATCTATTAACAGGATTATATACCCAGAACTAAACTTTAACCTTGGCCAAAATAATTATTTCAGGGACGATTTCAGTTTGGAAGCAGTGTCCTTGATTTGCAGAGCGAGGGGTGATTTTAAATGGAACGCCATACAACAAAACCGCCACTCCTTTTTGTACGTTGTGCAATCTAAAGGCAAAAGAATAAGGTTTTCATTTTTTGGCTATCTGCTCTGTTCTTAAAGAGCTTAGGCTGTGTTTTCTTGGTTGTGTAACACTCACCATGGAACATTTAAAGAGCATCTTAAATGGAGCTGATTGGGAAAACCTTTTTAAATATTTGAAATCAGCAATAAATTACCGGTCTGCTATACTTAATGAGTACATTTAAAAAATAATATACAAAACAAAAGATATCATGCTCCTATTAATGTTTTAAAGTTGTTTTTCATTATGCTAAATTCAATTATTATTCCGGATTTACTAAACTAAAAGTCCTTAAAAATTTGTCTAATTTGATTTAACTAATCTAAAAGTCCAAATATAACTACTATAATTTGATTTAACTAATTTAAAAGTCAAAAAATTGTAACTTAAAGTCATACGAAATTCTGTTTCAATTTCAACTGGACCTAAAGCCATTAAACTAAAAACTGCCAATTTCGTTTTAACTAAACTAAAACTCCTTAAAAATTTGTTAAATTTTCAAAATTTGATTGAACTTATCTTTTTTTTTCACTAGAAACCATATGTAAACTTTTTTTTTTTTTAATTAAAAAATAAAAGTTAGACACAAATATTGTACCATAACGTAAAAAAAAATAAATCGGGTGGCACAACGGCTCATGAAGAACCAGGGCCTAGTGACTAACAACTCACAACCATTCCTGTGTGCGCCTTTCGACAGGTATGGAAGGGACCTAAAATTGTATGCCGAATCCGAACGGCTAGACGAGAAGCACTGATTCGTGACAAGTGATAATATTGGAGGATTTGTCGATTCCTCGCAAGAGGCAGTAGCCCTGAAAAAAAAACTTTTTAGTTTTTAGGTGGACGAGGCTGGGAAGCGATACCAGACCTCCAGCGTGACAGTCGAAAGCACTTTTTTTATAAATTCATTTTCATTTCTCATTTTTCTTATAACTATCTTAAAGCTAGACAAAAATTCATGAAAAACTAGCCTTTTTATCAATATCTTAAAAATAACATACTGGCCCGAAGCGGGCGCAAACAATAACTTAATGCTAATGCCTTTCGGCCTACGAACTACTTAAAATAATATCTTATCCTGGTTTTATTTTTTCCAAGAAAGATTTAAAAAAAAAACTTGGCAACTATATCATTTTTTTTTTTTTATTTTTATTTTTATTTTTATTTAAAAGCTAATTAAAACTAATTAAAACTACTATAAAACTACTTACAACTACCTTAAAACTCTCAAGATGAGAAAACTAAGTCAACTGCTTCCTGAGGCAGATGTCGCAGTACAACGTTGGATATACCATCGATTCCTGCTGACTTCTTTTTCTTTAATGAAGCGAAGATGAGCTGGAGCTCAACTTTCGAAATTAACAGGGAATTAGCCCCGTTTCGCTCGGCGATGGATGGTGGCGTTTGCCAAGTATTCTTCATTGAACCCGGTGAAACCGAGATTCTCTGATCGTCATTGCGTCATTTCGTTTCGAAGGTAGAAGTGGTGAAGCAAGACCCTGTTTTCCATGTCATGGTTCGGGCGAATGCTAGCATTCACCTTGTACACTTGCTGGAAAGCAGCCCCCATAGCCTCCACTTTCTCACGAGGATCTTCGATTATAAAGAGGTCATCGTCCAAGACG
The DNA here is from genome assembly GCA_949320155.1 of Melangyna quadrimaculata. Taxonomy (NCBI): domain Eukaryota; kingdom Metazoa; phylum Arthropoda; class Insecta; order Diptera; family Syrphidae; genus Melangyna; species Melangyna quadrimaculata. The sequence continues at coordinate 195,024,421 of OX439483.1, forward strand.
GCTTCCTCTGGATCTATGCCTGCTATCAGTAGTACGTCTCTGTTCTCTGTCGTTCTCTGAAGCTTAAGACACGGAAGTTCGTTTTGATCATTCCGTCTAAATATTTTATTAATTTGAGGAAACACACTCGGGTCGCTAGAATTAACGGCCCGAATTTCGTTGTCCCGATACTAATTAATAGACAACCGGTAATTTTCCTTGATCAATTGGTTGATGTTTTTAATTGACGACTTCAGTGTCCTAATCTCCAGATCGTGTATGTCAGTAAAACGTCTGTACAAGAGTTTCAGTCTTGTCAAAAGTCCACTTTTTTGTCTGTGTACTGCGTCGATGGTCCCGTTGCGGTACATGTCTGTGGCTTCGCGTTCTTTGTATTTTGGTATTGTTTTTTCCATTGTTCGTTGGATTGTACTGTCCATCTTTTCCAAGTAATCGTCAATTTCGGTATTTGTTAAATTCCTGTCATTTGGTGGGGATATGTTGTTTGTTCGTAGTTCAATCGATAAAGCGCTGGTGAAGCGTGGCCAGCGAGTCTTACTGTAATTGTAAGAATGCATTGGCACATACTCCTCCAACTCCACGAGTTCGTTCGGAAGTTGAATTACGGCAGCAAGTCCGCAGTGGTCACTGTCGTATTCGATCGTTCGTAAACAATTTCTTGGTCGTTCACCCACAGTGTCAGTAATTGTCCGTCTTGTGACCTTAAGCAATAGATCCAGATAGGAACCGCTCCTTGGAAACGAAGGCCTGTCAGTAGCCAGAAGGTCGAGCATATACTCAACGTTGTATTGACCCATCCAATTAAATAGATGGTTACCTCTCGGATTTTGTATTTGATTTCCCCAATTGGAATGTTTGGCATTCAAATTACCGGCCATGAGATAGTAATTCTCTTCCGAGTTCAGTTGTAAGCATTGAAAAAGTTTTTCGAGCTCTGTTTAAAATTCAGTTGGCTGAGGTGATTCCGGTGCATAAGCCGCAACCGCATACATCCGCTTACCATGTTTGAGAGGAATGCATACGATACACGCCTCAAGCAACCGAAATCTGCGTACTTAACTATTATATATTACTTTATAATTTATGCCATTTCGTACAAAGATTGCGACTCCTCCCCCCAAAGTGGAGTTGGGCCGATCTCTTCGTACGATATTGTAATTATTGTTAGTCAATTTATGTCTCTGGTTCAGCTTAGTTTCGCTGGCCATAAACACATCTGGACTTTGATCTTTCAACAATTAGAATAGATTTGCTCTACGTTCGGTCCTTATCAATGAATTTACATTCACAGCAAGGATCTTTAAGGGCCTCTCCAGCAGCGCGCCCTTAACCTATAAAGTGCGTTAAGCTCGGCAAAACAGAGTAGATATTGTCTACCCTTTTCGCCTGCTCACTTATCTGTCTTTGAAGTCTTGCTACTTGGCTCTGAATAGCCAATAGCAAACCTCTTATTTCGGCATGTGCGTCCGGAGCCTTAGACACGAGGGCCTGTGGGGCTGCCTTTGGCGCAGGCTGTACCGTTTTTCCCTTTCCCGACGTACGAAATTTGGGGATTGACGGAAATTGTTGTTTGAGGACGCGTTGGTGGGCGTCTTTCTATCATCTCTGCTTGGCTTGCCGCTTCATTGTGTTTCAATTGCTAAAACGTCGGGCATCCCCGATAATTTGCGGGGTGCCCGTCGCCTCAGCAAAGTGCACAAGTCGAACGCACTAACCATTACGCTACGGGCTACTACCACCATACGTAACATTACCAAAATAGGACTTGAGAATGCTTTATTTTAAAGAATATTCAAATAACAAATCAATGCCATTATTATACTGAAATGTTTAGCAAGAATGCCCCTCACACATGATATGTCATGCCTTATATTACTTATTCATGAATTGTATATAAAATGAAACTGATGTACTGTTGGAAAATATGAATAAACATCTATCTATGTATCTATCTCTATCAAAATATCAAGCGCAATAACCTTACTTTCTCCAAAATGATGTAAAGATTTGTGCCTCTGTTCGGTGAAATAAACCATCAGATCAATAGTGGACATATTGCTGCGAAAGCCGTACTGGCGGTTATTAAGAAGCTTTCGTTCTTCGAGATATTTTTTATGCTGGAAATTGATCAGCGTTTCCATGACCTTGGAAAGAAGGGACGTACGTGCAATCGGTCGATAGTTAGATGGTGCAGAAGATACGCACTTAAGTCAAACTCATTTCACAAAAATATGAGCAGAATGCAATATTATGTATATAATTTTGCCAAATTCAATAGATAAACCAATTTAAGTTAAAAATACTATTAAAACAATTATAGCTTTTGCATTAAGAACATTCTGTTGAAACATATACAATTCCTTAACATTGTGCCTCTCTCTCTTTTTATAAATACACCACATCATCTACGATCATCATAATAAGCAGTTAATCATTCCGGCACCAACACTAATAGCATATAATTCAGAGCAATTTTCTCAAAAAGAAAGTAAAAATCCGGAAGTGTAACTCGCAGCGTCAATTATTTCAGACGAGATGATCTACTGGGTCAGAGAAGAGGGATAGTACCTATTTCAACGAAATTTGTACCTTCTCCTACAATATTGAACTATTACACGCACTCAAAACACAACTGGAACATCAGACAACCGTAACGGATGCGAGACCCATTGTCGTCACATTAAAAACTCGTAACGCATCACAGATGCTATACCTATATTATATAGCTAAGCTATAGCCCCGTCAATTGTTAGGCTTTTGAAGTACCGGCGCGGCGCGCGATAATTTCACACATGAACATGTGCAATTACATATTGTAAATGTGCGTCGAGTTGTCAATAACACTTGTCCATGGTCAGGCCAGGCCTGGCCGCAATCGCCATTGCAAGCGGACCATCAGGCCCAGACATATCAACCTTGAGTTAAGCATCGGATCAATGAAGGTAAATTGTATAATCCTCGCTGTAGGTATTCGGCTCAGAAGAGGTAGTTGATGGTAGTTCGCTTAAACACGGCCTTATAGCTGCTGTTATTTTTCTATAGATGATGATGATGATGGTGATGATCAAATGGACACACACCCTTTCATCATTCGACCGAAGTCGAAGAGGCATCACATCACAGGCACAGCGACGGTGATGCGCGCCAATTCTGGAGTTACGTGTATTGCGGAGGCAAACACGTTAAATTACCCCCACCGAATTGCCATTAAAATAGAAAATTACCGTCCAGAGTTGTAATCACCGGAATTTAGAGTTAATACCTAAGTACATGAACGAGCATGTGTTTGGTTACGAAATTACCGCGACCGCGACGCTACATGTATATAGGTACGTCTTGGGCGACCTCGAACCATCACCTTTTCGACATTGTTGGTGATGCCTGAAGCAAGCCTGATGCGGATTGCCGAATGGCGTCAATATGGGGCGGTCAAACTGAAAATTGAAACTCACCCCACTTATTGTTCGGTCTTCTGATGGGCCGTTTATTTTGAAACATCTCCTTCTTCTTCCCGTTCTTCTTTGTATGCATTTGCATAATTTCTGTTGACCAGACACCCCAAAGTTCCATGGCAAAAGTATATAGTAAACCCTTCCGTTTGAGAAAGTTCTTAAGCAGCAACAGCAACCCTTGTTGACAGTAGAGTGTTTAAAGAAGGCGGTTTTGTTGTTACTTGGGCGATAATCTTTCAGATCTGCTTTTACGGTTTCTTCTCTATCGTATACTGTCGCTGACGCTGTGTGTACACGCATTTCCATAAAATGTTTATTAAGATAACTGTTTTTGTTGTAAATTAGTCGGATTGTCTGTCGCCTTTAGTCGTTCACATCTTAGCGGGTAAGATTAAGTGCCAAAGGAGCACATGTATAATCTCTCAGCTACAACAATATCCTGAAGGAAGTACTATGTATAAGTATACCTACCTAAACAAAGGAGTTGTGGCAGACTTTTTCTGTGGTAGACAGTAGACAAAAGGAAGATCCTTTAAACACATGAAACATACACACATCAAGTTCATATTTGAGGGCAATTACTGCTGCATAATCGCATCGAGAGGGAATTACATTTAAAGTTAAATCTGGTATTGGTATACTTATTAAAGAGGAAGAGGATCTGATGATGGTGCTGCTTGATTACATAAAAAAGATACCGTCTTGTATTAACTTGAAGCATTGGGGTTGAAAGTACTTAAATATTGAAAGTCAGAAAGAAAGCAAGCCTAACATCATCATCAGTTAGCGATAGGATAGGAATTTAGAATGTAACGTGGATTCAAGGGCACTATTTCTGCTTAAACATTATTTATAATAGCTCAGTCGGAATAAACATTTTTAAATGAAAAAAGTGCATGTAGATTCCTATTGTACACTTTTCACTATTGGTGGTCAATAGGTTAGATACCTAGGTGATGTTGATGAAATGGGGATAAAGCTTAAGGCGAATGAAGTCTTATATCATACCACGATCCAGTGGCGGATCCAGCAGGGTCGGGGATATGACCCCTTAACATTTTTAAACAATGCCAATATTTTCGTTTAGTTTGAGTATGGTTTTCGATTTTTTGTATTTTTATACCTCCATTGGTATTTTCATTCAAAATAGCATCATAAGCATAACAAAAATTGATTTATCAAAAATACGATTGAACTTTGTTGTTTCTAAAAATATTTCGGGATGCCGCACTTTCATCTCTCGATATTTTCAAATTTCTCACGGCTCTAGAAAAAATCACGCGGGGGCGTCAAAAAAAAAATGACGCGGAAGCGTCAACAAAAACGACTCTGGGGCTTAAAAAAATATGAAGCGGGCGTCAAAAAAAAAATGATGTGTGGGCATCACAATAAAAAACATGCAAGGCGACAAAAACAATGTGGCGGTTCGTCAAAAAAGTGATGTGGGGGTGTAAAAAAAAATGCGTGGTGAGTCGAAAAAAGTGACGGTGGTGCGTCAAAAAAATTATGAAAAAAATGTAGCAGTGGAGTAAAAAAGACGTGTAGGTAGGTGTCAAAAAAAGGCGCGTGAAGGTAAAAAATGATGCGGGTGTCTAAGCAAAAATGACGCGGGGTGTTTAAAAAAAAAATTACGTGGGGGCATTAAAACAAAATCACATGGGGCGTCAGTAAAAAAGACGTTAAGACTTAAAAAAAAAAAATGACGCGGGGGCGTCAAACTAATGACGCAGGCTCGTCAAAAATATGAAGCAGTGGAGTCAAAAAATAAAAGACTCAGATGGGTAAAAAAATGACACAAGAGGCACGTAGTGGACCGTTTATGCAAAAGTGCTTGCGAAATTAATTTTTCGGGTGGGTCTAAAATGCAAAACTTTTAAACTCATGGAATTAAGAAATGTTTGGAGCTCTAGATATCGAAAAAAAATATTTCATTTGGATGAATGGTTTGGCTTGTAGAGCGAATCAAAGTTGATTAATTTTGATGGTGAGTACCTAAAAAAAAATATTTTTTTTTTCAATTTTTTTTTTAGTTTTGAGTGTACAAGCTAGAAAACGATCGTAAAAAAACAATTTTTTTGTATACATATGTACGAGTATATTAGACTGATTCAAAAATAAAATAAAGTCTCCGATTTCCAATGCCACTAGCTTATTACTTAGAGTTGAGCAAAATAATAAGCCTGTTAAAAATTCAGATTTTTAAATTAATTTTTAGAGGTCACTCACCGTTATTTTCTATTTTCCATACGATTTGTATTTTGTATTTGTATTTGTATTTATTTATTAGATTAATCTTCTGTACAATAAGAAATATAAATTCTTTGAGGCTGTACAGTTTACTTGTGGTTTATACATAGATACATTTTTAAAACAAAAGTATAACAAAAATATAATTAAAACAAAACAAAATAGAAATTATGTTCAAAAAAGTGTCACAAACTAAATTTCAAATTTAAATAATAATTTACCATTTAATTAAATAATACTGGAGAAACATCAACGATGAGTGCTTAAAAACGAGAAAACTAAAGACAAGAAGTTTCTGTGCTTGATCTTTGATCTAATATTGAGGGGAAGTTCATTGTAGAGGCGAATAGCATGAATGAAAAATTGCCTACGAGATATGGTGCAAGTGTATATATTAGGTATATATGGCACAAGTACGAACAGATTGTGGAGGTGAAAATCTACTATATAAATAAAAGGGTTGTTTTTCATTTAAACTTTTGGAAATCATAGCACATACTCTGAAGTTTAAAAACTGATCAAGGCTACATCCAAGTATTTGTCGAGATTGGGTCGAGATATGGTCGTATTTGCGCAAGTTGTACACAAATCTTGCAGTGTTCAACTTACGTTTCGAGTTAGCATCTGTGCTAGCGAACAACTCACACACATACGTAATTAATGGAACTATCAGAGCTTTTGCCAATTTCATTTTAAATGTAATGGGTAAAGACTCTCTACACACTGATAGACCGCGAAGTGCTCCATAGATTTTAGACAGAACAGAGTTTATATGGTCGCTCCAGGTAAGGTTGCTGTTGATGATAATACCAAGGTTTTTAATTTTAGGCACCATTTCAACTTCAGTACCATCTAATAGAATAGGAGGTAAGCGCGGTGCCAGCGAGTGCTTATATATTTGGATTGACTTTGTCTTAGTGGGATTTAAAAGTAGTTTATTTTCGCGAGACCATTTGACTATAGCAGCTAAATCCTCGTTTATTCTTGCAACAGCATCATCCATCAACCCAATAGGAAAATAGTTGTATATTTGCACATCGTCAGCGTAAATATGAAATTGACAGTTTTGTATTACGAGAGGCAGATCGTTAATGAACATTGAAAATAACAGAGGACCAATAATTGAGCCTTGAGGCACACCACATGAAACAGGTAGGGCACACGATAAGGACTGGTTATGAAAAACAGATTGGACTCTACTGGTCAAGTAAGACATGATTAATTTTGTGGAAAGGTGAGAAAAATTGAAAAAAGATACAAGTTTATTACAAAGAATAACAGGACAAACAGAATCAAATGCCTTATGCCTTGGAAAAATCCACTTAAGTAACCACGCTAACTTCATCTCTATCGATAGCTTCTCTTATATCATCAGTTACTTTAAGTAAAGCAGTTATACAGCTGTGTCCTGAACGAAAACCTGACTGCATAGGCGTTAGTAAATTGTTCGATTCTAAGTATTGCTTAATTTGTTCTCTTATAATGGATTCAAAGGCCTTAGAGAGGAAAGGAAGAATCGCAATGGGTCTATATTCTGTGCCGTTTCTGTTTTTAGGAATCGGGATAATTTTAGCTTGTTTCCATTGAAGCGGGAACGTAGAGGACATAAGAATGGTGTTGAAAATAAATGTAATATATTTAAGGATACAAGGTAAAAGCTCTTTTAAAAATTTCGGGTGAATGTTGTCCAAACCCATGCTGTTTGATTTGATAGATATAATTGCTTTTTCAACCGCAAAGGAGTCAACAATATCAAGCAGAAACGCATTTTCAGATGTATTAATAATCAAATTATTATTTGATAAAACAGGGGATACAGTATGTGCCAGTGGAATCTGAGTAAAGGTTCTGTTCAGTTCCTCAATATTAACATCTTCATTGAATTTTATATAACTTTAATTGCACACTCCAATTTTTTTAATTTGATTCCATAGAAAGGTCGTAGAACGGTTTGCATTAAATTTGTGTCCATAGAAAGCAGACTTAGCTCTTTTAATCATGAAGTTCACTTTATTTCTAATTCTTTTAAATTCGGAAAACATTTGAGGAATTTGAAATCTTCTCCACCTTCGATAAAGTCGATCTCTCATTTTCATAGCTTCTTTTATGTCATTCGAAAGCCAAGAACATGGTCCGTCTCTTGAAACAAAAACCTTTTTTGGTACATACTTTGAGAACAAGTAATTTACTAATCTGTTAAAAAACTTGTATGGGACAAGCACACATTTTTGTACTTGGAAATTTATAACTTTATAATAGCAAGTATTTAAATGAGTAGCATAACTTTTTTTTTTAGAAAATTGAACGCTCTACAAAAAAGGTCTCCACTTTTTATTTAATAAATGTACTCCTTCCAAAGTTATTAAATGTCAAAGTGGAACTAATGGTTAATTTCACAGTTTTTTGTATTCCCTATTGAGCATTCCAGCTATTATACAGAGTGATTCACCTAAGGTGTGACAAAAAGCTTGAGCATGTAGGTCTATTCGAGAAAAGAAAAAAATCGTGTGGAAGGGGTGATCTACCCCCCCTCGTTTAGGTGGGAGGGGCACTTTTCTAAAAAATTGACAAAATAGAAAACAAAAATATTAAAAAAACAACGGCAACACCAACAACGCCCTGTTATAGCTTTTTCCAAACCTAGAAATCCCTTCTTTTATTTCCCTTTCAAATAAAGTTCATTTAGTGAACAATTTTTGAAAATATAATTTCCAAACTCAAAACTCTGAAAAAAATAAATTAAAACAAAAATTCAAACGATAGTTTCTCAAAATTTTACGTCATTAAGTATTATTTTTGTTTTCAAAATTCAATGTTCTTATTAAGTTCCAGTCCAACACTCAAAACCGGATGTTTCTAGAACTTTTATTTTTCAAGATATTAAGAAATGAACCAACTTTCTCATAAAACTAAAAAGAATCCGACTAAATTATATCATTTCAGCAGATTTATCATTTATCACCAACTTCTTGCTTTTACTAAGAAGTTGGTTTCTTAATTCTTAAATATCTTGAAAAATAAAAGTTCTGGAAAACGGGTTTGTAGTTAATTTTTTTTGCGCCTTATAACACTTTTAAGAACGTATGTTTTTTTGATGTATTATTATTTATGCACAGGTATTTTAATGGATAAGTGCTTTAAACCGGATAACATAACTTTCAAATATTTAAAGTTTCTAGGTAGGTAGAGAGATAGTAGATAAAAGTTTTAAACGAATTAACAGAAACAAAGTTTACGTAGTCATGTAGGATATGCAAAAGGATACAAAAAGGCTTCAATAATAATCTAGATGAATCAAATTACGACAAACATAATTACGAATATGTTATTTTTTCATTGTATGCTAGAATCAGGAGCATGGAGTTTTTTTTGAAACTGGCGTATACACTTCGACAAAACGGAGTGGACCTTGTTGAATCTATTGGAATCAAGGAGGCAGAAAAAAAGATGAAATGAAGAGATCCAAAGGTGTTTTCGCGATGAGCTTGGGCTTGATGTGGACAAACCAATACAATGATTTAGAAATAGCAAAATGATAGAAACACTTCAAGGACATTTTTTGAACGTTCAGAGGCATCTGTTCGTAAAACTGGAGTCAATGGAGAGTTTATAATGAGACTCAAAATAATACTTAATGTTTTGAATTGCAGGGAAGTAGTGAATGCTGTTAAATTTGGGAGTATACTAAGGTAACAGAAGAGCTAATTAAACAAAAGTATCCTGAAAAACAACTAACATCTACAATTCATGCAATTTTGGTTCATAGCCAAAATTTCATAGAATATCATTCACTACCCACTTGGAAAATTGTTAGAAGAAACCTCGGTGTCCAAAAATAAAGACTACATGAATTACAGATATCAAAATACGTGCAAAGTTTTAAAGATTCAGCAGAATGAAGACCTATTTAACATGCTTGCAGCTTCATCCCTAAGGCATGTAAGAAACCAAAAATAGCTGACAGTAGACTTCAGATGATAGTTTCCCAGGAATCTAAAATTTTGTATGTAAATTTTTGGTATGTTTACTTTTTTTCCACTGTTTAACTTGTAATCTATCTCTGAAATATTTTATTAATGTACTCTTGTAACCAAAAAATAAAAAAAAAATCACTTAATGAACAAACAAAATGATTTCTTTCCCCACTGTTTCACTTAAATTGGTTTGTTTTCTTTTTTCCCTACTGTTTCACTTAAATTGTACTCAGATTACTTCAAAAGCTGACTTTTGACCTTTCTAAGGTTAAAAAAACAGGTGCATTAACGTCCACGGAATTATCTCCCGCGGGTGTTAATTCCCCCAAAAGAAGGAATTAACCCCCGCAGGTGTTGATTCCTTTTTAAATTGGTAATAAGGCCCACCACCAAATAGAACTAAGATCCGCGGGTGTTTTTGCTTTTTGGAATTGGCATTAAGACCCAAGCTTCATACACACATGATTCTTAGATACTTTTACCCAAATCTCTTTTTACTAAAAAACACTTTGAAAGCGACAACATAGGCACCTGCCAACTGAGCATACCCTAAGTGGAGCGAAGGAGTTGCGTGAGCGGGACAGAGGACCCGAAAGGAAGTTTTAATCCTTGAACCCGCGAAGCGACTAATACCATAGTCTGCCAGATGGGGTTTATTTCCATTTTAAATTGGAATTTGAACACGTCAAAAAAAGGAATTATCCCACGCGGGTGTTAATTCCATTTTAAAAAGGAATTAACACCCGTGCGAAGGGTTAATTCCTTTTTTTTTTTGGGAATTAACAACCGCGGGGGATAATTCCGTGGGCGTTAACGCAATGCAACAAATGAAAACAATTATGTTAATCACCTTAATTAAATTTCTTATTTCAACTGCAAATTCTGTGAATTTTTATTTTAAAACTCACCACTTTTACAGCCTTGGAAATTTTCTTCAAGATAAAAAAATTTGGCGTCTTCATTGGTTTAGAAGTTATGATTTTAGCAACCAAAAAAGTCAATACGGGCCACTGTGAGGCGTCAAAAATATGACACGGGGACTTGTGAAAAAAATGACCCGGGGGTTTAAAAAAAAATGACGCGGGCGTCAAAAAAATGACGCAGGGCGTATAAGCAAAATGATGTCAAAATAGATCACGGTGGGCGACAAAATATAAAACGTGGGTTCGTCAACAAAAATGACGCGGAAGGGTAAAATACGAATACGTCAAGAAAATACGAATCCTATCACAAGTACAAATTTAATTTTTGAAAATTTAATAAAGATATGTATTTTTAAAAATTAAGAATTAACATTATTGAAAATAAAATGTTTTCTTTTATAAATTATTGTTTGATAATATAACCAGCAACATTTACTCTACTACACTTCACAATAATGCAATTTGAATGTTTCTAAGTTATATTTTCAATTTAATTTAGTATGTGAAAATTTGCGGAAAAAAAATTTGTGGACCATGAAATGAAATCCTGTATCCGAAACTGACCTAAGTCTAGGTGAAGATGATCGGGATAAAGCTTAAGGCAAATGATGTCTGATGATGTCACTCACACAAATCATTCTTGGTACATTTTTTCGATTATAAAGTCGCGATTGAAAAATGAAATTACCATAACACGCGGTCTTAATTCATTCGACCAACGCGTCGGCCGGCGACGGGACGGTGTAAATTAGGACCACAATTACAAAATCATATAAGACCGTGTTGCCTTATTTTATCTGTCTGTTTTTCGTTTCACTAAAGAAAACTAATAAGCTCAACAAATGTATCCACATCACGTTTTAACAAAGTCCAGATGTCAACAAAATCATAGCAAACTTTATAATCTTTTATCACGTTTTATTTATTTTGTTTTTAATATCAAACTACTAGAGTACAACGTGACAAACTGACAATGAATATTTACTATCCTAAAAAAAACAAGTTTTAGAAACAACTCACATAATCGTTCTTTTATTAATAAATGATGACTTGGTGCGGTATGGTCACACGATATATGATGGGCTTATAAACAAAAAAAAAAAAAAAAAATCCTTACTCAACAATACCCATCATTACTATTATGCTTGACCATGTGTGTCTTTTACTCTGTTCCGGGCAGCAGCAACCACATGCGGCTCATCTTCTTCTAAATATTTAATATATCCAAGCTGAAGATGGTGTTTGGAGCCTTACACTCATTTCTTAACACTATATATACCATTCTGTATATGTATATACTTAAGCTGTGCATAATCTGCACCATCCTCAGCAGAAACGAGAGTAACACTTGTCTCACTTGCATCTGGAGAATGGTTAAAAAAGTTTAACGTGATTTATGGCTTCTTCCCTCTGATCCCAAACTGGAGAATGTTTATGTACATACGTATACATTCCTTGTACCCACAGAATGACTGATGAAAATTCCCCCTCTGTGGGACGCAAAATAGAAGAGGGTCATCATCTTTAAAAAGTAAAAAAATAAAATATATACTAGGAGGAGAGGAATGGACACTAGAGACCAGAGTGTCAGTTTTGTGTATCAGACTATCACTATCATCCACATAATCACTGCTTTTGGTTTCCTATAACATGGTCGGAAGTTAGAAAAGAAACACTTATGGTCATTTTTGATAAGGCAATCGAATGTGTTGGGGGTGTATTGTGGTGTATTCTCAAATTTGTATTTTCTTACTTTTACTTATATTCTCTTACAACACAGTGATTTTGTCAATCAATACTCAGATGATTATGTAATGTTCCAACTTATATGAAAAAAAACATACATAAATATAGATGGTTAGAAGTTATTTCGACACCTTTTTAGCAAATTAAGCAGATTATAATCTAGGGACAGGACATTCTTTATACCGATTCAAAACAGCTTTTAACGGCCTTTAGTCCTTAAAAATTGGCGTTTCGTCATATGTATACAATGAGAGGCCACGGGTATCAAAATGTCCAACAATTCTTGATTAGAAAGTCTAATTGGGTTGACCAAAATATGAGTCCTACCTATGCATTGTGTCGTGATACCGAAAACCAAAATCTGAGGCTGGGGTTGAAAGCTTAGAGATATTCCGAGTTTTATTATTTGAATAAATTTAAAAATTATTACATACATACATGGTACATACTCGTTATATAGGTGAATATTTGAAAAATTTTACATGCAAACAATTTATTATGCTATTATAATCCATTATATCTATTTAAAACGCTATAATACCACCTATTTTGCAATAAGGTACAGTTTTAAATCAAATTACAAAAAAATCATGGAAATAATGAAACTGGCCAGATTTGTTGAATCAAAAATTTTGACATTTTTCCACGTCTTGCCCTCATCCCGAATCCATCGTTTTTAGAGAGAATTCTGAGTGTTCACACGTTCGGGATACCTTTTTCGTTCATAATATCTCAAGAACGAATAAAAGTACCCACTTCGGATGAATTTAGTTTTACAGGTTATGTTATCATAACGTACAGAAGGTAAAATTCAATTAATTTTTTTTTTCTACAACTGTCAAAAAAAAAAGGTTGTGCAATATCATTCGTCATAAATATCTTGAGAATAAATAATGCTTTTGACTTCAAATTAATTTTATTCAACATAAAATGATGTGATGTATGTACAATTATTAGAACTAGAAAATTTGGCCAACAAAAAGTAATTAACACACTTTTTGGAGAAGTAAGAGAAATTAAAAATAACCGTTAAGTTGGATTTTTTTTTTTATTGTTAGGGCTTAACACAATAGATCTTCTTTTTGCAAACAGTACAAAAGTGAGAAAAACATGTAAAAATATATGATAAACATTGTGTATTCTACAGTTCAAATGTTTACTTAAATTCCCAAAAACTTCCTTTTGATGTTTTCGCTCTTACAGAAACAAACCTTACACCTGATTTTAATAGTAATGAGTTCTTTAATTCTGACCAATGTATTCCGAAAGGATGTTGTAGTCTCTATTGCTAGTACTTTTATTGATTTGCTTGGAAGCTCCTCCCCCGGACGTGGTGTTTTATTGGCATTTCGTTCTAATCTCGATTCCTCACTGGTAACTATTCCTTACACAGCTAACCTTGAACTTATTTGTGTGAAAGTCTGTATATCCAAGCGTTATCTCTACATTATATGCTGTTATATACCACCCTCCCAGCCAACTACTGAATACCAGCTCCTAGTTAACGCAATTGATCATGTTGTTGATATTTGTAAGCCAGAAGATGACATAATAATCGTGGGTGACTACAATCTTCCGCGATTAGTTTGGGAAGTATCTGATGATAAGCATCTTTTCGTCTAACGACTGCTCTGAAAAGGAAATTCTTTTCACCGACCGCCTCCTTTCCTCCAATCTCGCCCAAATGAGTAGTGTAAAAAAACTGTTTACAAAGAAAGTTAGATCTTATTTTCTCATCTGATGCTCATAATACCAAAGTCACCCAAAGTCACCATATCCTTTCTAAGATCGACAATTACCATCCCCCCATTTCCCTTACCTTTGCCTTTGAATGTGATTTTATCCAACCATACTCCGTCACGTTGCAATCTTTTAACTTTCGTAAAGCAAATTTAGATAAGCTTAATGATCTTATTGGGAACATTAATTTTGATTTCATCACCAACGACTCTAGCATTGACGTTAAGATTGCCACTTTTTACAAACAGATCCAAATTTGCTTTTCTCAATCTATCCCTCTGCAGCCTCAGAAGAATTTTACTTCTTCCCCTTCGTGGTATAACAAGGACCTTCGCAGTCTTAGAAATAGGAGGAATAAGCTTTGGAAAAAATACCTTAGTTCGAAGTCGATTCATGACTTTAACAACTATGCCTCAGTTTATAATAACTTTTCAAACTTGAGTGAGTCCTTATACGCTAGTTATATTACACAAACTCAATCTGATTTAATTTCAAATCCCAAACACTTCTTTCAATTTATAAATTCGAAAAGAAAGTCGGATGGTTATCCTTCGACACTAAAATACAACAATTCCTCATCTTCTGATCCTAAATATATTTCGAACCTTTTTGCCGAGTTCTTCGGTCAAGCATTTTCTCCTAATGACACTGAGGTTAATATTAATTACTTCAAACACATGAACAGATGTACACAAACTAGACTGACTTCCATCAACATAAGCCTGTCTTCAGTAAATAATAAAATCCGCTTGATGAAGAATGATTTTCCATCAGGCCCTGATGGGGTTCCTGCTGTTGTTCTTAAACACTGCGTCTCCAATCTATCTCAACCCCTCACTGATTTCTTCCAACTCTCTATTTCTCAAGATTTGTTCCCAATAGTATGGAAAGATTCTTACATTATCCCAATACATAAAAAAGGATGCAAAAAAGATATCTTTAATTACAGACCCATTGCCAAACTTTCCTGTATACCCAAATTATTTGAGAGTATAGTTTACGATATTTTGCTCCTTCACTGTAAGCCACTTGTCTCTCCTTAGCAACATGGCTTCCTTAGCGGTAGATCAACGACCACGAATCTAACTGAGTTTGTATCAAATGTCATTTGCTCCTTGGAAGCTGGTTATGAAGTCGATGCGATTGCAACTGACTTCAGCAAAGCATTTGATAAAGTCTCTCAAAACGTCATCATCTTCAAATTTAAATCATACGGCTTCCCACCTTTACTTATATCTTGGATTCAATCATTCTTAAATGATCGTCAATACACAGTTCTTTTTAGATCCTGTAGCTCCGACCCTATCTGTCCAACATCAGGGGTCCCTCAAGGCAGTCATTTAGGTCCTCTGATTTTCTTATTGACCATTTATGATGTGGATCTTATCTTTGAAGGATCTGACCTCCAGATCTACGCTGATGATATGCGTATATCCAAACATATTAAATGCATGGCCGATGCTCAATTACTTCAAGCTGACCTAAACAGTTTCTTTATTTGGTGTCAATACAACTTTCTGCAATTGAATGTGAATAAATGCCAAGCTATTACCTACTCCCGAAAACGCCCTCCTTTACCTCAACGTCAATATTTCATTGACAATGAACCAGTCACTTCCATTCGCGACCTTGGTGTTATATGCGACAACCAACTTAATTTTCGGACTCACTATGATAATATTATCAATAGAGCTAACTCTACTCTAGGTTTCGTTAAACGCTGGTCAAAAGAGTTCTCAAATCCCTATGTTACTAAGTCTCTGTATGTCACGTTTGTCAGAGCTCTTCTTGAATACGCTTGCATAGTTTGGTCTCCGTACCACTATGTTCATAATCAGAGGATAGAAGCCGTTCAACGTAGATTTATTCGCTTTGCCTTGCGTGGCCTTTATTGGGACGACCCATATAATCTACCACCTTACGAAAACCGTCTAAAATTAATAAATTTACAAACTCTTAGTAGACGTCGCGATAATGCCCATATAGTTTTTGTACACCAGCTTTTGACTGGTATCATTTATAATGAAGGTCTACCTGTTAAACTTAAACCGAATACTCGTAATCGTCAATTGAGGACCACTCCCCTCTTCTGTGTCCCCTTCCATCGCACAGAGTATGGTCAAAATGAACCTATCACTAGAATGATTCAAAAACTAAATAACTCCAACATTTTCGATTTAAACCTCTCAAAAACCTCTCTCAAGCTTGCTCTTCTATCATAATCTTTCTCTTACCTTTTTATCCGCATCTTTTTTCTTCAACTTAGCTTTAAGACCTCAATTGTTATTTAGTTTAAAGTTACTATTATTGTTACTATGTGCTTGTACTTAGCGAAATTAAATTAAATTAAAACTACTTCCAAAAAAACATACGAAAATTGTTCTGACAGATAAATTTAACCACCATACATAATTTTTAATTGTTTGTTGTCTCCAGCAAAAAAATTCATTTCTTACTTTTGTACTTTTTGCAAAAAAAAAAGCCTTTAATATAAAGAATTCATACATTTTTAATTTGAACAATACCTAATTATTGCGTTGTTTCACTATGCCAATACAACTCAAGATATAAGCTTTTTATGCGAACCTTAATGTTTTTTTTTATACTTTGTTTTGCTGATTTTTTGCGTTTTATAAATCTCCAAGAAAAAGCCGATAAGGTCCTCCTAAAAAGCTAATATCTTGAGTTCTATTGGTGGGATAGCCAACGATTTAGACGATTGGACTTAAGAAAAATGACACAGAGCATCATAACATATATTTTTAAAATTTATTGAAGTGGTAATACCTCTGGAAAACAAATTGGAAAATCGCTATTTTTAAAACCCCACCCTCACTATAGGCTTTAAACAAATCTGCCAGACTTTGGTTTTCGATACCACGATATAAGCACCTACAAACCCTCATACTCATTTTTTGGTTATCCATCCACTCCCAGAATTTGATATCTGCTCTTAGACTATAACATTAACATACTATGGTAAGCAAAAACAAAGAGATACAACGAATCTTGAATTTTGGAACAATTAGGAGGAAGCCAATGTTATAGTTCCATACAATTCTTGCAAGATTACGTTATTTTATCTAAGGCCTTAGCTCTAATGACATCCAGACACCTTAAAACTATTAAACTAATCCAGGCGCGAACGCATAAAAAAATTTGGTGGGGGGGGTCAAAAAACTTTGGGGGGGGGATTGGGTTTAAACTGAAAACTCAAAAATTAAGAGTGAAAGAGTGAAATTGTATGGCGAGAAAGTTAATTCATACATTTCGGGGGGGGGGGGGGGTGTTTGAATCCCCAACCCCCCCGCCCTGCGTTCGCGCCTGAACTAATCGCAAATTTACGTTGTAGTGTCAAAACTAATTTAATTTGTATTATATGCTCTTTGGGAAACTATTTAGCATAAACCACAATCAGAAATGCGCTTACAGTGTGGACTTAGCTACGTCAAATTTGGCCCAAGCATAAAATGAAAAATAGCCCCAAAAATGTATGGGAAACAGCAAAAACAAATAAAAGTTTAAAATTTGTGAATCGGGGCCATTTTTCATGGTTTTGGGGAATTTTTCATTCTTAATTTTGGGGTGAAATTTCATAATGAAAAATGACCCCAAAATTTTATTCTTTAACCAAAATACAAAAACTTTGATCACAGACTGAGCATACCCTAACGGAGCGACGGAGTCGTGTGAGCGGGACAGAGGACCCAAAAAGGGAGTTAAAATCATTGAACCCGTGCAGTGGGCCAAGCAAGGTACTTTTAAGGCTAACCAAAACCGACGCAAAACACTTTTTGTACGATTGTTATTATTCTGTTGTTGTTGCTTCTTATAAGTACTTATTTTGGGACAATTTTTCATTTTTTGTTTGGAGTCATTTTGCATACATAAGTTTGGGGCCATTTTTCATTCTTGCCTAGTCAACGAAGACTCAAAATTGTAAAATAAATAACAGTGCTCTTGGGATTATTTTTTCATATGGTAGGGGTTACCCCCAGGTATAACATACCCAAAGTCCCCAGCTCAGGGCCGCGAGCTTAACTCAGGAGGGGGGGTTAAAGGAACCCCTTTTTAGATTTTCGTGAATATTTCCACAACGTAGCATGTTAGCGGAAAAGTCTATAATACTTAATTAGAGACAAATAAATTGTCTATAAAAATATATATTTCCTTTTTTTCTAGGATCAATAATAAAGGAGATGCGGGCGGTAGAAAAGTCAACAAATCTGAAAAACCTGTTATTGTCTTAGATATTGAATGTTTTCTGACCAATTTACCTGGAAAAAACAAAAAACGTTATTACACATTCATTCACTGTTGTTTCGTCATGTCGTGAGGCTAAGAAATGAGTTATAATTTCCTTTTTTCCTATATATCCGAAACTATACGAAAAAGTTGATGTATACTAAATTAGGTAAAAAAAAAAACTGATAACGTTTTTTAAAAGAACAAAATACAAAATTTATTTGCCATAGAGTAGTGTTCTTTCCTTTCCAACGTTATATAATTTATGTAGTTCCGTTGAGTATTTACAGAAAAAAGTGTACTTTTAGGTTTTGCTTGGGATTTGCAAAGCGTATTAATACATATATAGATAAACAAAAATCAATTGACGTTTATTTTTAAATTTACAAAGAGATAAAGAATTAACGGAAAAGCCTTTTACCTACCTTCAATAAAACAAACTCAATGGCAGGCCCGTAGCTAGCATTTCGTTTCGGGGGGGGGGGCTTGCTGTAATGACTAACGTGTAACTCTATAACCAAAGAATACAAAACTAAGAATATAATAATTTTAATAAGCCAGTAGAGCAGCAAGTGGACTCGTTCAGACTTCTATATAGAGCGATCTTGATAGTCGTTGGTGAAAGTTTTTGAATTAAATATTCTTTCTGCCACAGCTTTTAAGGGGAGGCGGGACCAAGAAATTTGAACATTTAAAAATAGACAACAACTTTCAAATATGATTGAATAACGGCTATGATTAGGATGGATTAAAAACCCCAATTTGTTGGGATTTAATTTTTCGATCGGGAGATATGCGTTTTTGGAGCTTTCGGGTGACAATATTTGGAACAAAATATTCTATTACCGATTTGTCAAGCTTTATGCTGGATATACATGTATCTTCATCTGCAAATATGTATAAAGAAAAGTAGAGCGGGACAGAAGTATGTCAAAAAACCGAGCGTGTGAAAGAGAACCATCATGAGTGAACAATTCCGTATTCATATCTGCATTATGGTACTTCCCACGATAAACAGATATAAGGTATGCTCATTGCGGTTTGACAGATGTGGTGTGACGTCATTGTCATCTGGTGCGAATATAAGAAAGAAGAAAAGAATACCATTTCATTGGATTATTTTTATAATTTTTCTATTTTTAAAGTTAATTTCACGTTCAAATAATTTGTTTAAATGGTCAATTCTAAAATACAATCTACACTTAAGAAATATAGTCTTTTTGCACTTAGTCTAAATGCATAGCTTCAGCATTTTTTAAATGGTATTCCAGGAACTTCCCTTCTGTATAATGTTCCTTATTGTTTTTAATAAAAATGGATTCTAATCCCCATATTAATAAACCGAGCTAGCGGCAAAGTTATAATTATTAACTCGTGATAGACTAGGAGTTAGATTTCTGCCACTTGAATAGCTAGCGAAACCAACAAGGAAGGTGGTCTAGCGAAGGGTTAAATAAGATAAGTAATTATACGTTTTAATTCACCATTTGTCTCTTAATACACGCAGACACGAGAGCTCGAAAGTTCTAGGTGAGTTAAGCGCTATTTTTATTAATATGGCTATTGAAGTAACATTTTCAAAGAATGTATCACTTGGGTTCTAAGTTCACCTTCCAACTTTTTATGCACCAACTATAGCTGCAGGATGTATAAGGGTCATGGTACTGGTTCTTTCTTTAAAGCTCTACTCTAAAAGCATATTTTTAACTAAATGTCCTGAGCAAACACGACTGTTTTAAAGTATAATCGTTTTTATTCCCACAAGCACTAATCCACAATTTGCACATTTTAGCGTCTTTCAAGAAATAGTGACATGCATTTTAATTTTTGTTCACAGCTTTTTTCTGTCCGGTGTATTATTACAGCACACACAACCATTTTCAAATTTTAAAATTTACTTTTTAAACTGTAAAACAAATAAAATAACAAAAACCAATTGAAAACTTCCAATAAACAATCTCGTTTGTCTAACTAGAAGATGACGATGACGTCACAGCATAAGCAAGATAGCGAATTGGATGTATCTAATGAGCATACCTTATTTCTGTTTATCGTGGGTACTTCCTATATAATCTGCGTGTATGAATTTCTTCTGCATTTTTGTCTTGTCTCTCTATCCAACCAAAGTAGATTTTATGTTTTGTATCCCCATTTTTTAATAAGTCAGACAAAGATACATGTAAATCCAACAATAGAATGCTAAATTAAATTGAAAAATATTTGCAAAGATGATGTATTGGAAAACCTTTAAGAAATCTGATTTTTTTTAGATAAAATTGTTTGCTCGGGGAAAAGTTGATGTTTTTGGGTGACATTTGGAACAAAATATTCTATGTACGTCATAATTCAGTTCATTACCTATCTGTCAAGGTATGAACTGTCAAATTCCATTGAAGGATGGTTACCATGATCAGTAGCGGATCTAGAACAAGGCTGTGGGGGGGGGGGTGCTTGGTAGATCCAGTTTGAGACATTTATGGCCAGTTTCACAAGTTAAACTACAATTTATGTTTAAACTTAAGTTCAGCACTTGATTCGGTTTCAAAGTAAACCTTGAACTTAGATAATTCTGTAGTTCTAGTTAAACGAATGTATTCTGCCATTTAAACTTCATAGCTTAAGAGCCGGCAGCAAATTTTGGGAGTGGATTCATAACCAAAATATGAGTATGATGGTTTGTAGGTGCATATATCGCGGTATCAAAAACAACCGTTTCTCAGGTTTCTTTTTCAGCCTTTTGCGGAGGTGGGGGTTTGTAAATAGCGATTTTCCAGTTTATTTTGTCAGAGGTATTACCATTTCAATAAATTTAAAAAACATATTATGTGATGTTGTCATTAAGTCAAAACGTAATAATCTTGGCAATTCGACCAATAGAACTCAAAATATAAGCTTTTTAAGAGGACCTTATCGTCTTTTTCTTGGAGAATTATTAAACACAAAAAATCAACAAAACAAAGTCTCCAAAAAAATCGATTAAGGTTCGCTTAAAAACCTAATATCTTGAGTTTTGCCAAGATTTTGACGTTTTGACTTAAAGAAAATGACAGAGCATCACATTATGTATTTTTTAAATTTATTGAAGTGGTAATACCTATGAAAAAATAAACTGGAAAATCGCTATTTTCAAACTCCCACCCCCGCCAAAGGCTGAAAAAGAAACCTGCCAGACGGTTGTTTTTGGTACCGCGATATATGCACCTACAAACCATCATACTCATATTTTGGTTAGCAATCCACTCCCAAAATTTGCTGTAGGCTCTTGGTGCAGCGTTCAGAACACTTGATCGTTATAATCATTCTAAAATCTTATTGAGAAGTGCCATTTTATAAAACTAATAAATAATTATATTTCTTTTTTTTTTGTTTTCGAGTGACGAGGAAATGTAACATTCGTTGTGAGAGTGAAAAGAGATAAACGCTTCCCTTGAAGAACAAATTATTTTAACTATTGTGGCGATGTTGATTTTATTTTATATATATTATTTATATCCCCGGTTTATAATGATTTCAATATTACATACAATAACATCTGTAGTCGTTAACATTTAAAATATTTTTAAGTGGAAATAAAAAAAAATGTATATACCTTCAATTTTCAGCCACGTCAAGCTTTTAACCACCAGAAAAAAAAATCTATCAGTAAATTTGTACATCAGTCTAGAGGGACTGCAAATATTCACACGCATGATTTTCTGAGTGGCCAGAGAAAACTCAGATTTTTATTTGTTGTTCCCAAATTCTTCACGGGTCTTAGCCCCAATTCCGTTTTTTTGCCAAGTTAGCGAAGTTCTTAGAGTGAACTATTTTTTCGTTTGGCATGTTAATTGTTAAGCCCCGACCCCGTTTTTTTCAATTATCTCTTTAAGCTTTAGCCCCAACATGGACTTGACAGTCCCTTGAGTCAAGCGCAAAAATTTTCTGGAATAAGGTAAGTTGTAAAGGAATTATTTGCTTAGCCCCGATCACGTTTTTTTGTCCAATTCTTGTCAAGCCCTACTCGCGAGCTGTTTTGTTTTCGTCCCAATTTTCTGTCAATTATCCGTAGGTAGCCCTGAACAGCCCCAACCTAATTAATTTGGGGCTTAGAAAAAAAAAATACGTAGCATATAAATTGCGTAGCCCCAGCCTCGTTATTTTTTCTGACTCCTGATTCTGATTTCTATATTTCAATCAATTTCAAGAACCGTCTGTGGGGGGGGGCTTTAGCCCCTATATCCACCCCCCTGGATCCGCCACTGACCATGATAATGGATTAAAAATCCTCTAGAAAATTTTTATATTTTTAGTATTATTATAGAACCATATATGTCTCGTGTGTTGTGTTGCTGTGTGGCGTAGAAAATATATGGAATGACAGCGACACACGACTCCACAACACAACACTTCCGACTTAAAAGCTTCTCCACTCGCTTTAAACAGGCTTTGAAAAAGGCAAGCCAGTTGAGACGAACGAGTTGCTTAAGTTTGTGTCTGTTGGTAAGAAAATGTGAGTGTATTGCCACTGGCTAGCCAGTACTGGCTCAGCATAAGAAACAAATTAATCGATTTTCTAATCCACTTCACTCACGGAAGGACTGATTTTCATTACATGAGAGTTGATTTCTATTTACAGTTGTGCTAAAATGGTGTTTGAGATTACAGAAGAAGGATTTTGGTCAAATCATCAAATAAAATTGAATACTCACACATAAAATAAGTTCATACTTTTAAACAAAATATGCAAAAAAAAACAGTTTATTATACACAACAAATTTTGACTTGACTCTACTCTTTAAGTAGGATTGATTTAGTTGAGTGGTAATGAGATTCGTTCATTACCACTCAACGAAAATATACAAAGGTTCGAATAAGCTTCGAGGTCCAGCTCGCTTCAACACGACACAAGGTAAACGTAGTAAATAACATACGAAA
Source organism: Melangyna quadrimaculata (assembly GCA_949320155.1). NCBI lineage: Eukaryota > Metazoa > Arthropoda > Insecta > Diptera > Syrphidae > Melangyna > Melangyna quadrimaculata. Next base: position 195,047,662 of record OX439483.1, read on the forward strand.
TACCTTATTAGTCTCCTCATAATAAGTATTATACCTAAATAGTGTCTTATTTTTAAAACATTTAACTTTACCTAACTTGTCTTCTTATTTTTAAAGATTTTAATTTATACCAAAAAGTTTAAATTCTTTATTTTTTTTTTTTAATTCAAAATCATTTCGGGAGGGGCTTCAGCCTCTCAAGCCCGCCCCCCCCCCCCCCTGGCTACGTGCCTGCGTCATTGGGCCTTACGAATAATCAAATTAAGTAACGACTTAAGTATTTAAGTTAAATGGAACATAATGTAATAAAAAATAATAAAACGTACATGGTGTTCCATATTTTATATTCTATATACCAGTGGGATGTTCATTATGTAGGGTTCACTTAAATATTTAAGAAATACCATATGTATGATTTGTTATTTATAATCCATAACATTATGGTTCATTTTAAATAATTATGTAATTCGTCATTAAAATTGAGTATTGCTAAACCCCAATAACTAACTATTTGTATATTGAAATTTTAAAGCTGCAGTACCTACAAATCTTGAAAGGATATAATTGTTCACGCCATCCCACGGCGAGAGTATGTATCACTCCCTCTGGCATAACCCTGTGCTAGTTCGAGTGATGCATACTAAACCTCGCCCAACTTCACGTCAATGGGATGACGTGGACATTGCGAGCTTGTCGGATGCCATCCATCTTTAATTATAAATTTTCAATCATCCATCTTTAATTGCATTGTTCTGTCATTACTTTCTTGACTGTCACGCTGAGCACTTGCTGGCTTCTCCACATACAAATTTTGTTAGGCAGCTTCACTGCACCATTTTATTATTCTTAATTTAAAATAAAGTTAAATTATTATATAATTAAAGTTTTTTAATTATTAAAAAAAAAGAATTTTCTAAGTAAACAATAATTTTGGTAAGAATGTCTCGAAAAAACTTGTGTCGGACTCGAACTCAACACATCAAAATACTTCGGATAAGTAAGACTTCTGACGACTATCAAAGAAAATTATTTCTGGGACAAGTGCTTATTACCACTAGTTGTGATTTTATTTAAAAATAATGTAAACAACTACGTATACGCCGTAGTGTACAATTTATTATTTCTTACTTTGCCGTATTTATTTATTTATTTATTATTTATTTTTTTCAATATAGCACAAATGTCATTTAACACCTGTCTATTTTTGACAACAAATGTAGTTGATATTTTAATAGAAGCCTAATTTAATAAGTAAATTCATGTACGCTATTGATAATAACTGAATATAAAAGGAACAACGGTTCAATTGCGTTTAGGGGTTTTTATAATTGAATATGTTTGTCTGGAACTTAAGCTTACTTAAAACAAAAAAATAGCGCAAATTCACCCACGCATTACTGAGGGAATGGTCACACTGGTAATTTTGCAATATTTTTGCTGTATCTCGAAAACCAAGTCGAATTTAAGAATTTTCTTATATGAATTTTTGTTGGAAATTAGATTTTCTATTAAAATGGATGGTTTAAGAAAATTTATAAAAAAATGTGCAAAGACAGACGAAAGACATTTTCGAATGAGAAAAAGATGTATTGACAAAGCGGGTGGTCGAGTCTATATTGTGGGTTGTAGCGGCAGGGGAGATGTTCAAAAATTTCATCAGAGGATGAAACGATCCACCCAAGGATACAAAGCTAGAACGGAAGCCTGCCGAGATGAGAGTGGGAATATGGTAGAAGAAACACAGTCAGTGCTGAGCATCTGTAAAGAACACTCTCTAGACTGCTTAACGGCGAAGATGAATGTATGCCCGATGAATGGATCCTCGGCATGGTGTGCCCCATCAATAAAAAGGGAGATGCTCTGAAATTCACCAACTACAGAGACTTTAGTCTTATAAACGTCGCTTATAAAATCTTGTCGGCTATTCTGTGTGCCCGCTTAAAACCTTTTGTGAACGATCTGATCGGCCCCTATCAGTGTGGTCCAAAAAGTCCAGGAATTCCAGAATACACACACCACCTATTTATCAATTTCAAAGTCGCGTATGATAGCATGAAAAGGGACAAATTATACAGAGCCATGTCATATCTCGGCATCCCTGCCAAACACGTCCGCTTGTGCAGGATGACAATGGAGAAATCTTGCTGCTCCGTCAAAATCGGTAAGAACACCACCAATTACTTTGATATTGAGAAAGGTCTGAGACAAGACGACATAGTCATTGTTGGGAGAACGAAGCGAGCTGTGGCAGGCGCATTTGCGAGAATTGAAGCGGAGGCGGCTTAAATGGTATTGGCGGGTAATGAGGACAAGACAAAGTATATGCTGTCATCGAGAAAGGAATCTCAACATCGTCCACTCGGGCAAAATATCACGATGGACATATATAACTTCGAAATTTTCAAGGACTTTGTCTACCTGGGCTCCGCTATCACCTAGCAAAATGATATTAGTGCAGAGATCAAACGAAGAATTAGTCTTGTCAATCGCTATTTCTTCGATCTAAGAAGGCATTTAAGTGGTAAGGCCCTGGTGAAAAAGCTGAAAATACAGCGGCTGAGATGGCTGAGGCAAATGGAGCGCATGTACAGCAACGCACATTCCCGACGAGTCTTCGAATCCAACCCCGATTTAGGGCTGGCCACGAGACGAGAAAAGTCTCGGTCTCGCATGACATGACCGAGACGAGATTGGCTTTTAAGCAACCGGGGCGAGACCGAGACGAGACTGTATATTTGGACCGAAATCTACAGACAGTCTAAAAATTAAAAATCCAATTTCAGTTAAATATTTATTTTCTTCTGCACGTATTCAAACTATATTCGAAAATATTTCGTTCCAATAATCAACAAATTGGCCGGAAATCGTATTTTGCGGAGACGAGACTTAATTATACGAGACCGACACGAGACTGAGACGAGACTGAAAATTTTTGATTTTAACGAGAGTTTCAAAAGTCTCGCAGAGTCTCGTCTCGTGGCCAGCCCTATCCCGATTGTGTACGCAGCAGAGGAAGAACCCATAACAGGATGGTGCGCACAAGTGTAGAACGACATCAACCAACTCGGTGTGCGCAACTAGAAACGGCTAGCTGGGGACAGAGCTGGCTGGAGGGGCATTTTAGTTGAGGCCAAAGCCCATCCTGGGCTGTGAGCGCCATCTCAAGTAAGTAGTAAGTAAGTAAGTAGGTAAGTTTAAATGTTGGAGATTTTTGCTCGTACGCCTAAATATGTTTACGTAGAATAAGTTGTTGATATTTTTTAGTATTGTATTTTTTTTAAGGATAAAAGTAAATAGTTAAATATGACAAGAAAGACTTTGACGGTTTTAATCATCCGATACATCAGCCGACGCAAAATGTAGCGATTACATATAGGTTTTTCAAATATGCACATCTTTTTAAAATGTTCCATCGGAAGATTTATATTAATAAAATTTTAAACATTATGCAAGAATTGATTGACTATTTTTTTCGTAGCTGCCATAATTGCATCAAACGGAACGGTAGTGCCCAGCCAAGTTCTGGCACTACACCCTTAAACAGGATCAAATTCAGGCGATTTTTGACTCCCCTCTAACTTGAGTACCAATAAAGTCAGAAACTTCAAACTAGCAGCATTTGCTAAGCTAACCAGGCTTAGAAAACTCACCAACTTAATTCCTTAGCATCAGTGGTTCTCGATATATAAGACTGAACAAATAGCAAAAACCATATCTGACTCACTTATTCACTCACTGACAAATCATCAACATTATGGAGCACTTACTGACATCGTAGAATCTTGTAATTTCGCACAACGGTAGGGCTTGTATACAAAGTAAAAAATCGAAATATTAAAGATTTGCCATTCAGGGGGCGTGGTATCCGCCCATTTTCATAGAATTGATATAAATTATTTGGAGCACTCTGTCGCAGAATGATGAAAATTGGTACAGCGCAGCGGTAGGGCTTAAAGTGCAAATTTGAGATTTTACATTCAGGAGGCTTGGCATCCGCCCATTTGAATACGAATTGATATCAATTATGAGGAGCACTTCTGATCGTCGATCAAATTTGGTAGAACGGTAGGCTAGAAGCGCAAGCAAATGCAAAATTTTAAAAATTGATATTTAACATTCAGGGGCGTGGCATCCACCCATTTTCTCAGAATTGCTATTAATTGTATGGATCACTTCGGATTGTTGCAGAATAATAAAATTTGGTAGACTGGTAGATCACGTGGTCAATACAAAGGAGATATTGGAACATTTTAAATTATCCATTCAGGGGCGTGACACCCGCCCATATTCTTAAAATTGATATTTACTATGTACAGAGGACTTCTGATTGTTGTAGAGTGATGAAATTTGGTAGAGCGATAGGACTTGACATGCAAGCAAAGTGAAAATTAAAACTTTGAGATTTTACATTCAGTGGGCGTGGCAACCACCCATTTTCACAGAATTAATATTAAATATACTGAGAGCACTTTCGATTGGGGCAGGATTATGAAATTTTTTAAAGTGGTTAGTTTTGAGATGTATATAAATAAAAAGTTGAAATCATGAACTTTTTCATGCAGGGGCGTTTCATCCACTTCTTATATATTATTATCATTTCAATGGAGCACTTCTAACTTACGAAAATTGGTAGAGGGGAAGGACTTGTAGTACATATAAAAGGCATAAATTAAAAGCTTACTTTTCTTTATGAGACTCTCATTGGGCGTTTGTTCCACTCACTGTTTCTGATAAAAAGAATCTTTGCAAAAAGTACCAAAAACGTAAATGTTAAAAAAGAAGATAAGTTCTTCTATATATACAAAAACCTTTGCGTTACAAGTCAGCCGTAAAAAGCAGTGAGATCTTAAAGTACGCCAAGTTTTATGTTTATTATGGTCATAAATGACTTACTGACTGCCCTGGAGGGTGAGGGATTCAAAGTGATTGCGTATGCCGATGATGTTGCAATAGCTATATCAGGGAAACACCCCCAGGTTCTTACAGAACTTCTTCAAACTGCTCTTAACAAGCTAATAAAATGGGCAGACCGTTGTGGGCTAGGTGTAAACCCTCGCAAAACAGAACTTGCCATCTTCACAAGGAAATATAAAATTCCACAGATAAATCCTCCAACAATTAATGGTGTTCCACTTTCCTTTTCATACTTTCATACTGGATAAAAAACTAAGTTGGAAACCTAATATTCGAGAGAGAATTAAAAAAGCCGCTGTTGCTTTATTCTCCTGTAAAAAAGCTATAGGTACTAAATGGGGTCTATCCCTTGCCATAACTCACTGGCTCTACACTGCGGTCGTAAGACCGATTTTCACTTATGGGGTAACAATTTGGTGGACTGCTCTAGATAAAGTTACGTACTGTGACCAGCTGAGCAAGGTCCAGAGATCAGCAAGTATGTGCATAAGTGGAGCTCTCCGCTCAACACCATCAGCTGCACTAGACATACTCCTCAGCCTAACACCCCTCGATATATATGGCAAGCAAATGGCTGCGAACACAGCCGTCCGCCTTAAAGCCATTTCTCAATGGACCAACAACTCTATCGGTCATACTAAAATTCTAGACTTCTATGAATATATTCCTTTTCATTCCGACTACACCACATCCAAACTAAATTTCGACAAAAGTTTCCAGGTCACTATACCCTCAAGAGAATCTTGGGACGTTGGGGACCCTCTCAAAGGTGATTCAGTTCATTTTTGTACTGATGGGTCGAAAACTGAGGAAGGAGTGGGTGGCGGAGTGTACTCAGACAGACTTAATTTAAGTCTCTCCTTCCGGCTCCCTAACCACTGTAGCGTATTCCAAGCGGAAATCCTGGCAATTAAAGAAGCTCTGTCTTGGCTGAGAGAAAACGTGATATCAACATCGGATATACGCATCTTCTCAGATAGTCAAGCAGCACTTAAATCTCTCAACTCTGTCTCTACCAACTCCGTTACGGCCCAAAACTGTCGATCGTCTCTTGAAGAGATGGCGGAACAGTTTAATATTCACCTTCTTTGGGTGCCGGGCCATAGAGATATTCCGGGAAATTGTAAAGCCGATGAACTTGCCGGAAATGGAACTCTAATGCCCGTTTTGCCTAACAGGTGGAACACAGGTATACCGATCGCTACGTGTAAACTTTTGCTAAAACAAAACTCTGCAAGGAAAGCAAACTCTAGATGGACAAACCTTACTACATGTCTGGCCACAAAAGAAATCTGGCTATCGCTAGACCCTAGGCGCTCTAAAAGTTTGCTATCACTTAGCAGATCACAAATTAGCTCCGTAATAGGTGTCATAACAGGAAACTGCCTTATAGGAAAACACGCCACAAGACTTGGCGTTTTCTCAAATGACTTCTGTAGAAGTTGCATGGACGAAGAGGAGGAGGAAACAATTCCTCACCTCCTCTGCACATGTCCTGCTCTTTCACAGAGGCGCAGACTCCATCTGGGGGACCACTCTTTCAATGATCCAAGCGATCTTGCCAATACAGACATACTTCTTCATAGAAAGCTCCGAATGGTTTTCGTAATGAGGATAATCTCCTCATTCCTATCATGTGGTATCACCACGGACCTAATTATGGTCTAAGTGTGTCAGCCATTTTCCTGACAGCCACTTTAACCTAACCTAAACTAACCTCTATGTTTATTAATGTTAAATATATTAAATATTTTAAGTAGAGTAATATGGAAGAAACTCAAAATTATGAGAAAAATCTGTTATTTAATTTATAAAACTTGTTAATTTTTTTTTGAACCACAATATAATATTTAATTTTTTCGACGCGTTTCGTCCTATTAAGACATCTTCAGGAAACAAAGTGAAGCTTATACATAAAAAGTGAGTGAGGGAAACTCAAGCAATAACAAAAATAGTACATGAGTAACTACAGTCAAGACAAGAAAAATTTTACAATTCTTAGATTATTTAAAAATTGATTTTAAAATTAATATTTAAAAAAAATAAAAGTTTTTTTAAAAATAAATAATGAAAGTTAATATATAAACTATAGTTTTATATTGAGCAGAGAGCTGTTGTTGGTCAGGTCAATTTGATTGTTTAGTAAGTTGTCTCCTCGTGATTTATGTTTGTTTATTTCAAAGATTTCAAACTTATCTAAGACTCGTCCAGAATTTAAATTATTTAGGAGTTCTATACTTTCTATAGAACAAAGGTTGCCTGAATTGCGGAGATGTTGTGATAATCCAGAAGATGGGTCGAGATGATTTTGCTGCTCGTATGTGCTCGCTAAATCTTTTTTCCAAATTCCTCGATGTCTTTCCGACGTAGACACCATCACAATTTTCACAATTTACTTTGTAGACACCACCCTTCTTAAGATGGTTAGTTTTTGGAAAAAATTTGTTGTTGCATAGAGCATTTTTCAGCGTGGAATCATTGAAGAAAGCGGGTTTTATATTGGCTTTTTTTAAAGGCTCAATAAGTTTTTCAGAAAATCCTGTAATGAAAGGAATTTTTCTCCAATGTATGCCATGTTTCTCTTTTTCAGTTGGGAAAATTGATTGTATTGCTGCTTTTTTTTTTGATTTATTGCGTAGTAAATCATACACAATTTTTTTGTTATAGCCATTATTAATGGCAATTTTGATTATAGTTTTTAATTCCTTCTTGAAGTTTGATGAGCTTAAAGGTGTACGGAGAAGGCGGTCAAGTAAAGCATGAAACGATGACTTTACTTGGCCAGTTTTCTTTTGTTACCTAATTATACAATTTTAAACTGAAAACTTGACAAGTAAACCAACTCAATTTAAGTCAGTACTCTTTAAATAACAGATTTGTCTGAAAATTTTGAGGTTCTTCCATATTACTCTACCTACACTGAGGGAAAAAATGCTTTCTAAAATTAAATACGAACCTATTTGATCTAAAGTTTTTAAAATGAAGTGGAGCATTTTCATTTTTACTTTGAAACAATTTTAATTTGAATATGCATTATGTCGCATAAGAGATTCAACCTAGTTTCAAAGTAAAACGTGTTTATTTATACATCGAAATCAACTTTTGTGCAAATACATTTCGTTCAACGTTGTTTTAAAGTGAAACGTTATCATTTTTAAATTGATATCCACATTTAAAGTGCGCTCAACCTTGTTTCAAAGTGAAACGTATTCATTTTTACATTGAAATCCACATTTTGCTTTGCGATCCACTTTTATGGCACTTAAAGTGCCATCAACGTAATTTCAAAGTGTTGCATAGTAAAGTAAACCTCAATTTGTTCGTATTTGTAAGCATAATATAAAGAATTTCGAGAGCGCGTTGTTGTTTTTCGAAGTAGCTCCCTTACATTTGTGAACAAATTAAACGCGCACTGGAAATTCACTTTCATATTATCGAAAAACAATATTTAATTACTTTTCCTATATTTATATTACTATGAAATACTCATAGCATCAAACAATACACTTAAGTCGTCACAAATAAATGATTCACCACAAAAATGAAATGCGTCGATCATGTATATACAGTATTTGTCTTACATAAATTTAAACAAAGAAGCGTGGCGTGGGTAGCCATTTTGAATCAATACCTTGTTGAGCGAAGTTCAATCTACGTTGATTCGAAGTAGAAAAATGTTGTTTTAAAAGATGGATGAGTTTGATTTACCTATGATTCCACTTTAAATCAACATGTTAACGTATAAAAATCTAGTTCGTTATTAAGTATGGAATCACTTTGAAATAAAGTCGCTCCACTTTGATTTAAGAATTTTCGGCGTTGGCGCCAAATCGTTCCGAAAAATATTAGAATCAAAGTTTTTTGCTTTGATTTTACGTTGTTTTTTTCTCTGTGTACTTAATATATTTGATATTTAACATTAATGAACTTAGAACTTGGTGTACTTTTAGATCTCTCTACTTCTTACGGCTGACTTGTTGCCCAAAGGTTTTTGTATATAAAAGAACTGGGCTCCTTTTTTAACATTTGTATATTTGGTGTTCATTATTTCAAAAACAACAAAATCCGAAAATATTTTGAACTTATTTTGTAGATTTAAATACCTTTTCTATAGACTTTTTTTTCGTACAAGAAAAAGAACAAGAGGATAAACAAAATGACTTTAATCATCAAAATATGCACAAAACATTCCACCTCAAAGGTGGTGTAGAAATAAATACATTTGAACGATACCTACCTATATCTAAGTTGAGGTAAAATTATGACTTTTCATACCACCTCGAAGATTTAATTTTTTGTTATGCCATACTTGTAATAAGCACGCGCCTAACCATACTTAAACACTTCGAATAAGGCTTAGTAGACAGTAATTCAACAGATAAAAACTAAAAAAAAGAGAACATTTGCACAAGAAAAAGAACTTCTCATCAGAAAATCCAATAAATTTGTTGAACATTTTTCAAATCCAATAAAACATTGTGTAGGTCAGAAAACTGTAGACATTTTTTTTCACGCAGATACAAAAAACTCACTCAATCTTCGAGTGAAAAACCTCAGAGATACTTACATTATTTTTGATTATAAATAAGAGTAAAGAGAGGTTGTTTGCCGATTGCCGGCCTGTCTATAACCAGTTTTCCAGTCAATTGTTTAAATGTGTATAGGTATGTATGTGTGAGCCATATTGTTGAGTTTGGCAAAGAATAAAGTATCCATGCCACCTACTTGCTTAACATGAAGCCCCCCTTCAGCAACGGCTTGATCAGTTTTTGTATCTTATTTTTCCAACTTCTGATGGAGATAAATTTTACTCAGTGGGCGGCCAATAGGAGTCGAGCACTTGGAGCATTTAACATTGTCTGTCGCCGACTCGAAGGCGGAGAATCGGTTCAGGCGATTGCGCGTTATATGCTCCCCAACCAATTGTGCGTCAGTATTTATACCTACCTAATACACCATCATCATGTCATGCTGTGGTAGTAGGTGCTGCGGGTATCTCTTCACTATGACTTTATAGGTGCAGCTTTAAATAAGAAAGTATTTCACCAAGAGCTAACTATACTATGTGTTACTACTTAGGTACCCATTACATGATGAAAAAAAGTAGACTTAGAAGCGCGCACGGCGAGAAGAAAGGTTTCCCCATATTGTAAGGCTAATTCCATTGTCGTTATTGTTGTCGCAGGTTCTTATAGTGAGGACTGAGGAGATGAAGTGGGTTTTGATTATGGGTGGTCGGAGCATTGGCGGGCGGTGTTTGAGGGACAGCGTACAAGGAAAGGCGCGCTCGGCATCAGGCAAAGTCAAATATTTAATTACGCTAAAATTTTACCATAAAACCCACATTGTTTGAATTTTTGAACTGAAATAGATATTCGTTAGCTCGTGTGCAGTTTTGATTGTTTATCTTTTTTTGTTTTTGCTAGCTATACATATCTACTATGTACAAAGGTATTGGTATAGCAGTTGTTGATGTTGATGTTGATGGTTTTTGTTTCGTGTTTTTTTGCTCGTTTATTTTAATTTTTAATTCGATTCAAAGTATAATTGTAAAATTGCTTTATTTGGTAAATAACATTATGTCAACATTGTTAAATTAAAGTAGATACGTAGATATACCTAGGTATACCTATATGTAGGTAGTTATCAGAGTTATGGACTAAGGACATTAAAAGGTGCAGCTTTAGGTGCAGATTTTGTGCACTTTAGGTATGATTTTATCTAAATGGATTTAAAAATTTGATATCTGTATGTAACGGTGTACCTACTGGTTTTGCATTTTACAAAAAAGATACATTTGCCTCTCCTTACGTATTACCATATTTGACGTATTGGTATCTTATTTAAATTGAAAATAAATATCTAAGGAATTTCATCTGAAACGCCTACAATATTTATTTATTTAAAACTGAACAGATTAACCCTGAGGCTACACGAGCCAGTACTGGCAAGCCAGTTGGCTAAGAAGATTGACTGTCAAGTTCGTATACGTGAATATGCTGTGACGTAGGCAGCAGGCAACTTGTAAGAAAGTTGCTTCTGCGGTCACGTTCAGCTTTTACTAGGACAGCCTATCTAGGATTCTAAAAAGGTACACAATTTTATTGAATTTGCTTTGCCATCGGACTTCGATTTTGTCTTACTTTACAAAAAATGACGTCGAGTTCTGCATCAAGTCTTGCGATGGTCAACGCATAATACTGCCAATGCAATGACGGCTGCATTGACAGACTTTTCTGTCGCGTCAAAGTAACATGGATTTAATTTTCAACTACTTCAAAAATTTCGATTTTTTCTTTAATAATTAAAAAAAAAATGGTTTTTTTTAGGTTTTTTAATCCATCAACATCGAAGCCATCCTTTAATGGAATTTGACAGTTCATACGTTGACATATAGGTGAGAAACTAAATTACGTCGTATAAGGAATATTTCGTTCCAAAATGTCACCCAAAGTCGCTGAAATCGCCTTTTCCCGCGCAGTTTTTTAATGCATGATCTCCGTAGCAATCTTTCAATTTAATTTGACAGAGTATGGCTTGACAAATCGGTAACAGAATGTTCCAAATGTCACCGAAATCCCAAAAACTTTAATTTTTCCCGAGCAAAAAAATATACTTTCAAAAAATTAGGATTTTTAAGAGATTTCGTAAATTTCATCATAATCATAGCCATCCTTCAATCATATTTGACAGTTGCCTATTTTGGAAATGTTCAAAACTCTTGGTCCCTCCTCTCATTAAAAGTTGTGGTAGAAAGAATATTTAATTTTGCCTTAAATTTCCAACGAAAATCTATCTATATAGCTTTATATACAAGTCTGAACGAGGCCACTGTCTTTTCTACTTGCTTGCCAACTGGCTTCGAAAATGGCAAGCATGTTGACGAGCAAGTTGCTCAGGTTTGTGTGTGTTAGTAAGAAAATTTAAATGTATTGTAACTTGCAAGCCAGTACTGGCTCGTGTAGCCTGAGGGTAAGGCTGTCTAACGTTTAAGCTCACAGAAATGGGATAATTTTAAGACTTCCTTAACACCCCGACTCCACAGGCCATCAACGATGTCCATAATCCAATCTACAATCCAATCCTCAATCTGATTTGTATGGATATGTCACTGCTTGGACATGAATTTTTGCGACTTCATGGGATTTTTTTTAGACATGTTCCATAGTCCGGTCATCGTTCATGGCCTGTGCAGTCAAGGTGTAAAAGATTCTGTCGAGTTGAGCCTTAAAAAACGTTTCAATTTGGAAATTATAACAATTTTTATATCTATACGCTTAGCAACACCTAAGCAAAACCTAATGGTACACTTTTCTCTGTAAATACTCAACGGAAATACATAAATTATATAACGTTGGAAAGGTTCTGCCCCACAGATGTGCAGAAACCAAAAATTATGTCTGTATGTAGCTGTTAAAGCATTTAATGGCTATTTAAATTTTTCCAGATAAACGATTTTTATCATTTTAAAGGTTGGGTTTAGAAGTCTTAAATTTTGAGAGACGATGACCATTATTGATTTAGATTTTTGGTGGAAAATTTGTTTTTCATATTTTACCGTTAAATTTTTATATATTATTTGACCAAAAATAACTTCCATAAGAAATACATAAATATTGAAGTACAGTACTAAGCTCTAAAATTAAAACAAAAAAAAATATTTTTTATGTACGAGTACGTACATATACATACATAATGTTTGACAGTATTTGAAAAAAGACGAGTTTGTGTAAAATGGAAGTTTGAGAAATAATATTATGCATCTAATATTTTGATCGGTTATTGAAACATAATTTGTTTGTTAGGTGAATGTATAATAATATCGCATAAAAAGCCCATTTCACTGTTGCCGTTGTCCATTATTTTGTTTGTGAAACTTTTAGTATTTGTATTTATTTATTTATTTAATACTTCAAATAGTCCAAAGAGAAGGTATCTCGCTCAAAGACAGTTTACAATAAATGCATCCGAAAATTATAACAATAAATTATAGAAAAATTTAACAAGGATTAGTTAGAATAAATTTAAGAATTTTTTTTTATTTTTAAGAATTGTGGAGCGGAAAATGTTTTTTTTTTTTTTTTTTTGAAAGAAAGAAAATATATATAACCTCAATATAAAAACAATAGAAAAAAGAAGTTTCAAATATCTTCCAAGATAAAGGAATGAACGCAAACAAAAAAAAAAAAGGAAATTTACAAAATCAAGCAAGATAAGCAAAGAAACAAAACGCTCTCACAAATAATTAAGAATAAACATTATTTAGTATATTTATAACATATTTTTTTTTTTTTATGAATTTTTAAACTTATTTTGTATGAAAATTTAAGATTTTTTACTGAAGAGGTTTTTGTTTAATATTTTGAAATATGCAGGTAAAGTATTATAGTTTGTTATAGATTGATGTTGAATTGAAGATGTTTGATCAGTTTAAAATGTGGATTAGATTGGCCCCTCTAGTGTCGTGTTCATGGATATTCCTGTTAAATTCAAGTTCAGTTGTTGTGTTTGTCTGCTTCATAATTATGTTATGTGTGATATTCAGGAGCTTATGTTCATAGACGTAAGATATTGGTAAGATATCATGAACTTCATGGATGTATTTTGTTCTTTCTCTTGTCGGATGCCGGAAAAGATTTTTTATTGCTTTATTCTGAACTACTTGTAGCTCTGCCATTTTAGTTCTATTAACTGTGCCCCAAACTTGGATTCCATAAATAAGAATACTGTGAAACAGGGAATAAAAGAGGATTATTCTGGAAAAGTCACTTAGGAATGATGAGATTCTCCTGAAAACTCTAGCAACCATCGATAGTCTTTGCTCAAGGAAATCAGCATGAGTTTTAAACTTAAGTCTGTGATCAATATGAACTCCAAGATAAACAAAATCGTTCACTCTTTCAATAAGGTTGGTATTGTAATATAAGTTTACATTTGGATTTGCATAAAAAGTAATATATTTTGTTTTATTGACGTTGAGACAAATTTTGTTTTGTTCTAGCCAGTTACTTATTCGTATCAGGTCCTGCCGCATTTTTACTTCCAGATCACTTTCGGATGATGATTCAAAAACCAAGCTAATATCGTCCGCAAAAAGGAAGAAACGTCCATGTAACGAGATTTTCACGAGATCATTAATGTATGAGGAAAAATAACGGACCCAAAATACTGCCTTGAGGTACCCCGCAAATCAGTTCTTGGATATATGAATTATTACCATTTATGCTTACATATTGTTTTCGGTTTTCTAAAAATGATTTGCTCCACTGTAACGCGTTATTATCAAAACCAATAAGTCTTAATTTTTCAATCATTATTTGTGTGTTTACGGAATCAAATGCTTTTTCTAGGTCGATGAAAATTGCTGAAACTTTTCTATTTTTAGACATATATTTTTGAATGACTGTACAAAGATCATAAAGTGCGATGGATGTATTTGAATGATGTCGGTAACCATATTGTTCATTACAGAGTATTTGGTTATCTTGAAGGTGCATTTGAAGCCGATTTTTAAAAACTTTTTCAAAATTTTTTGAAAAAACTGATGTTATAACTATAGGCCGGTAGTTAGCTTTATCCGTCTTGGATCCTTTTTTGTGTATTGGGAAGATTTTAGCAATTTTAAGCTGATCAGTAAATGTCCCTTCATTAAATGATTTGTTTATTAGTGCTGCAAGCAATGGAGATATAATATCAGAACTTCTCTTTATAATAGCAGTTGCTATGTCATCATATCCATTTGACTGAGTATTTTTCAAGTCTTTTATAACTGACTTTACATCAGTTATTGTGGTTGGAGCCAGGCCAAAAACACTTACTAAGTTCTATTCAACGTTGAAATGATGTGATACGTTATTTTTAAAACGATTGTACAGCTTTTCTCCTACATCCACAAAATACTTGTTAAATTCATTTGCTATAGTCTTTTCATCATTTATTAAGTTGTCACATATGTTCAAGGAAATTTTTAAAGGTGGCTTGATAACACCGTCATTTAATGCAAATTTTATTCCTTTCCATATTGATTTTGTGTTGTTTGGATCCTTTGTTATTTGGTGGCACATAAGATCTGATTTTTTCTTCCTTCATAAAGTGTTGACCTGATTACTCCAAAACCGACATTCCCTCTTTAAAATTTCTATTTCATAATTATTTTGGTTTTTGTTTTTAGTTCGTTTAAATTTGTTGTACCAAAACCTTTGAAGGTTAATAACGCTATCAAGTTCTTGATTATACCAAGGTTTCCAATTCCTACTTTTCACTACTTTTTTAGATTTTGATGTGAAATCATCTATTCGTTTTTTAAATTGTTCTAGGAAGGAATTGAACATCGCATTACAATCCAAATCATTATTGAGAACAATTGCATTCATTGATATATTTTCATAAAACTGAGGATGTAAATATTCTTTGTATATTTGAACATTATTTTGCAGTCGGGTTTTTAATATTCCTTTTATTTATTTATTTAAACTTTTTTTTTTTGGATATGTTTATCCAGAAATTTGTTTGCATCAACATGTTTTGAAGCACAATAAAGAAAGTTAATTAAAATTATTTAACAACACCGGTTTTGGTTTATTAAAAATGTTGCGTGGTTTATTTATAGTCAATAGCGATCAGGTAGCAAAGATCTCACAAAAGTCTACCTGTTGAATTATTGATTATATAAATATAACCTGAGAGGGATTTGGTTTTTCAAACCAAAAAGATTTACAAACACAAGAACAAAATCACCTTAATTAATGTTTGATTTTTTTTAAAATACTTAGAAAGGTTTTTGCAAACTTTTACAATTCCTTAGTGGCAACACTGGGGTATCTGAAATAGATATAACGAGTACAATCGTTTTTAGATTTGATGTACACTATTATAACATTAATAACATAAATCAAATGTAAAAATATTACCAACACGACTTCGTGACGTGAAGGTAGCTGCAGTTTAATTATACAGGAATTACAAGAATGTTTGTGGTATCGTTCAATGAATTCCCGCCATATCTCAATTTTCATAAATATATTTTGGTTCATAAATGTTATTGTAACACCATTTTAAATAATTGAATAGACATTGTAACTTTTTAAATTAAAGTTGTTTTTGCAAAAGTTTCACAAAACATTATGGGATTTTCTTCAGTAACAGCAATAGTTACAACCAAGTTATAATAATTTACTTCACTTTTTATATTTTGACTTGAATTTTTCTCATGAAGCATAATTTGAATTATTGATTTTTCTGTTTTCCATAATATTTTATTGATTTTTAAAGTTAAAGCAGCTTGTATCTGAAATATAATATATTTAGTGTTGCTTGCAACACATCCATAATTTGAAAGACTCAAATACATTAATATGTATTAGGGTGTCCGTTATTTCTCAAACTCATTTTTTTTTTGGATAGCAGACCCCGTCAATCGAAAGTTGATGCCGAAAAAACAAAAATATTGACCAAACATATTTTTTTTCGTGGTCATTTACCCGTGCCTTTAAGGTCATACTTTTCCCATACTAATTTGTATGGGAGTTTTACACTCTTCACATTTTTTTTTTCTGGAACTATAACAGTTATTCTAATTTTTTTCTCTTGGCATCTAGCAGTTATTGTTGTTTTTTTTACTCATTAAGTAATAAGTTTTTTAAAAAACTGCATTAAAAAAAAATTAAAACAGATTAGAAATAATTTATTTCGATTTTTCAAAATATTAAATACTTTTATTTTCTTAAGTATTTAATTTTTTTTCCTTATCAAATAAAGTTTTTTTTATTAATTTTTGAATGTGGTTTTTAAACAAGATATTGGCCAAAACAAATCATTTAAAAAAAAACTTTATTTGATAAGAAAAAAAAAAATTGTCGGCATAAACTTTCAATTGACGGGGTGTGCTATCCAAAGAAATAGTTTGTGAAATAACGGACACCCTAATATGTATGTATCAACACTTAAACCTTTATTTAGTCTTATTGAAATTTAGTTACTAATAATATTTAGCGAAATATATGTGTAACAACTAGGGCTGGCCATGGCCACGTGACGAGACTCGGCGAGACTTTTGTAATCGAAAATATTCAGTCTCGTCTCGGTCTCGTGTCGGTCTCGTGTCGGTCTCGTATAATTAAGTCTCGCCTCCGAAAAATACGATTTCCGGACAACCTGTTGATTATTGGAACGAAATATTTTCGACCATAGTTTGAATATTATGTGCAGAACAAAATAAATATTTAACTGAAATTGGATTTTTTTATTTATTACGACTCTCTGTAAATTTCGGTACAAATATACAGTCTCGCCTCGGATGCTTAAAGGGCAGCCTCGTCTCGTCCGTCTCGTTTACGTCTCGTCATGCAAGACCGAGACTTTTCTCGTCTCGTGGCCAGCCCTAGTAACAACTTCTGTTTCATCTATGTTTTAATGTTGTCCAGTCAAAAAGGGATCTTTAACTTATGTGTGTTATTATCAGACTAACGAAAAACCAAAATATTACAAACATGCTAGAGTATTGAATACAAAAACAATTAAGTTTCATCGATGTTTTAATGTTGTTTAGCTGAAAAGGGTTCTTGTTTTTTGTCTGTTAATAGTAGCGAAAAACCAAACATTCTACAATACCACAATATGTATACAATTAAGTTACTCGAAGTTTTAATTTTGTAGATCAAAAAGGGTTGTGTGTTTTATATTTGTAGCATCAAGCTATTGAAAAACTAAAATATAACAAACTGAATAAACACACCAGCTACGAAAATAATACTAATCTTAAATGACAATACAGTGAGCTATGCTGTCTTCCAATAAAGTCATCAAATTAAATCTTAGACCATACACTGAGAAATAACAATACAAACCAATCATGTTTAACATAGAAAAACTTTTTGAAAATGTTTCTCATGTCATTGTCATACACACATGATTTTGTTTACTATAACATCAAATTATCTTTCAACGCAATGTTGTAAATTTATTGTTAACACATAGGATTAAAATTTTCTTTTAAATTATTGTCGTCAGTCTTATAACTTTGTTAAAACGTTATTAGTTAATATTTTACACCTATACAATGTATATTGTAATTAAGTCACTTAATTGTTGTAATACTTTGCTGCAAAATAGTTGTATTAACGTCCATGTTAGAAGATATGAAAATATATATATAATAAAAGTAACTAAAACGATTTACCAACTTTCAACTAAACAAGATCATCATGAACAAGTTCAAACTTTTTTATAACCTATTTAAAGCATTTGGAATGACAAAGTTACAAATATTTTTTCGTGTACAAAAATAAAACTGATTAACAATGGATTTTGTTTTGGTTTTCTTTAATACAACAGAAAAACAACTAATTCCTTGTTATAAATCGAAATTTGTGCTATTCGGGCACTTTTTAACATTATCGACATGATTTTGTTTTTAAATACAGAATTAACATCATATGGAAAAGAATTTTTCTTTATAGATTTTCTATTAATAATTTATATAAAATAGAATTTGGAATTTTTGAAACATCATGTTCACACAAAAAATTTAAAAAAAAATAAAAAAAATACGTATACGCCCAAGTGTACCATATGTTTTGATTTTTTGTATGTTACTGAACCTCTTCAATAATTTGGAAGGATTTTGGCCTTACTATATATAAAAGTGAAGCAGTTCATAAATGCAAGCAATTTACACAAGTAACTTTGAATTTTTCTGGATGATCACATGATTTGAGCGCCACCACACAATTATGGACAATTTTCAAAAGGGATCATATGACGTTACCAAGAATGACAAAAATCTCGAATGGACAAAATCTAGAAAAAAAAAAATCTAGAATTCAAAAATCTAGAATGACAAAAATCTGGAATGTACAAAAATCTCGAAACACAAAATCTAGAAAAGTCAAAATAAAATCTAGAAAAAATCTAGAATTTTGTTTAATTTACCTAGATATGCTCTCTTAACTATTGCGAATATTTTAAAATACTGTTGATTACAGAAGGGTTAAATAAACGGAAAGACAAAATCTCGAAATTCATAATCTAGAATGTCAAAATCTCGAATTACAAAAATCTAGAAAGACAAAATCTAGAACGACAAAAATCTCGAAAAACCATTTACGTTTGAGACAATGCTTAAGATTTGCGCGCGCAAATCTTAAGCATTGTCTAAAAAGTGAATGGTTTTTTGAGATCTTTCATGATTAGGTAATTTTTAAAATATAATAACGCTTGTTTTATTAAATTAGTTCCACAGAAGACAGTTTAGATAAATTAAAACATTACTTTCAACTTTTCCTTCTCCAATCTTCACATACGTACATATGTATGTGTAAGAGCATTTTCTGCATTCTGAAAAGATATCACGCCTAGGTAATATAATTTAAACTTGAAACATACAGTACATTAACATTATCAATTTTGCATCGCCAGTGAAATTTGTGTAAATGTAGTGAACGCTTTACCTAGAATGTTAAAGTCAGTTAGCAACAACATTTTGCATTGTTATTTCTATGATTTTGTACAGTTACTTGCCATTATACTGTTATTATTACTATAACACTGGGCACAGTCCATGTAAGTACGCTGTTATTTATGTCTACGTTGGTTTTTTTTATTTTTTTTAATTGATTTAGGGCCAATTTTTCAATAGTCAGTTGAACCTCAGTTAGTACTTATATCGGGATTTTCAATAAGAGCGCTACAAAAGTTTTTTTTAATAAAACAAAAACGGTTTTGGATATCAATAAAATTTTGTATTCCTTTGAAAGTTCGTTTGATGCTTTTATGTATGGAACTCGATTTCTTATGCATGGCCACCATGGGCACGCTTGCAGAAGTCCAGACGCTGAATCCAATTTTCGACGGTTTTCAAGCATAAATCGGGCGATACTGCTGCAATTTCACGTTGATATTCGTACGAAGTTCATCAATCGTCGCTGGCTTGTTGGCATAGACTATAGACTTCACGTAGCCCCACAGGAAATAGTCTAACGGCGTCAAATCGCACGACCGAGGCGGCCAAGCGACTGGACCATTTCGTGAGATAACACGTTCTCCAAACTTGGTTTCCAATAAATTGATTGTGACATTCGCTGTGTAACTTGTGGCGCCGTCCTGTTGGAACCACATGTCCTCCAAGTCCATATCATCCAATTGGGGCCAAAAATATTCGGTTATCATTGAACGGTAGCGATCCCCATTCACAGTAACGTGCCGGTCTTGATCATCACGGAAGAAGTACGGCCCAATGACGCCGCCGGCCCATAAACCACACCAAACCGTATTTTTTTTGGGATGCAATGATGACTCATGGAGTACGTGTGGATTGCTGCCTGGGCAATACCGCAAATTTTGTTTATTGACGAAGCCATTCAGCCAGACATGAGCCTCATCGCAGAAGATGATTTTTTCGATGAAAATCCGAATCATTTTCAAGTTGTTGCTCAGCCCAATTGACGAACATACGACGCTTTTGGTGGTCAAGCGGCTTCAGTTCTTGCGTCAATTTAATCTTATTAGGATGTAGGCCAAGTTCTTTTCGCAAAATTCGCCACAACTACGTCACAGAGATGCCCAACGCTTGAGAACGACGTGTGAGAGACACATTTGGGCTTTCTGCAACTGAAGCCTTAGCGGCAGCAATATTCTCGACACTACGGGCACTTCTTTGTCTCACTGGCACGGGAACATTTTGTTCTGTGCCTGTGGATTCAAATTTTTCCACTAGACGCTCAATTGTTGATCTGCCAGGACGATTATGACGACCATAAATTGGACGAAGCGCTCTTAACCTTGAGGCCACTGACTCCGTATTTCGGTAGTAAATTTTAATAATTTTGACTCGTTGTTGGCTCGTATATCTTTCCACCATGGAATGGCAAACCTTACTAAAGAGAAATGTTTAAAGAGCGGCAAGAAATATGGCGTCGTTTGCTGTCCCTGTTGTTTTTTACTTTTGTAGCGTCCCTGTTGAAAAACTCTTTACTTCGAAGAAAACAAAAAATTGTTCCTGTTTATTCCTCTGATAGATTAACTGATGATTGAAAAATCGGCTCTTAATTATAATTTTTTTTTTATAAATTTAAAAAACTCGTACATACATATACATATGTATGAACATTCAAAATGGAAAAAAGTCGTTTATTTTACCTTTCTGTATAATCAACAGTATTTTAAAATATTGGCAACAGTTAAGACCTAGATTCTGCATATATAAAACAAAATTCTAGATTGTTTCTAGATTTTATTTTGACTTTTCTAGATTTTGTGTTTCGAGATTTTTGTACATTCCAGATTTTTGTCATTCTAGATTTTTGAATTCTAGATTTTTTTTTTTCTAGATTTTGTCCATTCGAGATTTTTGTCATTCTTGGTAACGTCATATGATCCCTTTTGAAAATTGTCCATAATTGTATGGTGGGGCTCAAATCATGTGATCATCCAGAAAAATTCAAAGTTACTTATGTAAATTGTTTGCATTTATGAACTGCTTCACTTTTATATACATATAGTAAGGCTAAAATCCCTCCAAATGATTTAAGAGGTTCAGTAACATACAAAAAATCAAAACATATGATACACTTGGGCGTATACGTACTTTTTTAATTTTTTGTGTGAACATGATGTTTCAAAAATTCCAAATTCTATTTTATATAAATTATTAATAGAAAATCTATAAAGAAAAATTTGTTTCCATATGATGTTAATTTTGTATTTAAAAACAAAATCATGCCGATAATGTTAAAAAGTGACACTTTGTTATGCATAACTCATATCAAAACGATCTTTTTTTTTTAAATACGGGCTATTGATAACCAGAATTTTGAAAAAACAGAATTGTGTTTCTCCAGAATTTTATTAATACAGACATTTTGAATAATGTTTTTTATGCTCTTATATTCGTTTCAAGCTCCTTTAAAAAATAATTTCAATTTAAAAGTTAACACCAAATCCTCATCGTACGGTATGGATAGAACCATATGACGGGGCACAAGAACGCGGCTATTGTTAATCTGAAAAGTGGGAATTTTAAAATACATTTTCCATTGTTTAACTAAATTGTTAACCAAAATAAAAAATAAATTTTAAATATGACTTTATTATTTGTTTTGATATAATTATGAAATTAATTTTAAAAGATAAACAAATTTTACTATGTATATAAAATGTTATGCGTTAAACTGGATCTCCATACCCCCACCCCCCCCCCCTGCACTCATCCAAATCCCAGATCTACCACTGACGAGGTTTTATATATGGAAATACAATTTGTATTAATTAATTTTAACCAAACTGAGCACATTTTTTGATATCAAGACTCAATTTTAATCGGTCAAATAGTTTTGCAAGAACCATGATGTTAACTTAGTGCAACAAGCAATGTTTGCATCATTCCTGTGGTCAAAGTAGGACACTTAAGTTGGCACTGATTTTTGTTCACGTACTTGGAACCCTTGGCTATGATTAAATATAGTTATGATATTTATATCTTTTTCCAAGCAACTTTGGTATCGATCGAAAGTTCCGAAAATTGTTCACTTGGTATGTAAATATGTAATTTCGTGAATGTTTTCGAAATTTTTGAATTCACTACCGTAGTTGCTTTAAAAATGATAGTAAAGGGTTCCAAGTACGTGTACAAAAATCAGTGCCAACTTAAGTTTTGAACTTTGACCACAGCAATAATGCAAACATTGCTTGTTGCACTTAGTTAACATCATGTTTTTTTCCAAAACTATTTAACCGATTTGGATCGAATTTTCGAATTTTGTCTTGTTATACTCTAGACTATTTGATTACAAATTTTTAGCAGAATTTGACAACTTTTGACCTATATTTTGATTGCTTCAAAATAACTTAGTTTTTATAATTTTTTTTTTTAATTCCTGGTAAGATAGCAAGACAAATATAACATGCATGAATTTAAAACTTATGTGGTCTTATAGAAAATCTTATAACAAACAAGATTATAATGGATGGCTTTTTCCTAAATTGCATATTTTCAAAGTTATAAAGGAAAATGTCGAAAAAATGGGGTGATTTTTTCACTGTTGCATTTTTCCTGCAGCGAGCACAGGTTTTTCGAAGTTGCAAACTTAGCTACAGACTACTCTATCATGCCCAACAACATCTCAAAAATGCAGAACTACATCGCGCTTTGCGAATTTATTGTCGAATTTGACTGGGATAAGTTGTAGTCAAACGTATTTTAAAACTATAAGTTGAGTACTCGTTGTAGTTATCGATCTATCTGTAAATATAAATAATAAGTGATAAATATAGACACTAACTTTAACGTAAAATATCAAACGACATCAAATACAAATTGTGTACCAACATACCTATAGTGAACAAAAATGTCTCACGCTGCCGGTGGATAAAGAGTTAAAAAACTTGCTATAGGGAAAGTATTTATAACGCGTTTTTCTGGTCTAAGTAGTCTAGCTATGCTTATGATATAATTATATTATTAGTATAGGTTGAGCTAGGTAAGTATAAGACTTTATGTTATTGAAGGATGTCTATAGAGTTAGTTTTTAATTAAAATTTATCTACGTACTATAGTAATTAAAATTCCCAAGGAATGTGCTGAAGAACTAGCTTCATTACTTATGTATACAAAACTGGATATAGGTACCTATAGGAAAAATATAATTAATGTATACAAGATAGCTGATTATGAAAAAAATTAATTTTATATCTAGCTATTGCCTTGTGGACTTGTTTTAATTTTAAAATAAAAATAATGATAATACTTCATAATTTAAAGTGTAAAGCTCTTGCAACACGAAAATGTACCCCCTTGTAGGCCAATGGCAAATTTTCACCCGTCGGTAAATCAAAAACTGCTTAGTATTTAGAATATTCTACGAGGTCTGGCTGCGAAGATATTTGAATTCAAAGTAATTTTTTCATTTTCGACCCAAAACTAAAAGTCTTTATATGGCTATAAGTAGGGCTGGCCACGAGACGAGACTCTGCGAGACTTTTGTAAGTCTCGTCTCGGTCTCGTTTAAATCGAAAATGTTCAGTCGGTCTCGTATAATTAAATCTCGGCTCGAACTCGTCTCCGAAAAATACCATTTTTGGACAAAATATTGATTATTGGAACGAATTTTTTTTCGATTATCGTTTGAATATGTGCATAAGAAAATAAATATTTAACTGAAATTGGATTTTTTTATTTATTAGACTCTCTGTAAATTTCGGTCCAAATATATAGTCTCGTCTCGATCTCGTCTGGTTTGCTTAAAAGGCAGTCTCGTCTCGGTCTCGTCATGCGAGACCGAGATCGAGATCGAGACCGAGACTTAACTCGTCTCGTCACCAGCCCTAGCTATAACTTTACAAAAATGTCTCGTAGGAGGTTGCGGTTGACGTTTTTGAATAGAGAGCGGATATGTCTTTCAATGGTGGTTCAAAATTTTACTGATTGAGCAATTTTGTTTTCAATAGATTTTTGAAAAAAAAGCATGTACTACCCCCTTATGCCCAATTAACCATTTTTTACGAAAGTCTGTGGCACCCGTTGAAATGTACATAAATAAAAAGGTATTGTCAAATGCAATCAGCACATCCAAAGCAAACCTTTTATAAAGTCTAGTTTTTGATATATTTGCATTCAAAGTTATTTTATTGAGTCTCGAATCCTTGGACATCTTTGCATGCCTACAGTTCCGCAAGTAAGGCTCGGAAGGCATTGCAGTTCTTAAAACGCTTAATCGGTTTTTTGAGAGCTCTCCATAGCTGAAACTAGAACATTCTAAGAGGTCTGGTTGCGAAGATATTTGAATAATAGATATTTGAATAATAATAATTCTTACATTTTCGACCCGAAACTAAAAGTCTTTTTATGGCTATAACTTTCCAAAAAAAGTCTTGTAGGACGTGGCGGTTGACGTTATTGAATAGATAACGGACAGGCCTTTGCATTTTCGTTTACTGATTTGAGCATTTTTTTTTTTCAATGTATTTTTGAAAAAAAATATTGGACCTTATGCCTAAAAAACATTTTTTCACGAATGTCTCTGAAACCTTTTAAAATGTACATAAATAGAAAGGTATTGCCAAATGCTATCAGCACATCCAAAGCAAACTCTTCTACGAGGTCTAGTTTTTGGCGTATTTGCATCCAAAGGCAAATAAGGCTCGTTTGCCCATAGAAGATGTGATTATCTTAATGAAAGTAATATAAGCTTATAAATTATTTATAAAATTACAGTTTGTCGGTGTGTTAAAGAGGTCAAATTAGCAATAAATGAAATTGAATTTCAAAAACAAGTGAAACTGAAAGAGTTCTTACCTTGTCTGACTCATATTAGTAGATTAACTTGTTCAACTGATTCAAAAAGTGAAGGGAATATTGTTTCTATTATTTATTGTTATGGTTCTTATTGTGTTAAAGAAATAATTTGCACTTATTTTACAAACATAGTTGAACCAGTAATTCTTAACTCATTCTTCTGTGTTATATACCCCTGGTATTGGAATAATTATCGATTCACTTGTCACAGCGTAGTGAAGAACGTAACGCAGATCGAATTTTTTCGCTTATGATATCGTTATGTCATATTTGCATGGATTGATTTATTGTTTCACATCAGCAACGCATTCGGTTTTTTACTTAAATAATTTTAAATTTACTAGAACGCACCTCTTAACCTTTTTAATTCGGGATCATATGGTTACGAGACTTTGAAATTTGGTTTATTTTGTACCCAATCCGTACGTTATATTATTATTTGTTTATTTCATCAAACAGAGTAGGCACACTCTTACAGACTACTATTAGAATAGATAATAACCAGAAGATCCATGCGAAAATTTCACACTTTCAATAAGGCTTTAAATTTTCAAATAGAATGTTTGAACAAAATAAATAAATTCTTTTTATTATTGATATGAACATATTAGTTTTACAAAACCTCTTTTGTAAACAATATTTGATGTAAGAATGAAATCTTTTTGAATTTGTTGGTTTATCATTTTCTTTAATTGATTCATACTTGTTGTTTGATTTTTTGACTCTTGAAAATGCTACGTACCGCTGTCCATGTGTTAAAACTGCATATGGAAGTTATAATCCACCTTTTTCAAATGTTTGTCCTTGAGACTTGTTGATAGTCATTGCAAAAGCTACTTTCAGTGGATTATTTTCATTCTAAACGTGTTTCGATTTTTTTTTCAACCCCATTCGATTGACATACCAACAATATTTTGAACATTGATCGTTCCTAAATGAAATGTTACACAGTGTAACACTTTTAACAATGACATTTAAATATTTTTTTTGACAAAACAACAATAGTTAACATTTTGTAGAAAAAGAACGCACCATTGTCATTTTGCCGAGCTAGAGGAAAGTGTTAAGAGATTTCAAAACGTAATAATAGTGAAAACACTAAATAAAAAAGTGAAATAAAAGTTAACATGGTGAATATTTGTAATACTTTATTTAAAAAGATATGCGGTAAATCGTGTAAAAACTCCTATAATATGGAGTTAACACTTTTTGCATCTCACGGGCTGATTGTGCCTCATTGTGTTGCATGAAGTATTGCATGTTTTCAATATATTTACATTTATTTCACTTTTTTATTTAGTTTAATAAGCTTTTTTACTATTAAACTTGAATCTTCAAAATACATCTTTCAAAAACACAGCTAAAAATTATTTTGGGGGCCCCAGCATTTAGCTATCTCACTGCACTCCAACCCTGTGTGAATGCGTTTGTGTAACTCGCACTATGTTCCTCTATTTCTTCTTCTAAGATTTTAAATTTAAGAATTAATAAATATGTTTCTTTCATTCATGCAATCTAGTGGTACCTTATAAAAATGCATTCGGCTTTTTATAATGAGAAAAAAGATTACAAACAGAAGTAGGTAACAAATATGTTTCTCCACCATCCACTCACTCAATGTGCAAGCGAAAAAAGAGGATTATACAATTACAAAAGTAATAAATATGCTTCTTTCATTCATGCATGTTGTAACTAAAGAATGTTTGTCCCCCACTCACTCAAGGTGCAGCGAAAAAAAAGATAATTTTAAATTACAGAAGTAATACATATTTTGCTCTTTCACTCATTCAATGGGTTAAAAGTTCCTTGATGGAAAATAAAATTGAATACTTTCTAATCAAAAGGAACATTTGATGCGGTAATTAATTACATCTTTCATAAACATTATTGAAAAATATTTTCTTCTAAGCTCAAGCCTTTGAATATCAAAGACAAAGCATCTAGATGAATAAGAGGGAACCTCAATATTCCAGTTTAATTTATGAAAAGCAAACCTTGGGAACTTCCTCTGGACATTTTCAATTCTAAGAGAGTGTGAGTTATAGTAGGGATTCCAAACTATGCTACAATATTCCAGTACCTGACAAGTGAGATATATAGCGATTCAGAGGGCATAAGGGTCAGAAAAATCCTTAGAAATTCTTCCTGTTAGCTTTATTCACTATGTAATCGATGTGCTTAGTAAACGAAAGCTTATCATCTATAATAAGGCCTAAGTCCTTTTTTACTGCAACCCTCTCTAAGATTATATTATTAATTTTATAATCAAAGGTAAAAGGTGACTTTTTTCTGGGACCCGTAAGACTCTGACATTTAGCAACATTTAAAAATAGTTGGTTAGAGTCACACCAATCAGCTAATTTTTGAATATCTTCTTGAAGCAAAAGGCAGTCTGTAAAAGATTTTATGAGCCCGAAAATTTTGACACCATCGGCATACATAAGGTTATTTGAATATTTGAAGATAAGTGGAATGTCATTTATGAAAAGAATAAACAGCAAGGGACCAATATGACCACCTTGTGGTACACCTGAAGTAACTTCAATTCTCTTAGATTTATATTTTACCCAAATTAACAAATTGAACTCGATTTTTTAAACTGGATGAGATCCATTTAATAAAACTGGAATGAAAGCCAAGCTTTGAAAGCTTGAAAAGTAGCATAGAGTGGTTAACTCTGTCAAAAGCTTTGGAAAAATCTGTAAAAATAATGTCACTCTAGTAACCATTCTCAAACCCACTAAGAACAGAGTCGCACAATAATGTAAGGTTTGTAGCAGTAGATCTACCAGATATAAAACCATGCTGAAACTCAGATATTATGTCTTTGACAAGAAAATTTAATTTTTGGCAGACAAGCATTTCAAAAATGTTTGGGATAACCGATAATTTGCAGATTGGTCTATAATTGGTCACATTTTGCTTTGATCTTCACTTATGAATTGGAGTTATATACGATATCTTCGAACAGCTCAAAAATTGACCACATTTTCAAGATTCATTGAAAATTGAAGTGAGTGGTAAGGCCAGTGAACAGTTTTTTAGAGCGATGGGAGCAATTTTATCCGGACCAGCACTATTTTTCACATCAATACTATTCAAAGCTTCAAAAACCTCAGTCACACTTAACTGCATACTTCCTACATCAATGACATTAGGAAGTGAAAAAACAGGTGGTTCACAGGAAGAAGAAGGTAGATAAACAGATTTAAAATAATCGGCAAAAAAATAGCATATTACATTCATATCACTAGAGACGTTATCGGAATACTGCATGCAGTTTGGAAGACCTGTAGATTTTCTTTTTGATATTAATACATTTCCAGAAGTGTTTACAATCGGTTTTAATTTTTGATTCAACAGAGAGAATAAAATTATTAAACAAAAATCTATAGTGAAATTCAAGATGTGACTGAATGTATTCCTGCTTAAGAACAACATTATCCCTGTATCGTTTGTGAACTTTGTGGGCTTTATTCTTTCTATTTTTTTAAATATAATAACCTTCTGTTGAACCAGGGGGGATTTGAACTTGGTTTAAATGTTTTTTTTTTTTTTTTGGGAATAAGTATCTCAAAACATTTATTTAAATTAATCAACGTTTGATCCCATGGAATTCAAAACAAAAAGCTATTAATTGCATTCAAATTTGCACGTTTGTAATCAAAATAAAACTCTGGTGTATCATTTGTATCTTTAATATAAGTTAAACAATTACACACAACAGGCCTAGTGACTAACAACTCGCAATCATTCCTGTGTTCGCCTGTCAACAGGAATGGAAGGGACCTACAATTTTATGCCGAATCCAAACGGCTAGACGAGAAGCACTTATTCGTGACAAGTGATACTCTTGGAGGATTTGTCAATTCCTCACAAGAGGCAGTAGTCCTGACAAAAAAAACTTTTTTTAGTTTTTAGGTGGACGAGGCGAGTCAAGAATACGATTTAGACTGTTTAGAAAATTATTTACTTGTATGAGATTATATTGACTATAGAAATCAATGACTGACTTCTATGTCAGTTTTAACATTAAATGGCACTAAATATTTATCCTCCAGATCTGGTTCCCAGCTTAGATCACCAAGATTGAAATCTCTTAGGATGATTACATGATCAATTGTGCTTAAGCTATTAAGGACTTATTGGCAATTTAACGAATGCAAATTATACAATTCTAATGAACTTCCTGGTCGAATATAACTTACACTTACAAATAAGTTTAAGTTTCTATACAAATTAATTTTAACTATCAACTGTTCAACATTGAGATCTGATGGATTTTTATCAGAAATGAATTCCAACTCATTACAAACAAATCTTTTTTTAACTGCAATAATGACACCCCCTCCTCTATCTAAACCAGTTAATAATGGACACCTATCTTTACGGAAAACTACATACTGTTTACAATTAAATAATTCAGAAGTAAGATGATTTACATTAAGCCAAGTTTCAGTAAGAACTATTATATCATAATCTTGAGATGAAAAATATACATACATACAAATTACCTAATTTCGTTCGAATACCACCAACATTTTGATAGTAAATAAAAATATTTGCAGAACGTTTGCAGGATTTATAGCAGGAGCAACAACGGCAACAACAGCATCAACAAGATCAACATCGATAATATCGGCAGCGACAACAACAGGTTTTATAGCAGGAGCAACAACAGCATCAACAGGATATACATTAATTATATCGGCAGAGGCAACAACCCCACAAACAGCGGCAAAACTACCGGGAGACGCAGTGGCACAACTGACAACATCATTTCCATGGACATTCACATCGGCAGATGCTAAATCATCAACATCATTCAGCTATAAATCAGTTTTTGGTTTGAAGTTAAAAGTACGAATTTTAACTCCACCAGGCCAAAAATTGGAACTAAAGATAGTTTTAACTAGTTTAAGGGGACAAACAAGTTTAAAGTTAATATATTTCAGCTCCGATCCAGAGTCTCTCATTTGTTTTGCCACTAGTTTGTAACATTGAAATAACGATGGGTTTAATTTAGTGTTCGCAGCGATATAGGCAGTTATTGAATCTGGGGTTGTGCTACACTGGAAGCTCGATAAATGGAACCATTTCAGTTGATTATACACATTAAGTCCCATATCATTTGAATTTATACCAAACTTTACCAAAGAAGCCACATCCTGGCAGTAGCGGATCTAGGATTAGGCTGTGGGGGGGGCTTGGTAGATCCAGTTTGAGACATTAATGGCCAGTTTCACAAGTTAAGCTACAATTTATATTTAAACTTAACTCAGCACTTGATTCGCTTTCAAAGTAAAACTTGAACTTAGATAATTCTGTAGTTCTAGTTAAACGAATGTATTCTGCCATTTAAACTTTATAGCCTAATAGTCGGCAGCAAATTTTGGGAGAAGATTGATAACCAAAATATGAGTATGATAAGAGAATTATAAAACACAAAAAATCAACAAAACAAAGTCTCCAACAAAATCGATTAAGGTTCGCCTAAAAATATATCTTGAGTTCTATTGGTCGGATTGCCAAGATTTTGACGTTTTGACTTAAAGAAAATGACAGAGCATCACATTATATATTTTTTAAATTTATTGAAGTGGTAATACCTATACAAAAAATAAACTGGAAAATCGCTACTTTCAAACTCCCACCCCCGCCAAAGGCTGAAAAAGAAACCTGCCAGACGGTTGTTTTTGATACCGCGATATATGCACCTACAAACCATCATACTCATATTTTAGTTAGCAATCCACTCCCAAATTTCGCTGTAGGCTCTTGGTCTATCAGTGCAGCGTTCAGAACACTTGATCGTAATAATCATTCTTAAATCTTATTGATAACTGCCATTTTATAATAATAATAAATTATTATATTTCTTTCTATATGAAATTATTTTTTTTTTAATGTTTTCGAGTGACGAGGAAATGTAACATTCGTTGTGAGAGTGAAAAGAGAAAAACGCTTCCCTTGAAGAACAAATTATTTTAACTATTGTGACGATGTTGATTTTATTTTATAATTTATATATTTTTTATAATTTATACATAACTATTATAAAAAAGTTTTAGTTTAGGTTAAATGTTTTTTTTTTGTGAAAATCTACAGTTATATAAATAATTGAATTTTGGCATTCCTACTTTTCCTTTTAGAATAGCCTTGTTTTTTGTGCATTTATATCAGCTTCTATCCCCGGTTTAAAATGACTTCAATGTTTCATACAATAACATCTGTAGTATTTAACATTTAAAATATTTTTAAGTGGAGATAGAAAAAAATGTATTTACCTTCAATTTTCAGCCACGTCAAGCTTTGAACCACCAGAAAAAAAAATCTGTCAGTAAATTTGTACGTCAGACTAGAGGGACTGCAAATATTCACACGCATGATTTTAAGAGTGGCCAGAGAAAACTCAGATTTTGATTTGTTGTTCCCAAATTCTTCACGGGTTTTAGCCCCAATTTCGCTTATTTGCAAAGTTAGCGAAGTTCATAGGGTGAATTATTTTTTCGTTTGGCATGTTAATTGTTAAGCCCCGACCCCGTTTTTTTCAATTATCTCTTTAAGCTTTAGCCCCAACTTGGACTTGACAGTCCCTCGAGTCAAGCGCAAAAATTTTTTGGAATAAGGTAAGTTTTAAAGGAATTATTTGCTTAGCCCCGACCACGTTTTTTTGTCCAATTCTTGTCAAGCCCAACTCGCGAGCTGTTTTTTTTTCGTCCCAATTTTCTGTCAATTATCCGTAGCCCCGAACTTCAGAATTCAGTCCCAACCTAATTAATTTGGGGCTTAGAAAAAAATTCGTAGCATTGCGTGGCCCCAGCCTCGTTATTTTTTCTGACTCCTGATTCTGCTTTCTATATTTCAATCAATTTTAAGAACCGCCTGTGGGGGGGGCTTTAGCCCCTATAGCCACCCCCGTGGATCCGCCACTGCATCCTGGTGATAATCATCTATTGACATTTGTTTATTTTCCCCAATCATATTTTCATCAACTGACATAGGCATATTTTCCTCTGATAGAGGAATTATAGGAGCATTGTTGGTAGAATGTTCGTCACCATCAAAATCAGCAACTTGTTTAACCAAATTGTCATTGTTGGTAGATTTTTCAGCACTATCAGAATCAGCAACATGTTTAAACAAATTGTCATTGTTGGTAGATTTTTCACCACAAACAGAATCAGCAATATAAGGTATCATATCATCAGCACGATCCACGATGACATTTTCAACAGGGAGCGGGGCCAAATAAACAATTTCAACATTCCCAGTATTTGGAGTGGTGGGAGAAACGGAAAGAGAGTAATCTTGTGAGCATCGTCTATGTAATCAGATGATTTAAGAGAATCAACAAACTCAGGTATGTGTGCAGCCGTAGCTCCAAGGCCTTCATCGGCGTTATTGTTGTTCTGTGCATTTAGATCACACTAAGTCAGTATCGGTAGATTCTGATACGAGTGGGAATGTAATGGTATTGCTAATTTATTGTAAGTCACCCGAAGAGCTTTTTGAATGTGCTGATGACTTTACCTCCAATAAGTGTTCTGCTGGCTTTGTAGGTTGGTTATATTTTATAAACATAAGGTCTGTTTCTTAACTGTGTGTTTCTGTGATTTTAAGTCAGAAGTCCTGTTAAGTTCATATATAAAAAAAAATTAAATTGACTGCACGTGGGACCAAAATGCACAGAAAATCACAGAAAATCAGAGTAAATGAACAGACATATGTTTAACTGTAATACTTTCCTAATTTTCCAGTCAAATACATTTTTGTTTTGATTGTCAAAGAAAAATCAGATAAAGTTTTTTATGGACAACTTACATATACTTCGTTTACATGGAGAATTGAATCAGACTTGAAGTCGGATTCAATTCCATATAGACCTGGATCGGATTCAAACAGGATTTCTCGATCCAATTCCAATGTGCGAGCTGAATCGAATCGAAAAATACAAGTAGACCTGGATTGAAAAATTAAAGAATCGAGTTTTAAGTGTGTGTATTTCAATTAGCTTTGTTTTGTTGTTTCTTTTCTCTCGTAGTCACCATATTCATAAACTTATTCCCGCACGCACACAGTAAAGTTAAAGTGTGACTTTTAGCCTAAGTGTACTTTGATTCTTTTTGAATTCGATTCAGTGAGGTCGTATACCTAGATCGAAAAATCAATCCGATTCGATTCGATCGTCAAATCCTGTCATGTAAACGGAGTAATACATTATATTATGTATTAATTTTATAAATAAAAATTAAAAGTTATCTTTTCTTATCTTGAATTAGTAAACAATGAAAAAGTTGGTATATTTAAGTTTTGGTTATAATACTTTTACTGATTATTATTTTTATTTAGTTATTATAGTTTGACAGAATTGTTTCCCATAATAGTGGCATTAATAGTTCACACCACCCTGCGAATTACAGTTTTCTTAAGACCAAGTAGCGAAAGTTTCTCCGCCCAAACAACAATATCAAGCCGGCTATTTTTGCTAACCATTTTAGAAATTCTGTGGGATGAACAAATGGTACCTGGACACTTCCATGGTGGTGTCTTTGGTGGACACACATTTGTATATCTTTGCTAGTGATTGAATTTGGAATTTTAATAATTTGGAGAAATTAATTCATCGAACATTAACAATTGGAATGGAAATAATCTTACCGAAATTACATAAACCTCAAGAAAATTGGTTGGTTGAGCTGGTAACGATTGTAAAAAGCCTTGTGTTGCTTTACTATGTGAGCTATGCAACTGATGCAGTATTTCGATTAAAGAAAAGTAAAAAAGGTACATGGAAAATGTTAGCAGTCAAAGTAAGTAAATTTTAAATCGAAGACATGGAAAGAGCTGTCAAATTGCACTTTCAATCATCCCAAAGAGTAATTTGCAAACAAAGAAAGTGATTTAAATTCTGCTTGTTCGTAAAAAGTCTGGAAAAGCAGTGAGTCGTCGAATAGAAATACAAAAGTGAGACGCTAACAATAATTCTTAGCAAAACGATTATTTTCTAATCTAGCCTTTTGTCATAAAATCCTTTAAGTTACATAATCATCATAATATATATTATTTCTGTTGTCAAACTCCTTTTTTCTCACTTATAAAATAGTCAAATCCACTAAAATAGGTATCACTGAATAGGAATTTAAACATACTCATGACATTGCACAAAAACTTTATGTTATACCACACTATTTTCTATAAATTTCGGAAATTTGAAATAACTCAATAAATGAAAAATTTGACATAAAGAATACCTCATTTCCAACCCATTGAATGAGTGAAAGAGAAAAATATGTATTACTTCTGTAATTTAAAATTCTCTTTTTTTTTAGCTGCACCTTGAATGAGTGGGGGAGAAACATTCTTTAGTTACACCATGCATGAATGAAAGAAACATATTTATTACTTTTGTAATGTATAATCCTCTTTTTTCGCTTGCACATGTAGTGAGTGGTGGAGAAACATGTTTGTTACCTTCTTCTGTTTTTTGTAATCTTTTTTCTCATTATAAAAAGCCGAATGCATTTATTAGGTATCACTAGATTTCAGGAAGTAGCGTAGTAGCCCGTAGCGTAATGGTTAGTGCGTTCGACTGTCACGCTGGAGGTCTGGGATCGTTTCCCAGCCTCGTCCACCTAAAAACTAAAAAGGTTTTTTTTCAGGGCTACTGCCTCTTGCGAGGAATTGACAAATCCTCCAAGAGTATCACTTGTCACGAATAAGTGCCTCTCGTCTAGCCGTTCGGATTCGGCATAAAAGTGTAGGTCCCTTTCATTCCTGTCGAAAGGCGCACACAGGAATGGTTGCGAGTTGTTAGTCACTAGGCCCTGGTTCTTCATGAGCCGTTGTGCCACCCGATTTATTTTTTAGATTGCAGGAATGAAAGAAACATATTTATAAATTCTTTAGTTTAAAATCTTAGAAGAAGAAATAGTGGAACGGGCATATCGAGGAAGAAGTGAGGCTTTTTTCAAAATAATGTGAGTTACACAAACACAAATGCATTCACGCAGGGTCGGAATGCAGTGGGATAGCTAAATGCTGGGGCCCCCAAAAGAATTTTTAGCTGCGTTTTTGAGAGATGTATTTTTGAGATTTAAGTTTTTTATAGTAAAAAAGCTTAGTAAACTAAATAAAAAAGTGAAAACAACATATATGTATGTATCTATTAAAGAATATGATAAACAAAAAATTCAAAAAGATTTCATTCTTACATCAAATATTGTTTACAAAGAGGTTTTGTAAAACTCATTATTATGGTGTATTTATTTTTTAATATTTTGGAAAATTGAATAGAATCATTCGGTTTTCAGTTTTTGACTAATATTTGACAAGAGAATAAAATTTGTATACATATAGTTATACTAATTACGTAATTTTGAGTTAGAAAATTTACTTTTCAAAAATTATTTACAAAACAAAAAATAAAATGAAAGACGAGAATTTTGGATTCTTTTCTGCAAAGCTAAATTAGAAGTCATCAATTAACATCATGTTTCTTTCCAAAACTATCCGATTTGGATCGCATTTTCAAATTTTGTCATATAATACTCTAGGCTATTTGATTGCAAGACTTGAGCAGAATTGGACAATTTTTGACCTGTTTTTTGATCGCTTCAAAATTACTCAGTTTTTCAGATTTTTTTTTTTACTCAGGGTTAGATAGCAACTCAAATATAACATACATGAATTTTAAACTAATGTGGTCTGGTAGAATATTTTTTAACAAACAAGAAGTGAATAGTTTTTTCCTAAGTTGCATATATCCAATGTTATAAAGGAAATTGTTGGAAAAATGGGGTGATTTTGGGGTTTTTTTCACTGTTGCATTTTTCCTGCATCGAGCACAGGTTTTTTGAAGTTGCAAATTTGGGTATAGACTATTCTAACATGCCCCAACAACATATCAAAAATGCAGAACTACATCGCGCTCTGCGAATTTAGCCCTTTTTGCTTGTATTTATTGACTGGGCTAATTATTCTATTGCTGTTTTTTTTTTCGTTTTTTCTTATTGAAATTGTCTCAAACGTAAAACAGAAAAATAAAAGTATTATTAAATTTGGATAGCAACTTACCAGGTGCCAATAGATATAAAACCTATTAATACATTGACAACAGTGCCTCCTTTTAGTCATATGTTTGTTGTACACAACATTAATTAACACAACGTGTGCTCAAAAATATATGCATTAAATTTTTTTTATTTAAATCATTATTAAAAAAGTGCGTATACGCCCCAGTGCACATCAACTGTTTTATCTAAGGTTTTAGATAGAATTAAAAATATGGAATGTTTGACTGCGGAATAATTGTAGGTTTTTTTTTTTTTTTAGGGTCTATTTATGTTGGGTCTAGGCTCTTGTGTGTTTATTATTTGAATTGTAAACTAAGATACCAACATACATTATTGTGAAAAAATAAGTAATTTTGCTACATGTATCTACATAATTTCCTTGATCACAAAGTCATCCATTTATTAAAACCAATTTTGTTCACTGACTTTATTCGTGGGGTATAAAGCAATTCTTTAAAACAAATTTTGTTGTGAGATTTATGATCTGGGGCGGACAGGGCCATTAGGCAACCGGGATTTTGCCTGGCGGGCCGTTGGGTGAGCAAAAAGTACATAAAGGCCTCTGCCTCTGCACCTTCACAAAGTATTTTTCATAAAAAACTTTAACAAATGGAGTATGGAGGAATAGGTTTTACCAAAACTTTTAAATCATTTTAACAATATTTAACAATAATTTGTAGCCCTTTTTCTAAAAGTAACGGGAGGCCCTTTGACCCCCCAATATTGTTTATTGTATATTTGCATTTGTTTGGTTTGTTAATTAACGAGTTACCCAAAAAAAAAAAAAAAAATTCAATTTCAATTTACGTCAAAGTCTGTTTGTGTTAAGAGAATCTTTTGTTAAGTGAATTTTTGAATCGGAAAAGCTATTGATGAAAATTTTGGAATTAAATATTCTTTGTGCCACATTTTTTGAAGGGGACGAGAGACTAAGAAATTGAAACATTTCCAAAAAAAGCAACTGTCGAATTCGATTGAAGGATGGCTATAATTATGATGGGTATAATAAATAATCTCTTCAGATTTAATTTTTTTACCCGGGACCCGGGAGAAAGGCGATTTTAGAACTTCTGGGCAGTGCTACTTTACACAAATTGTGGTAGATCTACCTCTTTTTTTGAGCAATTTTCAAATCTTCCACTTTTACCACGGTAATCAAAAATTCTACATCTTTTTATCAGCCATACAAAAGTCAAGGAGTTCCTTAAAATGCAAATCACAGTTAGCAAATTTTTCAAGCGACAAAGGTTCAGCAAAGCTTTAAATTTAAACTTTAGTAAAATAAAAAAAAATAATTTTTGTTACAATATTTTTGAGGAAATTTTTAAATAAAATGTTTTTTTTTTATGTAAGCCAAGTACGCAGATCGTGTTAAATTTAAGCTAGCACTATTCTCCCCAAACATCGGCTAAAATCCTAGCTAAATTTTTGTGGAGAATGTCACAAAAATCAACTGTGCACTGGAAAAAAAAAATATTCCAAAGAAATTGTTTATAAAATGCAAATCTTATTTTTTATTGTAGAAATAATTTATAGATGATTATTTATTGAGTTTTTGTGTCACTATATTGCACCTTAATGTGTTCTTAAAACTATATTTGTCTCGTAGGTTGCATAAATTCATAGTTTGTTCTACTTGCACTTCTTTCCTCCGCCCGTCCCAGCAGTCCACTTATTGATTTTACATTCTAAAACCGTTCAGAACAACACATCAATTCACAACATGGCGTTCTGGAAATTTATAATCACGATTTTTACAAAAGAATCACAATTTGTTTTCGTACGTCCTCGTACTTGCAAAATTAAAGAAAAGATTAACAAAAAACAATCTGTCAAAATTTAGCTCAAGAATAATGTGCCATGCATTTTTTTCCCCCGCAAAATTTTGACAGATAGTGGATGTACAGTACGACTTTAACATTTTTTTTTTTAGCTGGAGTTGCGTAATTTTTGGCTAAAAAGCTGAGCTAAATTTTAACTTTTGGAGAGAATTATGTGAGCGAAAATTTAGCCCGAGCTGCGTACTAGGCTTTGAAGTATGAATCTTGGTGAATCGAAATGGTGAATCGACGGAACTAAATTTCAGCGGAACTACACCTCACAACGTATTCGTATAAAATTGTATGTATTTCAGTTGCCGCTAATTTGGATTTTTTTTATAATACCATCAAAATAAAAGCTGCAAAAATTAAAATTTAAAAATCTACCCCGAAAAATATTAATCTACCACTTTTTCTTAGCCCATTCTACCACGTTTTTAAATTTTGAAGTGAAAACACTGTTGTCCGGGTGACATTTGGAACAAAATTTAAAAATATACTATTACCGATTTGTCAAGCCATAGATTGACAAATTAAATTTAAGGATTGCTCCGAAGATGATGTATTGAAACAAGATACAATATTACAGGTAATATCACTAGCGTTTTTATTTTTGTTCAGTTCTGCGCTTGTTGTCACAATCAATATTCAAAAAATTGAATTTCAAACAATCAACATAAATTTGTTTTGGTTAACTGTGTACTTACACAAGGGGCAGCCATAAATTGTTTTTGTTTACTGTGCACTTACACATGGGGCAGCCATCTTGAAATTTGACAAGCTGCGCCTGATAATACCTTAGATATGTGTACTGTGGTATTGAAAAACCTGTAAGAAGTCTGAATTTGTTGAGATAAATTTTTTTTTTTCAGGGAAATGGTGATTTTATAGCTTCTGGGTGACATTTGGAACGAATTATTCTGTGTACGCCAAAATTTACTTTGTAAGTATCTATTAAGGTATGAACTGTCAAATTTCATTGGAGGATGACTGCGCGATGATTATGAATTTAAACACATGTAAAAAATTCGATTTTTTCCTAGAAATATTATTCAAAAAAACCGACAATTTTGATTTTTATGAAGGTGACAACCACCCCTGTAACTTTGACGCATTAACAGTATTCTGCGTTATCACACAACTCGACAGACTTGAGACAGAATTTGATGTCATCTTGAGTCAAAGCGTTGAACATTTGCTTGACGTAGAAACAAGATGGCGAATTTCTGTTTTTATTTTCATTAAAAGCAATTAAAATACAAATGTGTGTTCGCAATACTATAGACAGTTTATCCTAGTAGAAGCTGAACGTTGCCGGTAAATTAACTTGAAAGCAACTTGCTTACATGTAGTGTGCTGCCTAAGTCAAAGCATATTCACGAATAGGAATTTTACAGTCAATGTATGGAGCCAACTTACTTGCCAGTACTTGTGGTCTAAGGCTGTGCATACAGTAGTGCGACAAAGCGATGCGATGCGAGAAGCGACGCGAGAAGCGACGCGAGAAGGTATTCGAGAGTCGAGCAAAAGTGGTCAAAAGAGTTTGTGAACGTGATGCTTGCAATAAGTATGTGATAAAATCGCAATGCTCGCAGCAAATATCGCTTCACTGGTGCCCATGTTTATAAGAATAAATGTAAATATTCTTCTTGCACGGAAACATTTCTCGCATCGCATCGCTTTGTCGAACTACTATACGCGCAGCCTAAGGGTTAGAACAGTGTTAGCTGTCACTTCCCCCTCTTACGGTGTCTCTTAAAAGTAATATAAGCTAAATCAAATTTAAAGCGGTCCAACTCTAGAGTAAGAACAGATAGGTACATCACAGACTAACGGACATCAAAACTCGACTTCTCCATTGTTGTAATGTTAGAGGACATGTGCGATTTGGCTTAAAATTGCGATGACATTTTATCCCACGTTTCCGCGTTTAGATAGATCCACCCCACATATGGATAAATGTCAAAAATTACTTTTTAGACACAATTTAACACGATTTTTATCAAATTCACACCCGGCCTTATAGGATTCATTTAAACCAAACAAAAATGTTTTCACAATGCCCTTTAGATTAGAAGCAATTTTCAATGCCAACATTGAAATGGGCAGCACACCAAGCACCACCAACATTCCCATGAAACATGAAGTTATGATATCATCATCACATCATCTTAAAGATTCACCATCACTTTTATGAAAAGAATCCAGCGTGACGCCCTCTTTGAATAATAATCAACTAGCCATACATCATTGTTACAACGTCAAAACAATGTTCGACAAATTTATTACTATGTCGAGCAAAACTAACCAAAGCCCCCGCAGTCAGTTCATCAACAAAGTAAATAAAATCATGATGGGAGTCCATTTTTATTATATGTAATTTAAATTTTATCTGGCAATTTTTAATTAATTAATTTGTTTTTATCTTCCATTTTCAATGATTGCATTTTGTAAAGCAATGTTCATTAATATTTTTAAATTATTAACACACATTACACAAATCTTAATACACATCAAACTAAGTAACTCATTTCCTACGAAACAATGCAATATATCATCATACCGACAAAAACAAAACTTAAACAAAAAACTCATCAAACACGAAAGACAATAATTTGAACGAGAAAAACAAAATTCTAATTGCATATATGTACATATTTTATTATCTCTTTTTCATTGTTCTAGCTAAGTTGTTTTTTATTCAAATCTAACAAATGGCAATTTGGTTGAATTAGTGTAATTGTAATGGCAGCGATTCCGATCTATACATTTAAATGGCACCAACGCCACATCCGAGTGTGTGTAACATAAAAGAAAATTCTGATTAATTTTTAGTAATTGCAGCGAACCACTTCAAAAATTTCATTTCAACACAAAGAATTAAATAAACTTTATCAATGTTCTCCGGGTGAGTAGTTTGTGTATATGCACAAGCTATGATGTGATGACCAAGAAAAAATTCACAAACAAAAACTAAATAGATATAGGAGCTTAATTAACTGATTAGTTGCAAACTAAAGGACAACACGGAGGCTGATTGTTGATATGATATTAAAATTTGTTTTTGTTTTTTTTTTATTTCAAAAAACTTCGATCGTCTAAGCAAACCAAAAAAAAATACAAAAAGGATTTCCATTCCTCCCGCCCATTTTTTTGTCGCGGCCCTTTGGTTATTATAATAATAAATAATAATTAGTGTTATGGTTGCAATCGGCAGTTTCCTTATAGCTAACCTTCCTACAATTTTGCTGATTTAGGACACGGTACGGTTATGGTTAGTGTCCATTGCATAGCTCTTGCTATCCTTTTCAGGCCTCCATTGCGATATGTTTTTTTTTTTTTAAATGTAAACCTACAAAAATGCAGTCTTGTTCTTTTTTACTTAACCCAGGGGCATGTCAGTCTTTATTGTGGATTGAAGAGTGTATAATAAATGGGAATGGGATTATTCTCGTGTGTGCTCGGTATTAACCACTTGAGTTTAACTCAAATAAACCGCTCTTTAATTTTTAATAAGATACAAATTGAAAATAATTTAGATTTTAAAGAGAGATATTGGAGTATTTTCTATTAATTTTTTG
Source organism: Melangyna quadrimaculata (assembly GCA_949320155.1). Taxonomy (NCBI): domain Eukaryota; kingdom Metazoa; phylum Arthropoda; class Insecta; order Diptera; family Syrphidae; genus Melangyna; species Melangyna quadrimaculata. The sequence continues at coordinate 195,089,318 of OX439483.1, forward strand.
AGTAGAAAACTGCTTGCGGCCAAGTTGCTTTTATTAGCTCAAAAGTGCTTTAAAAATGATAGATGTGCACTTTAATTTTCGGATTTTTCTAATTTATTTATTTTTGTATTTTTGTTTAAAACAATTTGAAGAAAATGTATGTATATACAGTGGTGTCAAAAACATTCCGGATTTTTTTGGTCAACTGCATTTAGTGTTGGTTTGTGAGATAAAAATGAACAAATCAAATATTTGTAATTTTTCGCCATTTTTGTTAAACAATTGTATCATTTTAAACAAAAAACATGGTAAATTATCCATTAAAACAAAAAATAATAGCCAAATATAAAATTAAAGTTGATTCAGAATTTTAATGTGACAAACTAACCGATTTTATCTTGTACAATTAATTATTATTTTGTGTTTAATATTTTGTCCAGTTACCCCAATTTTTTATCACAGCTCGACATCGACGAGGCATTGACTGCATTAAATTTTCGAAAATAGAAGCAGGAATATTCTCCCATTAATTTTTCAAGGCTGCAAAAAGAAAAGTTGTTGACGTGTGCTTTTATTGTCCCAACCCGCCCTTTTAAAATGGCCCACAAGTTTTCAATTGTGTTTAGATCGGGTGATTGAGACGGCCATTCTAAAACACGAATATTTTTAGTCGCAAACCACCCTTTTAGCAGCTTTGAAGAATGTTTGGGGTCATTATCCTGCTGAAAAACCCAACGCAAAGGCATTCCTTCCTCTGCATATGGAAGCATTACTGACTCCAAACTGTCCTAATATTGAAAACGGTCCAAAACCATCACCGAGGCTCTACCGTGCTTAACTGTAGGGAGTACATTTGCAGGCTTTAATCGCGTACCTTTTGAGCGCCTTACTGTCCTTGCACCACCGGAATAAAACAAGTTGAATTTGCTTTCATCACTGAAAAGCACGAATATTTTGATTAGGAATTTAAAGTCTTTTCCAAACACCTTTCATGGCTTACCTTTTTCTACGATGTTTAGCAGTAAGAAGAGGTTTCTTCGCTGGTCGAAATGCAAAAAGACCGAAATCTCTTAAACGCTTCCTTACCGTACTTGGCCCTATAGGTAGATTTAGTTCATCACAAATTATCTTTAAAGTTGCAAAAGGGTATTTAAGCATAAAATTCTTTATGCGCCTATCAGTTTGAACAGTTATTTTGCGAGGGCGTCCACCAAAATGATCTGCTTCTACTGATTTCCCGCTTCCAAATTTTGTAATGATGTCATAAACCGTTGACGTTGGAATTTGCAATATTTCAGATATTAAATTTTGTTTTGTACCGGCTTGGAACTTTTCTATTACCTTGTATCGAATCGCGGTGCTATAACGTGTTTTAGCCATTTTCTGCACTATATAATTTCAACTGACACAGCTCTCAACTTGTAAAGTCTGTTTATTCTACGGCGTGAGTCAAAAGACTCGAAAAAACCGCTACTTTAACATCAAGACCCTGCAATCCGGTTAGTTTTGCACAGGTATTAAATATTTTTTTTTTATTGTTCTTGTCATCGTAGCATTATATTTTTAAGGTTATTATTAAATTGTCTCATACCCTTTACAAGTTATGGAAAACCTATGGAAAGTTTTTAGTTTTCTACTTGATATTAAGAAAAACATTATACTGAGGAAAAATCCGGAATGTTCTTGGCAGCACTGTATGTCAAGTTAGCTTTTTAGTAGTATATTAGTTCTAGAAAAAAAAAAATTGTAGCTCTACTATTTAAAAAAAAAATGGGTTGTAGTGCTAACTTGATATCAACTTGGCACTACACAATCTGGAATTCTAAAAACTTAGTACGCAGTTAATTTAAGCTTTTAAGTAGTAAATTGGTTGTGGAGAAAAAAAATTCCAAAAAATTCTTTGCCGTACTTTTTTTTTTTTTTTTTAATAAGGGTAGGTATTGCTATCTTGACACTGGTGATTAAAAAAGGCCATTAAAAAAGGAAATTCGAAAATGTAAAGATGCCATAGTAAATAAGTTGTTGAGACAAAAGATTCCAAACAAATTTTTGCCGTACTTTTTGTATTCAATAAGGGTGAATAGGGGTGGTGAACTGAGCCATTAAAAAAGGAAACTCGTAATTAAAATGTCGTCGTTGAAAAAACTTTTTTTAATGGCTGAGTTCACCAGTGTCATGTTAGCACTACCTACCTTTATTTTTTCAAAGAGAAATACGGCAACATTTTTTTCTCCACATCTAATTTACTACTAAAAAGTTACAAATGATGGCACATTTAATCTCCAAATTTCCTTTTTTAATGGCTGAGTTCACCACTGTCTAATAAGCACTTACTACCTACCCTTATTTACAACAAAACAAAAAGTACGGCAACAAATTTTTTGGAATTTTTTTCTCTCCACAACAATTTTACTACTAAAAAGATTGATTTAACTGCGTACCTAGTTTTTAGAATTCCAGAAAGTGTAGTGCCAAGTTGATATACAAAGAAAATATAATAGCAGTGTTTTCTTTTTATCCCAGGCAAACAAAATTGGCCAATCTAACAAAAAAATCCAAGTAAAGATTTTGAAATGCAATTGTCTTTATTTAGGCATAAGAAATACTTTCGCGAAAGTTCATTACCAATCCGTGTGTGCGTCAATTATAGTTATCCAATGTTAAATGTGGTAAATATCAGTTTTGTGCATAGAACTCGGAAACAGTAAATGCAGTCTTGTAGATTATGTCATCCACGACCAACCGTTAAGTCGATATCGACATGTAAAAAAAAACATAAAATGTCTGAAATGGTAATTTTTCACGTATAACTCCTAAGCGGTTCAAATTTTTGAAAATATCTGAATACAAAGATACCGGTTTTCGGCTCTTTACTTTTAAATGACGATTTTTTCGGAAAATATCTTATAATTTTTTTGTAGATTTTAATATTCCCTAGAGGAAACATCGTTTATTCACAAAGATACCAAAAATGTTACCCAAAGAATTACCAATGCTTGGCAACAGTTTGGAACGTTAAAAATCTTCTAGACCTTAACATCTCCAGTCAAACAAGAAAATACATTTTTGATTCTTCGATTCTTCCAGTCCTCACATATGGGTGGCAAACATGGCAACTTACAAGATATCTGGAGAACAAATTAAAGTCATGCCAAAGGTCGATGGAAAGATCAATATTAAAGATGCGGATTTCCCAAAGAATAAACCACAACACGATAAGAAGTCAAACCAATTTTGAAGACGTACTTCAAAGAATGAGAAAATTAAAATGGGACTGGGCTGGGCCACATAGTACGTAGAAGGGATGAACGATGGACCAAGACAACAACAGAATGGATACCATTAGAGAGGAAGCGAAATGTTGGAGGACAGTACAAAAGATGGAGAGATGACATCAATTCTTTTAAAATAAAGTTATTTTAATCGATAGTTTTTGAAAAATTAATTTCCGAGCTCAAAATTTTGAAAAATAATATTCTACTATTTATCTATAGAAAAAGTTTCTTTGGAGCAAATTTCTTTTTTTTAAACATTTTTTGTTTGAAATTTAATTTTTCAAAAACAATCGATTAAAATAAAATAATTCAAGAATGTATTTCTGGGATTAAAATAAGATATAGGAAAGTATTGTAGCGGTTTTCATTGTTTTTCAATAATGTTGAAATTTATCTGCTGCAATTATTTTTGAGGAACTTAAAAACTTTGAATGATGTTTCATTTATTTAAAACAAATCTTTAATGAGTACCTACTTTTTAGAAAAATCGCTTGATTTTATTTCCAATTCCTTAAAGTAGTCAAACTTAAATTGAAAACATTGCGACTTTATTATCAGATTTTCTTAAGATGGTATGATATATAATTGCAGCTTCAGTTTTTTGTTAGTTTTGTATTGTTTTTTGCAGTGTAGTGAGTATTTAGTCCGTTATTGGGCCAGTTATTCAAACATATGGTTCAGGCTTTGAACCATTGATCAAATATGTTTTAACCCATTCCGGCAGATTAACTTAGGTAGGTTCATATAATATCTAATTCTAAACCTAAACTGTGGTTGAACCTTAGTTAAATCGCATAAATCGTTGGCTTAAAATATATTGAAACAGAAACTTTACGAAAGCGAACATAGTTTTTATGCCAAAACAATGATTTAAATCACTTTTTCATTGCAGAGATTAAGGGCCAGCTTGTTCACAGCTGATTATCTTTAATATATGATAAGTGGAGCTGGGAAATCCTCAAAAGTTTTTGTTGATCAAATTTTGTTTAAAAACTTCAAAGTATGAGTTGCTAATTATGGATTTAACTAATCAGCCAATTTTGGTTGATTAGCGTTTGTTAATTAAAGCTATGAAAGTCACATACTAAATTTAACCCACTGTGAACAAACTGGCCCTAACTCTGACTTTAACCTAAGTTATTTAATCCTGCAAATAAATGGAACCCAATTAAACTCAAAACCCATTTTTGATGGAGGAGAATCTATCGAGTATCTAGTATCGGGTTTAACTCAAGTCAGAAACTGGTATAATCTCGCACTGAAAAACTGGGCCTTATTAGACGAATTTGACTACGCCTGAAGTCTGATGCAGCATTAAATAAAATTTGATTTTTTAACATGAAATTCATATCTTTGTGTTACTTAAAAATATAAAATCTCGATTGCCATTGTGACAATTCGACAAACATATCTTCAAAAGGTTCGTTTTAACTGCTTATGTTTTCGATTGTTTATTAGAAGCTTTAATAAGTAGGTTGAAATAATATTCAATAAGTAATACAAATATTCTCTTTTTTTAAACTCTTTTTGTTTCCAATTACAGAAACGGTCAGTCAAATTGTGAAATTTCACACTCGGTGAAAGAAGCCCAAACAATAGTTGTTATAGTTCTCCTAGGCTTGTTGTTACATCTGTGAAGTTGGCAAGCCAACTTTCACCTAGAGTAACGGGACCAATGCCGTAATTTGAGGTTTTTTTTTGCATTTCTATTCCCGATTTTGCAGTTCACCAAATAGTGGGTGTAATCGAGTGACCTGCTAACTTAACAGTGAAGCTAACAGGTCACATATAGTGTATCTCGAGAACCAAGCATGCTATAGGAATTTGAAGTAAGATTTACAGTTTATTTAGCATTTCAAGAAATTTTAGGTCCACATTTTCAAGTCCTTTATTTGATACAAATTTGATACTGCCCTGCTAACTTCACAGTGAAGTTAGCAGGTCAGAGCGTATCTCGAGAACTAAACATGCTAGAGACTTGAAGTAAGGCTCCAAAATTTGCAGTTTATTTCGTATTTCAAGAAATTATAGTTCCAAATTTTGATCTCCTTTTTTTTTCTTTTTAAATCATACTGCCCTGCTAACTTCACTATGAAGTTAGCAGGGCAGTAGGATTTTTTTTTTTTAAATAAAGGATTTTAAATTTGGAACTAAAATTTCTTTAAATGCAAAATAAACTGCAAATTTGGAACGAAACTGCAAATTCCTAGCATACTTTCTCGAGAATAAACAATATTTGTGTTGCTAATTTTATATTGAAGTCAATTTTTGTTAAACTTCTTAAAAATAGGGACTTCAAAATTTGGACCTTAGATATCTTGAAATGCAAAATAAACTGCAAATTTGGAGCCTTACTACAAGTCTAGCATGCTTAGCTCTTAAGATATCCTCTGACCTGCTAACTTCACTGTGAAGTTAGCAGGTCCCTCGATTACACCCACTATTTGGCGAACTACAAAGTCGGAAATAGAAATGCAAACAAGCTGCAAAGTATTGCGTTGGTCCCATTACTCTAGTTAAAAGTTGCCTTGCCAACTTCACAGACGTCTTGTTCCATGTTACATATATTTCTAAAAGTTGTTGTATTTCACTTGTTCACCAAGCACTTAATATATTGTGTTATAAGCCCGCAGAGGAAATCCAATCTTTATACAAAAATATCAAGAACAATTGTTATAACAAGCATCTTTGTAAATTTAAAGCTTCTTAACCCATATCCGTTAAAATTATATTCTATACGAAATCAATAATCATAAATATTTACATAAATATTGTCAAATTTTAAAGATTTCTGGTGCTCAACCTGACAGTCGACTACGGAATTAGCCATTTTTCTTGAAATTAACCCGTACCCGACCGTGAGCTAAGATATTCAACTACTTACTTATACTTACGCTTACGTATACTTAACTAGTTATACCTACAGTAGGTATACTTTAAATTTTATTTAACAATTATAAAATCGGGTTAATTGTTGCCAAATATGTATCTAAATGCCCGTAGCTAGCTAACTTGGGTTTAACTCACCACTGAAAAACTGACGTCCTTTATTTTGGCGGACACTTTGTAGCGGAATCGAAAAAAGTTGACATCAGTTTTTGTAGCTTATTAAATGCTAATTCGTTGCTCAATCCAAAAATTTGTAGCTTGAGTTATTGAAAATTCCGCTAAAATAAGTCTGAAATTAGCGGACGAACTTTCGAAAATAATAATTTTTTTGATGTCCAAAATTGTAGCTTTTAAAATGCTAATTTGTAACCCCAAAATTTATTTCTTATCTCTTAAGGACAATATTCTATTTGAATTTTAAGTAGAGGTGTGTCAATCGTTCATTTTAAAAGATTCAATCGTTCATATATCGTTCAGTTCAATGATTCGTTCTTTTCAATCGTTCATTTTTTCAATCATTTTGGTTTCTGTTTCATTTTGGCTGCGAATAAATGGGAAAATTTCATTCTGTTCCAATCGTTCACTTTTTCAATCATTTAGGTTTCTGTTTCATTTTGGTTTTGAATTCAGGAATCGAAACGAAAAATACGTTCACTGGTTCAGCTAATAAGGATTCGTTCGGCTCAGTTGTTTATTCTACGTTTTCCTTGGAGCCAAAATGAGATCAATTTTCGAATACGTTAAGTGTTTTTTCGTCTAAAATGTTCTTATTTTGTTTGATAGCTCATTTCATTTGAGGGATTTGGCAGATAAATGCTATTTTTGTTTTTTCTCTTTCTATTTTCATACTAAAGATTTAAAGCTTTTAAAATATGTTCGGATTGGGTGCGTTTGTTAAATCTTCACCTAATACAATGCAAATTTTGTTGAATTCATCTAATTTCGAAATATGTATTTCTACACGGATTTTTAAATGATGTAATTTCGGATCTCATTTGTTAATTTTCAACGAAATATAATCACTGGGACTAGTGAAAATGTGGTATTACTTAATTATGTGGTATTCATAGTCTACTATTACACAATAATGCAATTTTTCTGAAAAAGTCAACAAACTCCAACAACTTAATCTGTATTTTTGGAATTATATTTGAATTCAATTTATTTACAACGATTTTCATAAGACTGTCATACACATTTTTTCTTAATTTGTGAAGAATTTTCTGTAAAATTTTCTAGACAAATTAAAAAATATTGTTTAGGCAAGACTGCACTCAATTTCAGTGGAACTACACTTCATGACAAGGCAAAACAATATTCGCAAGAATTCGTGTGAAGTCTGAAGTGTAGGTAATTAGGCCGCAGTGTAGTTCCATCGAGTGCGGTCTAGTCTAACCTTTATTGGTAAAACTATTCACCCCTATTTCGAGTTGCGATTGTTGATTGATAGTTGATAAACATTGAAATTCGATATTAAACCACCCAACCGAAAAAAGTTTTGGTCATTGGGAATAATGCAGACCGTTGTGAATTATAAAAAAAATTGACAACTATCAATGAATAGTTGATTAAATATTCAGTAAATTGAGTTCTTAAAAATCCAAAATGTCAATATTTATCAACTATCAATCAACAATCACAACTCGCAATAGGAGTGATTATGTACATAGGTAAAGTTAGTTATAAAACATACAGGCTCTCCCAAACCAACGCGGAACATTCGCTATATAGGCGGAATCATTCACAATGATAACAAAAATGACAAATAAACAATGCTAAACAACAACAAAAACCGCCGCCGAGTCGGCGAAATCGGCACATTCACGTTGGTTAGGGAGAGCCTTACTAGGAAATTTTCAATTTTCTTCATAAATAAATTATATTTATTTATATATTATATATTTTTCAATATTTTGGCTGAATAATTTAATACAGTAGCTTACCAACCAACGCTTATTAAGTTAATTGATTTATTGTTTTGGTAACAGAAATAAAAGCATGGATACTAAAATAAATACCTTTTTCAAATATATTCTGTATTTTCAATTTAATTTCTAATCTTTCTTATTGTTTATAGTCTGAGCGTATTTTACTTACAAAAATTCATCTCCACTCCATGCGATTGTGGACTGAATTTAAGTGTAAGCGAACCTTAGGAAATTGGAAAATAAGTGAATGGAACCATATGGAACTTTTTGCAGTAGGTACTTCATTTTCATTCAGTTTCGGTCTTTAGAACGATTAGTATTGAAATAATTGATTGATTGTTTCAAAGCTATGTTTAATTCCCATTTTATATCATCTCATTTGAATGAGAATAAGTTGGATGAACGAAACATATTTCTTTTCTTTTCCTTTGAAATGAAAGACAGCTGGATGAAACGATTGACATTGAGAACGATTGATTTGGTTTACTGCGATTGCAATCACTCAATCTTTTTGATGAACGGGTCATAAAGACCGAATCAATCACGATTGACACAGGTCTAATTTTAAGTTTAAAAAGTGCACTTCCGGTACGCTGAAGCTGGCGGAAAAAATCTAAAAAAATGAGATTTTCAATTTGTTTCTTTTGCCAGAATTTGAAGCTTTTGAAATGCTGATTGGTTGCACAAACTACAAATTTGTAGCTCTAACGGTTAATTTAATATTTAAGTTTCCTCTGGAAAAATTTACCAAAAACTGGACCTTCTAAAATCTAAAAAAATCAAATTTTTTTTTGTCAAATTTTTTTGTGTCAAAATTTGAAGCTATTCTGAACTAGATTAACCGCGCAAACCGCTCGCATGATTTTTTTGTTATACGAAATTCCGCGTAAATAAGGATTTTGACAGTGGAAACTTAAATATTGAATAAACCGTTAGAGCTACAAATTTGAGGTATGGGCCAGCAATCAAAGCATTTCAAAAGCTACAAATTCTGGCAAAAGAAAATGATTGAAATCTCATTTTTTTAGATTTTGTCCGCCAGCTTTAGCGGACAGGAAGTGTACATTTTAAACTTAAAATTCAAATAAAAAATTACCCTTAAGAGATAAGAAATTAATTTTGGGTTACAAATTAGCATTTTATAATAGCTACAATTTTGGACATCAAAAAAATTATTATTTTCGAATGTTCGTCCGCTAACTTCAGACATATTTTAGCGGAAATTGGAATATTTAAAAAAACTATTATATGTACAGAATTTATTTTTTTCAGAACTTAAGAGCATTTAAAGAGCTAAAAATTTGGGTACCAATTTTCGCTAACTTCAGACTTATTTTAGCGGAATTTTCAATAACTCAAAAATTAAGCGAGCTACAAATTTTTGGATTGAGCAACAAATTAGCATTTAATAAGCTACAAAAACTGATATCAACTTTTTTCGATTCCGCCACAAATTGTCCGCCAAAATAAGGGACGTGAAAAACTGGGCCTTACAATTTAAAATACAAAGCAACATTTATTTTGTTGTCAAATTGGCAGCACTAGCATTTAAATAGTACTATTTTTGATAAAATCAACTTTGAGTGATTTAGCCATTGAGTTGAGTAGGATTTCTTATACATTCCACAAAAGTGTTATTCTCAGACTCTCTCAGTGTGATTCATAATTGAGTTTTGAGTATAACCATAAGAATTCTTTGCATCTCGCCACTCGCCCCATTACTGTATCTTATAAATAAAATTATATACCTATACACACAATCTCAAATATCTAGAACTTGTTTTGCCTTCTCTGTTCCACCTGCGGGAGCAACCTGTCCATCCATAGCCATGTATCCGACGCAAACTTGATTCCAACCAATGCGACAACCGTCTGCCAATGTATGCGAAGGTTTGTTATTGTCACACTTGGACAATTTTGGCACTCACGGCAAAGGCAAATTTTATCCGGGCTTTCACCACATCCAAACATCCCCAGCAAGCAGCAAAGCAACCATCAACACCGGGCGAGCATTCTCGTTTTTTGTGGATGCTGCCCAGCGCGAGCATTCGAGTTTGGAATTCCAGCGAGTTGGAAGCTGCTTTTTGCTGTTGCTTGCTACTGCGCTTCACTCAGTCCGTGTATCTGTATCTCTAGATATTCCATTCCGAGTGAATTACCTATACCGCTCTTTTCCTTTTATCCCATACAATACATCCATTCTGTTTGCTGGGCGAGATTCCTTTTGGTCAAAGAACCACCAGGCAGTCATTGAATGTCTTTTGGCCTAAAAATTAAAGAAAAACTGGTATTTTAATGCGAGTGTCGCATTGCAAGTATTTTTCTCCCGCATTCGTGTTTTTTTGATTTTTTTGTTTGTGTACATCATTTGGTTGGACCGCGTTTCCTTGCCAAAAAAAAAAAAATAACAATCACAATAAACAATGAGAAAAAAAAATGTAAACACGCGTTAAACTCAAATTAATTTCAATTATTGAAGAGATAACGATAAAAAAAAATCAATTAAAAAAAAAAAAAAAACAAAACAAAGAAATTGTTTGTGCGTTTTTGTTGCGTGACGCGAGTGATTTGCGCGCAATTTTTAATTAGCCATCGTCGACGTTAATGGAAATTGATTTGGGGCAGGTATTGTAGGTGCAAGCACCACTTCCGCCCAATGAAAGTGAATTTTGTGAGCGTGAGTGCAAAGCATGCAACCGTGTAATTTCAAATGATTGAATGTTTTCAGTGTGTGATAATCGTGCTGCGCTGCAGAAAAATCTTTTGTGAATTCTAAGGAAATTTCTATGCCTACCTATAAGTGAATCAGATAGCGAGATACCGTTTTTTTTTTTTGTCAAATTAAAGAAGTCTAATCTCTGATCTCATTTCGAAAGAGTGCGATTTTAAAGAAATTAATGTGATCTTGTTTTGTGGGGTTTTGCGCATCTCATTAGGTGCCATTTGAAAGGATTTACTTATAGCAAAAGGCTCTAGTCGAGAGCAAATGGCTCTTGCTTAGAGCATGCATTCATGGTATAAAGGACCTCAGTTTCATCAGAAACATTTTCGTCATCCGTTGGCTGTTGCAGCACCGCCACCGATCAAGCTAGAATCTGGATACAATGAGAATTATCTAGCTTTCGAGTGTGCTTCACCTTTTAAGGTGAGTTCTAAATAGATAAGGGATTAGTTAAGAACAAAAAATCTAAACCTAGTCTAAGAGCCGACAGCAAATTTTGGGAGTAGATGTACATATACCAACATTTGGTTATGAGGGTTCAAAGGGGCATATTTTGTGATATCGTAATCAAAACTACTGGCATTTTTTTTTTTTTCTCATCCTTTGGCGAGGGCAGGAAGTTGAAAATAAAGATTTTCCAAATTTCTTATCATGTGTATTATCATTTAATTTTTTTTTTTTAAATACATCGTGATGCTCTGTAATTTTTCCTAAGTCTAAACACCTTTATCTCGGTGATCCGACTAATAGAACTCAAGATAATAAGCTTTTTAAAGGAACCTTATCCTTTTTTTCTTGGAGATTTATAAAACTCAAAAAATCAACAACTCAACTCAAAAATCACGCATGCCGCGCACTAAAGGGGTTCTCACTACCCTTAATAAGCACAGTGTTATAGCGTTAGGAAAATAAGGAAGCATTTAATAGGAGATACCGATGCTGATGCACATTGGTTTTGAAGTTCTGAATATCAATATGGAGGGAAAATAGGGCCAGGTAAAGCATTCCACATTCTTGTTGTGCGACTAACGAAAGAATCTCTATACTAAACGGTTCGTCCGAAGTTGGGCTCAAGAGTAGACTGATGAGCGTTCCTACAAGCGTGAGTATTATGGTTGAATTGTTTAAGGGGACGGGGGGGGGGATAATGCAACTGACTATTTCACTTGAACACTGTTCATAAAAATAAAACACTGACAGACAGATGATATTGCAGAGGTGTTCGAGGGATGTAACTGTTTCCGTTATTGTTCTATCACCTATCATTTTTAGATCCCTTTTTGAATTATGTATATCTAAAAAGCTTAGATGAGTAATAGGAGCACCTGCCCATATGAGAATTATACTCATGCTTTGGACAAATAAAGGCTTTGTATAGGTAGATCACAGCCAGATTAGAAAGGGTAAAGAATTTCTTGTATCTATGGAGAAAACCTAAGTATCTAAGCATGGTTTTGGTGACGTTAAATATTTGGTCATTCCGCAAAAGGTGATCTGTGACACACATACCGAGTACTGAGAGCTGTTCGGTTTCCTCGACGCAAGTGCCGTCCATAGATAGCGGCAATGGGCGGGTTTCGCTTTAACGACAGGAGACAGAATTGAGGGTTTGAAGCATTAATTTCCACAGGGTTTTTGATTCTCCATTGGACAATGCTGGAGAGATCAGAATTTAATAAGCTTATCATACGCTGCCGTTCAAGTTCCACATCCAAAGAACAAGGATGTGAATTTGTAAACGAATATGAGAAAAACAGTTAAATGGATTAGAAGTTTCGGAGAAGAGATCGTTAGTGGATATAAGGTAGAAACAGAGCCCAAGAACAAACAGAGCCCTGGGGCACACCATCATTTATTTTATGGATTCCAGACTTGAAACCGTCCAACACAACTTGTATTGAGCGTGCCAATAGGTAATTTCTAATCCAACGAAGTAGAGATTTATCGATACCAAATGCACGCATTTTCGATAAGAAAGTTTAACGCCAAGTGCAATAATCTTACTTACTACAAAACCATGTTTTGTCAGCGTTAAAGAACATACCTTTTCAGAAGAATGGGAAGGATACTATCCGGGCTAGCGGATTTGTGTACATCAAGATCTTTCAGGACTCTGGCAACTGCACGAGTGCGAAAGAAGATTTGTCCCATAAAATCATTTACGCTCTCAAATTGAGTGTACAGCAGGAGTTATAGAACTTTCTGGCAGCGTCGACTTAACAGCAACCTGTGTCCAAGCCAATTGTCTTTATCTATAACGAGCTGACAAAAGAGGTGCCATTGAAGACGAGCGTTGGAACCGACGACGAAGTAGCATTTCGTATATTTTCTTTGCAAATGACCAAACATTTTTACTTCCTTTGGGACATTGTAGTATTTTTGCTCTAATTTTTGATCGTGCAAAAATATGGTTCACTGAATATGAACGTTATAGAGCTTTCTAGCTGGTTTGAACTTATTCCGGTTTTCTTCAGTACAGGGTTGGCTTTATTACATCGGTAACTTACTTCTCTTATCCTAATAACTTCCTTACAGCTCGTATTAAACCATGACTTTTCTTTGGGTTTCGTAGATTTTTTCGGGATTAAATTTGTCAGCCTTGAGTCCTTTTAATCGGATGACCATGATTACGGTGTTGGGGCTTAGGGAAAAACACAAAGCGTCATGATTTATTTAAACAAAAAAATTATTGAAGTGCTAATTCCCCACCCCCTCCAAAGGCTGAAAGGAAAATCTGCCAAACTTTTGATTTTGATATCACAAAATATGTACCTTTTAACCCTCATACTCAGATCCACGCCCAAGATTTGCTGTCGGCTCTAGTACTATATTATATACTCAACTCTTCTATGATAACTGAACATGATAAAGGTTTTTTTTTTTTGATTGCATAGAGTTTAAAGCTTTAGCTGGAACAACACCTATATTGTGTGTTCCCGCAAGACTACATACTATGTCTCGTATGTTGTGTTGCTGTGTGGCGTAAGAAATATACGGAGTGACAATGACACACGACTCCACAACACACGACGCACAACACACGAGACATGTGTGGTTTCGACTTTTTCTTACTAGATTTTGAAAACAATTAAATGAAAAGTTTAACATCTCTTCATTTGTTAACTGTACATAACCTATTTTACGGACATTTGTTGGATGCATACAATTAAAGTTGCCGTTGTTGAGTGACTTCACCAGCAATTGTCCCCGTTTTTAAGCAAGTGATCATGAGACGACTTCCCCCGCTCCATCATATTTGCCGCTTATTTTTAGGTCTGGCGAATTTTTCGACTCACAAAACCAAATGTTTAAATTTCACTCACATGAGAGAATTTAAGGACCACACGATTTACGAATTATTTAATCAACAATATGTTTTTAATACCGTCTTCAACTCTGTACTCAACTCTGTTAAATATCGAAATTAGATAAACCAGATAACGGGTTAACTTAACTATTCCGTTTAACCTTGAGTTCAGAGTATAAAGATACTCCGTTAGCCAGTTCCACGTGTATTTGGGTGGCCAATGCTCCTCGAAAACCTGCTTATCCTGGTAGCTGACTAAAATAAATAATTAAATAAATTGGGTGGCGCAGCGGCTCGTAAAGAACCAGGGCCTAGTGACTAACAACTCGCAACCATTCCTGTGTGCGCTTGTCGACAGGGACCTACAATTTTATGCTGAATCCGAACGACTAGACGAGAAGCAATTATTCATAACTCTTGGAGGATTTGTCAATTCCTCACAAGAGGCTGGGAAGTGAACCTAGACTTCCAGTGTGACAGTCCAACGCACTTTCGCACTGGTAGCTTGCACCAATATGATTATTCGGGTACCCGATACTTTTCGAGTTCCCATAGGTAATACTCGAATAAGAAGAAAAGTAGAGCGGGACAGATGCATGCTAGGAATCCGAGCGTGTGAGAGGGAACCATCAAGAAGAAGAACATGTTAGTCTTCTTATCTGCATTATGGCACTTCCTATAATCTGCATGTACGAAGATCTTCTGCATTTTGGTGTTCCCTCTCTATCCAACAAATGTAGATTTTAATTTTGCATCCCCTTTTTTTTGCAGAAGTCAGACGAAGATCCACCAAGATTTGGCGGTTACTTATCGGTCGAAGTTAAGAGCTCTAATCTAGCTATGTTAATTTCCAATATAAAGTTAGACCCTTCTGTGCTCCAGCCGATAACTTTCTCATGCACAATATTGTGTTGTTTAAAGCCATGTTTATAAAGGGGTTTCATATATGATGGGCGAGTCGATGTTTAAATGGAATATTAACTTAGCTGTGTGTGAGGTATTAAGGAAATCCTATTTTTTTAATTTAAAAGTTAATGAGTTTACTATGCCATCGTTCAAGTGCCCGCCGCCAGATCAAAAGGGTTCAATTTTTAATGACTGGCACATAATATCCCACTGAATTCTGTCAACTTTGAGGGTACATTTATGGCTTAGATCAATAAGTCCAATGGGATAACATCGCGCTATCTTCATGGTGGCCAATTTATGCTAACTCCGCCGGAGAACATAACTCTCAAATGGTTCCTGCAGAAGGCTCATTGTCGCGTTTGCTATGTGGTAAGAAGCATCATAGCGATAGAACCTCACCTTACTCTCAAGTTGTCCATGCAGAATGCCCATTATAGCGTCCGCACGTACCGCCCTATATTACTGGGAACCACACATGTCTTCCAGAAATTTGCCATCATTGATTTGTAGCGCTCGCTGTTGCCGAAAAATTCAAAAGTATGGACCATCAGTGATGCTCCCGGATTTTGTGAATACATTGCGACCTAGTAGCTAACAAATTATTCATCAAAAAATTCGTCTCGTCGCTAAAGATGATTTTTCAGTCAAAATGTTTCCATTTATGAACACTCTTTTTAATAATATTGATTTTGACGTGTTGCTCAATCGTGTTTTGTTTGCCACCCTGTACGTTATTTTGTTTTTAGAGGATTTCTCAAAAATTTGAGTCCCATCAGTTCTGAAATCGCATTTGAATTCAGGACGCTCAAAACATTAAGGTACATACATATGTTTTTGTTTCAGTCGAAGCAATGCCGTCAAATTTTGTTCCCCTGGTGTTAATATTTTTTTAATAAAAACCAAACAATATGATAATTCTGCAGATTTTGGTGCACTTTCCGAAATTTTGCCATGGCAAATTTTTCTTCTCAGGACATTTTTTGTGTGACCTTTTCAGATTTTTCAGCAACGCTGTACACTTGCTACAGACGTTGATTCATGAAATCAGGTAGCTATTATTTAAAAAAAAAACTATACCTGTAAAGCACCCAAATTGACGAAAGCGACGACGCACGGCGCCAGGATTCAATACCAATGCGACGCACTCCGTGCCGGGATTCAGGTGTCATTGTTCATGTTGTTCATATGCTCGCATAAGATATTCATGAGGTTTTTCTTTGGCAGGTCATCCTGTGTTTTACCAACACCCAGGTTTCCAGAGTGTTAAAACTTTGTGATTATGTCTTACCACTGAGGATCGCGACATATTAAATTTTATTTGGAAATTTTGTTACTTGAATCCCCATTTCAATAGCATAAATCATGGACTTTCGAAGATCTCACAAGAGAACAACGCCATACGCCATTGATGACAAAACTCTGTGATCAAATTTAATAAACAAGCTTCTCATGCAATAACAACAATCATAATTATGGGAGAAATTAAAAAAAACAATGATTTTCGACAAGACGTCCGTCGCGCTATGCGTCTTTGGGTCCTGAATTGCTTCTAATTTGGTGTGAAGCACCAAATTCCTATTTTTCCTAAGGGAAAAGTTCAATTTTGACTGCCATAGAAAGATATTGGGTTTAACGAATTTTCACGAAAACGGCTCTAAAGATTTTGAATTAACTTCGTACATGTAATCTCTAGAACAGTTTGAATAATTCTGGCATACCAGGTTTTTGCCGAAAAAATCGAATAGTGGAAATAAGGGTGGGTCAATAAGTACACTTCTGAGCTGTGACCTTGCAAATCCAACAATGAATTTGTCATAAAGGAAGCAAAACTGATTAAACACAGGTCTGTCAAGCTGGAACCTAGGGCTGGCCACGAGACGAGACTCTGCGAGACTTTTCGGTCTCGTTAAAACCGGTCTCGTTAAAACCGAACATTTTCAGTCTCGTCTTGGTCTCGTATAATAAAGTCTCGTCTCGGTCTCGTCTCCAAGAAATACGGTTTCATCAAACAATGAATTTGTCATAAAGGAAACAAAACTGATTAAACAAAGGTCCGTTAAGCTGGAACTGGAACTCATACAACTGAAATTCAAAAATCTAATGATGCCGTATTTGCGTTCCTTTTCTGGGCGAATTTATTACCTCAATCCCGATGGAGAACTAAAATCTCTTCCCCCTCAAACTTGTGGTGGAACCAGCTTGACTTCAAGATGGAAACGTCACATCTTCAAACAAAAAATTTCGGAAAAAAAAAACTATATAATGATGAGGCAATTTAGTTCCATTTTTGGGCTCGTGATCTGCAGAAATTTCAAATTAAATACTCCATGGATTGACCTTCAAATTTAGTGCCAAACATATCGGAAAGTCTCCACTCTCTGTGTACTCGACACACTGATTAGATAAATATGTACCTAGAATTAAGTAATTGGAAAATAACAAGATTTATAAGAAGGTATCACTCTTAGAAAGTGGTATAGAAACAAAGAATTATTTATTTACTCTTTAATAAAAAATATTTCAAGGCGGCTACGGTTTTGTCACACGTTTCGGTAATGACAATTTTGGACAAGCAATTTGATATGAAAAAGCTTTCATCAAGTTAGGTGCCGCGTTTTCTTTCGATCGATATTGCAAACAAAACCTTTTTAAACATTTCAAAGGACGGTTTGGCTTTCTT
The DNA here is from genome assembly GCA_949320155.1 of Melangyna quadrimaculata. Classification (NCBI taxonomy): domain Eukaryota; kingdom Metazoa; phylum Arthropoda; class Insecta; order Diptera; family Syrphidae; genus Melangyna; species Melangyna quadrimaculata. The sequence continues at coordinate 195,107,007 of OX439483.1, forward strand.
CAACCGTGTAATTCAAGCGAGTTTTTGCACTGATTTGTGACTGTGTATGAAACATGGACACATCACCAAAGACCAGGGGATAAAGAACAGTAATAAATGGTAGACTTCTCTATAGCCAAAGTGATTTATCGGCAAACAAGTTGATAGCATGGCGACAATTGTTTGGAATGCGCAAGGAGTCATGCATATTAATAACCTTGAGAAATGTAAGAAGACTACCGGTGTTTATTGTGCTGACCTGTTGGAGCGCATTTAAAGACCCCATTTGGTGAGGAAAAAGTTCTTTTTCAGACAGTGCTCGTTGCAACTGGGCACAAGTCCGCAGTTGCAATTACAAAATTGCAGGAATTAATTAATTAATAAAAAATATACGAGTAACTCTCCCCATCGAGCTTGTTTTCGGCATTCGTACGCAAAGTCGCTTTCTTATTTCCCAATACGAAGAAAACCGTCGTCGGCGGAAAAGAAATTGGCTTGAATTCTGAGGTTTTTCAAGATTCAAGTGCATGTTTTGAAGCTTTCAAAAAAACTTAATTAAAAACTACAAATGGCCTTCAACTCCAGAAATGAATGTGTTTCGCCCAGATATGCATATGATAGACTCACTGAAGAGCCCACTATCACGTCTGGGCGAAACACATTTATTTCTGGAGTTGAGGTTTTTTTTTTTTTTATTGAATTATATTTATTCACTTCACTTAAAACAGAATTAATTTGAAGGTTTTGAATGAACAACAAAACTTGTGTGTGGCTTGTAAAAATGCTTGTTGTCCAAATGCAATTGTAAAATTAGAAAAACCTTCAATTGGATAGGCACGATCACGTGACCTCGGTGGTGCAATGCGTAGTGCAGCGGCCTCTGAGGTAGCTTGGTCTAGGTTCAAATCCAGTTGACGGCAAAACAATTTATAAATTAAAATTGGAACTATAGACTAAGCACCACTAAGGGAATCTGATGATTGGTGTGGCAGCCATGAAATTGCAATAATTCCAGCCTATATAATACTCGGTGGTAGCCAACACAAGTGGTTGTTGTTCATTCAAAACCTTCAATGCAAATATGACGGAGCGTAAGCTATGCAGCCTAACTGCAAGTGTTATCACGAGAAAACACCTGAGAATTAATTTTCATTATTAAATTTCTTCATCTTAATACCTTTCGAAAAAAAAAAACTTGATGAAGTGTATCGAGCTAAAATGAGATAATATCGAGATAAAAGATTTTTTTGTTCAAAAAGGTCGTTCCTTATTTTAATTTTGAGGTCCTTAATGTCAATTATAAATATTGTATTTAAAATTTGTATAAATAATTTTCTTACAAATAAATAAAATTATAGACAAAATCTATTTTATTTTTGTTATTTTCCCATATTTTCGTTTAAACGTATTTTTTTTATATTTCCTCGTTAATAATCCAAAAAAAATTATCGCACCATTACAGCCTATACAGTGAACTACATTCAATTTGTCAAGTAAGGTACGGGAGCAAGCTTTTGCGATCCACTCGTGCTTAAAACTAGAATGATAAAAACAAATTAAAAGAATTATTTTGAAATTTTTTGAAAAAATAGAAAAAAGTTAAAAATACAATAACATTGATTTTGTTTTTGATTTAGTTTTTTTCGTAAAAAAAAAAATATTCGTACAAATTTTAAATGCAACATTTATTTTGAATAACTTATGTTGCAAAATTATGACAAATTCAACTAAGTCAATAACGAGATATCCAGGAATATACCAAAACAAGTAAAAAACAAACAAACAATCCGTTAAACTTACCACATAATAGCTCTATTTTCGGTATTCAAATTGTTTGGAAGAAAACCTGTTGGTTGTCCATTATTATTAAAACTGTTCTAGAAATGACATTTACAAAGTTTAATCAAAATCGTTAGAAATCTGAATTCACCCTCTAGGGAATCACATAAAAATGCTTCATACTCAATTTGAAACAAAATCGGTCAACCGTTTAGGCACTAGCTTGTTGCTCAAACCCACAGGCCGACGGACATCTTGTCGAAAATCGCTTTTTTGAGCTTCTAAAAATAAAATGAAAAATAAATTGGGTGGCGCAAGGACTCGTGAAGAAGCAGGGCCTAAAGACTTATAACTCGCAACTATTCCTGTATGCGCGTGTCGACAGGAATGTAAGGCACTACAATTTTATGCCCAATCCGAACGGCTAGACGAGAAGCTCTTAGAAGACAAGTGATACTCTTGGAGGATTTGCCCTGAAAAAAACTTTTCAGTTTTTAGGTGGACGAGGCTGGGAAGTGAACCCAGACCTTCAGCGTGACAGTCCAACCCACAAACCATTACTCTGGACTTCTCCATCATCGTTATGTTAGTTTTGATTTAAACCTCGATTTTTTTATGGCACGAAACCAATAATTGCCCTATGGAACAAGTAAAAAGGATTGTGAACTATCAAAGCAACACTCAAATAGAAAGTACATGGCCGTATTCGCAGCGCACAACTTTCGCAAACTCAGAGGCATTGTTGGGCAATTCGTTTGAATTTGCATTTTCTGTTTTGATTTGTCCGTCTCCGTCTTAATTTGCAAATTTGCGTTTATGAATATGGCCCAGATCTGTCCGGTCGTGGAGGTTTAAGCATTTGATATCTACGATCTGAAGCAAAACAACGGCTTAGGCTACGTCCTGATTGGCACTCATAGCTCGATCAAGCAACGAGCGACGATAGCTGCATCGGAAGAACAAAAAATCAACAATGTCAATGTGTCCTAATTACACATAAACGCGGTCGCGCAATGAAGTAGTACGGTCGCAAATGTTTGTTTTCAAATCGCTCAAGCTACATCACACAAGCTTTCAACAAACAAACACAATGCAAATTTAGGGGAGTGTCCTAATTAGAAATAAAAATTGTGCGACCGACAAAGCCGATACGATGGTAAGTTGCTTGATCGCTGAAAATCAAACAAGTTTGTTTTTGATCGAGCCTAGAATGGAAAAATTAATAAACAAAGTTTGTTTAAACCCAATTTTATGGGATCAACATCAGGAAGACTACAAAAATAGACTAAAGAGCCCAAATCTGGACAGAAATTCAGCTTTTAACGAATTTGATGCTCTTTCCGACTCCATCCTAAGAATTGTTGCCCATTATCCTCACACTGAAATCGTCATTGCGGGCGATTTCAATGTACACAATTCTAGTTGGCTTCGCTTTTCTGGCCAGACAACACCCGAAGGAAGGTATGTTGAGCTCTTTGCTGAGTTAAACCACCTGACTCAGCTTGTTAACGAGCCAACTCGAATCCCTGATGTTGCAGGTCAATCCGCCAACACACTAGACTTGTTTCTTACCTTTGACCCTAATAAATACACTATTAGTGTATTTTCGCCTCTAGGCTCATCAGAGCATTGTGTCATATCTGCTAATTTCTCGTGCCAACAAAACTCAGTTAAAGAGAAAGTACCAACGAGAACCGTTTGGCAATACGAGAAAGCCAACTGGGACGGTCTCAACGGTTTCTTCAGTAACTTTAACTGGTAACTATGCTTCCTCGATAGTGACGTAGATGCCAGTGCAGATATGATCACAAATTTAATTCTTTGTGGAATGAGAAATTTTATCCCGAATAGGGTAAAATCTATCAAACCCAAGGAAAACTCATGGTTTGATTCGAGCTGTAAAGAGGTTATTAGGGTCAGAGAAGTAAGTTTCCGATGTTATAAAGCCAACCCTACTGAGGAAAACCGGAATAAGTTCAAACAAGCTAGAAAGACCTGTAATGTTCATATTCGACGAACCAAATTTTTGCTTGACCAGAAATTAAGGCAAAAAATACTACAATGTCCCACAGGTAGTAAACATGTTTGGTCATTTGCAAAGAATATACGAAATGCTACTTCGTCGTCGGTTCCAACGCTCGTCTCCAACGATACACCTTTTGTCAGCTCGATAGATAAAGCCAATTTGCTTGCAGCACAGTTTGCTGTTAATTCGACGCTGCCAGAAAGTGTTATGACTCCTCCTGTACTTGAGAGCGTAATTGATTTCATGGGACAAATCTTCTTTTGCACTCGTGTAGTTGCTAGAGTTCTAAAAGATCTCGACGTACACAAATCCGCTGGCCCGGATAGTATCCCTCCCATTGTTCTGAAGAGGTGTTCTTCAACGCTGGCAAAACCACTGCGTAAGCTTTTCCATCTGTCCTATTCTACTGGTCTCTTTCCGAGTGGATGGAAAACAGCATTTGTCCAGCCTGTCCCTAAAAAAGGCGTATCTTCCTCACCCTCAAACTATCGACCAATTGCACTTACGTCCCTTCTTTCCAAGGTCATGGAAACGCTGATTAATTTCCAGCTAAAGAAATATCTCGAGGAACGAAAGCTTCTTAATGACCGGCAGTACGGCTTTCGTAGCAATAGGTCCACTGGTGATCTGATGGTATATCTCACCGAACAGTGGAACACATCTTTACATCGTTTTGGAGAAAGTAAGATTATTGCCCTTGATATTTCAAAAGCGTTTGATGGAGTTTGGCATCAAGCTCTCTTATCGAAAATGCGCGCATTTGGTTTCGATGAATCTCTTCTTCGTTGGAATAGAAATTACCTTTCGGACCGTTCAATACAAGTTGTATTGGACGGTTTCAAGTCTGAAACTCACAAAATAAATGCTGGTGTGCCCCAGGGCTCCGTTTTGTCTCCAACTCTCTTCCTTATATTCATAAATGATCTTCTGTCTGAAACGTCTAATCCATTAAACTGTTTCGCTGATGACAGCACCCTCAGCTTCTCATATTCGTTTTCAGATTCACATCCATGTGCTTCGGATGTGGAACTTGAACGGCAGCGTATGATTAGCTCATTAAATTCCGATCTTGACAGCATTGTCCAATGGGGAATTAAAAACCGAGTGGAATTTAATGCTTCAAAAACCCAATGCTGTCTACTGTCGTCTAAGAGAAACCCACCCCCCATGCCACTATCCATGAGTGGCACTTGCATTGAGGAAACCGAAAAGCTTTCAGTCCTCGGTATGTGTATAACAGACCACCTTCTGTGGAATGACCACATATTCGACGTCGCCAAAAATGCTGCTAAGTGCTTAGGTTTTCTTCGGCGATGCAAGAAATTTGTCTCCCCTTCTGATCTAGCTGTAATCTATAAAGCCTTTATTCGTCCAAAACTCGAGTACAACTCTCATGTTTGGGCAGGTGCTCCAATAACCCATTTAAGCCTATTGGATAGAATTCAAAGAAGAGCTATGAAAATGATAGGTGAAAGAAATATAACTGATACATTTGCTTCTCTAGAACACCGCCGCAATGTTTCTTGTATTTCATTATTTTATCGTTATTTTTATAAACAGTGCTCTAGCGAAATAGCCAGTTGCATTCCTCCCCTTAAACAATTCAACCGTAATACTCGCGCTGCTATGAATGCCCATCAGTTTACCCTTGAGCCCAAATTCGGACGTACTGTCAAGTTCAGGGATTCTTTCTTTTCCCGCACCACGCGAATGTGGAATGCTTTACCCGACTCTATCTTTCCCTCCCATTTTAATATTCAGAACTTCAAAACCAACGTGCATCGGTTCCTCCTCTTAAATCCTTCCCTATTTTCCTAAAGCTCGCACTGTGGTCAACATATTAAGGGTAGTCACAACCCCTTTAGTGCGCGCACAAATAAAAAAAAAAAAAAAAAAAAAAAAGACCGATAAAGTGTAAGTGAGTGTTGGCGTTAAGTTTAAAAAAAAAAACTATCAAGTAACTTAAATTTACATAAAAAAATATATTTAAAAGAATTTCTAAAAAAAAGCCACGGTAAAATATTGGAAACATGCCTACATAGTGTCTTATTTATGTTTTTCTTGTTTATTTTGATGCAAAATATGTTTGTAAATAAACAAAAATATCTAAAAAATGAATTTAATTAATCAAAAACTCTCATGAACTGACTTGCATTGTAAAATTGCGAATGAAAAAAAGATAAATTGTATGAAATCTATCTAGACGAAGTAACTGTTTTTATTTCTTTACATTTTCAACGGAATCTATCAAATAATTCTATTATGTTCTCAGTAGATATTGAAAACAATAAATAAGGTATATATTTGTCCCAAACACTTCTGGATGGAACTCACTTTTGCCATATTCACGATTCAGTGGATAATCCACGCAAAAGGCACACATATTTTCCTTTCACGGTGCAACTCACTTTTGCTATATTTACGATTTCATAGATAATAGCTATGCGGTGTCTGTAGACACCGAACTTAGAAAGTTTAGAAGCTACTTAAATGCCACTTTTAAGGCAATCCCAATTAGAACCTAGCCATATATATAAATTATTTTTCTAGAATAGATGCTTTAGGAGTTGCAGCTAATAACAATTACGATTTTTTACAAACTCTCAATTAAATTACCTACAAAAATATCGCCAACAATTTTATAGTTCCCAGCTGTAACCCCTGAAGTATCTATCCTAGAAAAATAATTTATATATGCCTGATGGATTCTTATTGGGATTGTCTAAAAAGTGGCGCTTACCAATTTCAACTTGAGCCTACGGCCAAGGTTCAAAAAATGGATCCCAAACAAGTCATTTTTTGAACCGTGAAAAGTAGGAAAATATAAATTTCACAGCACAATCACTTCATATCGCTAAATTATCTGTTGAAATTTCACTTGCTCGCCTTTTTTTATCAACATTGGCGCTTGGTGCAAAAAATGGTGCAAGAATTTTCGCGCGACGGTGTGTTTGCGACCACTTTTATCGCATGGTAGCACTTATGAGCGCCCGCTATTAGAGCACACATTTTGGTAGTGCTACCAACAAGCGGTACGACTGACCAAAGTTCAGTGCGACGACTGCTCAATTAGGACGTAGCCTTAGAATATGTGATTTGGCTATTAGAAATCAAGCTTTCAGACCTCTAACTGCTGTTTAAATTTAGCACAGCGCACAGTGTGAAATTTTCACAATCCAGCGGAAATTAAGTGAAGAAAAAAAGTTGAGCTGTCGAGTACAAACCGATTTTTATCAGTTCCTAACATAACGGTATTAAAAGCTTCATGTTTCCATTATATTTTGTGCAGTTAGCTGTCAAAGCCAAACACCGTGTGACAAAAAAAAAATTAAGGCATTTTACAGCGGATGAGCTGATCTCTGCCGTTTTTACATGTGTTTAGTGAACGGTAAAATTATTCGATATTTTATATCTCTGAAGTTAATAGTACATGCTTAAGTGAGTTTTATTAATTTTATTGATTTATTAAAAAATGTATTAAAAAATGTCTTTTTTAACATTGAGACAAAGGTTTTTAAGTTTACCTGCGTATACCCTCTTTAATTTTTTTCATATTTTGATTCTGTGTACTTTATATAATTATAATCAAAAATAAGTTCTTGCAGCCTTTTGCAGCTCCCATACAAATATTTTTATTTTACAAACAAAATTAATAGGTTGAGTGTTTTTGAAGTTCGGCACCAAACTCCAAGTAACGAAAAGTTTCGTAAAGTCATCAGATCCACTTCTTTCGTTAAGATCAAGCTTTACAAGAACTAAATATCATGATCTTCCTGAAGAAACAGTTTCAAACTGACTGAATTTCAAATAATTTTCAATAATGTATTTATATTTTCATAGGTGTTTTCTCGTGATAACACTTGCAGTTAGACTGCATAGCTTGCGCTCCGTCATATTTACATTGAAGGTTTTGAATGAACAACAACCACTTGTGTTGGCTACCACCGAGTATTATACAGGCTGGAATTATTGCAATTTCATGGCTGCCACACCAATCATCAGATTCCTTTAGTGGTGCTTAGTCTATAGTTCCAATTTTAATTTATAAATTATTTTGCCGTCAATTGGATTTGAACCTAGACCAAGCTACCTCAGAGGCCGATGTATTTTGTTTTATTTAATAACTATGCTTTGGCTAATTTATTTGTCTTTAAAATAAAATTAAAATTATTTATTAAATTTAAATTAATCTGATACATGTAATCATTTCACGAAAAAAAAACAAGTTAAAAAAAAAATATTATTTAAATTTAGACTTAAGTTCCGCTAGAATCTGAAAATTTCACACTGTGCAGCGGTGGCCCAAAATAAGAAACAATTTTAGATTGACTCGTTGTCCATAAACCTTATTCATATTACGAACAAATGCGCACTTAAAGGTATTATTTAACAAGAAGATAATACAAATAATAAATTAATCAATACGCAATATTATTTAATCTTTATTCCCTTAAAGCCCTAACATTTAAAAAGTTAACCTTAAAATACCTAAGGTGTTTGAATTATTCATCTAAATTCAATACGCAATTTTATTTAATTTTTATTCCCTTAAAGCCCTAACATTTAAAAAGTTAACCTAAGAATTAAGTGTTTCTTACCATTTAACACTATATGTAATTTTTTTTTAATTTCTATTAACTGTTTATAATATCTACCTTGCTTGGTGCTTCCAAATAATGGCAGAAAATTATAATCGAGTTAACAAGATTATATGTTTTGGTTAAATTTATTCACATTGGGTTTGTTTTAATTTATACTCAAACCTATAGTTTAAAAGGTTAATATCATATTTAATCATATTTTCATAATAGTTGAGTCCCGCATTGTACTGTCTGATATAATATGTAATCAATAAAAAAAAAATAAGCGCATGCAACTCAGTACGCACGTGTTATCAGAATTCAAACTTCTTTGGCGAACTAAGGGGTCAGTTATAGCTATCATTGAAAACCATAATTGAAAAAGTTAGCTGTTGATTTTGAGACCCTTCAAAAGTTTAATCATTGATTATTTTAATGCAGAAATATAGCTTACAACTTAAAAATTATTTCTCCTCCAAAAAAAATTCACTTTGACCCGTATCTTCCCCATAACGGAACTTTTAATTTTTTCAATGATCATTGGTAAGGTAGTTCATCATTGAAAAATTAAAAGTCATTTTAAGGTGCCAGTTATAGCTATCATTGAAAACCATCATTGAAAAAGGTAGCTGTTGATTTTGAGACCCTTCGAAAATTTAATCATTGCATATTTAAATGCAGAAATATAGCTTACGACTTCAAAATTATTTCTCCTTCAAAAAAAATTCATTTTGACCCATATCTTCCCCATAACGTAACTTTTAATTTTTCAATGATGAACTACCTTACCAATGATCATTGAAAAAATTAAAAGTTTCGTTATAGGGAAGATATGGTCAAAATGAATTTTTTTTTGAAGGTGAAATAATTTAAAAGTTGTAAGCTATATTTCTGCATTAAAATATTCAATGATTAAACTTTCGAAAGGTCTCAAAATCAACAGTTAACTTTTTCAATGATGGTTTTCAATGATAGCTATAACTGGCCCCTAAGAGAAAAGTTGTGCAAAATTGATTTTAGCTTCACTTTGGCATCAAAATAATCATTAATTTTTTCTTCAAAGTACATGGTGTCCGCTAAACTGGAAAGTCAGGGAAAGTCAGGAAACAAAATTTGGTCAGGGAAAGTCAGGGAAAGTCTGGGAATTCGGGAAGCGGTCAGGGAATTTTTTCTATATCAATTTTGAAAAAAATTCACTGAACTCCTTTTTCACTTTCTCTCATAAGAAACTTTTTTCTGATCAAACATTTCGTTTTGATTACATCTATGTTTAAAATTATTCATTTCGTATCTTTTGCCATACCTGTGAATGTGTCAAAAAAATGAGTGAAACACAACTAACTTCACTTCATTGTATTGTGTTATTTCGTACAGTAATGGCCTTGATCGGAAACATATGTACGTGTTGTTTGAATCCCGTGTAAAAACAGCTGATGACAAAACAGCTTTTGCTATTGGATAGCTATCCATGTTATCTGAAAAATTTTGGTAGATATACGTTTGTATCCCAAGCGATGTCAAAAATAACAAATCCGTTCGAAAACCTAAGGATACGAAACTATCTTAAGATCGATTCACAATGCAACGAAAAAACACCACGTGAGCGTGACGAGAGCTCATCGTAGTTAGCAACCCGATTTCAAACCATGTAAGTATACGAGGGAACGCCAGGGTATGCACATTGTGCATTGTGCGTCGTCACGTCACACCAAAGTTGGGAAAATTGAAAAAAAAGACGCTCTCGTCGACGATTTTTATATTTGACTGATGGTGAATTTTGTGAAATTGTAGAAAAGAATAAAGAAAACAAGAGATAAGCGGAAATTAACAAAAAAAAAAAATAAATTTTGTTGACAATGAAATTATATTTATAGATCTATTTATATTGACAATATTATAATGTTGTATTGTTTTAATTTATAAGGATTTTTAGCCGAAAATCGTTTCCCCAGCCAGCTATGGACAAACACAATTATAATATTTATGCCGTTTTCGATTGGTCATCCGGAGCTACTCCATTTTCACTGTTTCTGTTCCATTCCTATTGAATATGGAAAATCTGGAGTAGAAGGAGTAACTCCGAACCGTCCACTCGAAACCGACATTAAATAATAAAAGTAATTTCAGTTTGATTTTTTTCATTATTTTGAACGCATACTGCACAGCAAGAACAAAAACAATAAATAATTTAACGCTGTCAAAAAACTCGTCGCATTGTAAATTGGGCAACGATTTTATGACTAGAAAAAAATGACAGCGAATCACGTCACGCTCTCGTCGCGTTTATTCCTTGCATTGTTAATCGACCTTTAAATAGGCTATCGCATAGGTTTCCGATCGCGGCCAATAAAAGAAAAAAATAAAAACTGTTAAATTTGACAGAGATTCAACCAACGACGAGTACAAGTTTATATATTAAGTACGATTATTTCTTCATACTGTTTCTGCATACCTGAATTAATACATTTTGATTTATTTAAAAAAAAATAAACTATTAAATTTTAATATCGCAAAGATGTATGATTTAAAAGGTGACTGAAATAAGGCCCAACGAAATAAAGCCAAATATCAAAAATTTGGCCTTATTTCGTTTTTAGTATGGAAATAACGCCAAATTTTAGTTTTGGCTTTATTTCGCTTTAGAAAACGAAATAAGGCCAATTTGGCTTTGTTTCGTTTTCATGTTTTTTTTTCGTTGCAAAAAACTGCAAAACAAATCACCGTTGATCCTTACATCCAGTTGGGGGATTAATTCCTTTTTTTTTTGGGAACTATCCCCCGCGTATGCTAATTCCCATAAAAATGGAATTAAACCCGATGTGGGAGGCACCTATGTTATGGTACCGTGACATTTGACCATGTGTCATATGGACGTGTTTTGAAGTATGGCCATGTGACACATTGTGAAAGCGTCAAATGTCCATATTCCAACATTTGGCTATTTATCGTTTTTACAAAGTGTCATACGGCTATTATGGACATATGTCACTTTCAAATTATGCTTTTGACAGAAGTAAGCGCGAATTTAAACAAAAAACTTGTAAACGTTTTCAGAAGGTTGTTTCGAATTTAAAGTAAAGTATTCTTTAAAATGTTCTGGGAACTATCTTTGAAAACAAAATTTCTTAATATATTATTTATTTTGTTGATTGTTCAATTTTGTGTCAGTGCCGTCTTCGGGAATGATGCAATAGTAGGATATAAGAAGCAGAGTATGTAGTTTTTTTAACAATCAAATTCAAACAATTTTGTATAACCCCTGAAGAAGTGAGGAATACTCACGAAACGTTGGGAAAATAATGTTATAATATTGTTTTTATTCGCATTTCATCACAGTGTAAAAGGATTTTATTTAAATGGTCATTTATCATTACTATGAACTACATTGCAAAACAATTTTTTTTTTTAAATTCATGCAGTTATTATTTTTCACTTTCAATACAATCGGTAATGTGTACCTTCAGATAGATCTTTGAAAGATACAATTTGAGTTCTTTTTGCCTAAGGTTTAATTAACTCCATTCACACATTTTCTACCACTTTGTGCAGTATTTATTTAATAAGTACCTACTCATAAAAAAAATATTTTTTTTTTTAATTTTTTGGTCATGGACAATTTTGAAATTGGTCAGGGAAATTTATTTTGAAAAATAGTGGACACCATGAAATATCTCAAAATTGACAATTAATATTTTCAATTATGGGTTTCAATGATAGCTATAACTGGCCCCTAAGTCTTGATAATTTGTAGGAGCTTAAGGTATACATATTTCTCTTTCACACGTGATTACACCCAAACCCAAGGGTTTTTATCGTAGTCGGTTTATCTGTTTTGCGAACAAATAGCGGGGTGTTAACATGGTTCTTTTTGTGTCGATTAATAAGTGCATCCTAATTTTAAGAAATTAAAAATTGTTCAAGAATTTATGAATTAAAAGTCGCAAAAGTCGAATCAGTTTTTAGCATGAAATATATATAGTTTTAACATTTTTAAATGATTTTCGCAAATTTTAGGTCATTATTTAACCTTTAATGATTTAACTTATTCATACAATTTTGACAACTATAACTCAAGCACTCACTATAACGGAAGCCTGCCGAGATGAGAGTGGGAATATGGTAGTAGACACACAGTCAGTGCTGAGGATCTGGAAAGAACACTTCTCTAGACTGCTTAATGGCGATGACAGCCAAGATGCCGCTAATAGGCAGAACGCTCCATTCAACTTAGACGATGATGGCCAAGAGTTCCGTCCACCCGACCTAACCGAAGTGCGGCTGGCGATATCCAAACTTAAGTCGTACAAGGCTGCTGGTGCGGATGGCTTACAAGCCGAACTATTTAAATCAGCGGGAGATGAATTGGCTAGGAGCATACACCAGCTCATCTGCAAAATTTGGTCGGAGAAAAGTATGCCCGATGAATGGAACCTCGGTATAGTGTGCCCCATCCATAATAAGGGAGATGTTCTGAAATGTACCAACTACAGAGGAATTAGTCTCCTAAACGTCGCTTATAAAATCTTGTCGGCCATCCTGTGTGACCGCTTAAAACCTTTTGTCAACGATCTGATCGGCCCCTATCAGTGCGGTTTTAGGCCAGGCAAGTCAACCGTCGATTAAATGTTCACAGTCCTACAGATTTTAGAAAAATCCCGGGAATTCAAGATCGATTCACACCACCTTTTTATCGATTTTAAAGTCGCGTATGATAGCGTGAAAAGGGACGAATTATACAGAGCCATGTCGAGTCTCGGCATCCCTGCCAAACTCGTCCGCCTGTGCAGGATGACGATGGAGAAATCTCGCTGCTCCGTCAAAATTGTTAAGAACACCACCGATTCCTTTGATGTTGAGAAAGGATTGAGGCAAGGCGACGTGTTATCATGCAGACATTGTCGGCAGAACGAAGCGAGCTGTGGCAGGGGTATTTGCGAGCATTGAATCGGAGGCGGCTAGAATGGGATTGGCGGTTAATGAGGACAAGACGAAGTTTATGCTGTCATCGAGAGAGGAATCTCAACCTCGTTGACTCGGGCAAAATATCAGGATGGAGAGATATAACTTCGAAGTTGTCAAGGACTTTGTCTACCAGGGCTCCACTATTACATTGCAGATGACATCAGTGCAGAGATCAAGCGAAGAATTACTCTTTCCAACCGCTGTTTCTTCGGTCTAAGAAGGCATTTAAGTAGTAAGGCCCTCTCTCAGAGAACCAAGGAGACTTTATACAAGACCCTAATCATCCTGGTCCTGCTTTATGGGTCAGAAGCATGGACACTGAAAGATTCGGATAAAAATCTGCTAGGGTGCTTTGAGAGGAAGATTCTTCGTGTGATTTTCGGTCCGGTGTGTATCGAAGGAGTATGGAGGAGAAGATTCAACGACGAGCTATACGGGCTATACAGCGACGTTGACCTGGTCAAAAAGCTGAAAATACAGCGGCTTAGATGGCTGGGGCACGTGTAGCGTATGGACAGCAACACACCTGCCCGACGAGTCTTCGAATCCAACCCCGATGGGGTACGCAGCAGAGGAAGAACCCGTAACAGGTGGCGCAATCAAGTGAATGACGACATCAAAGCACTCGGTGTGCGCAAGTGGAAGCGGCCAGCTAGGGAGAGAGCTGGCTGGAGGGGCTTGTTAGTTGCGACCGAAGCCCATCCTGGGCTGTGAGCGCCATCAAAAGTAAGTAAGTAAGTAAGTAAGTAATAACTCAAGTTTGAAGCGCCATACTTCAGACCTTTTGTTTATAACATTTAAAAATAAACGTTGGGTTATGCCTAAAATTGCGAATAAAATAAGAATGGAGACAAAAACAATTCAACGCCGAACATTAACTTTTCTTTTTATTCGACACTGGGATTCAGATGTTCTGTTCATATTGAGAAACAGATTAAAATGCACGATTGGATCGCACTAACTTCTACAACACTCTTATAAGAATGTTTTTTTTTTATAATATAAAAATTCTATTATGTACATGTACATATCATGCCCAGAGTGCAATAGGGGCCTCACTGCAATTTTATCGAATCTAAGTTTATTATGAAAATTAAATCTGTACCTACTAACCTACATTTCTGCATTAAAATTTGTTAAATTTTCGTCTTCATACCATAGTTACAGGCCTTTCGTGCTTAGGCCAAACACAAAAAAATTAAAGGCTTGAGTGCAAGAGTGGCCTATCCACCACTAAGGTCACTCACGCTGGCATATTTGATTTTATTGTTTCAAATTTCAACTTAGGTCAATTATTTTACTATTTGATCACAGGGGAAATCAATGAAATGTGTTAAACATACATAAGTAGGTTCGGTGATAATCTCCCTCGATAAGCCGTGAAGTTAAAGAGTTTTATACTAAAGTTAATGCTGGAGCTGTGGCTGCCATAACCATAAGTGAGATTAACCATAAGTTTCTTGTCAGCGGGCATTCATATTTACAAAGCGACTAAGATTTTGGGTTGATTGAGAAAAATATTTTCCAAACATTTACATCCCCGATAATTGGATAGAAGTCATAAGCTCAGCGGGAAAAAAATTCAGTGTCATAAAAATGACAACAGACCACCTTTTCTCCACTTTGAAACTGTAAAAAATCATTTCAAACAGAAAATCTCTACAAAACGACTTAAGGTTTAGGCCGACCTCTTCTTAATATTTTTTTAATTATTCTCTTGAAGAAATTTTCCCATTTCAAAGTTTTTTATTTCGAAAACAATAAATGTAAGCCTATGAAGCCTCAACCTAAAAACTTTATACCCCGATGGAAGAGCCATATAAAGATGGAGAATAATAATGATTTGCTGGACCTTCTGCAGTTTTTAGCGTCAATATACATAACAATTTTTACACTGATCTAAGAAATAATAGTTCTATTACAAATACCACAAAGGCTTTCATGAATCCTAACACTTGTGGAAGGGAAAGCAAATAATGTTAAATTTCAACTTAATTAACAAAAAACTTAATTAATATATAAAATTAAAATACATAAAACACTTGTTTTACATACCTATCTTTACAATTTTTTAATTTTTTTACATTTTTCCTCTGTGCAATAGTGGCTTACCTGACTTTAAAATCATTTATAACTGTATTTTGAAGGATTATGAATCCAAAATCAAAACCCTGTTATTTTTTGAGCATTTTCAAAAATCAAATCAAATTTATGTTTCTTTGTCTTAAATCTACAAGTGTTTTAAAATAACCTGTTTCTTATTTTTGCTCTACTGAAAATAATGAAAAATGTAGTTAGGCCACTATTGCACTCATGGCCTCAATGTATCTTCTACTGAAATAAATCAGCCTAGTAGAAGACTTAGCAATTCTAATTAGGTTGGATATATGTACATACATATATAGTTCACAATTGATTTTCAGTGTATAATTGATATAAGTTGCACTGAGGTTTACAATTCTATAGAAAATAGCTACACAATGACGGTGTATAGTAATAATTCCAGTATATTTTTAAATCGTTAATAGTACAGGAAAGTTAGTAAAAAATACCTGAATTGTGGAAGAAAATACAGATAAGCTGATTTTCATATATCTGAAAGAGGGCTATTAGAAAAGCTTAAATCCATTTTTCGGGACGCCATCATAGTGTCCAATCCAAACGAACAGTTTGCGCATGGGTTGTCTAAATACTAGTGGAACGTTCATAGGGTTGCCACGGTTAAAAGGTCAATTTTTGCGTTTATTCAATTATCTGATTGCGCTTATGTGGTAAGCCATAAAGAGATACAAAAAATAAAATATGAAAAAAAAAATTAATATTAAAATTTTCAAATTAGGGATTTTTTGAAATTTTAAATTTAAGTAGGGTAAATTAGGGTGAACGTATTCAAAGGTTGAAATTTTATTTTCTAAACGGTAAGTCGTAGCGAAATTATTTTTTTTGCAATCGAAAGATTTAATTGAATACATGGAAGTTTTACATGGCAACGAAAATTGTCTAAAATTTAAAACTCGAGATATGAACGTTTGGAAGTCAAAAATGGTGAAATAGATGTTTGAGAAAAAAATTACTATAAATCAGTGTGACGTTTTATTGAAATATATGGTATGTTGTCATGAAGCTGATTAATAAAAAGATAATAGGTATCTGCCAAATTTTTAATTGAAGCTTTTGTTTTGGCAGAGTGAATTTTTGAAAAGTAATATTTTTTTAAATTTATAGGTTGTTTTATTTTTATTTTTGTACCCTTTGGTATTTTCATTGAAATTAACATCAATATACAGATAATTCTCCCATATAAGTATGATAGTACCAAGATTTCTACAAAAACTTGGTTAAAACTCAGGGTTGCCACACTTAAATATTTCTCTTTGCGTCAGAGAAATCATTTACTACTCAGTGTCATACAGATGTCTATATTATATGTATATAATGTATATGTAGGTATATCAGATGCATGTACTGCACTTTTTTATCAGAGTCTTGCATATTTCGGATCATCTATGCTATAAACGTTTGATAAAGTACCTCAATAAATTCTAATTAAACTGTGTTGCAGTAATGCATCTGAAATTCACATCATATTTGACTGCTATGTAAGACCTTCGGTACAATTATTCCATCCAGCGTAACAGAGCCTTTTCAATGTAAACCTACTAATTCCTTGGAAAACTTAAAAAACTAGTAGAAGTAACTAATTTTATTTTTTTAATAATAAAATTTCATTATTGTTTAAGGAAGTTTCGGAAAGGTTTTTGACAAAGCACTGGAAACAAAGCCAAGGAAACAAATGTATAGGCATCTGTATGGAAGAGAGTAGTTACTACCTAGGGTGACTACCTTTTCCAACGTCGATTTCGGTAGGTACACAAGAAATTTTTTTTTTAAATCTTTGTTTAATTTACTAAGGGCAAGTTTTTCAGGGCGGGGTAACGTTAAACCCGAGTAAACTCATCATATTTGGTGAGTTAACTCTAGATTAACTAAAAGAAATGCTTTTGTTGTTTTATCTTCTTTGTTTTAAAGACTTTCTGCATTCACCTTTTATTTAAAAACTGTAACTGTAGACAAATCTATTTCCAGAGTTAAGTATCTCTGGTTTAACTAACAACTGATTAAATGGGCCTAAATATTATATGAATATTTAACAAATACAAATAAAAATAAAAAAATAAATTTAAATAATTAAATAATGAATATTTCCCCCCCGACAATATTTCTCTAGGGCTGGTCAGGAGACGAGAAAAGTCTCGGTCTCGCATGACGAGACTCAGACAAAACGAGACGAGACTGGCTTTTAAGCAACCGAGGCTAGACCGAGACAAGACTATATATTTATGGACCGAAATATACAAAGAGTCTACTAAATAAAGAAATCCAATTTCAGTTATATATTTATTTTCTTCTGCACATATTCAAACGATAATCGAAAATATTTCGTTCCAATTATCAACAGTTTGTCCGAAAATCGTATTTTTCGGAGATGAAACCGAGACGAGACTTTATTATACGAGACCGACACGAGATCGAGACTGAAAATTTTCGATTTTAACGAGACCAAGACGAGACTTACAAAAGTCTCGCAGAGTCTCGTCTCGTTGCCAGCCCTATATTTCTCCAACATTTTTGGCTGACCCAACAAGAACTCGATGAACAGAAGACATGACATTTTTATGTTGTACCTAATTTAATTTACAAAGTCGAAATGCTAAACAGACTATTATCGTCTCTTATTTCGTTTATATAAGAGAACAATCTCTATTTTGCCTGAAACCGCTGCAAAACATAAGGAATGTACTCCACGATTTTTAGTAAATGATTGTATGGAAGTTTTTGTTTTTAAAAATGTTTAAAAAACTCCACACATCAATAGTCAGTAGCAACTAGCAACGCTGTTTTCTCCCCATGATTGAATCTTTTCCACAGTAACATGATTTGTTGAAAAGGTTTTCTTAATAAAATTGTCTTTTTCTTTTAAATTTCCATTCAACAAAATTATTCCACACTCTCTTCGAATTTTATGGATTCAGTTCACTTTTTTTTTTAATAATCGACTAAAACCAGTCGCGATAATGGTTGGAATACAGTTAAAAACAAAACAAATTGTGTACAAGTATAATGAAATCTCAGTGTTCAGGGTGTTGATGAATTAAGTTGCAAACACCAGTAAAGAAATATTAAAGGATGTGCTTACACCATTTAAGATTTTAACTCAATTTAGTTATAAATTTCGGTATATTTGTGTGTACCGAGGCTTTTCTTTGGCACACGATACACAGCGCTAATTTTCGGTACTGTACCGCTCATTTCGTTTCATGTGGTCACCTTATAAATACATACCTATTTTCTCTGACGCAAAGAGAAATATTAAAGTTTGGCAACCCTGAGTTTTAACCAAGTTTTTGTAGAAATCCTGGTACTATCATACTTATATGGGAGAATTATCTGTATTTTGATGTTAATTTCAATGAAAATACCAAAGGGTACAAAAATAAAAATAAAACAACCTATAAATTTAAAAAAATATTACTTTTCAAAAATTCACTCTGCCAAAACAAAAGCTTCAATTAAAAATTTGGCAGATACCTATTATCTTTTTATTAATCAGCTTCATGACAACATACCATATATTTCAATAAAACGTCACACTGATTTATAGTAATTTTTTTCTCAAACATCTATTTCGCCATTTTTGACTTCCAAACGTTCATCGAGTTTTAAATTTTTGACAATTTTCGTTGCTATGTAAAACTTTCATGTATTCAATAAAATCTATCGATTGCAAAAAAAATCATTTCGCTGCGACTTACCGTTTAGAAAATAAAATTTCGACCTTTTAATACGTTCACCCTAAATTACCCTACTTAAATTTAAAATTTCAAAAAATCCCTAATTTGAAAATTTTTATATTAAATTTTCTTTCATATTTTATTTTTTGTATCTCTTTATGGCTTACCACATAAGTGCAATTAGATAATTGAATAAACGCAAAAATTGACCTTTAAACCGTGGCAACCCTATTAAGGGCCCACTATTTTTTATGCAACCCATGCGCAAACTGTTTGTTTGGACACTATCTAAAAAACTGTATACGGGTGATTCTCCACTAAAAGCTCCTTTTCGTGGCCCCCACTAAAAATGGTTCAACAAATTAAAAAAAAATATTTATTTTGAAGTCAATAACAGCGCAAGCAACGTTTCTAACCGGGCCACTTCTAAATTTTAAATATTTGCAGATATGTAATAAAAAAAATAATTGTTTTTATGGTCCAAATATCATTTCCGTCGCGTGCCTCCTCCTTGTTTCAGCGCGGAAAATGGATTTTTTGTTTCTTTTTAAATGCATAAATTTTAATTTGACTGCGCTCCAGGATTAAGAATATGTAGTTAAATACAACTTCCCTAAAAATTAAATTTATTTATTTGAAACAATTAACTTAAATTCTTTCAAACATGTGTCTCCATGTATTTGCATCATTTCCGTAAGAAATGTTAAATGCTTATAAATTCAAATTAACGGCCGTCAGTTTATAGGATTTAGACTAAATGAAGAAACTTAGTCATGCTTTCTTTGAAATATATTCAATTAAATGGGTGAGATATCAGTTTCGTGTGTTATTTTAAAGTAATTGGTTGTATTCGTCACGTGTTGCATCAATTTCGTCGTTTCCGTAGGTGCATATAATTTTAGGAGGTGATAGTAAAAAAAATATTTTGTAACAATCTTGTGAGGTTATGTTGCAGTTAGTTATATAAAATTTAAAAAAAATATATTTTCTATTTTTCTTGTCTAAAAAGCTAAAAAACATCGATTTTCGTCGCGTCATTTCCACCGCCTTTAGATGTGTTTTTTTCTTAAAAAAATCATGAATTTATTGCAAATCATTAAAATTTTTGTGCATGCATTTAAAACCCCTAAAAGGCAATTGCAGACCGTAAATCTGAGATTTGTGGGGAAGCGAAAACGTAACAAACTATTTATCTTTACTAGTTAAGATAAGAAGATGAATAAATTTAAATATTGAAATTACTTCTGTTTTAAGGGGAGTGAATGAATAAAATTCAATTAAAAAGTACAAGGTCACTTGTACTTTTTAATTGAATTAACTAGTTAAGTGTCATTTCCGTACCACACAATCATTTCCGTAAATCGATTTAATTTAGATTTTAATAATTTTAATTAAACTCCTGTAATACTATAAGTATTTTAAATGCATCCCGAATCACACGGCCCTTGATACAAGGAATATTTTAAAAGGAAAAGTTTTGTACTGATACATTATCATTTCCGTATCGAAGGCGTCATTTCCGTATCAAGCCCAAATTCTCAAAAACGCCTAAAATCAAGTGCCTGCACTTTAAATCATTAATGTATTCCATAATTTATAACAACACTTGAATCTACATAATTTTTTCTTAAATTAAGGTAAGAGACATTTTGGGTGCTAAAAAGGAGCTTTTAACAGAGAATCACCCATACCTCTCACCTGGTAAAGAGATGAGGGTAGGTCGTCCTATGGCCGTCTCCCCGTCTATTAATAGATCTCCGAAAATAAATATCTTAGAAGACAAATTGCAAGATTATTGTAGGCAATGAAATCATCTTTCAATCGTTCATAGATTTTTTTGTCGGTCCGGTCAATATTTTCGGGATTATTTCGTTTTAATTTTTTTTTTAAACTACCGCATTTTCATCGTTCCCCTCGGTAAACACCCTCCATGGCTTTTGAATTCTACCTCATTCAACACCACACTATCCAGATTCAAAACAGATGACACACCAAAGGAAACTTACCAAGTAATGTTCAACGAATTACTGAACTCCTTCCCTGAAACAATCTGGGATATCATTTTTACTGACGTTTCAAAACATGAAGACAATGCCGGATATGCTGTAGTTAACTCAAACGGTGATCTTATACTTGCTGAAAAAGTCCCACCATACTTTTCAGTCTTCACCATCGAAGCACTAGCGATACTCAAAGCTACGGAAAAGACAAACTGTTATTTGCACCGATAGCCTATCTACAATAAGACCCCTTTCACACAAGGAAACTGAATTGCCGGCAATTTTTAGTTTATAGGCGAGAAGGGCTTAAAAGGAAGACAACAAATCTCCCCTCACACCCTTCTCGCCTACAAACTAGCTAGTTTCTGGCAACTCAGTTTCCTTGTGTGAAAGCGGTCTAACAGCTATAAAAAAAAATAAAAAATCAATCACCTTACATAAAAAAAAATCGTGACAACTTCATAAAACTAGAAAACAATCTAGAAGTAGTATGGGTTCCAGGCCATATTGGTATACAAGGCAATGAATTCGCTGATCGTGAAGCTAAATATGTATCCATGAACTCCAACATCAATGTTTCAAACTACCAGCCTGATAAAAAAGACCGTCTTAAATTAATTATTTTGCATTGGAAACAAAAAAAAAGAAGAACAATGGACGCAATACATTCACCACTACTCCTCTATAAATACACTGAGGGAAGGAATCGTTTGCGGCAAAAGTAAAAATTGCCCAAACTTTTTCGTCTGCCAGCCAGTTTTGACAGTTCGTTTGCAGCAAACTCTTAAATTCGTTTGAGACAAACAATTCCTACTGATGTAGCAAAATTCTATCGTCAATTGTTATAGAAGATCAAAGTAGTTATGACAAATGAATAACACACGTTTGTTGCTAATGACTTGTACACGTTTGTCACAATCAATACATTGACTGCTGGTTTTCGCTTAATTCTGAAATTATATTATTTTATTTTAATTGAAAAAAATGTCAAGCTTTACTTACCTGGATTTGAACTGGTATCCTTCCGTATCGAGAGCGAGCATGCATCCACTGAGCTAATAAAACTCTCCGGCAAAATGTTAATCAGTTGAAAACTTCACACATTTTCCTTTTATTAAGTTGAGCAGAGGAAATGTACTGATTAAGAAATGTGGCTTAGACAATTTCATGTATTTTAATTATTTTAACCTTGATTAATTATTTTAACTATGACGAGGACGAGCGAAGTATTTAAAATATTGGGTCAGTTTTTGTTTTAAACTATTACTACGTAGATGTGCTCCTAGGACTGAATCAAAACTTTTAAGAAAATCGTTTTGTTTAACACAATAATTGTTTTTATGCGTTGTAAATTAATTATTTATTGATGGAAACCCAACATATGCTTTGAATAAGTATTCAATGTTTATATTTTTATCATTTTAACTTCATTATTACAAAAAAAAAAAGTTGGGCACCAGCAGGGATCGAACCGGCAACCCTCGGGTCTAGGCTATACCTGGAGTAAAATTTTTTATTCTGCAGTCATATGGATTTAGTACGATACTAAAAAGATGTGATTTTAACTTTAGTAAAATGTAAGGGGATAGTACGATGCTAACTTTTAACTTTAGTAAGATGTAAGGGGATGATAGTACGATGCTAAACTCGTTTAAAATCAGCAACACACAATTTTTAACCCAGTATCACGCTAAAATTGATTTAACATCGGACTTAATCATCTAAAATTTTGCACCATTGTTTTTTGAAATGAACAACGGAGATGTAGGTAATTTTTATTCATTTTTAAAATTGTACTTTTATTTTGAATGTAATTATTTTAACAATTATTTTTAATGCAATGTTTTTAAACTAGCATTTATTTTATATTTTAATGCAAATATTTTCGAATTTTGCTAACTTTTAAAGCAACAAGTTTTCAATTTCGAAATGCATTCTATTTAAATGCAACATATTTTCAATTGAAATTTGATTTTTTGTACAAGTTGTGCTGAACTTCAGAACAATACCAAATTGATAAAGCAAAACAAGTATTGAACCGTACCCAATACTTGCCCTATAGATTACCTGAAATTGGTTAGATAGGAATTAAACAAATAAAATACTTTTTTCCAAATAGGAAATTTATTGCTGCAAGCGAATTTCTTTTAAACAAACCTAAAATCAAAAATTCTTTCACCTCAAAAGCATGAAATGTTTACCACAAGCATTAATTTAATTTGTAAAAATAAGATTTAAAAATATATACCCTGCAATCATTCAATCGTTTGCTACAAATTAGTTTACTTTCTACAAATTAACCATTCGTCCCAAAAGTTCGATTCATTAGTTGCAAACAATTGTAATTTATATAGTAAACGTAAAACTTTTTGCAGCAAACTGCATTTCAAAAGCTTAATTCGCAATCGATTCATTCGTTTGCCATAAACAATTACACTTGCTTGCAAATATCATGCCGTTTGAATATGGGAAACATTGTCATTTACCGTAATCAACCCAGGCAAATTGAGCTCCGAACGAATGGGTTATTTGTTATATGTTTGATGCAATGGAATTACTTTCTGTGGCCACTGTAATACAATTGCTACAAATGCAATACGCTTGTATTGTATAACATTTCCAGCAAAAGTAATACAATTACAGCAAACGATATTCGTTACTCGCAAACGCAAAAAAAAAAAATATTAATTTTCCATCTCCTGCTATCTACCCTTCACACTCAACAAAAGCAATGAACAAAAACTTTTTAAGACTTAGAATTGGACACACTAAGCTGACACATAGTTACCTAATAAGCAATGGCTCTCCACCGATTTGTCAATTTTGCCAATCCAACCTCACCTTAACCATACAACACTTAACAGTCGATTGCAATCAAATCAAAAAAATCTGTAACGAATTATTTAATAAAGATTTTTATAATCTTCTTGCTGTTCCATCAGAACAAAACATAAAAAATGTAAATTTGCTTTTAAAAAAATTTAAACTCGAGAATTGCATATAACATCATTAGCTTCATATTATGCTTGGGGCGGTCGAGAAAGGGATTGATCTTTTAATTCCTCTCTCGACCGCCCCAAGCATAGTTTTACTTAAAGAATTAAAAACCACAAATTTATTTGTATTTTATATACTTTTATACGTTAGCCTTAAGCCCTGGTAGCTATAGAGTTGTAGTTTATATTATTCTATACAATTAATGTAAAATTTAATAAATTGTAATAATAATAACAATGAATCTTAAAAACTGAATTTCCAACATTTTGATATACACTCCTCGTCAACTGAATACGCACAAACATTTTTTAATATATTTTATCCATTTTTTTCCAAACAGTGATGGTTATTATGCCATCTGTTGATGCTAACTATTCCCTTAAGATGTTAAGCAGATAATTCCGAAAGAATTATCCAAAAACAACCGTGAGTTTTTCTTCAACCACTTGCAAAGTATTTTATATGCAAAGTAGGAGTTTTTTTTTTTAGTCAACTGAATAGGTACAACGCCATTTTCTTCGTTGTTTATAAGTTTTTCGGAGTGCTTGACAGTTTAAATTAACGATTTTAGTGTTTTCAGTAAAATTTAATTCTTGATTTCAAATTTTAAGAAAAATGGGTAGATCTACGTGTCTTAACAGTGTTGAAAAAGCTAAAATCGATTTACTTAGAGACCAAGGCCTAACTGGACGTGCAATAGCTGATAAAGTTGGCCGAAGTTTTAATGTAGTTTATTCTTACTTGAAAAATAAAGATGCATACGGCAAAAACATGAAGGGAGGTAAGAAAACAGCAACAACAGCAGCTGAGAGACGAAGAATTTTAAGATGTGCATCAAATTCTTCTGATTCTGTGGCAAAAATAAAACAAAAAGTCGGCGTAAACGCAAGTTGCTCAACAGTACTAAGAGTAATCAACAACTCAAGCCATCTTAAACGAATGAAACTTAAGAAAAAACCACAACTTGACGAGAGACGGAAAATGTTGCGATTAGATTTTTCAAGACTTCACATGAGTTGGAAAAAAGAATGGTTTTTTCAGATGAAAAAAAGTTTAATTTCGATGGCCCTGATGGGTTCAACTTCTATTTTCACGACTTAAGAAAAGAAAAAAGATTTTTAAAGCGCCCTCATAGTCGTGGAGGAGGTGTCATGATATGGGGAGCAGTCAGTTATTATGGAACAGTTGAGCTCGAGGTTGTAACATCAAGAATGACAGCAGCTGGGTATAAAGTAATTTTGGAAAGAAATTTTCCTAAATTTTCTAACATCTTTGGACCCATAAACTGGACCTACCAACATGATAATGCGCCTATTCACTCAGCGCGCATAATAAAAACATGGATAGAGGAGCAACAAGTGCAGTTGCTTCAATGGCCGCCGTACTCACCTGATCTAAACATCATATAAAATGTCTGGGGATGGTAAGTACGCAAAGTTTATGAGGGTGGTCGTCAGTTCGAAGACAAAGAAACCTTAATTTCTGCAATCAAATTAGCGTGGAGCGAAATTTCGTTAAATTACATTAAAAAGCTATACGATTCCATGCCGGATCGAATTTACGAAGTAATTAAAAATAATAGTGGAAGTACCCACTACTAAACTTAAACAAAAACTTGTTTCATTCCATTCCAATACCAATTTTAATTTTTGTACCTATTCAGTTGACTCAAAAAAAAACTTCTACTTTGCATAAGTTACACTTTGGAAGTGGTTGAAGGAAAAACTCACGGTTGTTTTGGATAAAACTTTGAAATTCTGTTATTTATATGTTACGAAAATTTTTACCATCAACAGATGGCATAATAACCATCACTGTTTGGAAAAAATGGATAAAATATATTCAAAAATGTTTGTGCGTATTCAGTAGACGAGGAGTGTATTTTTAAAGATGATGTGATATCGCATTTCAAAGTTAAAGCGCTAGAAAGTCGGACAGCAATTTCTAAATGAACGTTTGGAAATTACAAGATTCTTTTATGACAAGTATTTTTTTGGTGAACAATAAAATTTTTATAATGTAAGAAAAAATAATTTAAACGACATAACCTTCAAAATATTGACTGTACCAACGAAAAATGCATGAACGAATGAAAGATGGTTTCATTGACTAAAACTTAGTCATGCAATTTTTCCCTTAAGAGCAATATACAGGGTGTCCATTAATTCGTCAAAAGTATCTTAGGGCATGAGTCTGGGGTATATTCTAAGAAAAAAATTGTTCTACATTAAAGGCCTATCTCCAATTTGTATATCATTTATCAGGGATTTAAGAAAAGTCTTACATTGGTGTACCCTGACCCATGTTAACGGTAAATGCGCTATTAGTACTTACGATAGAAACTTCGTTAAGGCCTTTAATTTTAGAAGAAATACCAGCCTTTGTAATTACGTTAAAATAAATTTAATATCTTATCTCAGTTTTAAGAGATCCAGTTTTTAGTCTGTTCCATTTTTCTTGGACATGCTAATGTTTTGAATTTGTGGTCAATTTTCTCCATAAAATGCGTAATAAACAACGTTTTACAATTGTTTTGAATGAATGTAATAATAATAAAAATAAATATCTATAACAAATTTGGCGAAAAACTTATAGATTTTATGATAATTTGGAAAGTCAACGGCAAATAAAATTTAATAAAAAGGTTTTTTTTTGCTTAAGGGTAGTACTCAGTTCAAGTGAAATGAAATATCTATATAAAAGTGACATTTATTTCACAACGATGAAATTCATAACGAGAGCTGAGTACCCAAAATGTGAGAGCCAAATATGAACCGGTTTAAAATTAATTTCATTTCATAATATTCATTTCCTCACGTACGACCACTATGAAAAAATAATAGAAGTGTGGAAAAGCATGACAATTGTCAATAAATTAAAATAAAAGTTGTAATAAGTGAATAAAACCGCTTACAGCATTATTTATGACCTTATGATCGTTTATTTTTGAATATTAAGTGTTCCGACACGCCAAAAACCAAACTATGGCATTTAAATAGTCTTCTCAAGCATTTCAAGATTCTGTCAAACTATCAGATAAATCAAATTATTTTTTTTTCATTCAAAGTGAGTATTAAAAGTTTTTAAACTTATTATGGCTTCACAATGGTTATTCACGTGAATTTCAAACCGCTTTTATTTTTCATTTCACACAGAGGTGAGTACTAGACTTAAAGCTCGAAAGGCTATGGATAAAAAATGATATGTGTGGTTATCGATAATTTTTATTTTATGTGTAAACTAAAACAGTTATAACAGGTGGTCATAAGAGTCCTGTTTGGATTTGTATGCATGCTAGAGCTCGGTTTCGTATATATTAATGAATACTAGCTACTGCCTTACTTCTGAGGACGCTTTGAGCATACGATCTCCTTACTCACTTAAAGTTGCTATTTTGGTTGAATAAAAGATTTATTACATTCTTCCCCAATCAAAATCATCCAATATTGTAGGGTCAGGAGTTCTCACAGGCCATTGAACTGCTCTAATTTTTTCCTATCCAACGATTACCACTTACTCTTCATCTTGTCAATTTTTAACCACTCGACCATAGTTGGCTGAAGCACCATCAAGTAAGAAATAAGATGAAGCTAGTTGAACCTATGGAATATCCTTCAATAGTTCTGACTCTCCTAAAAGTCGCTTAAAAAATCTTGTATGTTATCCTGTGTGACCGCAAAAAACATTTTGTCAACGATCTGATAGGCGTGTGTTTTAGGTCAAAAAACCCAGAAACCCAGGCGTATGATAGCTTGAAAAGGGACGAATTATACAGAGCCATGTCATATCTCGGCATCCATGCCAAACTCGTCCACTTTTGCAGGATAACGATGGAGAAATCTTGCTCTTCCGTCAAAATCGGTAAAAACACTATCAAATCTTTTGACTTTAAGAAAGGTGTAGGGCATGGCGACGCGTTATCGTGCAACCTATTAAACATCGTTTTTGAATCAATAAATTGTTCGCAATGCACAAGTCAAAACCAGCGGTACAATTTATCAAAAGTCCGTTCAATCGCTTGCGTATGCAGACGACATAGACATATTGTCGGCAGAACGAAGCTAGCTGAGACAGGTGCATTTGCGATCAATAGGAGGCGGCTAAAATTTGAATGGCGTTTAATGTGGACAAGACGATATATGCTGTGATCGAGAAAGGAATCTCAACATCGTCCATTCGGACAAAATATCACGATGGTCAGATATAACTTTGAAATTGTCAAGGACTTTGTCGACCTGGTGTGCAGTGCAGAGACCAAACGAACAATTACTCTTGCCAACCGCTCTTCGGTCTAAGAAGGCATTTATGTAGTAAGGCCCTCTCTCAGAGAACCAAGGTGACTTTATAAAAGATCCTTATCATCCCGGTCCCGCTATATGGGCCAGAAGCATGTACATTGAAAAATCAGATGAAAGTCTGCTAGGGTACCTTTGAGAGGAAGATTCTTCGGGTGATTTTTTCGATCCGGTGTGTATCGACGGAGTGTGGAGGAGAAGATTCAACGACGTGCTGTACGAGCTATACAGCAACGTTGACCTGGGGTGGAATCGGCTAAGCTGATATAGTTGATTAAAAAAAATTTTATTGTCGTTTTGACTATTGCTCTCTCTATTTTTGTCTATAGAATTGCTAGAGACAGCTATTTAAATAACGACAATCAATAAAAATTGATAATCAAATAAGCTAAGCCGATTCGACGAGTCTTCGAATCCAACCCCGATGGTGTAGAGGAAGAACCCATAACAGGTGGCGTGCGCAAGTGGAGAACGTGGAAGCGGAAGATAGGGACAGAGCTGCCTGGAAGGGCTTGTTTGTTGAGGCCCTAGTTTATTCTGGGCTGTGCCATCTAAAGGCTCTCCCAAACCAATGCGAAACATTCGGTGCGGCGAAGAAACATTCGTCAGTCAAAATTAACTTAAGGCTCTCCCAAACCAATGCGAAACATTCTGTGCGATGAAGAAACATTCGCAAGTCAAAATTAATTAACATGGTGATATATGAGAATGCCGAGAAACATTCGTCTTTCAAAATTTATTTACAGGATCATAAATAAGAGTGTACACACCAACGGCGAATGTTTCTTCGCCGCCGAGCCTTAAAATGTAAAAAATGAAATAAAGTCTGGATTCCACGCCTGCCCCCTGCATGGAAAAATCTCATAATTGAATTTGTTTTCTTTGTATGCATCTTTAATCCTACCGCACTACCAACTTTCATAATTTTATAACAATCGAAAGTGCTCCATCCCTTAAGCTTAAACGCCTTGTATATCCATCTCAAAAAAGAAAAACTTAGAATTTGTACAACAGGTTTTTGATTTTTTTTTTAATTGTCCAACTTTAAAAACTCAAAATCAAATTATGCTCACTAAACCCCTTTTATTCCGTTAGTTTGTATTTAAATTTTGTTTTGATTATTTAATAAAATAATATTGTTAGTTGGTGTTTTTCAAACACAACATTCTTAATTTGCATAAAATAATAGAGCTGAGAGAAGTTTTTTGTATGTTCTCCATCCTTATCTATACGAAACATATATTTTTCCAAGACTGCTTTTATGAATAACCAACTTTAGGCAAATACAAATTCAATAGAAAGGAAAACAAAATTTGACGATTCTGCAAGACTTTTACCAAACGGCTTTCTTTAAGGTCAACCACAATTTGTATCTTCCTTCTCTTGATTATCTCAGTTAATCTCCCATCACATCTGCACATCAATATCACCAATTTTTTCTTTTTGAACGCGAAATTCCATCTTCTCGAAGACATGTTGTTATGTTTGGCATCACAAAAGCAAAATATATCATTTGTAGAGCCAATTGGCCAAATTGTCTGCCATCCATTATACACAAAAACAACAGCTTCTGGCTGGCTTCTAATGCGCAATTTTTCAAATCATTTGTTACTTTCATCATAGCGAGGATTTATTTGGTAGCACATTTATTCTCCACCGGTTATGAATGAATTTTTTGTGTGAAACTATAAAAACGAAGAAATATTTGTATCACTCTAATGTTTATTGTATTTAGGGCTTGATGAAAGTATGAGCACAGGTGGCAATGGGATTTTCGTAATGACGTTGACCTGTGCGGATATAATCGTGAGCTGACTTGAGGGGGATGTTTTGACATCATCGATAATAATTAATTTTTTTTTAGTTAATAGGTCATTGTATCTGTCATTGATTACATTAAATTGTAAGACCGTCGGGAATAATAATCCAATCCTGATAGAATCCTTCAATTCACTTACTGTTTTGTTTTTATTTCAAATAATAAAGGGTCAATTTGTCAGAAACTTAAACAAAAAAATAAATGTTAAATAGTTCAGTACGCCTTTTTTTGTTACGTGTTGGTAACGTCTTGCACGTAAGATTATTCCTATTTCCTAATATCTAATTTGTAATCATTTTTTGATTCGTTCATTCATAGATTCTTTGACGAGACTCGAGTGTGAACTAAACAAAATCAAGAAGAATAAAACCTACCTAAACAAGAAATAAAGCTATAATAATATCTTAGCGAATAAATCACTTAGCCACGAAACGAATGCATTAACTTTAATTAATGAAATAAATGCATTGGCTCAATGAAAAATATTGGTAAATAATGAAACAAATTTGATTAAGGGGCCAGTTATAGCTATCATTGAAACCCATCATTGAAAATATTAATTGTCAATTTTGAGAGATTTTGAAGAAAAAATAAATTATTATTTTGATGCCAAACTAAAGCTAATTAACTGAATAATTATTTCTAGGTAAAATAAAATTCCATTTGGTACAACTTTTCTCATAAAATTACTTTTATTTTTTCAATGATGAACTACCTTACCAATGATCATTGAAAAATTAAAAGTTACATTATGGGAAAAATATGAGTCAAAGTGATTTTTTTTTTTGGAGGAGAAAGAATTTTGAAGTCGTAAGCTATATTTCTGCATTAAAATATTCAATGATTTAACTTTCGAAGGGTCTCAAAATCAACAGCTAATTTTTTCAATGATGGTTTCCAGTGATAGCTATAACTGGGGCCTTACTCAAAGGTAAATACCTCTAATTAATGAAATAAAGTCATTGAAAATGTCGTCAATGGGCTTTGGCGTTGCCTATGACTCAGTACAATATTCTATTATAGTTGATCTTAAATCCAGAAACTAATTCTTGAATTTTCTTTTAAAATTCCTAAAGTCCGAGTCCATTAAAATTCTAAACCAATCTGGTTTAATAAAAGATTAAGTAATTTATCAAATAAGAAAAACAAGGCTTATAAACTTTTTCGGAAGTCCAATGATGATGCTTTTTTGCTTGGGAATTACGTATTCAAAAAGAATTTGATGTTCTTAATAAGTTCTTATAGAAATCCCATCTTTATCGTACAGAATCCAATCTGAAGCAGAATAGCAAACATTTTTGGAGTTTCATTAAAGATAAGAAATGTTCCAATGGGATTCCTAACTGCATGCAATACTCGGAGACTACATCCAGTGATCTAACTACGATCTGTAACTTGTTTTCTTCATTTTTCCAGTCGGTATATTCCCCTTCGTATGTACCTGCAAATTTCCCTTCTATAATCTCTGCAAATCAAGTCAATATCGGTTCCTTAAATTTAAGTTACTCTGATGTTGAAAAAGCTCTACGCAAATTGAATCCGGATAAACAACCCGGCCCCGATGGCATTCCTCCAGTCGTATTAATGAAGTGCGTAAGTTCTCTTTCAGAACCATTAACTCTGCTCTTTAATGTATCTCTGAAAACGGGCTTATTTGAAAATGATTGGAAAGTGTCTTTTATTATTCCTATACATAAATCAGGACCAAAACAAGTCATTAATAATTATCGTCCCATCTATAAACTTTCTACCGTTCCTAAACTATTTGAAAAATTAGTTTATGAAAAGTTAACATTTATTGTTAAGAAACTTATTTCCCCATTTCAACATGGATTTGTTTCTGGTAGATCGACAACTACAAATCTTTCAATTTTGTGTAGTGAGGTAACTAGGCACCTTGAGTATGGATACGAATGTGACGTCATCTATACCGATTTTGCCAGGACCTTTGATAGGGTAAATCACGCGATATTAATAAAGAAACTTTATGCCGTCGGCTTCCGTTCAAATATCTTGAAATGGTTTGAATCATATTTGGTTGGCCGTACTCAGTATGTACGTATACATGATTTACTGTCTGATCCCATCATCGTGACTTCTGGTGTGCCACAAGGAAGCCATTTGTGTCCATTGCTCTTCTTACTTTTGATTAACGATATCCCTGATTGCATTAAAAGCTCTATCTGCCTTATGTTTGCAGATGATATAAAGTTACTTCGCTGCATAAAATCTTCTGATGATTGTCTTTTACTCCAGAAAGACTTTGACTATTTAGCTGACTGGTGTACGTCAAACCAGTTGTTCCTAAATGTTTCCAAATGTAATGTCCTATCTTTCCGCCGTAACTTTTCCCCTGTAAATTTCGTTTATACTATTGATGGTATCCCATTGCTTTGACTATTTAGCTGACTGGTGTACGTCAAACCAGTTGTTCCTAAATGTTTCCAAATGTAATGTCCTATCTTTCCGCCGTAACTTTTCCCCTGTAAATTTCGTTTATTCTATTGATGGTATCCCATTGCAAATTGTCGCTGAAAAAAATGACCTTGGCGTTATCTTCGATCCTAAGCTCATTTTCTGCCTTCACATCGATTTTATGGCGGCTAAGGCAAATTCTTTACTTGGATTCGTTGCGCGTAACTCAAAAGAATTTTCTGATCCTTACACCCTTAGAGCTTAATTCTATTCGTACGTTAGACCTGTACTTGAGTATTGCTGTGTTATATGGAACCCATACTATGCAATACACTCTAAAAAAATTGAAAGCATCCAAAAAAGATTCTCCAGATTGGCTGTATACAGACTAAATTGGAACATTCAAATGCCTATTGATCATACAAGATGTAATTTACTTGGTCTTCAATCTTTAAAAATTCGAAGGACGTACTTTGAAATAATTTTTGTTCGGGATATTCTTCAAAATCAGATTGTTTGTCCTTTTCTTTTATCATTAATATAAAGGTATGCTCCTTCTAGAGCTTTAAGAGTACATAGTCTATTCGCTGTTCCGTTTCATAGAGTACGGTGTATTATACAAGCTAACTTAATTTGTAATTATATTGATTTCTGCGATAATCTTTGTCGAGATACATTCAATAAACATGTTATCTATATATTAACTTTACTTCACCTTGGTGGTTATTTAATAAGTATTAGTAAATTGTAAGGTATCGCATGCTACTTGTATATTTCAGTTAGTGATTAGTTAATAAGTATTAGTATAAGAGTATATATTACTAATTTGTTTTATATAGTCTGCTTGATGATAATAAATAAAAAAATAAATAAATTAAGTAATTTTAATCGATAGTTTTTTTTTCGTAAATTGCCTCTCCCATCCTATAGACCCCCTTCCAGTATGATTGATCTATTCTTTTGGCCCAATCTGCACGCTCCCTTGCTTTGATACATTTATGTCAACCATTCCTTTTTTGCCATTATACTGTTTGATAATATTATACCATTGTTGTATTGAATTATTTATCGCCAAATTTTGAAATGCTGTATTTTAGAAACATTGGGTCTACAGAGATTATCTTGGGCTCAAGTTGAAGAAAATTGAGTTACTTTGAAATCATCGAAAAATGTTGTTTTCTATCTACCAACAATAATTATGCTAACGTTTTCCTGAAGCTTGAAATCTACTATTTGATTTAAATTTTAAATCAAGTTATATTGATAAACATTTGTTTTTTTTAAATAAATATTTAAGCTTCCTAAAAATTTTGAAAATAAATTAACAATTTGTATTCCAATGATTTACACTTTTTTAAAAAATTCAAAAATTAATCAAAAAATTATACAAAAGTTTGTCTAAGCGTTAATTATATTTGAAATTTACAATTTGCTCAAAACTCCTCGGGAAAATGTACCGACTAGCTAAGTAAGAACTCTTTTTTTGTTTTTATGTTGCTTTGCATAGATACTTATTGATGATAACCTTAAAATAAGATATGTTATTATGGATTCTCATTTTTAAAAACAATGGCGAAAAAATGTATACAGCCTTTTATATTAAGGGTTTAGTATGATACTACTTATTATTTTTCTAATTTTATAACAGTTTACTAAAATTTTCTAAGATTAAAATACTTTTTAACTAGTATCATTCTTACCAATTGTCTTTAAAAGCTCCAGCTGACCACGTCCAAAAAATTAAAAGCTCGTCAAAAAAAAAACCACAAAACATAGCTCGTTTTGACATTTAAAAACGTCAAAGTGTCATATGGATTTAGTACGATACTAAAAAGATAAAATAGATATTTGATGAATTTAACTTTAGCAATATGTTAGTGGATAGTACGATGCCAAACTCTTTTAATACTAGCAGAATACATCTGTTTAGCCTACTATCATACTAAAAATTATTTAATATCGTACTAAAACGACTTGAATTTTGCGCTAATATTTTATTTTATTAATGGTTCAATAATATTTTTATTTTATTAACAAAGAAATATTAAAAATTTTTAAAACAAACAAAATAAGTGGGAAAAGAAGTCAAAATTAAAAAAAAAACATACAAATTTGTTCTTCTGTTATTTTTTCTTAAAAAAAATTATTCATACAAATTTTAAATGCCTAGCTCGATGAACATCAGGACGCACAGACAAACAGACCGACAGACGTCTTATCGAAAATCAATTTTGTGGGCTACTCCGTCATCGTAATGTTAGTTTTGATTAAAACCTCGCCTTTTGTTTTGAAGCGAAACCAATACTTAATTTGAAAATAAATTCGTACTACCCTGCTTCCTTCACAATGAAGTTAGCATTTCACATGGATGGCGTTTGGCGGTTCAACTCGTCCGGTTACACAGTGAAATCTGATCTTCAGATCAGTTGAACTTCTTGTAACTAGATTTTATGAAAAGAGCATCAGTATTGTACGTTTTTGCTTCGCTAAGTGACATATTCCAAACAGAACGTAGCTTTCCTTGTCTATTCTTTCTCTTTCTGTAGCAAAGAACACCCGAAAAACTAACAATTGTTTTGGGTTGTTGATAATCCGTCCAAATTTTTTTTTCAAGAGGCACGAACAAATTAAAAAAAAAAAAAAATAAAAAAAAATTGTGCAAAAAAACAACAGTAATAACAACTTTTCATCAACGGATATAGATTTGCTGATGGAAGTGGTTATGCAAAATAAGTAAATAAATTCCATAATGTATTATTTATATTGGTTCCGAACGTTAAAATTGAACTTAGTTCAAAGGTTTAAACGAGGCTGTGAAACTGAATAAATTGTTGAACTGAAGTTTAAACTGGGGTTTAGGTAGGTAGAGATGGCGGTCATAAGCATCCTTGCTCGATGACTCAATTAACGCTGTAATGCGCCGTTTTGATACCATAACTTGTTTGACCTGTGGGTTAAAAGAACATTTTTAAAGAAAAAGAGGGTATTTGGTGATAGATCTCCCAACGGATCATCGCCTACGTCCGAGTTCAGCTGCAGTATGCTACGCTAAGCAATTTGCTGATTTGCCCGGGACGCATACGATCTGATCCCTTAGGGTGATCATCTAGTCGCACACTCGGATATGGTAATCTCTGTACACCTCCGTCTGTTTGCACAATATGACTTGTGGTTACCAGATAAAGTACCACCCGCCTGTATTACCAGACGCTTTTATTGGATTTAGACATGAGATGAAACTTATTAAGGATTTGGACATAGGAAAAACACCCGATAGGACCAAAGTTCGCAACTAAAAACCATCTACACTGTGCCAACTAGGCAACTTGTTGACTGGTATTGAAGCGAAGGTTGGCACAACCGTGTGATCCTCCGGTCCTCGTGCACCATGAGCCACCTTCAAAAACCAGTAGTCTAGCTAGCTCACAGTCATAGAAGTTTGGGGAAGAAAATGGTGCAAAAGGAAGCCCAAGTTAATTCTAGATCCATTGAAACATTCTTGAACTTGAAAATAGGAAAACTCTCAAAAGGGTCGAAGTCCGCAACTAAGACCCATCTACACTGTGCCGCCTAGGCACTTGTTGGCTGGTATTGAAGCGGAGATCGGCCCAATTGTGTGATCGTCCGGTTCTCGTGCACCATGAGCCACCTTCAAAAACCGTTAGTCTGCTAGCTCGCAGTCATAGGAGTTTGGGGAAGAAGACGGTGCAAGAGGAACCGAAGTAAATCCTAGATCCATTTCGTCGCGTTGAGGAAAGAAGTCAAATCTTTGATCTTCGTTCCGAAAAGTTCGTTAAGGTCGTCAAAAAAGGGCTTCCCAAAAGACTGTTGCCTCATTCTGGCCAAAGCGGGACATTTTCCTTTTCCTGCTGGTCCCCACAACTACGACAGTGAGTATTGTAGGGGATGCCAAGCTTCGCCGCATGTTCTGCTATTGGCCAGTGTCCAGTGCATGTTGCAACAATCCTTGCTATGTCTCGCCTGGGTCTGCACATTAGGTTAATAGTTCGGGATTTATTATAGGTAGGCCAGATTTTTCTAGCAATAATGCAGTTAGTTAAACTATTCCACCTACGATTAGATTCTGAGAGAAAAATTGAGAATATATTGCCCTTCATAACTCCGAGAGGAATACTGACTCTTTCCGCATGTGAGTTATGAAGGGCTGAACCTTGCCTGGCCAGCTCGTCAGCCCGCTCATTCCCCTCAATGCCACTGTGACCCGGAACCAGATAAGAGTGACCCTGAGGTTAGTGTTCAGACTGGGGGTTAGTGTTTAGGTTTTTGTTTTAACAAAAATAAATAAAGTACTGAACAACAAAATGAACAACTTCTGAAATACTGAACATTTATATGTTTTGTGTATAAATGACTTATAGTGAACGGATGGCCACCGTATATGTATTAATAATAATAATAATTTTAACTATATGCCTGTAAGACCCCAGGTCTTTTAAATGCAACGCACGGCACTAGTTTGAAGGAATAGAAGGAAAGGAAAGATTTTTGTTGGTACAATGGATCGAGAATTAGATGTTAATTATCTCATGAAATTCCACGGGTGACTCCCAGATGAAACTGGGGAATATAGAAAAGAATGCTACCCAGACTGGGGCTCGAATCCCCACTGTATCCACTGTGCCATTCCCCACCGCATAGTGTTTCTAAAAGAAGAACTGAGGTTTAAACAAAAGAACACTGTCGCTTAACTTAAACTATAGAATAAACTCAGTTCAAGGTTTTAACGAAACTATGAAACCGATTAATATTCTGAACTGAAGTTTAAACGAAAGTGGAGCTTTAACTACCACTGGGGGTTAGAAAGTCCTACTTCAAAATACATGAAAAAAAATAAACATTTTTCTTAGTCTTAGTTTGATAACGAAATCGGTTGTCTTAACCTTGAATAGAGTGACATTTTATCCAAAAAAAAAAAATAAAGAGGATATTTCCAAATATGTTGAACTAAGTAAAGAATATGTGTAAGAAAATGTAATAAAAACAGCAGTAGATAAGCATTTAAAATAAATAAAAAGTAAGTTAATTGTTTTGCATTTTCCAACAAAAACTTAATAAAAAAAGAAACTTGGCGTTTAGTTTAGAATTCGGTTCATTAATAAAAATAAAAATACGTTTACACTCTATGTCCCCTATAATATAGGTAAAGTAAATCTTGTTAACAATTCAGCTAAGCGACAAGAAATTAAATATAGATGACAGCTTACTCAACATATTTTTTTTTTATAGCACCATGAGAAGTGATAGACAAGTCGGTTTTTTTTTGTTGCTATTAAAATTTTAATATGCTCTTAGTTTTTATATGTATTCAATAATAAGCACGTGCTTGCCACTACAAGTGGTGTACATCACATTTAAAAAATTTAGTGCGTGATATATTAGATACTTCATATACATTTTATGAGCAATAGTTGTTGATGTTGTGTTGAGAATCGCTCTACCAGGCAGTTCAATTAAAAATTTTTATTTTATTTATTTGCTTATGTAATTGATTCATTACAAAATATAGTACTTGTGCAGTTAGATGAAGATTTTGGCTATAATCAATCAAATTGTAAGAAATATTTCGTCTAAAAGAGGACTGTTGGCTGTATTCAAGACCAAAGATAATGAAAGATATTATATTTATGTTTGCTTTGACATTTATCAGTAGAAAAGAGTTCTTTTCATATCCTATACGCACTACGCATATCTAAGCAGACTTAGTTTTTGTATCAACATTCTGTAACTTAGTCAGTCGAGTATCAGTACCCGAGCCGAAAACCACATTTCCTACAATTTCAGCTGGCGTCATTATGCCGCCATCTTGTTTTTGTTACTTTGATTTCCACTCGTTGCTCTTTGCTATTACTTAAAGGTTACAGTGCATATTTTTAAAAAATGAGGAGTTGATTTTTGTTTATGTATTATACACTCCGCTCCACTTAAATAGAAACAAACTGTTTTTTACGATCAGATCGTGTAGCGCTTTGGTAAATTTATAAATTCACCTTTTGGTTTTAGTTCATATAAGAGGGATTTATTGCGAATAAAACTGCATAATAATTCAGGAAAATACCATTAGGTTATTTTGTACCACTTTTCTAATTACTTCAGCCCTCCGAAATCTGCCTCTCCTGAACACGTCAATTGTATTACTTCTTCGACAATTAACCAAATGTATGTATATTGCCACTTTGCTGCTAATTATAATTTTTTTTTTAATAAATAAAAATCTAACATTACAACAAATCACCATATATGTATAAGATGCAGTGTATATTCATGCCCACGGAATTATCCACCTTACTTACTTTAATTTTGATGGCGGTCACAGCCCAGGATGGGCTTCGGCCTCAACTAACAAGCCCCTCCAGCCAGCTCTGTCCCTAGCTAGCCGCTTCCAGTTGCGCACACCGAGTGCTTTGATGTCGTCATTCACTTGATTGCGCCAACTGTTACGGGTTCTTCCTCTGCTGCGTACCCCATCGGGGTTGGATACGAAGACTCGTCGGGCAGGTGCGTTGCTGTCCATACGCTCCACGTGCCCCAGCCATCTCAGCCGCTGTATTTTCAGCTTTTTGACCAGGTCAACGTCGCTGTATAGCCCGTATAGCTCGTGGTTGAATCTTCTCCTCCATACTCCTTCGATACACACCGGACCGAAAATCACACGAAGAATCTTCCTCTCAAAGCACCCTAGCAGATTTTTATCCGAATCTTTCAGTGTCCATGCTTCTGACCCATTAAGCAGGACCGGGATGATTAGGGTCTTGTACAAAGTCTCCTTGGTTCTCTGAGAGAGGGCCTTACTACTTAAATGCTTTCTTAGATCGAAGAAACAGCGGTTGGAAAGAGTAATTCTTCGCTTGATCTCTGCACTGATGTCATTCTGCGATGTAATAGTGGAGCCCAGGTAGACAAAGTCATTGACAACTTCGAAGTTATATCTGTCCATCGTGATATTTTGCCCGAGTCGACGATGTTGAGATTCCTCTCTCGATGACAGCATATACTTCGTCTTGTCCTCATTAACCGCCAATCCCATTCTAGCCGCCTCCGATTCAATGCTCCTAAACGCCCCTGCCACAGCTCGCTTCGTTCTGCCGAAAATGTCGGACGGACTTTTTTTGACGGACTTTTGATAGATTGTACCGCTGGTATTGACATGTGCGTTGCGTACAATGGCTTCAAGAACGATGTTGAATAGGTTGCATGATAACGCGTCGCCTTGCCTCAATCCTTTCTCAACATCCAAGGAATCGGTGGTGTTCTTACCAATTTTGACGGAGCAGCGAGATTTCTCCATCGTCATCCTGCACAAGCGGACGAGTTTGGCAGGGATGCCGAGACTCGACATGACTCTGTATAATTCGTCCCTTTTCACGCTATCATACGCGTCTTCAAAATCGATAAAAAGGTGGTGTGTATCGATCGGGAATTCCCGGGATTTTTCTAAAATCTGTCGGAGTGTGAACATTTGATCGACGGTTGACTTGCCTGGCCTAAAACCGCACTGATAGGGGCCGATCAGATCGTTGACAAAAGGTTTTAAGCGGTCAGACAGGATAGCCGACAAGATTTTATAAGCGACGTTTAGGAGACTAATTCCTCTGTAGTTGGTACATTTCAGAACATCTCCCTTTTTATAGATGGGGCACACTATACCGAGGTTCCATTCATCGGGCATACTTTCATCCGACCAAATTTGCAGATGAGCTGGTGTATGCTCCTAGACAATTCATCTTCCGCTGATTTAAATAGTTCGGCTTGTAAGCCATCCGCACCAGCAGCCTTGTACGACTTAAGTTTGGATATCGCCAGCCTCACTTCGGTTAGGTCGGGTGGACGGAACTCTTGGCCATCATCGTCCAAGTTGAATGGAGCATTATGCCTATTAGCGGCATCTTGGCTGTCTTCGCCATTAAGCAGTCTAGAGAAGTGTTCTTTCCAGATCCTCAGCACTGACTGTGTGTCTACTACCATATTCCCACTCTCATCTCGGCAGGCTTCCGTTCTAGCCTTGAATCCTTGGGTGGATCGCTTCACCCTCTGATAAAATTTTCAAACATCTGCCCTACCGCTACAACCCTCAATAGACTCTACCGCCCGCTTCTCGTGCTCTCTCTTTTTCCTCCTGAGAAGTCGGCGTTCCTCTTTTCGTTTCAGCCCGTAGAGCTCCCGGGCCACTCCCTCAGCAGCTCTTGTTCGAGTCTGCAGCATTGCCTGGTAGGCCTCGTCCTTAGCTGCATGCGCTAGCCGGCAGTCTTCATCGAACCAGGGGTTTCGTTGTATTCGCCTAGTGAAACCCAGCACATCAGAGGCGGCACTTCTGATGGCTTGTTGACAGTGTTTCCACTGGTCCTCTGCACTTGATGCTGGTGCCGGACCTCTTGAGAGACTAAGAGTTACGTGGTCTGCAAAAGTTCTGGCGGTCTCTTGCGATTTAAGCTTCTCGACATCGAATCTTTTCACAGTATCTGCTCTGCGTTGTCGCGTCATGGATATCCGCATACGTAGTCTAGCTACCACCAGGTAGTGATCCGAGTCAATGTTGGCCCCTCGGAACGTTCGGACGTCCAAGATACTGGAAGCATGTCTCGCGTCTAGCGCAACGTGGTCGATT
Organism: Melangyna quadrimaculata; assembly: GCA_949320155.1. Taxonomy (NCBI): domain Eukaryota; kingdom Metazoa; phylum Arthropoda; class Insecta; order Diptera; family Syrphidae; genus Melangyna; species Melangyna quadrimaculata. The sequence goes on from OX439483.1 coordinate 195,148,274, forward strand.
TGGTTGACGGTTAGTTGATCACGCGACCGCCAAGTCCGCTTGTGTATATTGAGATGTGGGAAGTAGGTGCTTGAGATGATGACATTTCGCCTCGCGGCAAAGTCTGCCAGCATGTGTCCGTTGCCGGAAGTTTCGTCGTGCAGGCTGTGTCCTCCGACTATCGAACCAAAGATGCCCTCCTTTCCGAATCTTGCGTTGAAGTCATCACGAATGATCTTCACGTCGTACTTCGGGCACATATCATACGTTGGTGTTGTCTCCAGGAGATCGTAGAATGCTTCTTTGGTTAAGTCCTCTCTCCTTTCATGGGGGCGTGAACACAGATCAGCGAAATGTTCTTAAATTTGCCTTTGATGCGGATTGTGACCAGGCGCACTTCGGAAGCCCAAGACTTCTTGCTTCAGTCTTCCCCTTATCACAAAACCACAACCAAAGAGCCGCTGACCCTGTTCCTTCAAGCACCCGCCGTAGTAGATGTCACAGGATTTCAGTCTCCGTATGCCCTCTCCATCCCATCGCACTTCCTGGATGGCTGTTACGTCAGCCTTTAGCCTGTCCAGGTTCTCCACTAATTGTTCGGCTGCACGTGTTCTGTATAAGGACAGCACGTTCCACGTGCAGATCCGAAATTCATTGTCCTTGTTTCGTTTGCTGGGGTCGTCAACTTTAAAATCATCCATATCCGAGGCTTGTTGTTGTTTCGGAACAACCTTTTTTTAAGTGGTAGGGAAGTTACCCCGACGCACAACCCCTGACCCGGAGGACCAGACCCTTCGTATAACTCCAAGGGTGGGGAGCCGGATAAACCGCTCCTTATAGGCCTGAGCTACAAATATGTCGTAGTAGCCCATATAAGGTGTTCACTAAGTAGTTCAACCTAACTGGAACTGTAGACGCCACCGTTGATTCCATCTGGAGAAGTCGTCCGCTGCCGCCTCGATGAAAGGAGAAGTGCCTTAGTGGGAACACTCCTCCCCCCTCTCTCGTTGGCTGTCCCCAACAGCTTTCCACGGGGATTTAAACCCCGTCTCCAGCTGAGGTACTAGACACCCGATGTTCACCAATAGGAGGTGAGAGTAGGAGTTGGTAGACAGAGGTTGGTTTTGAGAAAAACCACCGCGGTTGTTAATTCACAAAAAAAAGGAATTAACCCCCGCGGGTTTTAATTCCTTTTTAAATTGGGAATTAACACCCGCGGGGGATAATTACTTTTTCTGACGGGTTTTAGTTCCAATTTAAAATGGAAATAAACCCCATCTGGCAGGCACATAATATGGTATCAGTCGGCCTGCTTTCAAAGTTTTTGCACTAAATAGTACTTTCTTTGGGTGGCCGGCTTCGTGGGTTCAAGGATTTTTACTCTCTTTTTGGGCCCTCTGTCCCGCTCACGCGACTCTGTCGCTCCGCTTAGAGTATGCTCAGTCGCCAGGCAGGTGCCTATGTTTACAGTTGGTCTGCTTTCAAAGTGTTTGTAGTAAACAGTGATTTGGGTAAAAGTATTTAAGAATCAGGTATGTATGAAGTTTGGGTCTTAATCTTAATGCCAATTCCAAATAGCAGAAACACCCGCGGGTCTTAGCACTTTTTTGTATGGGCCTTATTTCCAATTAAAGAAGGAATTAACACCCGTGGGGGTTAGTTCCTTCTTTATTTTGGGAATTTACCCCTGCGGGGGATAATTCCGTGGACGTTAATGCACTGCACCTATGTATGTAGATTTTTATCAAAAACACAAAATGTTAAATCAATTCACAATTTGGAAGCACTGTTTTAAGTTTCACCTATTATTTTGTCATCTGCCATGCGATTTGTCTTTAGTTTGTTTTGCCATTTCATCATGAATGGACTGACACCTCGCTTGAGCAACGCATGGTTCTCTTCGTGAAACGCATCGCACATTTCGTCCATTTTATGGTCGACACATTTTTTGGTTCAATGGCTACGTCAATAAGCAAAACTGCCGAATTTGGAGTGCAGATAATCCTCAAGCTATTGTTGAGACGCCGCCGCGCCGCACTATGGGACCAAATGATGAAATCCATCTCAAAAATGGTTTTGATGAATTTCGTAATTTCAAAAACCTAATGATGGATTTAGATATTAGAAAAGTGGTTCTTTACGACACAATACTTTTTTTTTATCCTGTGTTTTTAAAAGTACCTTAAATGAACTTTAAAGGTGACAGTTCGATATTTTATATCATTTCTTATTATAAGAATTGAATGTTTGAAGTCAATTATTTCGTAAGTTTCTGAACAGACTTAATTAATGTTATACATTTTTGAAAAGCCCAATTCTTCTTCTTTACAAAACCTTAACTTTTGGTACAACTAAACTTAACTGTAAAATAATAAAAAATTATGAGTAAAATGCGTTATTTTTTATTTTGTTTTGTTTTCAATTGAAGTTTTCTCTGTTGCCTCCGGCTTCTTCCGCTAAGATATTGCTTGTTTTGTATTCTAAAAATATTGTTAATTAAGGAAATAAAATAAAATTTTGCGCATATTTGCGCTTTTATGTCGTAGAAGCAAAAACGTATCATGAGAAAAAAAAATAAGTCTTTAAAATAAAACTTCGAATTCTTATAACTTTGGTAATATCGATTGAAAAAAAAAATTGGCACAACTATAGTCACTTTTAAGATATATAAAACTGTGTATTAAAACTAGCGCAACGTGGTCGATTTGGTTGACGGTTAGTTGATCACGCGACCGCCAAGTCCGCTTGTGTATATTGAGATGTGGGAAGTAGGTGCTTGAGATGATGACATTTCGCCTCGCGGCAAAGTCTGCCAGCATGTGTCCGTTGCCGGAAGTTTCGTCGTGCAGGCTGTGTCCTCCGACTATCGAACCAAAGATGCCCTCCTTTCCGAATCTTGCGTTGAAGTCATCACGAATGATCTTCACGTCGTACTTCGGGCACATATCATACGTTGGTGTTGTCTCCAGGAGATCGTAGAATGCTTCTTTGGTTAAGTCCTCTCTCCTTTCATGGGGGCGTGAACACAGATCAGCGAAATGTTCTTAAATTTGCCTTTGATGCGGATTGTGACCAGGCGCACTTCGGAAGCCCAAGACTTCTTGCTTCAGTCTTCCCCTTATCACAAAACCACAACCAAAGAGCCGCTGACCCTGTTCCTTCAAGCACCCGCCGTAGTAGATGTCACAGGATTTCAGTCTCCGTATGCCCTCTCCATCCCATCGCACTTCCTGGATGGCTGTTACGTCAGCCTTTAGCCTGTCCAGGTTCTCCACTAATTGTTCGGCTGCACGTGTTCTGTATAAGGACAGCACGTTCCACGTGCAGATCCGAAATTCATTGTCCTTGTTTCGTTTGCTGGGGTCGTCAACTTTAAAATCATCCATATCCGAGGCTTGTTGTTGTTTCGGAACAACCTTTTTTTAAGTGGTAGGGAAGTTACCCCGACGCACAACCCCTGACCCGGAGGACCAGACCCTTCGTATAACTCCAAGGGTGGGGAGCCGGATAAACCGCTCCTTATAGGCCTGAGCTACAAATATGTCGTAGTAGCCCATATAAGGTGTTCACTAAGTAGTTCAACCTAACTGGAACTGTAGACGCCACCGTTGATTCCATCTGGAGAAGTCGTCCGCTGCCGCCTCGATGAAAGGAGAAGTGCCTTAGTGGGAACACTCCTCCCCCCTCTCTCGTTGGCTGTCCCCAACAGCTTTCCACGGGGATTTAAACCCCGTCTCCAGCTGAGGTACTAGACACCCGATGTTCACCAATAGGAGGTGAGAGTAGGAGTTGGTAGACAGAGGTTGGTTTTGAGAAAAACCACCGCGGTTGTTAATTCACAAAAAAAAGGAATTAACCCCCGCGGGTTTTAATTCCTTTTTAAATTGGGAATTAACACCCGCGGGGGATAATTACTTTTTCTGACGGGTTTTAGTTCCAATTTAAAATGGAAATAAACCCCATCTGGCAGGCACATAATATGGTATCAGTCGGCCTGCTTTCAAAGTTTTTGCACTAAATAGTACTTTCTTTGGGTGGCCGGCTTCGTGGGTTCAAGGATTTTTACTCTCTTTTTGGGCCCTCTGTCCCGCTCACGCGACTCTGTCGCTCCGCTTAGAGTATGCTCAGTCGCCAGGCAGGTGCCTATGTTTACAGTTGGTCTGCTTTCAAAGTGTTTGTAGTAAACAGTGATTTGGGTAAAAGTATTTAAGAATCAGGTATGTATGAAGTTTGGGTCTTAATCTTAATGCCAATTCCAAATAGCAGAAACACCCGCGGGTCTTAGCACTTTTTTGTATGGGCCTTATTTCCAATTAAAGAAGGAATTAACACCCGTGGGGGTTAGTTCCTTCTTTATTTTGGGAATTTACCCCTGCGGGGGATAATTCCGTGGACGTTAATGCACTGCACCTATGTATGTAGATTTTTATCAAAAACACAAAATGTTAAATCAATTCACAATTTGGAAGCACTGTTTTAAGTTTCACCTATTATTTTGTCATCTGCCATGTGATTTGTCTTTAGTTTGTTTTGCCATTTCATCATGAATGGACTGACACCTCGCTTGAGCAACGCATGGTTCTCTTCGTGAAACGCATCGCACATTTCGTCCATTTTATGGTCGACACATTTTTTGGTTCAATGGCTACGTCAATAAGCAAAACTGCCGAATTTGGAGTGCAGATAATCCTCAAGCTATTGTTGAGACGCCGCCGCGCCGCACTATGGGACCAAATGATGAAATCCATCTCAAAAATGGTTTTGATGAATTTCGTAATTTCAAAAACCTAATGATGGATTTAGATATTAGAAAAGTGGTTCTTTACGACACAATACTTTTTTTTTATCCTGTGTTTTTAAAAGTACCTTAAATGAACTTTAAAGGTGACAGTTCGATATTTTATATCATTTCTTATTATAAGAATTGAATGTTTGAAGTCAATTATTTCGTAAGTTTCTGAACAGACTTAATTAATGTTATACATTTTTGAAAAGCCCAATTCTTCTTCTTTACAAAACCTTAACTTTTGGTACAACTAAACTTAACTGTAAAATAATAAAAAATTATGAGTAAAATGCGTTATTTTTTATTTTGTTTTGTTTTCAATTGAAGTTTTCTCTGTTGCCTCCGGCTTCTTCCGCTAAGATATTGCTTGTTTTGTATTCTAAAAATATTGTTAATTAAGGAAATAAAATAAAATTTTGCGCATATTTGCGCTTTTATGTCGTAGAAGCAAAAACGTATCATGAGAAAAAAAAATAAGTCTTTAAAATAAAACTTCGAATTCTTATAACTTTGGTAATATCGATTGAAAAAAAAAATTGGCACAACTATAGTCACTTTTAAGATATATAAAACTGTGTATTAAAAAAATTCTAAGACCGTTGTTTTCTTACTTCTAAATCAAAATTTTAAACCAAATGGTGTATGTCTAGAATACAAAAATATAACTATTTAAAAAATTCTAAACTATAATTTCTTACACACCTATACATACATAGTGCCAAATTTAAAATTTTTTCGTCGGTTATTACCAAATTTATAAAAATTCAAAGATTGATATTTAAAAAAACAATAATTTCCCATTTAAAATTTCCGTCGTCTTAGGGATCATATCAATATTTAAAAAAAATTCATGATTATTATTTTGTTGATCAAAATTTACAAATTTCATTTGTTAGGGCCACCCTAATTATATGTGTTATTCACACAATCAAACAGAAAGGAAGACAATCTGCTTATCTACAAATTAACATTGAAAATAATATTATTGAACAAAGGTATGAATTGTATTCAAATTTAACTGTTATCAAAAGCAGAGAGCTGCATAAAACATGGAAACTGTCTCAACAAGATCAAAAGCAACAACAAAAGTAGTCGAAAAGAGACAGGATTCATAATGTAATGGCTATTGAACTTTTATTCTCATTAAAGCACTTGAAAGAGTTAATTTGTAATGGACGCGACCTGTGTAAATTAATTATAGACGGAAAAAAATATCGTGAAATGGTTGATTATTTGATGGAACATTTAAATTTAACGGAATCCGTCGTTGATATACACCCCTATTGCGATTTGCGATTGTTGATTGATTGTTGATAAATAATGATAGATATTTTGGATTTTTAAGCAATTCACTGAAAATGTGATCAACTATTCATTGATATTTGTCAATTTTTTATAATTCACAACGGTCTGCATTATTCCCAATAACTAAAACTTTTTTCGGTTGGGTGGTTTATTATCGAATTTCAATATTTATTAACTATCAATCAACAATCGCAAATCGCAATAGGGGTGATAGTAATAAAAAGTATTCAAAAATAATTGGTCTCGAAATGTAAGCAACGATGGGATAAAGCCTAGAGAAAACCAGATCGCTTTAAGAGTGAGAACCTATTCTGGCTAAATGATGACTTAAGATTTATACTGGATTCATGTAGCTCCTTGACCTCTTCACATGTGAAAATATATCTGAAGATTGTGGTAGGCCCTCAAAACCTTATGAAGAATGCTCTGAGAATGAGAATACACGAAAATGGAAAAACATGCAATTAATTCAGGAACGTGGAATGGAGTATTATGATGAAGCTTCGTCGTTTATAACTTTCCTTAGAATAATGCAAAAAGATGCAAAAAAAAAATCTGCTTCAAAATCTTTTACGGAAGTCAGATGGTGTATCGTCCTAAACGAAGGAAAAGGCTTTAAGTATCTACATTGAAACTGACCTTTCAAGAACGCAGTCCATTTACTTAAGGAATTTTCTTTCCAATAAGGACTTAGACTATTAAGCTTAATAACAAAATGTGTTCTTTTAAAGGACATTGAATAAGAAAAAATTCAGAAACACATAAAAAGGGAGTAGAAAGAGGCTGAAAAGTGGGCGGAAAAATTACAAATCTCATGCCAAGTTAAAAAAAACTCAGTTAATTTTGTTTGACTTCCTAGGCATGTAAAATAATGATATTTCAAACAGATGGGCGTGGCAGTGGGCGGATTTTATAAAAAGTGCCTTTAAATATTTTCATCGGTGACAAAAGTAAACTGTACCAATTTTATCAAAATCGGTCGAAAAGTTCTTGTTTCAACATGATTTACACATATAGATTGAACAAGATCTACAACTTTTATGTTTTATATTATTTAAAACAAAGAAAATAATATATTTCAAATTAAAATTTTTTCTTTATTTCAATTCTAAGTTATTCAAGTAGGTATACGTGTGCAAAATATTGATAAACAAAGAAGGTATGGATTTTTGAGATGGTTTTGAGCATTTGGTCCCATAGTGTGCCGGCCGCCGCACCACCGTAACATCCAGAAAACTGACAGTTTGTTGTGCTTTATAGATGACTTTTCGTTCCTGAACTGAATCGCCTTGATGTGGGTGAGCTGTGGAGCTTTTGGACCTATGAGTTGGCCTCCAAGATCGTGCGATTTAACAAAGCTTGATTATTTTCTGCGGCGGTATGTGAAGTCGCCAGTCTACACCGATAATCTAGAAACGATTGACAACCGCGTTATTGCCAACATACTTCCCTTAATGCTGCAAAGAATGATCGAAAATCGGTACTCAAGATTGGACAACATCCGAGCCAGCCGCGGTAGCTATAATGTCAGAAATAATTTTTCAAATTAAAATTGGAAAAAATTATCTTTCAAATAAAGTCAATTTTATGGCAATTGTTATCAGTGTTTTATTTAATTTTATAGTTCTATATCTCTAAAAAAAACACCATTTATGCATTATTAAACCTTGAGCATGTAGTTTTACATGCTATACATGCATCACAAATCGTAGTTATAAAATAATCGAGAAATCGAAAAAACAAAACCAAATTTAACAGCTTTCTCCGTTGCCATCCTTATTATTTAACCGAATATGTGTGTAAGAAAATGATTCGATTCTTGTAACTTTAAATTCAAAAGATGCATCAAAATTTAATTTTAAAAAACAATATTAGAAATTTATTGGTGGGAGAGTTAGAGAAAGTAGGCACTGGCCTTGTATGATGCTTGTACAATTGGAATTGGGGTTTAGGCGTTTGATACAACTTTCAAATTTGTATAGTCATTATTATTTTTTATTATTATTAAGAGATGATTTAAGGCAGGAACCCAGCCAAAGAAATCAAAGTACCTAATCTAGGTTCAATGGTCTTAGGCATGACGAACGAAAGCCTTTCTATAAGGACTGGTACCTTCCTATTGTTACTAAACATAGGCATTTTGAAAATCATTAACCCTTATGTTAATTTACAAAAATGTAATCCAATTTAATTGACAATTAGGTAAAAGTAAAAAGTGTAAACTTTTTCTTAAACATCAGGAATGCAATACAAGATGTAGATTCAAAAAGACGTTTTTCTGCTGTCTGGTAGGTATCTCCCAGTGAATATTATATACATGGGTACCTATAGGTATTCCACACAAATATTGTTTATTCTCACTCCACTCAAACAAAAAACCAACTCCCTCTTTTATATAAACCAATCATACTGTTGCACAACAAAAAGACTATCATAATACAAAGCAATGGTGGGCGTTGGCTTAGAATATACATACATTTATCCGAATGACCGGCAACGACGAAAACAATACTCACCGCACTCACAGCACCCACACAACCTTGAAATAAACCTGCTCCTTTTCAGATAGAAGCAGAATAATACACTTGTTTGCAAGGATACACTTTCTTTTGTCACCTCTTTATCGAAGTCGAAGGAAAGGACTCTCTGGAATAATCACGTGTAAATTTTAAGATCCACAAAAAGTAACTCAAAGATAATTCCAGTCTATTTTTTATTTTTTTGCTTTGTGGAAACTTTTGGTTTGGAACTGCATTAATAGTAGTTGTTGTCTGTGCTACTGGAAAAAAATGTTAACTGTAAAAAGGATTGTATCTTAGATATGTGTAATTATTTGCAAGGATTCATGTCAGGATTCAAAACGGTTCATAATTTTTATGGCAGAGTCGACAGTTGGCAGCAAAAATACTTAATATTATAACCTAAAGTTTGTATGGTTGTATGTTTGAATGTATAGGTATAGGTAGGTACCTTTGCAGCTTTGCTAAACGACCATGATTATTAACCATGAAATAACTCAGACATTACCATAATTTGGCGTCAAGTTAGCAGGTATCCCTGTATCTAAATCCAACAATGTGCAATGTTTGCAAATGAATTTGATATTAATTAGCAACTAAGTAATAGGACTTTATATAAAGTATGCTCCTGACAAGTTAGCATTATCACTACAAAAACAAAAATCGTCGCACCTCTTTTTATAAATTAGCCCTAAGTAATACTAACTGCTCAGTCAAGTTAGCACTAACCACCTTAAATAAAATTCTAAAAAATAAGGTGTTCCAATAAATACTATCGTGAATTTGACGTGAAAAAAAATTTTTTTGACCAACCATATTTATTTTATAGATAAATAATAGAAACTGAATAACTTCTTATTCTTATACAAATATAGCTTTATTTAAAACTAACGTTTTCGAGAATATCTTCTCATCTTCAAGTTTTTAAGCAAAATATGAGAAGATATTCTCGAAAACGTTAGTTTTAAATAAAGCTATATTTGTATGAGAATAAGAAGTTATTCAGTTTCTATTAAAGGGTTTTTCAACAGAGACGCTACAAAAGTAGAGCAACAGGGACAGCAAACGACGCCATATTTCTTGCCACTCTTTTGACATTTCTCTTCAGTATGGTTTGCCATTTCACGATGAAAAGATATACGAGCCAACAACGAGTCGAAATTATTAAAATTTACTTCCGAAATTCGTAGTCAGTGGCCTCAACGTAAAGAGCGCTACGTCCAATTTATGGTCGTCATAATCGTCCTAGCAGATCAACAATTGAGTGTCTAGTGGAAGAATTTGAATCCACAGGCACAGTACAAAATGTTCCCGTGCCAGTGAGACAAAGAAGTGCCCGTAGTGTGGAGAATATTGCTGCCGCTAAAGCTTCAGTTGCAGAAAGCCCAACTGTGTCTCTCACATGTCGTTCTCAAGCGTTGGGCATCTCTGTGACGTCGTTGTGGCGAATTTTGCGAAAAGATCTCGGCCTACATCCTTACAAGATAAAATTGACGCAAGAACTGAAGCCGCTGGACCACCAGAAGCGTCGCGTCGTATGTTCGTGAATTGGGCTGAGCAACAACTTGAAAATGATTCGGATTTTCATCGAAAAATCATCTTCAGCGATGAGGCTCATTTCTGGATGAATGGCTTCGTCAATAAACAAAATATGCGGTATTGGTCAGGCAGCAATCCACACGTACTCTATGAGTCATCATTGCATCCCGAAAAAAATACGGTTTGGTGTGGTTTATGGGCCGGCGGCGTCATTGGGCCGTACTTCTTCGGTGGTGATCAAGACCGGCACGTTACTGTGAATGGGGATCGCTACCGTTCAATGATAACCGAATATGTTTGGCCCCAGTTGGATGATATGGACTTGGAGGACATGTGGTTCTAACAGGACGACGCCACAAGCCACACAGCGAATGTCACAATCAATTTATTGGAAACCAAGTTTGGAGAACGTGTTATGTCACGAAATGGTCCAGTCGCTTGGCCACCTCGGTCGTGCGATTTGACGCCGTTAGACTATTTCCTGTGAGGCTACGTCAAGTCTATGGTCTATTCCAACAAGTCAGCGACGATTGATGAACTTCGTACGAATATCGAACGTGAAATTGCAGCAGTATCGGCCGATTTATGCTTGAAAACCATCGAAAATTGGGTTCAGCGTCTGGGCTTCTGCAAGCGTGCCCGTGGTAGCCATGTAAAAGAAATCGAGTTCCATACATAATGGCATCAAACGTACTTTCACAAAAATAAAGAATTTCATTGATATCCAAAACCCTTTTTATTTAAAAAAAAAAAACTTTTGTAGCGCTCTTATTGAAAAACCCGATATTTTTTATCTATAAAAGAACTCATACAGTGCCAAAAAAGTAATTTATTACTATATTTAACTTATTTATTTTCTAAAAAAAACTCCAAAAAACCCCTAGCACATTGATAACTCACTAGAAAACGTTATATTCTATTACTATACCTTTTTGCCTAACATTTTTTCTAGAGGAATTTTTATGGAAAAATGTTCATGTAATCCTAAGTTGTAGACTTAAATAATTTGTCGTGCCCTTTTTTCTAAATAAAATCACCTTTTTTGACAAAACCCCCTAAAACCGAATTTTCTAAATAAATCTAGCGTAGTTGAAAAAATGGTTAACCAGTATTTTGACAATGGACCCTAGTTGAACAAAAAGTGCATAAGACCCTACAGTACCTACTGTTTATCTTTAAAGGAAACGTTTCTTTTATAATTTGTTTTATGAAAAGCTCCCAAAATAAATATCAAGCTTTTGTGATCCCAAAGGTAGCTGCATTTGAGGCCCTTAAACTAATATTAAGGCCACTAGGCCTAGAGCTCTGTTGGAGGCCCTTTTCAATATCCAGAACTTCAGACTTCTCAGGAAAGTCCCGACTTTAACTACGAAATTTTTTCTTATTAAAACCCAGTAACCCAAAAATCAATTCGAAACCAATCCCAATTAACTGTTTTTGGCACCCAATTTTTTTGATCTTTTTACTTACATCCACATCAACCAGTTGGAGGGGACAAATTGGAATTTCCCAACAAGGTCTATACATAATTCAAAATTGCAGCATCAAAAATGGTTTGACATCGAATTCAAATGAGTTGGTCATTTTATTTGGCGTTTGGGATAAGACTCTGGACAATCATGGATAAGTGTCTTTTGCGAAATAGTAATTTTCAGGTCCATTAAAATGTCACTCAGGTAAATCCAGCATAAATGGCTAAATTATTGGAAAAATATTGGTTACGAATTTTTACAAAAACGAGGTAAGAAATTATGAAGTTATTTATTTATTTATTAAAAAAAAACTATAAAACATTGATTGTTATTGTTAAAAAAGTGGTAGGTTAAACATAAACAAAAAAAAAATAGTAGAAAAAGTTTTTGTTTTTGGAAATTTGTTCAAACCAAAAAAAAAAATTCCTGGCATCATCAACAAACTTCAAATTTAAGGAATTTTCAAGTCCAAGTTTGATGGATCGTACCTCGTCTTAGAATTTAATTACAGTTGAAGCGTGCTACAAAATAATTTCTATACATTGAAGTTCGTTTTTCAACGTTTGGAAGTAGCTTTTGGCCATATTTTCAAATGCCTATACAAGACTTTCACAATTGCTTTCAGAGATCATATAGTTGAACAATCCCTTCTGAAAAATGTCCTTCTAAAATCCAAGGCCAGAGATCAGAAGAAAATCTCAACCTTTTGAAAGGTTCTTCAATAACTGTTATTTTTTGACGTTTTTAATGAAGATCACTCAATAACCTTTATCTCAAAAAAACAAAAAAAAAAAAAAAAAAAAAAATAAATCGGTCAAGGTCTGAGAGAAACCTTTATTTTGTTTTGTTTTTAGGTTAGGTTAACCAGTAATCCAGGAAAATTAGACATAAATTCCTACAAAGTTCAGAAAAATTATATACAGGGTTTTTGTTTTTGAATCAGCTTTTTTATGGTGTTATAAATTTTTGAGTAAAAGTACCCATCGATCCTTAAAAAGAGGGGGTCAAAGATCACGAAGCATGGTATTTCGCTTATTTTGATCAAACAAAAATCGTCGACTAATGAAACATGGCGTAAATATTTCAATTTATAATTGAAATTTAGGATCAAAAGCATGCCTACAAATATCTGGGGTGAAAGGGTGTTTTTAAGGCAGAGGGTTGCAGAATGAAGAATGTGGTGTAGATTTATATTGAAAAAAGTTTATAAAATTGTGTCACCGAAATTGTGCAAAAAGGTGATATTTGTCATGATAACGAAGACATGGAGAGGGTAGACGGGTGGTTTTTAAGAAGGGGTCAGTGGGTATTCAAACCACAAAAAATAATTTTGAGGTAACCTACGCATATGGCACATCGTTTTAGGGTATTTTTTGATGCTGAATCTAATTAAAGAAAAATCAATACGCTATATCCACTCTTCATAGAGAAACATTCCCTATCAAATGAAAATAACTATGAGAGCCAAACCAGGCAAATCACTATTTAAATAGAACATGTTTGCGGCTATATATTCGGGATATAAGAACAAATCGCACATCGCGAGCGTTGTGGTTTTGAATGTAGATGTGTATGTGGGAACTCTATTTTACATCACCTTAGAGGTTGAGTACAAGATGCGTTTTTTTTTTTTTTACTAAGTGGTATCCCCAGTAGGCCTTATCCACAGTGACATACCTAATAATATTGATTTATTTTTGTATTTTTTAATTTTGTATTTGTTTTTGTAATTTTGTAATTTTGTATATTTTCATTTTTTTTTTATTTTTGTTGTATTAGTTTGATGGTCCTGGGCTCATCTGCAATTTTATCAATCCGAATTCCCCTTAGTATCAGCCTTAGTATTTTGTAAGCACTGATGCATGGGGATTGGGCTTGGCAGGTTGTGCGGATCAGTACCTTGAGTCACAGTCGAAAGGGCATTTTCGTCTTTAAATTTGATTTTAAGCGAAAAAAGATATAATCTTGGGTCAAACAACCCTAAAAGTTTATTATTAGTAAGACTTAATACCTAAAATAAGAAAGAACAGCTCATATGTATTTATTTTTGAAAAATAAACAGGTTCTCGGCTAATTCGAAATTTTTTGCATTAACCATTTTTGATTTATTTTCAGCGAAAAAGGCTAAAGGCGGACCTTTTGCATTAATTTTTTCGTAAAAATCTCAGCCATTGAGAGATATTTTTGAAAATAAAAAATAAATCTCAACCGATAACCTAAATTTCTTTTTGTTTTAAATAAATCTCAAACCAAAATCTTTTTTAAGGAATGTAGTAGCTCTCTGAGAGAAACCAATTGAAAATAAAGGTTGACAGTTATTTCTGATCTCTTACCAAGGCATTGTTTCTGGTGAGATAAACTGATAGCTGGTATTACAAAGATTTTTTTTTAAATATCTACTTCACTTATCTATGCACTTCCACATAATCGTGATGATCTGTTTGAATAAAACCTCGACATCTGTTTAACAGGTAAAGTTACCAATATCAAAGATAAAGTACCTACCTACCTACCATATTTGGAAACCATAAGTACAAAATGAACTTTATCACATTCAATTCGTTTTGTTACCTTGTTGCTTCTGCTTTTCTAAGCTGACAGAAAATTTTTCCAGTTCAACAGGTGCTTGCTGATTTCCATAGAACTTGGCGCTGGAAGAAACATAACTCAATTCTCTAAAAAAAAAACACTTTTCTCTGTGAGATATAAAGTTTTGCATTTCTTGGTACAAATAAGCCATGAATTGCAATTACCTCCCCCTGACGGCTTTAATAAAATCCAGTATTTTCAATATAGGCAACTTCATATAATCAAACCTTTTTTGCTAATTGTCCTTGACAACTATTATTGCCACACCACACACCGTGCAGACATAAATCCAAAAAAACGTTTCACTCCGTTCATATTTCCTAATTGAGCCCAACAAATTTCCTTTTCTCTTCACCGAAACCCCACAGAATTCACCCGATTCTTAATAAGAAAGCCATTGTCCTATATCCAATTCACCACACCACACAACACCCACCCAGACCCAAGGACTGCAGTAACGACTAGCTTACCTATAGGTAACAAAAACATACACTATCTTGGTATCTTCCTATATCTAACTTCCCCCCTTTTACTTACATTTTATTAAGGGAGCACTCCCTCCTTGCGTTCTATCAAGACGCAAGGAAGGGTAAGAAGAAGGGATGGACACGACGAGCGACGTTTAGAAAAAAAAAAAAATGTTTCTGAGAAAGGAAACAAAACAAAGTCTCGAGAAAAAAGAATTGAACTAAACATTTCAAAAGAAATGTTGGATAAAGAAAAACATTACCCACATACACACATATTATATCAGTATTTTTTTTTTGGTCTAAAGTGGTCGAACGAAAAGAAAAGCAAAAAAGCACGAAGATGCACTAAGAAAAATCAAGACTTACACACATCTATACCTACACCACAACCCTATACTTTTTAACTATAGTAGGTATATGGGCAAAAAGGAGTAAAATCAACATCAAAATAAAAAGCACTGAAGGATAACAAGAAAAATACAGGAAAAAAAATTAAATAGTCTCTGAGGAAAAAATAGGAAAATGGAAAAAGGGAAATAACGGGTTTACATTTTTCTTGCATTTTCCACATAAAGAAATTTATAGATTTATATAGGTAGAAGGCATTTGTACTGTGTGTCACTCTATAGTTTTGTGACAAAAAACCAAGCGAAAGTCTGGATTTTTAAAATTTTATTAAATATCGCTAAACTGCTTAACGGATTTCGAAGAAATTTAACTAACAATAACGAAGATGAAGAAATTCAGAAAATAGAATTACTCCTGTTTTAAGTGGAGTAATTGAATATAATTCAATTTAAAAATCTCAAGCGACCCCAACTCCAAGATGCGTTTTGTCTAGATTTGACAGTATAGGCTAGATGCTGTGAAACCCTTCTAAGAAGCTGTGATTTTTATAACAGAAGGTAAATATTGACCAAAATTTGCGCGTTGGAAGGGTTTGACAGCATCCAACTGATGAGCCTACTGGCAAATCTAGGCGAAACGCATCTTGGAGTTGAAATTCCTTGAGGTTCTTAACTGACTAATATTAAGGCGCACACAGGAATGGTTGCGAGTTGTTAGTCACTAGGTCCTGGTTCTTCATGAGCCGTTGTGCCACCCGATTTTTTTTTTTTTTTATTGTTTTCTTCTAAATTTAAAATCAGTCGATTTAGTGCGATGTAAAATCATTTTTAGTATGATATGATATATGGGGTTATATGTGGTGCCGTATGACAGGTACCGTAAATAACCGTTATTGGTAATTTTTTTATCAAAATATTGACCACATCTTTAATAGTAATTCATAATTTTGTATCAAAATCGTTAGAGCAGTTTTTGAGATAAATTGCTTTTTTCATAATTGTTGCATGGCAGGTACCATTATTTTTTAAGCTAAAAAAAAAATAAATTTCCCCTCGAGGGAATCCCTTCGAAACCTGAAATCCAAAGTTTGAAGAAAATCCCTCGAGGTCGAGGTACATACAGACAAACAGGCAGAATTTCGGAACCCACCTTTTTCGCGTCCTCTTTCATCATAATATTAAGGAAAATTATTATATCGAGATCGATTTTTCTTACGAATTCTCAATTTGCCATTAGTACCTACATCGCAAGTAAAAAGTGGGTTAACTTGACCCAAAAAAGTATTAGTTTTTTTTATTTTTTTTTTTGTTTGTAAATGATGACCAATTAATGGACTACTTTTTGACACCTATCAACTTTTTTTAACCATCCACTTTTTCTGATTTTGGAAAATTGGATGCCAAAAGAACGCTGCCCCGCAGAAAATCGAATTGTTCAAAATTGATTAATAGTAACTTTTGATTGTTATCTGTCTGCATTAAATATTTATTGAACAAAACTTAAAACATTGTTTTTTTTTAAGAAAAGCTGAGGGTACCGTCCCTTCGTGTCGTCAGCAAAATAGTCAAAATAGAATAAATGTGGAAAACGGTCGGGGACAGAGTGGAGCCCTGCGGCGAGCCAGAATTTATTTTGTGAATTTCAGGCTTCATCTAACGAGCTGACAAAAGAAGTGTTATTGAAAGCAAGTGATGGAACTGAAGACGAATATTGTTTCGAATTCGAATGTTTTGTTTTGCAAACAAATAAATATGACCGTTACAGGTCATGCGTGAATTGTATTATTATTTCCTTTTACTCTGATTGCATACACGATACACTTGCTTATTTGTTGTTCCAAGGATTAAGATATATACGGTTACAATAATTTCAAATAAAAGGACATTCCACAATACAAGAAAACTTTCTTACCCACTGTATATGTGCATCGCCACCGGCTTCTGCTGGCTCTTGTGCTGCAAGCAAACCAAGCAAAGGATATGTGTGTGCTCCTAGCCGTTTGCTTGTTGGTTGGAATTGAGAATCGAAAAAATATAGTGAAAAGAAAGCAATCGCAAAATAACAAAATGAAAAAATATAAAAAAAAAAAAAATAAATAAAAAATACAAATGCATGAAAAACCAAGAAAGAACGTTGGGAAAAAATGAAAATAGGAAGGTGAGTCATAGGGTTGGTTGGTGGAGGTTGATATAGGGTGCTCTATGGTAGCGCAGAGTGGTAAGAAAAAAGTGCAAGCATGTATCCTTTCTTGGAAGCATGTTAGGATTTTTTGTGTTGTTTTTTTTTTTTTTGTTAGAGAAACAGTAATATCATTGCATTCACAATCGTCGTCGTCGTCCTTCGGTACGGTTTGTCTCGTCTTCGTGACTCGTCTCTTCGCGAGTGCACCACAACACACCGCACCGCACTGCACATAGGACTGCTCTACCCCCCTTTATATCCTCTCATATACTAAATATATGTATGTAGTATTATTACTAAAAAAAAACAACACGGAAAAATAAATAAAAAAAAAAAACATACAAAACAAACTCACATACAGAAAAAGGAAAATGCACCTTAAGAAAAAATCAATCCTCACTCGGAAACCAGTTTTTCTTGAAAAGGATACGTGTACGTATTGGCGCGCGGACGACGCCTCCAACAAACTGTCATCACCGTTCCATCGAAAATGCAAAAGTCCAAATGCATCGCCGCATCCACCACCTCCTTTGATGGCTAGCCAAAATTCTAAAAGTTCCTAAAATAACAACAACCAAAATACTAGTGATAAAAATGTGAATAAATATATCTCAGCCTCAACCTTTAACGAAAGTTCCTATTTCAAGTGCAAGTTTCAAAATTAAAAATAAAAAAAAAAAATATATATATAAATATTTTAATCTAAAATCTAGTTGAATCCAATATATTTACAAAAGTAGTATAATAGTCTGAAAAACAATATAAATGTATATATGTATGAATGTCTAGTGATAAGTGTATATTCAAATTTATTTAGTGTTAATTGCCACTTGATGGCGCTGTACCAAGGTTAAACTTGGCACACATTTCAAGTGACTCGAGTGGGCTGGTCACAGGGTGGAATAAAAGTTTTTTGCTTAAGCGAAAGTAAAAGTGTTGTTTTGAGTTCGGGGTTTTGTGGAGAAAGTTATTTCTTATTCCAACAACACCCCCACTGCCCTGTCTCACATTGCGCCTATGTAAAAGTGATAAAAGTTTTTTGAGAGAAAATCTATCTGCACCACGATGAAACTCATATGAATAAATTGTTTGTCCTGGACGAGACCGGGACCACCAACAACTTATGGATCGAATGACATCATCTGATGCTGACCGATGCGGCGTTAGTGTTTTTCCAAAAAGGACCAAACGTGTAATCAGTGGTGGGGTTGTCGGGGTGGAGAATAATGATGAGCGCAACAGTTGTCGTTTGGGCTCAATTAGCCCGATTAGTGTCGTCGATGAACAACAAAATGAATTGGATATCAAACCCTTTGCCGGTGGAGCCTCTGTGAGCATGAACAGTAGTAGTACTGGTGGGGGTGGTGGGAATATGGCAAGAGACTACCATACCGGTCAGTCACATCGTTTTTCAGTTGGATTCCATCCGAGCTATTGCCATGGAAAGACAAAGTCACCGTTCCTACTGCCAGCTGAAATTTATAAAAGTTTATTTGCAAGTGCTGTTTTTCAACAGAAACAACAACAACACCAACAGCAGCAGCAGCATGAGGAGGATGATGAAAAAGAGGGTGTT
This sequence comes from Melangyna quadrimaculata, assembly GCA_949320155.1. Classification (NCBI taxonomy): domain Eukaryota; kingdom Metazoa; phylum Arthropoda; class Insecta; order Diptera; family Syrphidae; genus Melangyna; species Melangyna quadrimaculata. The sequence goes on from OX439483.1 coordinate 195,167,038, forward strand.
GCACATTTTCCTAGGAATTTATTATTTTCCTGTCCAGATGTACCCAAGCCAACGGAATCAACTTCAAATAATTTAGAATCAAGAGTTAGTATTTTTGAAAGTTTGATAATATTTTTTTTTTTTTGATTCTAAGAATATAATGACAGCTGATATGGGCGGAGAAGATTCATGAAATATTTTGAAGATGTGCTGAACACAAAACTTAGAAAAAAAAATTGAAAAAATAGTTATATTACTAGGTTTCAGGAGGTTGAATAAAAATGTTTGTTCTTATAACATGTATTGCTCTTGGACAAAAGCTTTAAAGTGGCTGTAAGCATTGTTTACATTAGGACTTTAAAGTCCTTTATAATAAAATTGCATTGTATTGCAGAAGTGTGACAAAATTAAATTGTCCCGCTTCGTTTGTTAATGAATAAGTTTATTGTTACTCTAAAACTTTGGAATGCAATATTATATAAACTTTTATTACCTAAGTTCGTCTGTGAAGTTGGAAGGGCAATTTTCACCTAGAGAAATGGAATGATCTTATAGCTCTTGGTGGGCTAATTTCAAGAAAATTCGTTTAAATTCGAATTTGCTCTTTGGGGAATGTCTTTAACTCTTTGAACAATAAAAGTTCATCATCGCAAAAAAACAACGGTTTTTAAACTTTTGCGTTATTTGTTTGACAATAGAAAATACTTGGCCTATTAGAGAGCCATTATTTTATATCTTATACATTAATGAAGCAACCATTACAATTACCAAAAAATATAACTTTAATTGAAACTGGCAAGCTCAACTTACATAAACAAATATTGCAGCAAAATAATATAAATAAAAAATCAAAAAAAAAAAGTACGTATACGCCCAAGTGTACCATATTGTTTCATTTTATCCTTTTTCTTGGATAAAAAGAATAATAAACATCCGGTTCCACGCAATTTTACTGAGTAACTCATTGAAAATATTTTAAAGAAAACAAAAAAGAACAATTGAAATAAAATGCACGACTGGATCCACGAAAACTGTTTTTTTGATTTGATTTTTTAGTAAAAAGTATTCATAATTTTTTTTTTTTAAATGCAATACTTATTGACTTACTTAGAAGTACCGGGATCAAAAATGTTTTTAAAATCAATCAACCCAAATACGAGAATGCGCTAAAAAATGGACAAACTGGATCGCACAAACTTGCTCTCATAGCTAACAACTTTAACATATCTAGAAATTGATGAGGTACATGCATAACACACATATGTATCGGTCCCATAATATTGTGATATCATAAAAAAAAAGTTTTTAAAACAATTAAAAATAAATAATTTTTATTAAAATAAATAAATCGGGTGGCACAACGGCTCATGAAGAACCAGGGCCTAGTGACTAACAACTCGCAACCATTCCTGTGTGTGCCTTTCGACAGGAATGGAAGGGACCTACAATTTTATGCCGAATCCGAACGGCTAGACGAGAAGCACTTATTCGTGACAAGTGATACTCTTGGAGGATTTGTCAATTCCTCGCAAGAGGCAGTAACCCTGAAAAAAAACTTTTTAGTTTTTAGGTGGACGAGGCTGGGAAGCGATCCCAAACCTCCAGCGTGACAGTCGAACGCACTAACCATTACGCTACGGGCTAATGCTTATAAGTCGAGCTTTCGTAATGTTATTAAGTCGAGTAACAAAATCGAAATTTTGTTTGAATTGATCATTCATGGGCATACCAATTAAAATACGTACACGCCACAGTGTCCAAGCTTCTGCTCACAGCTAAAGACTGCTTAGTCTTTTGCTTGATTACTGTATACATACATACATCTACAAAACTTGTATTATAAAATTAATAATTCAGGTCTTCAACAAAACATTTCAGATAATGTTGTGGGTGACACAGGTTGACAGACTTATACAAACCAAAGAATAAAATAAAAATTAATTATTTTTGTTTTTTCTTTTAATGTCTAGTACAAGTATATTTCTTGGAATTCTACTTAATTTTGTATGACAATTTGATTCTGCGTTCAGAATTTCCCATCACTCCTGCTTGCAAGTTGTTTTTAATACCAATCATTTGAGAACACACGAACATAATTTTTTTGAGATAATTTTTTTATCACGAGCCGCTCCCACCATTTCTTTCAATATCGATTCCAACGTACTTTCCCAAGTATCTTCCTGCCTCATAAGAGATGGCCAGCATCACTAAATTTGGCTGATTTAAAGGGTTAGTGCAATTATTTCGCTTAATATTGGCTTTGGACAAAAAAAAAACTCCCAACAACTTAAGCTTAGTACTCAGTTCAAGTGAAAATGAATTTTCTATATAAAAGTGACATTTATTTCACAACGATGAAATTCATAACGAGAGCTGAGTACCTAAAATGTGGAGCGAAATATGAACCGGTTCAAAATTAATTTCATTTCATAATTTGTATTTCCTAACGTACGACCACTAGGAAAAAATAATAGAGTTGTGGAAAAGTGTGACATTTGTCAATAAATTAAAATAAAAGTTTTTATAATTAAATAAAAAAGCCAAAAGAATTATTTTGGACCTTATGATCGTTTATTTATGAATACTAAGTGCTACCGACAAGCCAAAAACGAGACAATGGGAATTAAAATAGTCTTCTCAAGCATTTCAAGATTCTGTTAAACTGTCATACAAATCAAATTGTTTTTTCATTCAAAGTGAGTACTAAAAATTTTTAGTCCTCAGTTTGCAAATTTTTAATACTCACTTTGAATGAAAAAACTAATTTGATTTATCTGATAGTTTTACAGAATCTTGAAATGCTTGAGAAGACATGCCTATCAAGTTAGCATTACCACTTCAAAATTTCAGGAATCTACTAATTGGATTAATTGTCGTGAATTTGTCGTAAATTTGTCGTGAAATAAAAAAATTTGGCCCGCCTTTTTTTTTTAAATAACCCTGGGTAATGCTAACTTGACAGTCAAGTTAGCATTACCCACCCTCAAAAAAAAATTCTAAAAAAAAATGAAGATGCAGTTAATTGTCGTGAATTTGTCGTAAATTTGTCGTGAAAGAAAAAAATTTGTCCGACCTTTTTTTAAAAAATAACCCTGGGTAATGCTAACTTGAAAAAAAAAAATTTGTCCGACCTTTTTTTTAAAATAACCCTGGGTAATGCTAACTTGACAGTCAAGTTAGCATTACCCACCCTCAAAAAAAAATTCTAAAAAAAAATGAAGATGCAGTTAATTGTCGTGAATTTGTCGTAAATTTGTCGTGAAGAAAAAATTTTGTCCGACCTTTTTTTTAAAAAATAACCCTGGGTAATGCTAACTTGACAGTCAAGTTAGCATTACCCGCCCTCAAAAAAAAATTCTAAAGAAAAAAAAGATGCAAATAATTGTGGTGAATTTGTAGTAAATTTGTCGTGAAACAAAAAATTTTGTACCACTTGTATTTTCTGAGAAAAAATAATAAAAACCCTTACCCTGTAAAATCATATTTTTTTCAATAAATGTAGCACTACCATACCATACAAATTATTTGAGAACGTCTTACGACAATTGTTTTGATAAATTTTTTTTCAAAAAATCTTCTAGGAAAAAAGTTTTGGTATGGTAGTTCTAAATTTATTGAAAAAAATATGATTTTAGAGGGTAAGGGTTTTTTTTATTTTTTCTCAGAAAATACAAGTGGTACAAAATTTTTTGTTTCACGACAAATTTACTACAAATTCACGACAATTATTTGCATCTTTTTTTTTTTTTGGAGGGCGGGTAATGCTAACTTGACTGTCAAGTTAGCATTACCCAGGGTTAATTTAAAAAAAAGGCGCGACAAATTTTTTTCTTTCACGACAAATTTACGACAAAATTACGACAATTGATCCAATTATTAGATTCCTGAAATTTTGAAGTGGTAATGCTAACTTGACAGACATTGAGAAGACTATTTTAATTCAATAGTTTGGTTTTTGGCTTTTCAGTAACACTTAATATTCAAAATTAAACAAACGTAAGATCCAAAATAATTCTCTAGGCTTTTTTATTCAATAATAACAACTTTTATTTTAATTTATTGACAAACGTCACACTTTTCCACACTTCTATTCTTTTTTCCTAGTGGTCGTACGTTAGGAAATGAAAATTATGAAATGGAATTAATTTTGAACCGGTTCATATTTCGCTCTCACATTTGGGTACTCAGCTCTCGTTATGAATTTCATCGCTGTGAAATAAGTGTGACTTTTATAAAGAAATTTCATTTTCACTTGAACCGAGTACTAGGCTTAATAAGCTTGAAAAAACTTAAATTTTTTCGTCAGATTTATAGTTTTGTCACAAAATCGTTTGAAATTCAAAAATTGAAGTTTCTGAAAGCTCATATCTTTTTATTTAATCTAAATTTCAAAAAAAAAGGAATTTTACTGCACTGAAAAAATAAATAGAATCGGTTTTCAGGGAACATCCGTGGTGGTGTGGAACAGAGTTACTACCGTGAAAAAACAGCATTGAAAATTCATCGACAAAAGACTATGGCTGACCAATTAATGAACTTATTTGACTTTTTATTGAGATTTGGTTTACTTATTTTTAAGTTATTGACCAATTTTTTAAATAACTAAAGCTATTTGGAGATTTGAAGATGTATCTCCTTCTGCTGTTTGGGTCGTATTATGGTTTGTTAATGAAACACCACGTTTCGAATGTCGTCTTCAGGGGATCTTTTATTTAAAAAAAAAAATAAATTGTTTGCTTTCAGATGTTGTGGTTTTTGTTCCAAAAATGAGGTCTTAAAAGTCTTATATAACTTACTATAAATTGATGATCTTGAACTTTGCATACAATGTGTCCGCTGAAGTTTGAAAAACCCACCAAAGCCGTAATACTTGTTCGATTATACAAAACTAAACGGCAATCGTTTCGTCCCGGCAAGATCTTATGCCTATATTTTTATTTTTTGTTTTTCGTTTTGTCTTAAAAAAAAGTTATGGCCAAAAGATTCAAAAACAACCAAAAAATAACTAAAAAAACTTTGGAATTCATTCACCACTGTAATTTTCCCCGCATTTTCGTAAAAATTACGGCAATCGCTTTGTCTCAGCAAAATCTAGTGAATATATATTTTTTTTTTTTTTTTTTTATTTGTCTTTAAAAAAAAGTTATGGCCAAAAGATTTCTTAAATTTTATATAATAAAAATCTCGTGTCACGGTGTTTGTTATAGAACTCCTCCGAAACGGCTCGTCCGATTTTAATGGAATTTGGCTTGTTTAATTGGTAGGTATGAGAATCGGTTTTAAAGTATACTTCATACCGATAGGTGATTAGGGTGACCTTTTCCAGAAAAATTTTTATTTTAGTTTTTTGACGAAAATTGTTTTTTGATTTTTTTTTTGGATTTGAAATCCAAAAGTATTAACAACCCAAAAATGTTAACCTCCTACACTAACCACCCATTTTTAATAGCGAATTTAGCATTTTTGTATGAACAATATTCAAATAATTTAACAAACAAAACGAAATTATTTATGTTGTTGAATGACAGATGTCACTACGTCCAACCCATCGAACTAATTCATTGACGTGAAGTGTCGCGTCACTTTCACATTTATTTTCTGTCGTAGACTCGGCTCAGGTGCTTTGTGATAATTGATACTTATTATCAAGAAATTCCATCTGCGTAAGGTGTTTGTCACATGTGACAATCACACTTTTGTGACTATTTCCTGTGACAGCTATTATGCTATCAGTTTCATATAATCAAGTCAAAATATTGTTTGAATAAATTTATATTACACAAAAAACAATATTTTTATTTCAAAAATGTTCTTATAAAGATCGCAGGAATTTAGCCAACAAATTATTGGTCCCACAGGAATTGGGCCAGTTAAATATTGAGCCAACAGAACCATAGCAAATATCCAAGACTATTGAATTGGCGCAGAACAACGTTTTGCCGGCTTTTTTGACACTGGATTTGTTGACACTCAATAATTGCTCTTGATTTTTCTAATTAAAGATAAAAAATATATTACTTATTTTACTTTACATTTAACTTTTAAGAGATCTAACAATGAATATTTTTATGAAATATACTGAATTGAGAAAATAAATGGTTGGATTGGTTTTTTTATCGGCAGTCATCGTCTAGACTCTAGAGCACTCAATTCCTTTTTCATAGATCCCAATTAGGAGTCTATCCTCAACGGCGAATAAGTTGTGTACACTGTCATCGTACTTGAAATAACTGGCCCGTAACAGCTGCATCCAAAATCAGTGCCGAAAAATTCTTAGAACTAAACTGCGACACACTCAACGACGAGATACACCATGAAACGCTTGATTCCACCGATATGTAAGTGCTCACGACCGATATAGTTCATCGAAATTTTTCTTCTCAATAGAACACAAGTTTGTGTATCCATCGAATGACAATGCGCACCGTCATTGCCGACAGCTTAAACGTCAAACTCACTTTCGTTCAAATGGTTTCATTCGTTCTATTTAATCGATAAACGATCGTTCTTGATAACATTCGATCAATTTTATCGATCGTTTAAATATTCAAACACACATACAATACATTCGTGATATCTTACTAAGCAACTAAAATATTCACTATAAATAATTTATATGGCAGAACCACGTTTGCCGGGGCAGCTAGTTTTATATAAAAAACTAAAAAAATATCGGCACTAGTTTTTTCCGAGACGATTACGAAAATGGCGGTGATTTTTACGAAAATGGGGCGAAAGTATTTTTAGTTAATTTGTTGGTGTTTTTTTAATCTTTTGGCTATCACTTTTTTTTACAGACAAATATAAAAATAAAGAACATACGGGCACTAGATTTTGCCGAGACGAAGCGACTGCCTTAATTTTTACGAAAATGCGGTGATTATTACAGTGTTGATGGTGACGAAGGTCAAATTTTTTTTATAGTTAATTTTTTGGTATTTTTTGAATCTTTTGTCCATAACTTTTTTTTAAGACAAATAAATAAAAATATCGGCACTTTATCTTGCCAAGACGAAGAAATTGCCATTTAGTTTTGTAAAATCGAACAAGTGTTATACGCCTTTAGTGGTTGTTCAAACTTCAGTGGACACATTGTCTGCAAAGTTCAGGATCATATATATAAATTGATCTTTTATGAGATTTAAATAACTTTTTAGATAGTATATTTTTTGTTCGATTATCCCAAAAATAACATCAATTGCTGACGAATTTCTGAAGCTCTTTGAACTTTTTTGACCAATTACAGAGACATCGCAACTCACAAAAAAAAAATTATTACAGGTACCTGTTAGATGGCATACATTTTTGTGAATAACTTATATTATGAGGTGCCTTTCCAAAAACCTACAAATTGGTTACTTGAAACTCCCTATTTATTGCAGATACTGTAGAAGGTTTAACAAAACTCGCTACAGTGATAGACGCGAACTAATTCCAACTTACGCGAAGGGGAGCATACTATTTTTCAGACTTAATTTTATAAATTTGATTAAAACCTGTCGATGTTATCTTTTTTTTATTTTGATTGAAAAATTCTATATTATTATTTCCAATAATTGTGTTTTAAGAGTTTAGAGGGGTATTTATTCGAATTTTACCTTTAATTAAAAATAATATTAATATGGTAAATGATGTGCAAACACATTATGTATTGATCTTATTATAACACCTGCGTTAATCAAATTTCAACAGATAGGTATAACTTATGCGTGACGCTCAACCAGACATTTATTAGTGTTATTTTTCTATTGCTTCCTTCTGTATTTTGTACAACTGATGCTTTATCTGGAGACAATATGGTATGGGTATCTTAAATTTACACCTTGACTGTCTAAACTTTTAACCAACACTTCGAAGATTTATAGTTTCAATTCTATGAAAATAAATAGAACAACCAACTATTACACAAATAAATACAAACATTATTTCCCTTGTTTTGCAGAAACCTTCAAATTTTGGCTGGCCCTCCGACAACAACATCCTCGGCTCCTCTGCCCCCTCACCAAGTGTTCTAGAAAATCAAATTAACTCAGCCCCCCAACAGCATCACAACAGCCATCATTCTGTTGTTATTATAGGCGATAATAACAACCAAGAACAAGTGCTCTCATCAACATCATCGAAGACTCACCTTTCGTCAGCTGAAGGAACACAACAGCAACAACAACCACCGCCCCCGCCCCCACAACCATCACAACCAACATCATCGCCACCGTCTGTCCCATCACAACTCACAGGAATTGGTTCACCCAACAACCGAATAACACCATCTAGCAACAGTATGCCAATCGGTGGGGTACAAGGCCAAAATCCAGCTCAGGGCCTAGTACATTGGATGAGTGCAGTTATGGCTGAACATATGACAGGGCAAACTCATCACGATCCAACGGGTGCAGTTGGAATGCACTACATGTGGAATGGCAATGTCGATGTAAGTATAAATTTATTCGTACAATTCTTTAAGAAAAAGCCTCGAAATAGCATCCATGTTCGGTTCGGCGCTCGGTGAAAATATAACTTGATGTACTTTCGCCTCTTTGAGGATTTGTTATAGATCATACGACATTATCCAATGCGCAGTGTCTAATAAATTTTTTTTGTCGCTGCTTTGGTCACGCTTCCTTCTCTTCTCTGGTAAGGAAAAATTGTTACAAAGATTCTTTCCCGGCGTTATTTTTATTTTTGTGTGGCGTTTTTTTTTTTCTTGTTAACTAAAGCTTTAAAGCTTGTCTATGAAATAAGGACAGAGGAGGCTGGCGGATGATATTCTTTTTTTTTTTTCTACCTTTTTATTGCCCTTTTCGTCAATGGAAAGAGATTAGTATTTACGGGAAAATTGATTTAAATGAATGGCCACATTATGTAAATCATTATGGATTCGCTTTTTTTGTTGCTGTTATTGGCACAGTTGGATGAACCATTGGACACCCAAAGGAGTCCTTTGAAAATTTTAAACCGCTTGTTATGAAGGTTTTTTTTTCTTTAAACTCTCCTGAACATTTTTTCCTGGTTATTCTGGATTAATATAGCAAAAAAAAAATAGTGAGTTGATTGAAAAATCAATAGAACCAGACAAGGGAAAAAAATTAAACAAGCAAAACAAAGCACTACAGGGATACCTACACAAAAAAAAGGATAAACTGCACACACATAATTTTTTTTGTCCTTTTCTATGCAATTGTGGAGCTTTTTTTTTAATTTTATTTTTGAAAACTTTTTTTTGGTTAGCTTCCGATGTATTATATTTTTTTTCCCTATGTATTTACTACAAGTATGAATAGAATGAGGAAAAATTTAACTCCCATATTTGACTATTATACACATTGAGTGACATAATGGTCAGGGTTTAGGATGGCGGCAGATGAATAGCATTTTATTGACACGGTGAACTGGTGAATAGTTCCTTTGTTCTTCTTGTATATAAGGAGTTATTTCTCCCGCCTAAATGCAAAAAGGATAATGCTATTTTCTTTGTTGGAATTTCTTTTTGTACCTTCAATTAGCTTCATTTAGATAGGTAGTGGTGTGTTTTATGTTTTTCACAAAATTTGTTATTACATTTTATGAGCAAATAGAATACTATCTTGTGATTTTTTAATAAATTTATTTGGATTCTATAAGCAAATAGAATACTATCTTGTGATTTTTTAATAAATTTCTTTGGAATGCTTAATTTTCTAGCTTAAATTCAATCGATTTTTTGTTTCCAAATCTTAACGAAAAGGATACAGACACATTTTCATCATGACCAGTGATTCTCTAGGAGATGATTCAAGAAGCAAACAATGTGTGTCAAAAAAAAATTAAATGCCATCACAACAAAAATTATAGTTTAATGGTTAAAACAGATTTGCAGCAGGACTGCACGCATCGATGCATATACATAACTGCACCCAAACCACGTCATTGTTTATGAAGCAAAAGTTTAAATTGCCTCTCTTCTATGAAATTTTTCGGAAACTTCCAACAACTTGTATACACAAATGTGGTTTGACATTTCAACTTTATTAAAATAGCCTGGTCTTGTAGATACGACTATTAGAAGCTATGTAAGTTATCAATTTTTTAAGATAATAAAATCGTTTTTTTGACGATTTTTAAAATGTTTGTATATTAAAAATCAATTTTGGTGGATAACTATTAACATTGAGCTTGTACACACTTCTGGAACAACCTCAGTGTTAAGTTATCACCAATCTAGGTGGCGCCCTTATTTGCATCTAGAACAAGAACCAGTGATATTATATACAAGAACCATTAGCTCGTTAAGGTAGACTATTTCCCCCTTAATGTAGACTATTTGTGGAAATAGTGGGGAATTAGTCTAACTTAAGGATCAAATGGATTTTGTAATGATTATCACTAGTTTTTGTTCTAGATACAAATAAGGGCTCCACCTAGATTGGTGATAACTTAACACTGAGGTGGTTCCTCTATGTGTATAAGCTCAATGATGCTATTAATAAAGTGTCCCCATTGTTTTTGCTGTTGCATTCAACCATTGAGTTTATACACATAGAGGAACCACGTCAGAGTTAAGATATCACCAATCTAGGTAGCGCCTTTATTTGTATTTAGAACAGGAACCAGTGATAATCCATACAAGAACCATTTGCTCCTTTAGATAGACTATTTCCACCTTAAGGTATACTATTTGTGGAAATAGTGAGGAAATAGTCTACCTTAGGGAGTAATTGGTTCCAGTATTAATTATCACTGGTTCTTGTTCTAGGTGCAAATAAGGGTGCCACCTAGATTGGTGATATCTTAACTCTGACGTTGTTCCTCTATGTGTATAAACTCAATGATTCAGGAGTTTTAGGGAAACAACATTTGTTCAATATTGCATTTCAATATTGTGAAATTTTACATAACTCTTCAGGATTTAAAAAAAAGTGCACCGCAAATTTGAGTGTGAATCAATCTGCCCTCTAATATGACAATTTGCCTCTTCTCAAAAGTTTCACACATAGAGGTAGCCTGATATATCACCTTTCTCCAAACTCTTTAGTTTTAAAGATAGCCTTTAGTTGAAGTTTACTTTTGAAATGCAATTAATTAAAATTGTGTTGAGGGATTTTGGGACCGCTTATCAATTTAGCCGTGGCCACCATCTTGAATTTAAGATTTATTCTTTTTTTTTTTTAATAACTCACCGATTTTTAACTTTTGAAAAAAAAAATAATGTTATTTTTCTACAATTTTGGTGATACTAATAGTTTTTTGTCTATAGTTGATACATTTGGAATTAATCGGGACAATATCATTAAAATAAGTACTAAGTACCTATTAACGAAGAGAAAGTAGGCACTTTAACTTAGGTTGCGGAAAATTTTAATGAATTCTTATAATGGGGTTGAACACAATTACTTTTGTCTGTGTAGGAGGGTAACTTATGTCCATCTTTTTAGATAGGAGCAGGAGTACTTTTCTAAAATAAAATTCCTGCAAACAAACTGCAACACCAAAAATAAATAACCATGACATTTTTGGAAGAACAGACTCCTTCTGTTCTTCAATATTTGTTTATACATAATAAGTTATTTCTATAAACAGTTAAAAAAAAAATTCAAATTCAAAATTATGTGGTACAAGACAAAGAACATTTATATGGACTTGTACCACATCCATACCGAAAGGGTTAAATTCAAGATGACCAAGACTAGATTTCTATAATTTCCAACCCCACCCCAAATAATAAAATATAAAAACAAAATAATAGAAAATTCATTTTTGGTGTCCCATTCTATTCATACCGCATGGCGTCAGTGTTTTTAAAAAAATGTTATAAATTAATTTATTGGTATCCCATTTTATTCATACGGCGAAAACAGAGAATTGGTGCGTCTCTAGTGCAATTGGAGCCAGAACCTTACAGTAAGAGAAGTGACCGTAGGTTTACCTATTTCAACGCGGCTGTTAAGAATAAAACTCACAACTGGATCGCACGAACTTGCTCTTATAGTCAACAATTAGAATGTAGCTACACAATGACGATGCAGCTTAATGGTTTAATAATGTTATGTTAAAAACGATATTAAAATAACATTTTAAGATTTAATACAAAATTGTATGCACATCAGCAGCTATAGTAGTTTGACTAATGAGAAAGTCGAAAATATGAAAAGTGGTTCTATGATGGGAAGAAGGTATACGCTAATAAGACTGCAATATAAAATATTTTTTTATGTAAAGGTAAATTGCACTAATATAATATCACAGAACATCTTTTTATCAAAATTATTCGAGTTGTTTTCGAGAAAAATAAAACAGCTATTAATGGTTTCTTAACATTTAATTTGAAGGTACCGTTATTTATATTTATATTTAGCGCGCGCTAAAGGCGTTATGACTACCCTTAAAGTGTTGTACACAGCACGAGCGGTTAAGCAGGTTGGAGGGAATTAAAAAGGAGAAACCGATGAACACTGGCTTTAAATGTCTGTAGATCATAATAGGAGGGGAAAATTGAGCTGGGTAGAGCATTCCACATTCGTGTTGTGCGATTCAAGAAAGAGTCTCTGTACTTAACAGTACGTCCGTCCCAAAAGAATATACTGGAAGAAATTCAGTCAAGTTGTAAAATCTAAACTGGGCAATATACCGAACCTATGTCCGGACTCGGTGATAGATCTTGAGTCAAAGGTGAAATCCTTTGAGGCATCAATGAGCACTGCTTTAAAGATCTCCTGTCCAATAAAATATAGCCGCAAAACACTACCCCCTTGGTGGAATGAAGACCTATCTAATCTAAGGAAAATGACTAGAACAATCTTTAATATCTGCCACAAACATAAGTTTTATCAACCCTATAAAGACTGTCTCAAGGTTAACAAGCGAGCTCTCGCATCAGCCAAGCAAAAAGAATGGAGAGAATTCTGTCAGTCAATTGAAAATATAAAAGATTCCGCAAGGCTCGGTAAAATTCTTTCTAAGGAACAGTGTAATCCATCATTTTTGAAAAAGCCTGATGGTTCCTGGACAGTCTCTCCAGCTGAGTCTTTGGAGCAACGGGCTGCGAGAACAGTATGTTAGCTACGCTGGAACCTTGGGACATGTCTTCAGCTCGAATAGAGCATATCAATACCGTTATAACAAAAGAAAAAATTGCCTGGGCAATTAATACATTCTCACCGTATATGTCTCCAGGCCTGGACGGCATACTGCCAATTATGCTCCAGAAACTGCAAGAGATAGCAGTTCCCTGGCTGGAAACAATTTTTAAAAGATGTTTATCTCTTAACTATGTTCCCGAGTCCTGGAGACATGTAAGAGTGGTTTTTATCCCGAAAGTCGCTAGGCGGGGGCATGAATCTGCGAAGGATTTCCATCCAATTAGTCTAACCCCTTTTTTGCTTAAAACCTTAGAGCGCATCCTCGACATCCATATTAGAGACACCCTGGATAGATGTCCACTTGAAAACTCTCAACACGCATACCTTAAAGGCAAATCCACTGAAACGTCCCTGCATGAGGTAGTGCGCACTATTGAGAAAACTATAAGCTATAAAGACTATACTCTTGCCAATTTCTAGAATCCATTCTAGAGTCTTTAGTTGATTTTGGTGTAGAAGACTACATAAGGGAATGGATAATATCCATGCTCAGAGACAGACGCATTCAAGCTACGTTAGGTTATACAAACTCAACCAAACATGTAAGTAGAAGTACATCCCAGGGTGGGGTTCTGTCCCCTCTTCTATGGCTTTTAGTCATGAATAAAATTCTTATTAAGTTGGAAAGATGTGGAGTAAAGGCGGTGGCATATGCTGATGATTTGGTGATATAAGTGTCGGGGAAGTTTACTCCTGTGTTAAGTGAGATCACGGAAATGGCTTTAAGGAAGGTCAGCAACTGGGCCACGAGCTGTGGACTAAGAGTTAACCAAAGCAAAACTGAACTGATGCTATTTACTACCAAGACTAAGATATACCCCTTTACTCTACCCCGACTCAACGGCCAAACACTCTCACTCTCCTCTAAAGCTAAATATTTAGGTGTTATTCTCGACCCCAAATTAAATTGGAAGTTGAACATCGAAGAAAGGGTCAAGAAGGCCTGCATAGCATTCTATGCCTGTAGTAAAACTTTTGGTAAAAAGTGGGGGCTTCAGTCAAAGATGATCCTCTGGACGAACACAGCCGTGGTACGACCGATCCTCACATACGGTTCGATTGTATGGTGGCCTGCACTTAACAAAAAATATAACATCGATAGACTTAGGAAGGTTCAAAGAACTGCTAGCATTGGCAAGACAGGGGCTATAAGTTCCTGCCCGACTGATGCCTTTAGCGTTTTTCTGCACCTTCTACCACTTGATTTACATATTAAATATCTAGTAGGTATCTTGCAGCGCTTTAAGACTTAAAGAATCAAACTCTTGGTTTGCCAAGCCCTATGGCCACAGCAATATCACAGACTTGATTCCAATGGAAATGTTTTCGACTCCCACTGACTACTGCACCCCTACAATGCGTATCAGTAAGGATTTCAAAGTTAAATTTCCATCCAGGAAGGATTGGAATGATAACGTCGTGAAGAAAGATTTCGACACAACTATCTTTACTGATGGCTCAAAGATAAAGTGTGGCGTTGGTGCAGGAATCTTCTCTGAGTCTCTAAATGTATCTAGGTCCTTTCGGCTACCTGACTTTGCTAGCGTCTTTCAAGCTGAATTGCTGGCAATCAGGGAAGCTTGCAAGTTACTAAAAGCAGATCCAAACTAAAACCGTAATGCAGCTGTTATTACAGACAGTCAAGCGGCTGTTAAAGCCATTAATTCAGGTACAGCATCCCCCAAACTGGTCCAGCAATGCCGGGATGAGCTTGCGGGTCTGAACACTGACCTCAATGTCACTCTTATCTGGGTCCCGGGTCACAGTGTCATTAAGGGCAATGAACGGGCTGACGAGCTGGCCAGGCAAGGTACAGCCCTTCATGGCTCACTTGCGGAAAGAGTCAACATTCCGCTTGGAGTTATGAAGGCAACATTCTCTCAATTTATCTTACTAAAGCAAACCGTAGGTGGAGCAGTTTATCAAACTGTATTATATCTAGGAAGATTTGGCCCACCTATGACAAGAACCGAACAATTGATCTAATACGCAGACCCAGGCAAGACATAGCCAGGATAGTTGCAACCTGTAGCGGACACTGGCCAATAGGAGAGCATGCAGCTAAGCTGGGCATACCTCACAATACTCACTGTCGGAGCTGTGAGGACCAGCAGGAAAAGGAAACAGTAGTTCATTTCCTCTGCAAATGCCCTGCTCTGGCCAAAGCTAGAAAACAGTCACTCGGAAGAGCATTCTTTGACGACATTAAAGAACTTTCTGAAATGAAGATCAAAGACTTGATTTCTTTTCTCAACGCGACGAAATGGCTCTAGGACAAATTTCGGCTACTTCTGCATATACCTTCCGTCGATTCCCTATGATCACAAGATAGTGGACTAGGGTTCTGGTGGGGGTTTGTGGTGCACAGCGGCCGGATGATCATCCAATCAGATCAGTGGACGCTCCAGTGCCAGCCAACGAACTTCCTAGTGGGCTAACTCTGGATGGTGCGGGTGCGGGTGCTGATCTGGTTGAGTGAGTGATCCACTTTCTGACGATTGTGCTAAAAGCTACAACAAAATCCTATTCTAAACTCATATCCTGAGGATATGCCCATATTCTCTCTCTTCAATTCCATCCACAGGTTCAAACGAGTTATGGTATCAAAACGGCGCACTTCAGCGCTAATTGGGCTAGACTGCCCGTGGCCGCCATTTCTACCTACCTACCTAACAGTACGTCCGAAGTTGGGCTCAAGGGTAAACTGATGGGCATTCTTAGAGGCATTACGGTTAAATTGTTTAAGGGGAGGAATGCAACTGGCTATTTCACTATAGCACTGTGTGTTAAAATAACGGTGAAATAACGAAAGACATGAAACATTTCGACGGTGTTCCAGAGATGTAAACGTTTCCGTTATAGTTCTTTCACCAATCATTTTAAGAGCTCTCTTTTGAATTAAGAAATATGATTTTTTCAAATGTTCTATAAATAATAAGTAATTTTAGATAGATAGATAGATAGATTAGGTTTTATTTCTATAAATTATGATATTCACATATGTACATATTTAACAATAATAAAGCATGGCTATTTGCCGTCTGCCTGATTGACAACTTTCTCTTAACTTATATTTATACAATTCTTTAATTTTAAAAATTTCCTTTTATGATATTGTTTCTATAAGATAATGCTATTTTACAATATTTGTAGAGTATAGGAACTTCAATTTCATTAAGATGATGTATCATAAGCTCTTCTGATAGAAAATCACACCCAAAGATATGTCTTCTTGTTTCTCGAAGCACAGGACATCTACCCAAAAAATGAAAAATGTTCTCTCTTTCGCCCATATTACACAATTCACACAGCAAGGGCAACTCTTCCCGATGCGGAATGAAGTTGAGATTTAGGAGTTCACCTCTTAATCTAAATATCATTGATATTTGATCTATCGTGTAGTCATCACGGAAGTAATTGTTATGGTTTAGGTTGTAGTTCAGCTTACTATATGCATTTCTGTAGGTGGATTCTTCTGCTTCGGCTGCAAACTCCCATCTTAATCGATCATCTATAATAGAAATCAGCTGATACAGAGAGGGTTTCCACATTAAGTACTCATCCGGTGCAAGATATATATTAGCTTCTTCTGTTAGCTCTATCCAATCTCTAAACCAACTCGATTGACTATTTATCGCCTGAAGTGCTGCCTTTTTAGGGAGACGCCTATCAGATATTTTGAGAACATTACATATGTAGTCAACTTGCAACTTAAGAGTTTTAATAAATAGAGGCGATATACCAGTTACCAGCATAAGCATATAGCTCGGAGCATTAGGTGTTAGTCGAAATATCCTTTTGATATTAAATCGTAGAAGTTTTTCTGCAGTTTCATATTTCTTACTACCCCACACTTGAGCTGCATACATCAATGTTGACTCAGCTACCGATTCAAATACTTTGTATTTACTGCTGTGGGCTATGTGTTTATTGTTAAAGATGTTTCTCCAAGCAATATTAATTATATTTTTGGCTTTTTGTAATTTTTCGGTGAGATGTCTTTCCATGCTGTTATTTTTTGTGATACAGATCCCTAAATATTTGTATTCATTAACTACTTCGATCCTCTCATTGTTGAATGTCCACCGCTCTTGCCCACTTACTCTTCCTCCACCTTTTCGAAAAACCATAACCTTCGACTTCTCTAGACTGACAACTAATTTCAACGTTCTGCAATAATCACTAAGTTTATTAATCATTAGTTGCAGCGATTGGGGTGAGTACGCAAACAAAACTATGTCATCAGCAAAAAGAAGGGCCTTGATGAGAGTTCCAGCATATTCCACTCCTCCCGGCAAACAATCGGTGATATCGTCGATAAATAGTGCAAATAAGCTTGGACTTAACATACAACCTTGCCTTACACCTGTCCTAGTTTCAAACCATTGCGAAGAGTTTTCTCCATCCCATACAGCTGCTTTGGTATCCATATAGATGTTTTGCAGTACACGTCCAAACTTATATGACATTCCCATTCTAAACAACTTGTACATGAATGCATTTCGGTCTATTGTATCGAAGGCTGCCTTAAAATCAACGAAAAAAACATATAGTTTCTTGTTGCGGTCTAAAAAGAAATCAGCTATACTACGTAGGACAAAAATGTTGTCTACGGTGGAATATCCTTGTCTGAACCCTGCTAGAAATTCCTTCAATAGCTTGGATGAGTCAATCCACGTTCTAAGTCGACTTTGCAAAACCGAAGTAAATATTTTGTAGGATGCATTCAAGAAGGAAATTCCTCTATAGTTTGCAGGGTCCATTGTACTATTGTACTACCTTTTTTGTGGATGGGAAAAATTAGAGCTTCCTTAAATTCCTGTGGTATTATTCCGTGATCCATTATGTTGTTAAATATGGCCGTTATCTTGTTGATCAACTCGTCCGACCCATACTTGTAGAATTCCGAAGGTATTCTATCAGACCCAGCAGCCTTACCATCATTGAGCCCTTTTATGGATGCATTTACCTCATCCCTCTGGATTGTTCCGTCTAAAAGTTCCTCGCTAAAAGCTGCTTGTGCAGATTGTACCATATCACCGCTCGGAGACAAGTTATTGAGATGTTCGAAATAATGCATTTTTAAAGTTTCACAATTGAGATTTCTATTAATAACATAAACCTTGCCATTCATTTTTTGGGCTTTCTTCCAGAACTCACTCGTGGTCCTACAACTGACTAGGCTTTTCGCTTCATTTTCGTAGTGAGCTAATTTTTTCTCCTTACACAATGTTTTAAATTTCCGGTTCTGTTGGAGGTAGTTACGTTTCGTAGACTCATCGTTGGCTCGTCTGTAACGCTCAAGCCACGCGTAAGATTGCTTCCTTGCTATCATGCACTCTGAATCAAACCAGGGCTCTTTAAACTCACCACTTCGGCTGTGCTTGCTCAGTCCCGGAGCCGCTTTCCTTATACAATCCGTGATGGTTTCCAGATCACTACTTTCTTGCGTCCTCAGACATATTTCCAATTGATTCCTGTAGGCATTTGCCTTTGAATCTTTCCAATGTAGTTTGGGCATCAATTTAAGGTTCACACTTTCCTCATTTTCAGTTGCTCCAGTGTTAAAATAGATGACAATTGGCATGTGATCTGAAAACGGTACTTGCTCCACCTCAAAATCAGTGATCACGGAATTCCAAATTCCTCCTGCCAGTCCATAATCAATGACAGAACTTCCTTGTTTACCAACAAACGTATATTCGCCGAGTTTATCTCCATCACTGGTACCATTAAGGATTCTGAGTCCAACGGAGTTGCATAACTCAAGTATTTGGTTTCCTTGTCCATTCTTTAATGTATCCTTGGACTGCCTCACTAGACCTCTTCTCTCATTTTCAACTCATTAGTAATTACTTTTAACGAAGATTTAAAAAATTGCCTTTTAGGCTTAACAAATTTCTATGGCAGAAACTGTTACTTTAAGTCAAAAATAAAATCAAAAAAACATGTGGACAAATTACTTAAAAAACATTAGGTACCAAGTTCAAAGGTCTAGGCTGTGGGTGCGAGGATTGTGAGAGCAACTTTTTCACTTTCTCTATCATCGTATTCTTAATTAAAATTAATATTTCGAGTCAATTTTGTTGACGATTCCATAACTTTCCATGTATAGTACAACATTTAAACCTTCCATAAGTAAATATCCTTGATTAACTAATTTTATCAATTTTTGTTTTAGTGTATCCATCGACAACTCACGCATTTTTTTATTTTTCTTAGAATCAAAATTAACGGTACCTACCTGCCTGGAAAATTGTATTCGTTTCCAACCATTTTGAATGAAAAAAAATCCTGATCTACATCCCACTAGAGCCTAAACGATTAAACGGATTTGCTTTAAATTTGCATTTTAATGTGACTCCCTAGACCTACAGGGCAATTATGATGTGATTGCCTAGATGAGAAAGTCGAATTTTTGTTTAAGCTCATCTAGATTGGGTAGCCATACAACGATTTCGGTCTTATCAAGATTTCTCGAAAACGCCTCTAACGATTTTGATTAAACTTTGTACAAGTAATCTATTGAACAGTTCTAATAATACTGCATATCATGTTCTTACCAAAAAGTTATGTACATTTCAGTTGTTAGCTATACGAGAGCAAGTTCATGTGATCCAGTCGTGCATATTTTGTTTAAATCCCTATTGTGTTTTGTTCTTGAGATATACTATGAGACCTGCTAACTTCACTGTGAACCTAGCAGGTCACTCAATTACGCCTAATATTTGATCAACTGCTTATTCGGGAATGCAAACAAAACTGCAAATTACTGCACTCAGCTATGTCCTGCCACAGACGTAGTCCCTCTTATTAAAATGTTCAAAATCAACTCAATCGATAACTACTATTAAATTCTTTTTTGTTTAATTTTCCAAAACCTTTGTGTTTTTCATCCTTTGTTAGTAACAACTGCATATTATACACTATATAAAAACAAAAACTTTCATTGATTTATCGACGTAGTTTAACGCACTATGCACTAGTCAACTTGAGCATATTATTTTGAATTTTTTGAGATTAAATTTGATATATAAAATTTATTTCCAACTATTATCTATTACAGCAATGTGGTCAACATGTGAAAGAAATTGACTACAATGGCTGGCCAACCACAAGAAATCACATGTCAATGAAGCAAGGTTATGAGGTGGGTTTACACTTACCATTTTTAAATTTTGTAGTGACTTCCGAATTCCTTCTTAAAATAATACTCAATACGAATGCGAAAACCTGCGCGTTTCACAAAACAAAATATTTAATCCTTTATTTCTTTTTTTTTTTAATTTTCAGGCGAAAATGAACGACCACCATGGGAACCTCCAAAAAGGTAATGCACCCATTTTTATATATGTATCCTTTTATTTGATTGCCTCACACGAAAAATGTTAGCGGCAAAATAAGTTTCCTCTCGTAATCTTGTATCGCACTGACTATCTGTCTCTATACCTAACATATTAACTCCCACAAATAATTCTCTTTGGATCGGTGTAGACGAACTTATACATAAATACGAATCTCAAAATGTTCCGGCAACATGTTTACATTATGTTGCACTATCGAAAACTATCGGCGACCTCATCTAGATAATGTCATCGCGATTGCGATAAGAATCTACCAACATTCCGGGTATAGCTAAATATACCCCCCCCCATTCTCTGCACGCCGCTACTGATGTGATAACCCCGTATCCCAAAAGCATTACCATTCAACTGCTGTTGTTGTTGTTGGTACCAGGTGGCATGTTGCGTTGTCGTATATAACCATAAAGCCGATGCTACCGATCAGCGATGTCGCGTCGTCTTAGTCTTATAATTTATCCATGCTTTCCGTTTCCACTTTCTCGGTGGCAATATCGTAAGGATTTCCATAAATAAGAGGAATAATTTTCGGAACTCCGGTATACAGTGATATGGTTGTTGCGCCGCCCGCGGCCGCGGGGGTAGTGACGGAGGAGGCAACAATGCGACGACGTTGGCGTCTATACTATATCTCAACACCACAGCTTGAATGATTAACAAGCAAACACATGACGATGCGGTACAATGCTGCAAAAACACAGCCAGCAGAGGCATTCGCCATTGACTCCAAAATCGTTCGGGGAACATGGATGTCTTACATGGTTAAAATGTTGTCAGTTACATGCACGGTCATGTAGTACACTAGCTACTTGTCTCGAGTTAAGATACATCAACTTTTAAACGACCGGCATAGATACCAACAATATGGTCGCTAGCGCCACAACCATCAGCGGTGCGTGGCGGCAGAGGTGGTAATCATTGAATTGATGGTATACAACACTATATGGATATGGAGCCAGACCAACAACAACAACAATAATTAGCTACAAATTCAGATCTAACCATCCGTCCGTCCAGTCCGTCGTCGCGTCGTCGTTGTTAGATGCACCTTTTCCAATTTCTGTGCCGTACTTGTCGATAGTATAACATGAAAGAGACTACTTTCTTGCTACCATCTTTAATCACGCCAGCTATATATATCTAGGAGTAGCAAGTAGGTAATTTACACTAAGCGCCACCCGATCGTCCATTTAGGGTTGCAACAACATGCGACGAGCCTGGTAATGTTATCATTATTACCCGCGATGGACATTAATAAGCTTCAATGCGGCAAAAGAAGGCAAAGTCTATAATAGCATAGTCTTCTATATATAAATATTATGTCGTTGTGGAATCCATAGATTCCATCGACCATCGAGCTAAGCGCCAGTAGCGCAGCAGTGCGGTGGCTTAAAATGCGCGCATTCCTAACCAGTATGTTTCGCTCCTTTTGCGCACGTTTTTTTTTATTTGCAACTTTATCTTTTTCTGTAATTAGGCTTTAACCCGTTCGTTGTTAAACTTGGTTACCCGTGTATTTTTTTATTTTTTTTTTTATCTGCTGGTAATCCTTTTTTAAATTGATTACAATCTGGTTTGGAACTGTATTTGGTTTTGTAATTACCAAGTGCGTGTGGCATTAATCATTTTCAAGATGATCTCGATTTAGGTTTATTGATCATTTAATTAGAATTCTTAACGCATTGTAAATAGAGTAAAATCTAGACGCGGTTTTAGTACATACAAAAGAGTTGATAGTTAATTTTAAAATCAATTATTTCAAATAATATTTCAAGTTAATGCTCTCCGAAACCAACGCGAAACATTCAGTTAAGAGTGACAATTAAAACTTTTGCTGATGGCAACGTTTTTAACAGTTGAACAAGGTGACGGACGTCAGATAGTTTAAATGGCCTGTTCTCGTTTATCGTAATGCTAATTAATTAATTTTTAGTTTTTAGTTTCATTTCGTTGTCGCTCCGAATGGTTCGCATTAGTTTTGGGAAAGCCTTAATTCTTTTGTAAGAAAATAGGCATCACTGGATCGCACAAACTTGCTCTCGTAGCTAACAACTTGAACGTAGCTTAAAATTATCAATGTGTATAAGTGGTTCTATAACATTATAATATCATTAAAAAAGTTTTAAAAACAATTTAATTTTTTTTATTACTAGTTTACTGTAAATTTGTTTTTTTTTTTAAAGCTTAAACAGATAGAGCTAAAAAAAAGTGTGCCATCTGATTTGTTTGATAAATATGAATTTAAGAAAAAAAAAATCAAAAATCGTTAGAGCGGTTGTCTTTAAAATTAATTTTTTATATATAGAAATTCTTGAACATTTTCAAAAATAAAATTTGGTATGCCAACTCTTAGAATTTAATAATTTACAATTTTACATAAAATTTAAAAAATATTCATTGACCCGTTTTCAAGATATTGAATTTTCAAAAAAAAAAAAATTAATATTTTTTTAAAAATCCAAAAATTACTTTTTCAAAAAATTGTATATGCAAAATTGTTAAAATTGTAAGGTACCACTTACATACAAAATTTGGTTGAAATCGGTGTAGCCGTTAACGAGAAATTTGAAAACCAAAAAATCAGTTCAATGACAGGTACCGTTAATAACCGTTACAAACATTTTTTTTTTCTACCAAAATATTTATTTTAGCAATTATAGTAGCTCGTATTTTTTTTTTTTCAAAATCGTTAGAGCCGTTTTTGAAATAAATCAATTTTTGTATATTGGTTGTATGACAGGTACCGTTATTTTTTGAGCTAAACAAAAATTTCAATTTCCCCTCCAGGGAATCCCATAAGAACCTTAAGTCCAAAGTTTGAAGAAAATCGCTTCAGCCGGTTAGGCTGCAGTTCGAGGTACATACAGACAGACAGACAGACAGACAGAATTGCGAGACCCACTTTTTTCGCGTTCTCTATCATCGTAATGTTAGGGAAAATTATTATCTCGAAATTTTTTTTTTGCACGAATCCTAAACTTGCGCACGAATCCTACGTATATCGCAAGTAAAAATAAAAGGTGAATGTAACGTCAGCCTTAATCCCTTTTTTTTTAATTTACAGGACATATTTTCGATGACGGAAGGCTGGATCATCATACGGGCAATGTGCAAGGCAATCAAATGGCAATATATGGACCTAGTGGTCCAGTTCGGACAGCATCATCGAACAGTAATTCACCAGGTGGGGGCGGTGGTGGTGTGGGCATTGGCAATCATGTGCATCATAGTTCGGCAGCATCAGCGTTACTGGTTGTACCACAGCCGATCAATGCAACCAAAATTAGTACGAGTCTTGGGCCTGGCGGAGGTGGTAGTGGGAGGAAATACCAGTGTAAAATGTGTCCACAGGTAAGATTAATTTGCTTTCTAAAAACTCTTGTAAAACAAGCTCAAACTTAAACTTCAGTTAAAATTTTTTTTTCTAAAGTATAATAATTCAGTTTAAGATAAAAAGTTCCTCTTTTCTAAACTTTTGTTATGCAAGTGTCAAAATAATAGGTCCCCTCACTGGGCACTGCAAAACTAAAACTTTTCGGCCTAATGTGCTAAACAGATGTGCAACGTTTTCCATGCAGCGAAATTAATTTACACATGTTCTTATGGGAGCAGATTTACTCAAAGTCTGCATGCAGCGCATCGCTGCACGATATCTCTATTTCTAAATTCGCTGCGCAGCATCATTGCAGTCACAACAGCAAAGAAAAACATCTTAAATAATTGGTATTTTTCATTACTCATATTGACATCACCTGTCGTTCTTTAAAAAAAAATTTGTTTGTCTTGGTGATTTTTTTTTTTGAAGAATCTATGAAGCCAGCGTTGCCGCTCGAAGAAATATTTTGGTGCCACAATTAAAAAATCGAAAATTTCATTTTAGTGCCACGGTAAAAAACACAAGTTATTTTACTTTTTTTTTTTAATCAATATAAAAACTTGGTGAAGTACGTACCTACAACAAAAAAAACACCATTTGAACCATTCGTGTCTTGTCCAGAAATAAAAGTATATGCGCTGCATGCATAGACGCGTGCAGACTTGCTGCACATTTGTTTTAGCAATAAGTAAGCAGTCCTCACTAATATTTCAGCTTCGGTTCGGCTAAATAGAAGTTAATAGAACTTCTATTAAGCCGAACCGTAGCCCGTATCGTAATGGTTAGTGCGTTCAACTGTCACGCTGGAGGTGTGGGTTCGCTTCCCAGCCTCGTCCACCTAAAAACTAAAAAAGTTTTTTTCAGGGCTACTGCCTCTTGCGAGGAATTCACAAATCCTCCAAGAGTATCACTTGTCACGAATGAGTGCTTCTCGTCTAGCCGTTCGGATTCGGCATAAAATTGTAGGTCCCTTCCATTCCTGTCGAGAGGCGCACACAGGAATGGTTGCGAGTTGTTAGTCACTAGGCCCTGGTTCTTCATGAGCCGTTGTGCCACCCGATTTTTTTTTTAAGCCGAACGGAAGCTGAAATGTTAGTTGGGGTGCCACATGCAGATTCTGTGATGTATTTGAGGACACATCGGACCACATTCTAGGCAATTATGATGCACTTGTGCATCAAAGAAACAAACATCTGGGACGTTAACGCTACCAGGTGGAAAAGTGTGATTTACCATCTCTGAAGTTACTCCAAATACTAAAATTTCTTAGAGAAATAAATTTGGATATGAGTATACTGATCCAACTCACTCCAGGCAAAATAGAACCTTAGGTCGCAGTGCAAAACCCCAAAATATTATTCAACCATTCATTTGCAAGATACACACAACTTACTTGAATTGACTCACTAGCCAAAACTTCAATTAATTTATAAAGCCCAACATGTGGTCTTCCAACTACAACCTTGAGCCTCCTATGCCAGGACTCAACTCTGTTTTGTGTTTGTTTGTTACGATTTCATTTACTTTCATTGCACTTTTTTTTAATAAGATAACTTACGTTGTTATAATAGACCAAGAGCCCACAGCAGATTTGGCGGACGAAAGTGAAAAATTATATCAGTCGAAAGGTGTATTAAGGCTGATAAAAGAAATGCAAGTCTTGCAGTCCCTGGTGGCGGCTGTTAGGTACTTACTTACTTTACTTTTGATGGCGCTCACAGCCCAGGATGGGCTTCGGCTTCAACTAACAAAATTAGTATAAATATTCAATTTGATGCATGAAACATTTTTAATAAATTTCTTCCCATTCTTGGGATAGGTGTTATGATCAAAATTTCATACCTTCTGTTTTCCTTCAGAAAAACACCCTTTCGTCATAGATATTTGTATGTACTCTGTTGATCCTTTATTCTCATGTCAAATTAAATATTTATACAAATTTTCATAAATGTACCATTTTTTTCAAGGTATTTTTTAATAGTTTACCAGTTTTACTGAAAAACAGTCATCTCTGGATAAAATGGACCATAACTTTTTTTAAGGATTATTGTATCGCCTTAATTTTGATGTCATTAGATTCAGAATTGAAAAATACCTTAAAATCTTGTATCATATGTCCAAATTGTATCAATATAATTTTTTTTAATTTCGATAAGTCATACCTCCCCCTTTCCCCCTCCCAAAAACACCCGTGGGATACAGATATTTTTATGGACTCTTTTGATTCTTTATTCTTATGGTTAATCCGACATTCCAACCAAGTTTCAAAAATGTAAGAATGTTTATCCTATTTTAACTGGTTGCTGAAATGATAAATCAGACGGATTTGTCTTATTTTTATGAAAAAGCTGGTTCATTTACTTTTTGATATCTCAAAAAGTAAAAGTCCTAGAACCATCCGGGTTTCAGTTTTTGACTACAAATTGATAAGGGCATTTAATTTTGGGAACAAAAATAGTACTTAATTACGTTAAAAATATTTTTTTAGCATTTTTTTAATTTTTTTTTTTAAAAATTTTGAGTTCAAATATTAATATTTCAAAAACTATTTATTGAAAGAACTTTATTTGAAAAGGAAATGAAAAAAGGGACTTCTGGCCTTTCATGAAAATATAACAGGGCATTGTACATGTTACCGTTGGTTTTTAATAATTTTTTTTTCTGTTTTAAGTCAATTTTTTAGAAAATTGCCCCTCCAACCTAACAGCCGCCACCAGTGACTGCAAGACTTGCATTTCTTTTATCAGCCTTAATACACCTTTCGATTCATATAATTTTTTTTTGGTTCACTTTCGTACGCCAAATCCGCTGTGGGCTCTTAGACTATAAGAGAACGTCCCTAGCAACACTGAAAATATTCACCTACTTGTCTAGTTGGATGGGTGCATGTGCTTGTGCAGTGTACTGATTCTTTTAAGGAGACTTTTCTTATCTAGAATTAATATTAATTGTTGAGACAATGAATGGTTACAATTCGCGCGCGCCAATTGTAACCATTCATTGTCTCAGCAATTAATATTTATGCTAGATCTTTGCATTCTAGATTTTTGCAGTTCGAGATTATGCTTTCTAGATTTTTGTTTTCGAGATTTTTTCAATTCTAGATTGTTTTTCGAGATTTTTACTTTCGGGATTTTTGCTTTCTGGATTATTGGTTTCTTGATATCGTGGTAAACCCATCTAAGTTTTAAGGTGAAATGTTCAACATTTTATATAGAATTAGAGCTTAAAACATGCATCAAATTAAAGCTTAGACTCTATTTTATCAAACAAGTAAGCTGCCTTTTATCAAACAGGTGCATGTACCTTCAAACCCGGATTTAAAGCAAATTTTTACAAAAATCACTTCAAATATTTAAAATTTGACAAGATTAGAACTTAAAACATACATCAAATTAAAGTTGAGACTCTAATTTATTCCTATTTCAGTAAAAGATATACCGGTCGATGAAGACAATGAAAAAGAAGATAAGTATGATTTTTTTATCTGATGAAGAAATATAAAACAAATGACTTCCACAATACAAAATATCCGCACTCCCCATTGTCATAAGTAAAATTTATATTTTTTTAATATTATTATTGTTATTTATTTAAAAAATTTATTTTCAAAACTATACATAAACTAGCTGACCCGGCGAACTTCGTTCCGCCTAAATTTCGTTAATGTTATGAAATTAATAATTCCGAGCATGCATATAATTCCAAAGCTCATTGATAGAAGAGGAGTGAAATAGCTTACGAAGTGGTGATGAATGCTTTTGGAGAATAGAGTGTCGCGTTCAGCTTGGAGAGACCTTGATGTTGTAAGGCAGAGAGTTGAATCTGGAGATGGTTTAATCGTTCTAGATGACTGTTATTGAATATTGGAAGAGATTCCAGAGATATGTGAAGATTTTTGGGTTTGGCAATTGAGGATATGTTCCCAAAGCTTATTTAGGACAATTTTAACATGTTGATAATCATCCTATTTCCTCCAATTGTAATGAGTATACAGTCATTTTGGACTAAGAGAATGCCAGATCAGTGAATTCAATTTGAAGAGTTTTTGTTTTGCATCCAGCAGTTAGATAAATATTAAGAAGGGTTCCGAATATCCATTGATTTCTGCTGGATATTTATGGCATCAAAATTGAATTCGCATATTTCTCACAAGTTCCATTGTATGTGGCGGGCTCACGTGTTGGCAAACCTACCACTTGGTAGGTGTATGTGCCCGAGAATAAAACAAACAAAAATGTGTAATTTAAACCACTTCAGTAAAGGAAGGTTGGCCGACACGCCACATCATTTTGATCTAAAAACACATCAACATTGTTAATTTAGATATTTTTTTTGTTATTTTGTAATCGTCATAGAGACCAATACTTTGCAATAACAGCATCCAAACTTAAGAAGTTTGACAACGAAAAATACATGCAATTTTTTAAAGTGTAAAAAATTCGGTGGAAATTCAATCCGGCTGGCGACTTAGTCCACTGGAATCACCCATCGCCAAAAATTGCCTAGAGAACTCTGCAACGGACTGATCATTTCGTAAAGCAACTCGCATGTTTGTTTTCAATTTTTACGTAAAGCCAAAAAGCTGTGCCTTAAGTCAAGCGTTCAATTCGCCTGCTGAAGTTTATCTTGGAATGGCAGGTAGTGTTTGAAGGAAATCGCCTGACAGCTTAATCATTGCACCACCGAAACCTTGTTTATCACTTCGTAAATCATTCAACGTACAATTCAGGACTTCCAATGTACGTTTGTGAGCCATTGTGTACTCGTTCCAGATGACAATCTTACAGTGCTGCAATAGTTATGCCATCGCAGAGTTCTTTAAAATGTTGCATGTAGGTTCTTCATCCATTTGCAGGCAATTGCAATGCAGAATGAGCGTTCGACCGCCTTTCAACAACCTAGCCGCTATTCCAAATACATACTTTGAATACAATGAAAATTAAAAAAAAAATATAATTACATTTTATTTTATCTGAGCGAACACAATAACAAGTCCAATTCAAACTTTAATGACGAAATGAACAGGACACCTAATATTCCTTTCTAAGGCCCACACGAACCCATCAATCCCAAAATTGTGAAAATCAGGATATTCCCGTTCCAGATTTTCTGGAAATGTTCCGAGATTTACTACCAGTATCCTATGCCTTTCCTTGGGCCAATACAAATTCATCAAGGCCAGAATCGTGAAAATCTAAGTATCCATTCTCGAGTTATGCGCTTAAAACAGGATCTTCCCTGATTTCAAATTTTCTGGGATTTTCCTGCAGTATCCCATGTCCTTCCTCAGGCAAATACGAATTTATCAAGCCCAAAATCGTGAAAATCGAACGATCCGTTCTCGAGTTATGCGCGCACACACGGACGACATTTCTCTTTTATACAGGGTGTCCCGTAAGTAATGGATAACCCTGAAATGCCGCATAGTAGACTTTATGACCGTCCTGAAAACGGTTAAAAAAAAGTTCAATCCCAACCACAAGAAAAGTTATATGCATTTTTTTGTTCAGTGCATTATTTTTTTTCTTACTTTACATTTTTGAATACCACGACTACAAGTGAATGAGTTCCATCATTTTTTTTTTTTGCAGGAATATTTTACATTACTTGTGCCAACACATAAGTAGAAGAAAATTATTATAACTGTTGGACTTCTTAGAGAAAAAAATTATTTAACATTGAATTTCAATGCAAAATGTGAAAACAAATAATTTTTGAAAAGGCTAAATCATAGCTGGTATAAAAAAAAATGCATGAATACCTGAGTGGCCAACTATTTTAAAAATATGCGCGTTAAATGCAGATTTCAAAATGGTATTACTTATTATTATATCTAGAGTCAATAACAAGTTATTGGTAAAAATCTGCAATACTAGAGTAAATTTAGCAAAAACAAAAGTTTTCAAAATTAGCACAGTAAACGTGAAAATAATACCAAGCGTTGAACATAGCAGATTTTTGATTTATTGGCTGTTTCTACGATGTTGTCCTAATGATAAATCCAAGCTTTCAACTTCTAGGGCCGAATGCATTATTGATAAAAGTGTCAAAAAAGTGCAAAAAACGGTTACATTTTCGAGCTTGTTTTGAATTTTACCTGTTCTATTGGGCTTTAACAAACCCATCAAATATTTTGTTGGTTGCTATTAGTTTATTTGTTATTTTCTCCAAACAAAAAATTTTTGAGCCAGCTTTTAATCACATGATCACTTAATTAGAAAACAAAAACAAAAATAGATAATTTTTTAATTTTTTTTTTATTTAAAGCAAATGCTCAAACTGTTTTCCACCCACTCTTATACAGGTTCTGCACCTCCGAATAAATGAACGTCTTAGTGAACGTGCAAGGTTTTGCTCAGAAATTTGTAATGCAGCTGCCTCCACACGATTTCTTAGCTCCTCTAAAGACCTGATCGGCTTGCTGTGTACGATTTCCTTAATGCATCCCCAATAAAAAAAATCAAGTGGATTTAGGTCTGGTGAACGGGGTGGCCATAAAATTGGTCCCAGACGTCCTATCCATCTGCCTGGATATCTGGCATTTAAATATGCCCGCACTTACGATTTTATGCGTTCTCACTTTCTTAGGATCTTCCAATTTACTATTCAAAAAACACAATTAAAATTGAATCAGAAGACTTTTTGTTTGGAAAAAATAACAAACAAAAAATAGCAACCAACAAAATATTTGATGGGTTTGTTAAAGCCCAATAGAACAGGTAAAATTCAAAACAAGCTCGAAAATGTAACCGTTTTTTTTACTTTTTTGACATTTTTATCAATAATGCATTCGGCCCTAGAAGTTGAAAGCTTGGATTTATCATTAGGACAACATCGTAGAAACACCAATAAATCAAAAATCTGCTATGTTCAACGCTTGGTATTATTTTCACGTTTACTGTGCTAATTTTGAAAACTTTTGTTTTTGCTAAATTTTCTCTAGTATTGCAGAATTTTACCAATAACTTGCTATTGACTCTAGATATAATAATAAGTAATACCATTTTGAAATCTGCATTTAACGCGCATATTTTTAAAATAGTTGGCCACTCAGGTATTCATGCA
The DNA here is from genome assembly GCA_949320155.1 of Melangyna quadrimaculata. Classification (NCBI taxonomy): domain Eukaryota; kingdom Metazoa; phylum Arthropoda; class Insecta; order Diptera; family Syrphidae; genus Melangyna; species Melangyna quadrimaculata. The sequence continues at coordinate 195,197,937 of OX439483.1, forward strand.
TTTTTTTTATACCAGCTGTGATTTAACTTTTTCAAAAATTATTTGTTTTCACATTTTGCATTGAAATTCAATGTTAAATAATTTTTTTCTCTAAGAAGTCCAACAGTTATAATAATTTTCTTCTACTTATGTGTTGGCACAAGTAATGTAAAATATTCCTGCAAAAAAAAAATGATGGAACTCATTCACTTGTAGTCGTGGTATTCAAAAATGTAAAGTAAGAAAAAAAATAATGCACTGAACAAAAAAATGCATATAACTTTTCCTGTGGTTGGGATAGAACTTTTTTTTAACCGTTTTCAGGACGGTCATAAAGTCTACTATGCGGCATTTCAGGGTTATCCATTACTTACGGGACACCCTGTATATATAGATATATGAATTTATAATATAATACCTATTAATAAGAACTGTGATATTTTGTGTTGAAAAAAAAATATGTGTTTTGCTATAAGCTAGGACAGAGGAAAGCTTTGAAGAATATGTTCGTGTTGTACCTAATCAATAATCGTGTTGTATCTTCAATCTCTTCCAGTTTATTTAAAATTAAATTATTTAACTGTATTTATAATATTCAAAAGAAAATAAATCACATTTAAAAACAAAAATTTAATAAATTAATATTCTCACCATCCGCGTCCATCAGCCACTCAAGGCCAGTATTTCTACTTTCACACGCTTCTTCTTAATTACCATATATTCATTCTCAATTTCACTTTAGCAAACTCCATGAGCAATTTATCGGAGATGTAATTTTTACTTGTTGAGAAGAAGCCCACCCTCGTGGCATAATCAAATTGATACATTCTGCAGACACCTGTGTGCCTTCAAAAATAAGGTATAACTATCAACTGCTGTGATTCCGTTTAAAGCAAAACTGATTGTATAAAAAGCAATAACAACATATTTAATAAAGTTTTTTTATCTTTTAAAAGTGAAATTTAATCCCAACCTGTGAGCAAAACAAAAAAAAAAAAAAAAAACAGTTTCAAGGAAAGCAGTCCTGGCCGGCTGACCCAAGGTGGCTAAATTGTTATTAGCCGTGTTTATTCACTTTAAATATGCGTGGGAATGAATTTCAAGTGTAACACAACATTAGGTTTATCACATACATTATGTGGCTTCACCTTTTAAAAATATAGGTATACATTCTACGACCTAGCCGTCAAGTTGGTGGTATCAGGCGCATGTGCAAAATGACGGTAAAAGCATTTTTCCCACAACTGTGTGCAGATTTAAACGTGATCATAAGGTTTAAATAAAATATAAGCAGCACGATGAGTAAGTTAGGTATTGTTGTTGGGTGCGATGAAATCTAAACTTGTTTTTTTTCTGCATGCCTTAAATATTAAAGACCTACAGCCATCAATTGTTCAGAGAAACGATACTTAACCCCCCAATTTGGTTTTGTGATTGGCAGATGTGACACAGGCCGTGTGTCAATTATTGTGTTAAAATGTTTGGTGAAATTTAATCCCATGGAGAGACATTTTGAACGTTTTAAAGCCGCAAACAGTTTTAGTTTTTTTTTTATTGTATCAATTGTATCTATAGGTACATTCAATATTATATGTCCAGTTTAGTGGTGTGTTAAACCAGAATTATCTAACTCGGGATGAGAAATTGCCAAGAAGTATTTTTTTAGTTCTTGAGTTCACTCGTCATATTGTTGAACCGAAATCCAAACTAAATATCCGAGATGATGCTGTTTGTGGATGCAGGACGCCTTCAACATCTGAAAAATTAGTCCTTCCAGGTAGGGATGGCGTTTTTTTAAAAATAACCGGTTTTCGGTTTTTTCGGTTTTTTGCCCCTTCAGTTTAACCTGCCGGTTTTAACCGGACAGAAAAAGCGGTTTTTCAAATAACCGGTTTTCGTTTTTTTTTATAGAAAAAAATGTGTGGTGTGGACCCGTGCTAGCTGTGAATGTGAATGAGAGTACCTAAGAAAAACAACTCACGATTTCAACTTCCTATATTCCAACCACTACACTATGCTATCGCTTGGAAATGTAGAAAAACATACCCAGTATACAACCAGGCAGGTTATGTGAGACAACAAAGAATTGCTCATGTGAGATCTGAATGTAAATAGAAGTGTCTAATGCTCCATTTATACGATTGGCAGTATTTCTATCATTAAACTGACAAAAGAATGAATTTGCTCATTCTTTTGTCAGTATACTGAGATAACATTGCAAATCTGTCACTCGTGTTAATGAAGTATTATTAAAAAAAAAAAACCTTCACCCAGTTATTGGGTCTTAGAAAAAACACCGGTTTAAACCGAGATAAAAAAAATCACCGAAAAAAACCGGTTAACCGAAACATAAAAACCGGTTTCGGTTTTAACCGGCCGGTTTTTCCCATTCCTACTTCCAGGATTTTGCTGGTGTTGTTAAGAAGCGATATAAGACGATATAGATAAACGCCACTCATTTCGCCTTTCGTCGGTTTTGGTACTTTTTTCGTTGTCTTCCATTTCATCGGAAACCCAGGATGGGCTACGGCCTCAACTAACAAGCCCCTCCAGCTAGGCTCTGTCTCTAGGTAGCCGGTTCCAGTTGCGCACACCGGGTTGGTTGAGGTCGTTCTCCACTTGTGCGTGCCACCTGTTACGGGTTCTTCCTCTGCTGTGTACACCATCGGTGCTGGATTCGAAGACTCGTCGGGCAGGTGCGTGGCTGTCCATACGGTCCACGTGCCCCAGCCATCTCAGCCACTGTATTTTCAGCTTTTTCACCAGGTTAACGTCGCTGTATAGCCCGTATAGCTCATCGTTGAATCTTCTCCTCCGAATTCCTTCCATACACACCGGACCGAAAATTACACGAAGAATCTTCCTCTCAAAGCACCCTAGCAGACTTTCATCCGATTTGTTCAATGTCCATGCTTCTGCCCCATAGAGCAGGAGTGGGATGAATAGGGTCTTGTATAAAGTCTCCTTGATTCTCTGAGAAGGCTTTACTACTTAAATGCCTACTTAGACCGAAAAAACAGCGGTTGCCAAAAATAATTTTTCGTTTGATCTCTGTACTGATGTGATTTTGCGAGGTAATAGTGGAGCCCAGGTAGACAAAGTCCTTGACAATTTCGAAATTATATCTGTTCATCGTGATATTTTGTCCGAGTCGACGATAGATGTTGGGATTTCTTTCTCGATGACAGCATATACTTCGTCATTAACTGCCAGTCCCATTTAAGCCGCCTCCGATTCAATGCTCGCAAATCGGCTTGTCACAGCTCCCTTCATTCTGCCGTCAATGTCTATGTCGTCTGCATACGCAAGCAATTAAACGGACTTTTGATAAATTGTACCACTGGTGTTGACTTGTGTGTTGCGTACAATTGTTTCAAGAACGTTTATAAGTAGGTTGCATGATAACGCGTCACATTGCCTAAATACTTTCTCAACATCAAAGCATTCGGGGGTTTTCTAACCTATTTTGACGGAGCAGCGAGATTTCACCATCGTCATGCTGCACAAGCGAACGAGTTTGGCAGGGATGCCGAGAAATGACATGACTCTCTATAATTCCTCCTTTTTTACGCTATCATACGCGACTTTAAAATCGATAAAGAGGTGGTGTGTATCGATCTGGGATTCCTTGGTTTTTTCTAAAGTCTGTCGGAGTGTGAACATTTGATCGACGGTTCACTTGCCACACTGATAGGAACCGACCAGATCGTTGACAAAAGGTTTTAAGCGGTCACACAGGATAACCGACGAGATTTTTTAAGCGACGTTTAGGAGACTAATTCCCCTGTAGTTTGTGCATTTCAGAGCATCTCCTTCTCTCCATCTCCGAAGTTCCATTCATCGGGCATACTTACCCCCGACCAAATTTTGCAAATGAGTTGATGTATGCTCCTAACCAATTCATCTCCCGCTGATTTAAATCTCTCGGCAGGCTTCCGTTCTAACTTTGTATCGTTGGGTGGATCTTTTACCCTTTAATACAATTTTCCAACATCACTGAAACCCTCAATAGAATCGACCGCCCGCTTCTCGAGCTCTTTCTTTTTCCTCCTGAGAAGTCGGCGTTCCTCTTTTTTTCAGCCCGTAGAGCTCCCGGGCAACTCTCTCAGCAGCTCTTGTCCGAGTCTGCAGCATTGCCTGGTATGCGTTGAAGTCACCAAGAATGATCTTCACGTCATACTTCGGACACATATCATTCGCTGTCTCCAGGAGATCGTATAATGCTTCTTTGGTTGAATCATCCCCTTTTCGTGGGGCGTAAACACAGATCAACGGATTGTCACCAAGCGCTCGCTTGCACTTTGAAAGCCCAAGACTTCTTGCCTAAGTCTTCCCCTTATCACAAAACCGCAACCAAAAAGCCGCTGACCCTGCTCCTTGAAGTACCCGCGCGCCGTAGTAGATGTCACACGATTGCAGTCTCCGTATGCTCTCTCCATCTCATCGCACTTCCTGGATGGCTGTTACGTCAGCATTTAGCCTGTCCAGGTTCTCCACTAATTGTTCGTCTGCACGTGTTCTGTATAAGGAAAGGACGTTTCACGTGCAGATCCGAAATTCATGGTCCTTGTTTCGTTTGCTGGGGTCGTCAACTTTAAGATCGTCCATATCCGAGGCTTGTTGTAGTTTCGGAACCAAGTTTTCTTTCCGTGGTAGGGAAGTTACCCCGATGCCCAACCCCCAACCTGAAGGGCCAGACCCTTAGTATAACTGCAAGGGTAGTGAGCCGGATAAACCGCTCCTAATAGCTAAGAATATGTCGTAGTAGACCATATAAGGTAAACTAAGTAGTTCAACCTAACTGGAACTGTAGCCGCTACCATTGATTCCATCTTAAGAATTCTTCCGCTGCCGCCTAGATCAAAGGAGAAGTGCCTTAGTGATAACACTCCCCCCCTGTCTCGTTGGCTGCCCCCAACAACTCTCCACAGAGATTAAAACCCCATCTCTAGCTGAGGTCCTAGACACCCGATGTTCACCACTAGGAGGTGGGAGAAGGAGTTGGTACACAGAGGTGGGTTTTGAGAAAAACCCGTGGACGCTTGTGTCCTCTTAAATGCACATAACTACCCTTTGAACAAGAATAGCACCATAACTAAGGGAATTTTTCCTCATAATGAATTTGGGAATCATGTCTGGTCTGGATGAATTTTTCACGCGTCCACTGTGGACTTAGCCACAGCTTCCATTTGGTTCGGGATTACTGATGGTAGGATTATTATAGTTAAATATTGTTATTTCAGTGTTTGTCTACTGAGGAAACTGTTGAATTATTGACTCGAATTCCTTTAAGACTTGATGGTCGTTGGGTGAGTATGGCATGAAATTTGTTCGAAATATTCAGGAAATACTTTGCCGTGACTTTCCTTGGGTGGTACTGATTTTGGTCTGGGATTTGTTGTCTTTTGACGATAATTTAATTAATCTCCTTAAATACGTTAGTTCCAAATTTGATGGACTGAAGCTTTTTTTTTGGAAACTGGCCGTTGTTGTTGCTGAAGGTCAAGAGCGTTCCCCAACATAATTTGAGTTCATTGAAGTTCGCCCTTCAACATTTAGCTGATGTTCGCTGTATTCCAATCCTTTTGATGGATCCTCTCTGCAGTTGCTTTCGCAGTTGGTGTTAATGATCATCTTCTTATTATTGAACAATTCCTTCTGGCAAATGCTGATACCTATCTCTAGAAATATTTGACCTCTTTTGCTGGTTCAAGGCGCTGATTATGGTTGGCTCCATTGCTTCATTTCGTTGTTCGAGAGATTACCGTTAGCATCCGGTATCGCTTTATTCTCCTCGGTTTTTCTTGGAATTAATCGATGTCCAAACAGTTGTATTCGATATACTACTCGTTTTGTGGATTTCTTACTATAAATGGCTGGATCAGTTTGATGTGTAGTTCCATGACTCGTGGTCCACCAGTTAGGGTTCTTTATGATTAATTCTGCAAATCGGGAACGATGTTGATCAATTTAGATGAAGCTAGAAAGAAATTCAGCCAGGATTATGTTCTTGGGAATATTGGCTTCAATTGAGAGACCACTATGAAATAATGGTCCTCACAATTTTCATCCAACCAGTTCACCAGGAAGTTTTCAGCGGCGTATAAAGATCTATCGTGCCATAGCGAATATTGGACATTAAAGTTATCCCAAACAGACAAAGGTGTGCTAAGCGGTTAAGGTGATGATAATTAAAAGATGTTGATTAATTCTAATTTTTGTACTGAATTTTGTTGTAAATTCTGAAGCTAATAAAGTGCTGCGTCATCTTTGATTTCTATAATGACTGCTGTTGCTTCAAATGATCTTAGTCTGGGGATTACAACTTGAGAGGCTTTAATGATCTGTCTGACAAAGAGTGCTGTTGCTCTGGCTCTCTTGCATTGATCCTTGTCTATGGGGAAGAAATTAGATTATCTTTAGAGACGAGCTATATAGAGCAATGTCTCGTTTTACCATCCGAATATGGGTTTAGTGGTAAATAAGGACTAAACCGTAATCAAGTGAGGACACCCAATATAAAACCGATATTTTCGACAGATCGGTTTAATAGAAAGATATGAATTTCTAGCATAGTTAAAGCCTTCATCTACGTGTCCTTCACTTTCAACTTAGACAATAGTACCAGACCAGCGCTGAGATCAAACAAAGCATAACTCTTGCCATTCGTTGCTTCTTTGTGCTAAGAAGGCAATTGAGTAGCAAACAGTCCACTCTCGAGCAACTAAAGCATCCGCGTATAAGTCACTCAGTACGGTGCTGCTGTATTATGTACTGGCATATACACTATTTGAGCCGAATGAGTACGCTTGAGGCATATTTGAGATAAAAACTCTTCGGGTGATCTGCAGTCCCGTATGCATAGACGGCGAAATGAGAAGAAGATACAACAACGCACTTGGTAAGCGAAACTAGAGACTTAAAAGTTATTTTTCAGCCCAGTTGAAAGTTTTATTTCAGTCCAGTATGGAGCCAGGTCTATCCCTTGTTTCCTGTCTCTAGTTTCGCACAACAAGCTGGTTGAAGTCCACTTTTACTTGAATGTGCCACCGGTTTCGTGAGCTTTCTTTACTGAACCGCCCATCCTTAGGTAGCTAGGAACAAAGCTAACTGAAGAAGGCTTGTTGGATGTGTCCCTGTTCTGGATTGGTGGCGCCACCTTACGTAAATAAAGAAGTTTTTTATAAAAATAACATTCAAACTCAACTTACTAAGGCAAATGTCCCCTTTAATTTTTTCACGCATATTTTGAAAACTAGGCATAATACCTATCATAAAGCAAAAGCAATAAAGTGTTCAAAAGACAGGTATTCGGTATACCTAAGGTGACCACCTGTACCGAAATGACCGGTACAGTACAGAAAATTAGCGCTGTGTACCGCGTAACAAAGAAAAGCCTCGGTACACACAAATATACCGAAATCAAATTCGTGTACCGAAATTTAAAAATAAATTGAGATAAAATCTTAAATAGTGTAAGCACATCCTTTAATATTTCTTTCCTAGTGTTTGCAACTTAATTCATCAACATCCGGAACACAACTTTAGTGTTTGAGATTTCATTATTCTTGTATATGATTTGTTTTTTTTTTAACTGTATTCCAACCATTATCGTTTCGAATCGTTTCTTACGGTGTTTGCGACTGACTTTAGTCGATTGTTAAAAAAAAATTTAACTGAATCCATAAAATTCGAAGAGAGTGTGGAATAAATCTGTTGAATGGAAATTTAAAATAAAAAGACAATTTTATCAAGAAAATGTTATTCAATTATGGGAAGAAAACAGCGTTGCTAGTTGCTACTGCCAATTGATATGTGTATTTTTTTTTAAATATTTTTAAAAACAAAAATTCCATACAATCAATTTCTTAAAAATCGTGGAGTACATTCCTTGTTTCGCAGCGATTTCAGCCAAAATAGAGATAAACGAAATAAGCTCTACCGACCGATAACAGCCAGTTTAGCATTTCAACTTTGTAAGACCCTTTACATTAGGTACAACATAACAATGTCATATCTTCTGTTCTTCGAGTTCTTGTTGGGTCAGCCAAAAATGTTTGAGAAATGATGTCGGATGGGAAATATTCATTAAAACAGCACGATAATTCAAATATTTATTTTTATTTATATTAATTAAATATTCATATCATATTTAGGCCCAGTTTCTCAGCGGTCAGTTAAACCAGAGTTACTTAACTGTTAACTCTGGAAATAGATTTGTCTATACAGTTACGTCAATGAAACGTGAATGCAGAAAGCTTATTAAACAAAGAAGATAGTCCAGAGTTTAATAACCAAATTTGATGAGTTAACTCGGGTTTAACTTAAACCCCGCACTGAAAAACTGACCCTTAGTAAATTAAACAAAGATTAAAAAAAAAAAAATCTTGTGTACCGAAATCGACATTGGGAAGGGGGGTCACCCTAGGTATACCCCTCTGGTGTAATAAGATAAGATTTGTTACTTTAATTCATTTATGAAAATGTTCATGTTTAAATGAAAAATACTTTATCCTTAAAGAAAGGAAGTACATTATGTTTGTAAACATAAATGTACGAAATTTGAATGTAGGTTTATAAAGGCCTTAATATATAAAGTTATTTCGACTCCCACTTAGTTAGTTCATAAATAGTAGGTACATTATTAATATGTAAGAAAAATGAATTGGTCAACAAATTACTTGCCAATGGCTTCAATTCAAAATTTGTGAACGGCTAAAAAAGAAAATACAATGCACACCTAATAGACTTACCCTCCCCTCTCTCATCAACATTTTAACCTAACTTTTCAAAGGTACATTAAAATCAATTAGTTCTTTAATTTTAATTCCTTCAAAACAAAAATCCTGCAGGGTAGAAATTAAAAGAAAAAAACTTTGTCTTCATCGTGCCAGTCAATGATGTATATACATACATAAATATATACTATATTTTGAACCCTTTAACACATTTTAAACACTTGAAATAGCACGAAAAACTTTAGATACAATCTCACAACTTTTTTTCGGTCTAAACTTTTGGGCAACGAATGCTAAAAAAAAAATTCAAAATGTTTACATAGAACAGAAAAAATATTCCCATCTCACTTTTTTGCTCTATACAGAGTACGACACGTAAAAAAATCGCAGCTCCCAAAAATGGTTTACTTACACATTCAGAATAAAACCCTTTTTTCGTTGCTGTAAATTCGTATGCAAAAGTGTCAAAAAGCAACAAAAAATACAAAACACAAAAAAAAAAAAGAAAACGAATGAACAAAAAAACAAAACCCAAAACTAACACAACGGTATTCCATTCCCATATCAATCGCCATCACAGTGGGCACAATATCCGAATACTTAGGAAACAGCCTGTGGTGCTGCATATAGCCTCCGTTGCCACCACCGACCGCCCCGCTATCTGCCACCCACAATTTTGAGGCTCACAAAAAAAATTATTCAAAAACACTCCCCCCCACCACCACCCCACCTACAACTAGAAGGGTTGGACGACGACGTATTGATGTTTTGTTGATGCAAACCTACACAAGTGCGCTCTACTTAGCTCGAACAGCTAAAAAAAAATTAAAAAAAAAAAAAAAATTGTGGTCGCCTAACTATTGGCAAATGAGGATCTGAGAGCTTTTTTTCATACCCGGCCTGGAAGAGAAAAAAAATCTGTTTTGAGCTATATTCGTCTGTATGAGTGTGTGTAACACACAAATTTTTTTTCCAACCTCTCTCGCTGGCTCTCTCTAGCTCGTGCCAAAGCTTTGGTGGCGCGAAATAGTGAAAAAAATTGCAGAAAAAAAGAAGTTTTAAAATCTAAAAACGAGAAAAAATTCCCAAAAAAGTGTGCACACGACAAAAACCTTCATACCGTTACCATCCCCAACAACTAAAATGTCCTTCCGTCGTCGCCGCCGTCATTGTGCCTCACCGCCACTAGAATGCTATCATGGTTATTCATCGACGTAGGTTCCTGATTCCCAGCTTGGATGATGACGACGATGATGGTGTGCAGCAAAAAGGAACAGGATATAAAAATGAAAAACAAAAGGAGAGTACTACGCGTCAGCCCCCACCATCTCCCATTTTTTTTTTTTATTTCAGAGTTCAGACTCTGAAACTCTCGCTGCTCGACACAGACATCCTGATGTCAGTGATGTGTTACGTTTGGATGACGATAAAATGTGGGTCGCTAGATGATTCCTCTCAAGCTGATATTATTTTCTAAGAAATTGCCTCGGTCCTAGGATGTTGACATTGCTTTTGATCAATTTTCACGTGATAAACATATTCCTTATTTACTTTTTTAATTTTTCTGGCTGCAGGTAAGGCTAAGTATGTTAGGCAGAAGGCTTTTGGGAGTGAACTGTGATGGGTGGCAGTATTTGTTATTGCGGCCGTGGGGTGTGTAACTCGTTTTGTTTCCGGTTTAACGCACATCTACACATGCATCAAATAACCTGCCTCCATTTGGCTGTGATATTAGTAGCTTTGTAATCATTATCATCATCATAACCATCGTCCTTGTTTGGTACACGATGTTATTTAGCGTGAGAATACAAAACAAAAAATGAGCGCACTTGTGTTTTTTTGCTGTTCCTTTTTTTGGGCGGGAGAAGTTTTTACTTTTTTTTTGTGTAGGTATTTTGTTTTTTTTTTTTATTTGTTTATTTGTTTATTTGTTTTTTTTTTTTTTTTTTGAAAAGCTCAAATCGTGATGAGTCTAAAAATGTGTGTGTAGATGGAAAGGATTCGGTCATACAGAGGATACAAACGATGAACTAAAGGTGGCTATTGAAGTTGGGGTTTTTTTTTTCCGGAAGGGACGGTCGAAAAAATATACGAAGGACGACGCACATGGCATACAGACAGATAGTAGGTAGGTATAGATGATGGCATCATCGATATAGAGTGCAAGCTCATTTTTTAGGACTTGTTTGGTCTATATGTATACCTAGTCCAAAAAAAAAGCATCGTGTATAGTTTGGAGAAAAAATGAACGTTTGGAAAAATGTAGAACGAAGTGTGCGGGCATATAGGTATAGAAGTTGAGGAATTTAGGGTAGCCATACCTATGACATTTGTGTGTGTTTAAATGGTTGCTATAAGGAAATTACCTACGTTTAATTTATATTTACCGTTTTTTTTTTTTTCTTAACTTAATGAAGGTTAGGGTTAGAGTGAAAATACGTAACTCTTTGTTTGATTTAAAAACAAAAGCGTGTGTGTAGTATTTGTCTATATGATTAAACTCAAAAGAATTGAATAGTTAATCAATTTTAAATTTTAAGAATTTTTAGAAATAACTACCTTATCTCTGCTACATATTGAAAATCACTCAAACTTCACAGTTTCCGCATAACGGACTTTATGTCGCATCTCGCTACTTAGAAAAGTGGGTTCATTTATTTAATAATATCTTAAGAAGTGAAAGTCCTAGAAGCATTTTGTTTTCAATGTTTGATTAAGAAATGATAAAATTTTAAAAACAAATAGTTTGAAAATTAAAAAAAAAAAAAAAAATCAAAATTTTGAGTTTGAAACTTAATATTTAAAAAACTGTTCATTAAAAGACCTTTATTTAAAAAGAAAATAAATTAAGGGATTTCTGGTTAAATAAAAAAGAGTTAGCGTTGTTTTTAAATAATTTGTTTTTGTCAATTTTTAAAAGACCGCCTCGTACCATACTATTCTTTTCTTCCCTCAATCAATTCTACACGCTCAAGCTTTTTGTGAAACCACTCTTTAGTGGTTTATTGTAAGAAAAAAAATAACAACAATATAAGAACCCGTTAGGTTGCTAGGTGAAATTATTTACAAATCCTATATTTATTTGAAAAAATGACTGATATTCACAATTTATATTGATTTAGTGTGAAGAAAGTAAAACAGTGGACACTCTGGCGTATACGTACTTTTTTTTGATTTTATTGAACTTTTAACAAAATTGAAAACTTTTTTGTTTTTATGTCATGTAGGTAAGCCAAACAATTGACCGATAGGAGGTGCTGTGTTCAATTTATCAATTAGCTTACATCTTATAGATGTATAGATTCTGAAATCGGTTACATAATGGAAAGCCAAACCGAAGATATGATTTGAGGAAGTTTGACCTCGGAGGGCTACAATCGCAAAAGATTTCTATGTCCTTCTCTGACCGAGTCTCGAATAACCTCTTAAGAGGTCCTGTGCCACCAGCATCAAGTGTTCAAAACCAATGGCAAAATTGCCAGGAAGCCATCAGAGATGCCGCATCTGGGTTTCACTCGAACACCACAACGAAACCCATGGTTTGTCGAAGAATGCCGGTAAGCACATGCAGCGAAGCAGCAGGCATACAAGGCATCGCTGCACAGAAGGACCAGAGCTGCTCGCGAGCTCTACGAGCAGAAAGGAGAGAGGAACACCGGCTTCTCAGAAAGAAAAAAAAGGGAGCATGAGAAGCGCGAGATCGAGGAGATTGAGAGATGTCATAACAGGAATGAGGTTCGAAAGTTTTACTAAAAGGTAAAAAGAAGATATCACGGCTACAGAGCCCGAACCAAAGCCGGCAAAGACGAGCAAGGGAACATCGTAGTGGATTCGCAGTCGATGCTGAGAATATGGAAAGATCACTTCTGTAGACTGTATAGACGACTGACCTAGACGATGAAAGTCAAAAATTCCGTCTACCCGACCTCGACAAAGTGAAGTTATATCTAACCTTAAGTCCAACAAAGCTGCTGGAGCCAAAGGGCTCGCTGCCGAGCTATTCAAAGCAGCAGGAGATGACTTGGTTAGGAGTATGCACCAGCTCATCTGTAAAATTTGGTCGGAGGAAAGCATGCCCGATGAATGGAATCTCAGCATCGTTTGCCCGATCCATAAGAAAGGAGACCCTCTAAACTGCGCCAACTATAGAGAAATCAGTCTCCTTAACATCGCCTACAAGATCTTCTCTGCCGTGTGATGTGAACGCCTGAAGCCGTTCGTCAACAACCTGATAGGTCCGTATTAGTGTGGCTTCAGGGCAAGAAAGTCCACCATCGACCAAACATTCACACTACGGCAAATCTTGGACAAAACCCTGGAACTTCTTATCGACACTTACCACCTTTTCATCGATTTTAAGACCGCGTATGACAGCGTTTATAGAGACGAGCTATACAGAGCAATGTCAAGTTTTGGTACCCCTGGCAAATTCGTCCGTTTGTGCAGGATGACGATCGAGAACGCACGCTGATCTGCAAGGACCTTGGTAGGTAAGGCGATGTGCTGTCATGCCACTTCTTCAACATCATACTTGAAGGAATAGTGCAAAACACTCACGTCAAAACAAGAGGCACAATCTTTTAAAAGTCCATCCAATTACTTGCATACGCCGACGATATTCACATAATTGGAAGAACAAAGCGTGATGGAGCTTTTGGAAGCATTAAGAAGGAAGCGGCAAGGATGAGTTTAGCGATGAATGAGGAGAAAACAAAGTATATGGTGTCAGTTAGAAAGTACGCTCAACACCGACGTCTTGGACAGAACGTCACCATAGACAGATATAACTTTGACGTAGTTAAGGACTTTGTCTATCTGCGCTCCGCTATCTATTCAGACAATGATTCCAGCGCTGAGAACAAACGAAGGATGACTTTTGCCAATTGCCGTTTCCTTGGGTTAAGAAGGCAATTGAGAAGTAAAGCCTTCCCTCGAATGACTAAAGTGTCACTATACAAAACACTCATCATTCCGTTCCTGCTGTATGGTGCAGGAGCATGAACCCTGTTAGCGGCGGATGAGTACGTTTTAGGAATATTCGAGAGAAAAATTCTTTGGGTGATCTTCAGTCCCGTATGCATAGACGGGTAATGGAGAAGAAGATACAACAACGAACTGAAGGGGCTGTACAGTGACATCGATATAGTCACAAAAGTAAAAAAAGGCAACGACTAAGGTGGCTGGGTTATGTAGAGCGGATGGACACCAATGCTCCGGCCCGAAAAGTCTTTGAATCCATCCCCGAGGGAGACGCAGTCAAGGAAGACTGCAAAACCGGTGGGGCAGGCAAGTGGGAGAGGACCTCAACCAACTTGGCGTTGGAAACTGGAATCAGCTAGCTTGGGACAGAGCTGGCTGGATAAAGCTTGTTGGTTGAGGCCTTGGTCCACACCGGACTGTAGCGCCACCATAAGGGAAAGGGAATGGAAAACGAAACGAGGACTTAATTAATTGATAATTCCGTTATACTTAGTTTATCGCTTAAATTCGCCCATGCATTTCTGAGAGAATGGTCACACTTTTTTATATTTTTGATATAACTTCTAAACTAAACTTAACTTGATAATTTCAATTTAGTAACTTTATGAAGAAAACTGGATTTCCAATTATGATTGTTAAAATTTAAGCAGGAAAAGTAAACTAACCTAAAAAATTGGGAATCGTTGATTTTATTTTTGTTTTTCAAAACTGCTCATAACTTTCTTATAGTATTTCGTTCTATGTTTGTTTACTTATGAAGACCATCAAGTTTTGCCCGGTTTTCAATCACCGTAAAGGAGTCTATAACGGCAAGTTTTGAGTTACCTAATGTGCTGACAACATTGACTATGGTATTAGTTGGACGGTTATATTGAAGATAGTGTTTTTCAAGTGAAAAGGTTAACAAGTCAAGCAATAACTTGTTTTAAACTTCCTACAAGCTTAGTGCGAATCTACATTTCCCTGTTCTGTTTTGCCTTCGATATTTCCAAGAGTCTGCGTTACCGATTTTAAAGCTAACAGCCGGCCTCTATTTCAAACAAAGGTACTGTTTTAATCCAGAATACTTCTTTAGGGGAATTCCCAGCGGTCGAATGGTTTTGTCTTTCAAAATGACAAATTTTGATGTACAAGTTTCGTTTTGCTTGCGCTTTCGTAAGTTCCTATTAACACTTGTTTGTTTCAGTGACACCACCTGTTGGTCTTCATATTATGTTCGTTGCTACAGATATTAAGGATGATTCCAATAAGAATTCAAACAATAACTAAAATTATAGTTTCAATACCTGTTTAGGTTTATATGTAGTTTAAAAAAAAAATACCAAACAAGGTAACCCTAAAAACCATCAGACTACACGAATAATTTCAAATTCTATGCGCTATTCTCCACCACCACCACCACAAACCCCTAACACCCGCATTTATACACCTTCGTCATCATTCCCCCATGGTTATGTATTAAAAAATACGCGCGTACACACAACACACACTCTCACACACATTCACATAATTTTCCATTATCAGGGGCGTAAAAAAAATTTTAAACTGTTTAGTAAAAGCATCGCTAAAAAAAGGCACACAAACATTTTTTTTCGGGGGGGGGGGGGGTGTGCTTTGGAAGTACCATTCTCTACCACCCCATTTCGCCGGCCACCATACCATAGCAGCAGCATCAGCATCACTAGCAGCAGAGCAGCATCAGCATCATTGCCGAGCAACATTTTTTCCTAAAGACCATCCCTTAGTGCTTGGCGCTCCACCGTTGGAGGCACATAGACATATAGAGTAACACACAACTAGAATCAAAGTTAAAAAATATAGAAGTGAAGAAAAAACGGTATTTTCTTCTTTAGAGTTCCTTTTTTTTTTCTGAGCGCGTTTCGTGGTAGAAAAAAATTTAAAAAAAATCCCCCAACATCAACAAGACCGATAGACTAGGCAACCAAATAAGGGTTCCCCAAGGATTTGCAGGGTAGGACGTCTACAATGATTATGATGGTATTCGTATAGAAAGCAAGTAGAACGAGAAATTAACCCTACAACACAAGACTAAGGCAGATTGCGAAGGAAAAAATTCTAAAAAAAAAAAATACTTATAAAAAACTCGTAAAAAACCCAAAGCTGATGGTGGAGCTGTTAGTATAGGAGAGAGAGGACACAAAAAGCGAACACAGTACCAAAGAAGAACCTAACGGCAGTTGGAGTAAAGTAGTGCCGCACATACAAAAGAACGGAAGGAGGACGGTAGAAGGACGAAATCGTCACTATAGCACTAGTTCCTATCGGCGCGGCGGCTGCGGCGGCGGCATCGGTGCTGAAGCGGCAGCAAGGAAGCATCAGGCGGCAAGCAGCGGTGGCAGAGGCTTGCATGCCATGCCGCCGTGCTCCAGACTGATAGATACCAGTACCAGGAATAGCAAAACCCAAAAAAAAAAACCGGAGAAGCCCATCTAGAAGAGGATAAAGGGTGGTGGAGAAAGCCAAAAAACAAGAGTGAGAGTGACTAAGGTGGGAAATGGGATAAAAAAGTTTTCGCTGTAAAAAAAAGGACTTTTTTAAACTCGTAGTAGTAGCGCGGGTGTGAGGCACAAAAAGAAGCCTTCAACGAAAAGAAAAGAAAAAAAAAAAACTACAGATAGACCGATAGAAAGAGAGAGAACGACGACGCACGGCGGAGAGAGCAGCGGTGCAGTGGTATAGCGGTAGAAGCGGTGGGCTCCCCAAAAATATATTGTTTCAGATTTTTTCTTGCTTTAGTCGGTTGCTCACATTGGTGACGGATCATACTTGAGTAACACAAAACAAAAAAAAACGCGGCCAATACATCGACCTATAAAAATAATCAACCCATAATCATCTTTATAATAAAAAATGGGAGACAGAGCCTCCTTCACCTTTGATGCTCTGTTAACCATCGTCATCCTCATCATCGTCATCATCATCAGCGTCTGGTTGTCATCGTCTTTGTTGTCGTCTTTTGTTATTGTTTTTTTATTGTTCTTCTTCCTTGTCGTCGTCGATTTGCTAAGAGTCGTTTGCATACGAGGAGGTGTTACACCTTCTTCGGCTTTCGCAACAGCCTCGACATCGGTATCGGCATCTTCATTGTCATTGACTTCGGTATGTCATTCTGTTTTTTTGCATACGTTGCGTGTAGAAGAAATTGTCGATTATTGAAACATAATCCTTCACCTACACACTTAGCTATTCACAAGCAGTGAATCGATCGGTAGTGATCTTTTTCTTAAAACTTTTACCGCCTAATCGATCAGTAATTAGCCAACTCTCAAGTCGACAAGACCGTGTCCTATTTTTCGTTACCTTAAATATAACGCCGTGAGTGTCCTGAAAATAAAAAAAAAATTAATACAAACTTAGCCAAGTTCAAAATTAAAACCCAGTACACGGATAGGTACCAACCTTACTTCTGTCTAAATCGTTAACCTCTCAGAGTCTTCGAGTCCTTCTCGTCTGTCATACATAATCGGGAATCGAGTATCTTGCTCTTTGGTATTTTTGATAAGAGCCATCAATAATATCCGGACTACCCCACTCTTAGTATCCTGTTGCACACACATTCACATCTGACGACACGACGAAGTCGGTCGATAGTGATGTTCGGATTTTCATGAGTTTCCCGAAGATTTCCAACATAAGAATAACTCATCGTAACTAAAGAAAATCGTATTCATTCCTTATTTACGTTATCCTTGCCTATAGCATAGCACAATATGAATGAGTGTATATATGTGTGTAACTGAAGAAAAAAGAAAACAAGATGTGTGGGTAGCAAAGAAGGAAACATTTTTTTTTTGTGACTGAATTGTGAACAAGTAAAAAAAATATTGAATAACAAAAAAATGCAAAAACAAAGTGAAATCTAGGATATCCCTCCGCAAGGATATACACAAATACCTACGTTAAAAAAAAAAAAAAACAAGTGATTTTTTACACAAGTGCTTGTTGGTTTGTTTACGTTTTTTTTTCGTCGACTTTGTGGTTCAGACGGTCTTAAGTGTTTATTTTGTTTTTACAAATATTTTTTTTTTAAGTTTTTGTTTGTCTGTATTAATAATAAATGGAAGGTAGACTTCTTGAATACCGTCCTATCGGTGGTGGACTAGATTATCAGCATAATTCTCCATTGATTGGCGAAATACCAAACGGAGAATACAGCCATGTAGTGCATAGGTCAATAGATCAGCTGAGAAATAGTTTGAATGAACGAGTGACTCTGGGACCGCTTAGTGTATTTTCGAATACAACCGACTTGAGAAATTCCGTGTTGGCCTACAATAGCCATCAGAATAATGTAGCATTATCAGCGGGTTCTGGTAATAGTGGCGGTGGGAGTGGAGCCGGAGCAGTGATTGGCAGTGGAACTGGTAGTAATAATGTGGAAAATAGAATGCATTACGACATTCATAGATCAGCAGCGTCATCTTTGGCCGACCATCATCATAAGTCCAATAATGTAGGATGTATGGACGATTCAAAAGATATGCTACACGGTGATATTATTATGGGTTCAAATGCCGGCGGCAGTGGTGGAGGATTGGGGGGGAACAATGGCTCAACGGATGGTATGAGCGGTGGTATGATGAATGTACAAAATGGAGAAAATTTACATATGAGATGCGTTAATAATGGCCAAGAGGCACAGCAGCCGCAACAGCAGCAGCAGCATCAACAACAACAGCGGACTACACGTAAAGGTCGACCGCCGACGCTTCATCATGCAGTTTGCCATGGAAACAGCAACAGCCAGAGAGTATCACAGAGTCATCAGCACCAACAACATACGGCATCTAGTTCAAGTTCACCGAATAGACACGACATGAAAGATTCCAAGGTAAGTTGTTGTATAGGATGTTTAGTTCTTGCCGGATTATGTTTTGGAATTTAAAGGAAGATTCACTTTGCAAAGAACCACAATAACTTAAATTCCAACCAACAGCGCTTAAGATTTCTTCTTTAAATAATTCAAAACATTGAATTGAGTTTAAATATTGGACTGGCGTTGGGCGCCAATTAAAAAAAAAAATTAAAAAACTAAAATACGGAAGTGTAATCGAATAATCAAGAACAATATACATCTCGTAGCTTATTTATTACCTTTCGACATATACACTTCGACAAATTTTGTGTACAGTTTTTAAGAATTTGTAAATTGGGAAAAAATTCACGGTTACCAAATATTTAACTACTTGGATATTCCAAGCCATCAAATGTGTACCTACCTAAGGCAAATTCCCCACTCCTTGGAAGTATCATATTGTGAATTCTATAATCGGCATGATAATCAGATTTTTTGTACTAGTCTAGTATGTACATATACGGAGCTGGTTAAGAAGTGTTTGTTTTATGTTTAACATCTGAGGAGCTCACTCTATGGTGTAGTTTCAAGAAAAATGGCGAATTCCGTAAAAGACTCCTCCCGGTTAAGCTTTTTTTTTTAATTAATCAGAAAAAATCAAGTAAAATGTCCAGGTTTGATCATTGCGCACCATCGATCGTCCACCTGTGGGAAATCTACGTTATCTTTGTTTTAACAAACTATTTTAAACCCGTTTTGGTTTCCTTTCAAAAAAACCATAACTTGTGTTCTAATGCTTGGATCTTAAATAATTACTTACTCACTTACTTGAGGCCGTAGTACACCGTGGACTGTGATGGTCTACATTCGTGTATAAAATTTATTGGGAGGGAGCAAAAATTTTCATACTTAAGGGGTGTGTGAATCCATCAATTTGATTTTTGTTATTGTTTATTCAAAAGTTGACGAAAAATTAAACAATATTTAAAAAAAATAGTCACAATTATTGATGAAACTCTATTCTATAAATATGTCTTCGTTTTATAGCTGTTTAAGGGTAGTCACAACCCCTTTAGCACGCGCTTAATATATAAAAAAAAAACAAAAAAAAAATGCGCTAAGGGCATTTGAATCACATTTTCCCCAATAAAATCGATTTTCATAAATAATTAAAATGTGAAAAAGGTCGATGTAGCCATACCTTATTAGGCTTATAACAGGAGCGACGCTTTAAATATTTAAATAAATTTGTTACCTTGTTAAATCTATAGTTTAAGAAATTCTCAAGGGACCTTCGAAGTTACGTTTTAAAATAGTGGCATTAAGACAAAATTTATTAAATACAAATATCCACAGTCGCTTTAAAATTTCGGAAAAAAAGTAAAAGGTATTTGAGTTAATGTTAATAATGAAAATAGAAGAAAACTTTTTCGCTTTATCATTAAATGTATTTCTCTCTATCGTACAACTGCCCCTTGAAGTTATTTGACCTTCTTTGTCTTTTTGAATGGAGCTCGCTTTTGTGACCTCAAGAACGGAGCGATGCTTACTACCGGTGAGGTAGTATCTTCGATTCTGGGTCCGGCTTTCAAGGTCACACGAACAGTGTTCATTTGATGGCCGGTTTTGGTGTTTACCTTTCTTCATGACAACTGTGAAACCTTTCTTGGCAAGGGAGAAATCCAAGGCCTTCTTGCGTGTGCTAAGCCACTGTTCCTGTACGAGCTGATGTTTAGAAAGCACTGAAGGCTTTCTTTGCCATCAAAAAAGCATCGTTGTTGCGGGTAATCAGCCAATTGAGGTGCTAAGATGAGGTGGCCATATTTAAATGTCATTCGTGCTTGACTGCGATATGTCGGGAAAAGCTCATGAAAATTTGTTTACTAATAAAATTATGCAAAAAAATATATTTAGAACTGCAAAGCTATAGACTCAAAACGCAATTAAGAATTTAATGCTTTTGAAGTGTACCTACTTCTGTAAAACTAGTTATTTATAAGACAATATCAGGAGCGAATAGGTGTTTATAAATAACTGTTTTGTAAACAAGTTACAATGAGATAAGCTTTGTACGGAGAACTGGCCAAGCTCCATTACAAACGACCTTTATATCAAATATAGGAAGCTCTTTATCAGACCAAAAACATAAATGTTTAAACAGTAGCCAAGTTCTTCTATATACAAAAACCTTTGCGTAACAAGTCATCCGTAAAAGTAGTGAGATCTAAAAGTACGCCAAGTTCTAAGTTTATCAATGTAAAGTATCAAATATCTTAAGTAGTGTTATATGGAAGAACCTCAACATTATCAGAGAAATCTGTTGTTTTGAGTTGGTTTAAGGTTAGACCGCACTAGGCGGAACTGCGATTCAAAACAATTTGTATGAAATTTTATGAAGTTTAGTTGCTGCTTAGTGCGATATAGCTTATACAATTTCATACAAATAATATTTTGCCGCATTGTGAAGTGTAGTTCCGCTGCAGTTGTGTGCGGTCTAACCTTTACTCTAGTCAAGTTTTCATTTCAAAATTGAGTAATTAGGTAATAAAAGAAAATTTGCGAAATAAACCAACTCTATTTAAGTCAGTTAAATAACAAATTTATCTGATAATTTTGGCTCTACCAAATTTAATCATTCTACGACAATCCGAAGTTCTCTACATACATAGTTGATATAAATTTTGAGAAAATGTGCGGGTGCCACACCCCTGAATGGATAATTTAAAATTTTGCAATATCTCCTTTGTATTGATCAATCAGTTTACTAAATTTTATAAAAATTCTGTGAAAATGGGCGGATGCTACGACTTCTGAATGTGAAATCTTAAATTTTAAAATTTAGAATTTGCTTGCACTTCTAGCCCTACCGTTCTACCAAATTTCATCATTCTACGACAATCAGAAGTGCTCCAAATAATTTATATCAATTCTATAAAAATGGGCGGGTACCAAGATCCCCGAATGGAATATCTTTATTTTTCGATTGTTTCCCTCGTACACACCACAAAACCTACCGTTGTGCGAAATTACAAAATTCTACGATATCGGGAAGTGTTCCATAATTTTGATGATCTGTCAGTGAGTCAGTCAGTCAGTTACGGATTTTGCGATTTTTGAGATTTTTGCAGTCTTATATCTCGGGAACCACTAATGCTAAAGAATTGAAATTGAGTAACCTAAACATGGTGAGCTTTATTGGTACTGAATTAAGAGGGGGGTCGAAAATAGCCTGAGTATGATTCTGTAAAAAGGGTGTAGTGCCAGAACTTGGCTGGGCACTACCATGCCCTTTGATACCTTCATTATCAGTTAACCGCATGCCTGAAATCGCTTTGTGACCGAAATTATTTAATTTTCACAATTCTCTGTTTTAATTGTTTTTCATACAAAGAGTTTTTTCACTCGCTTTAAACCATTTCTTGAAATTAAGTTTTTTGAAATGGATAGAGTTGCTTTATCATCTATTTATTATTTCAACCAACCTCTCTTGCTGAGTCGTCTTCGTTGTTTATTGCACTAACGAAACAAAATTATATTTATTTTTATTTGTTTGCTTACTTTTCTTAAAATATTCCGCAACTATTTTCTGTCGGAGAATTTCGGAAGAAATTTAACGCACAACTGTCAACAATTCGGGACTGAAAGCAATTCATCGCTATGAGATGATAGTCGTTACATTTTATCGGAAGATTGTCCGATCTGTCAATCGGAACGGATACCTCGGTAGAAAATTCTCCGATTTCGAATAGATCGGAAAAAAAATTTCTCCGAACAGATAACTCGATTTTTTGTATTTTTTGTATTTATTATTTCGTTAAGTACTAACGATACATTATTTTTTTTTTTTTTAAATTATAACAAAAAAAAAAAAAAACTTACATCTAATGTACATTATGGATTATTATGACTAAAAAATATTTTTCTTAAGTGAAGTGATTTTACATTGTCATTGCTGGAATTAATTATATTTGAATTTTTATTGTAAATATTAATTAAAAGATTTAAAGGACTATTAGCACCGTAGTTTGATCTACTGTAAATGTTAGAAATTGGCAACTGCCTTCTCAAACTATGCTGACTAGCAATGAAATTTAATCGACAGAGCTTAGAACAAAAATATGCTATGACATTGAAGTATTTTCAAGCAACGGATTTGTGTAAAACGGTATTTTAAATTTTATGTATAGATATTGAAAACTAAATTTTTCTAATACGACTGCGTATTTTTTTTTTAAACTTCGCATAGGGATCCTGAAACTTGAGTAATGTTGGATTTCACATAAAATCACATACAAGCGCAAATAAGTTCTCTGGGGACTTAGATTTTATTAAATCATCGACTTTCCCTTGGAAGCTTCTTCGTAAGGCATGCCATCGTCGGTCCTTCTGTCCAATTTTGGATCACTCTCAAAATAAATTGAGAGGTTGATTAACATACAAGAATCAACAGTTTGCATTGATTTACGTAATTCACACACTCCCTGTAACTTGTTTGAGGCCACTATTTTCACAAAAGTTTTTTCTCGATAAATACCTTTAGGAAATATTTTTCCTGGAAATTTTTTAAGCCTGTGAGTAGGTAAATATATTTTGCGATAAAAAAGTATACATTTAAAAGGGTAACTTGAAAATTCCATAGGAATTTCACAAATTATAAGAATGGACTGCAAAAATGGGTATCTCTCACTTGATTGAGGCCACTTGAAAAATCTTACAAAAAAAAGAACAAAGCTATACAAATATTTCCTTTTTTTTTTGTTTTTAAACATTAATGTATTATGTTTTCGTCAATTAGTAATGAGTATGTCCGCCATTTTTTGAAATTAGCTCTATTAGACGGTTTGGAATTAAATCATATTTACAGATTTTTGGAATAATCCAGTGAAATCTGGATCCAGGCATTGCAGTTAGCTTCGACCAAGACGTCCTTATCTCCAAACTGACTACCAGCTTCAGAAACTTTACGAGATAGCCAGGCCAAAACGTAAAAGTCCAACGTTTTCCGACTGAATCCAGCTTCAAGCTACCCTGGAAGAATAGATAGGAGCGTTGTCTAGTTGGAATATCCAAGGTAGAGGTTCAAGAATATTCTTTAGCTTTGGAAACACCCATTGCAGCAGGCATTTGTAACTATTTCCGTTCATTGTTTTAGTTATAAATTCCAATTCAATTATTCCATAATATTACCCACACGATAATACGTGATGTATGACCAACGGCGGATCCAGGGGGGGCTATATGGGCTAAAGCCCCCCCCACAGCCGATTACTAAAATAATTTGAAATAAGGAAAGCAAAGTTTTACAAAGTGTAGAGTTTTATTTTCGTCTAAAATATTGTTAAGGTGTGAAATTTGATGGACAAAATAACGTGGTTGGGGCTGAACAATTTGTAATTTTCTTCTAAGCCCTAAGCTAAAGCCTGAAGCGAATTCGACAAAAAGCAAGTTGGGGGCTATGAATAATGGACATGTTTCATGCAATGAAAATTTTCCCTAAAAACTGAAGAAAAAACCAGCTTGTGGTTAATATGGTCTGAGAATATTGGACAAAATACGTAATCAGGGTTAAACAAATAACTCCCTAAGAACTAACCTTATTCCAGAGGGCTTAAGTCTAGGGACTGTCAGTCCGAAGTTGGGACTAAAGCTTGAAGATATAATTAAAAAAAAAAAACGTGGTCGGTGCTTAACATTAACATGTCAAATTCAACAACTTTTTACACTTAAAACTTAGCCTAAGTTGACGAAAGAAACGCAATTGATGCTAAAACAATTGGAGAGCAACGGGGTGTAAAGCTTAGTGTATGTTTTATACAACAGAAATTGCTTCTTACGGTTTTGGCAGGGGTTAGATAATTTTGGGGCTTAGTTTTCAAAATTTCAAAAGTCCAAGGCAATTGTACATACAAAATATTTTTGGACTAAGCAATTCTGAAGTCAAGGAGCCTAATTCAAAAAGCGTGAGAAACTCTAACTCAGAAAAATTTGCGGGTGGTCCCTATAGACTCTAGAGTGACGTGCAAATTTATTGACACATTTATTGAGCAGGAAAAGGTATGCAAGTAGCCCGTAGCGTAATGGTTAGTGCGTTCGACTGTCACGCTGGAGGTCTGGGAACGCTTCCCAGCCTCGTCCACCTAAAAACTAAAAAGTTTTTTTTCAGGGCTACTGCCTCTTGCGAGGAATTGACAAATCCTCCAAGAGTATCACTTGTCACGAATAAGTGCTTCTCGTCTAGCCGTTCGGATTCGGCATAAAATTGTAGGTCCCTTGCATTCCTGTCGATAGGCGCACACAGGAATGGTTGCGAGTTGTTAGTCACTAGGCCCTGGTTCTTCATGAGCCGTTGTGCCACCCGATTTATTTATTTTATAAAAGGTATGCAGTGTACACAAAAACTCATTCACACTTGCAGACTTGGGCCGTGAATGTTATTTCTTAGAGTAGCAGTTTCTTACGCCCAACTGAAAGACTTGAAGTTTTAATATTAATTTTTCAATCCGCAAAATATTATTTTCTGTGGTACAGTTCCATATAAATGTTCTTTGTCTTATACCATTCCGTCCCGAAAGGATTAAATATAATTTTTCAGAACTACCCAATTACAAACAGTTTTGAAATTTTATCAAATATGTGAAGTTCAAAGCATACCGTCAGCTAATTTAAACAAACACTTACATAATATAGGTAGCTACTGCTACCTACTACGTAATGAAAATAAACGAATTCGTCTACAAATTTAAGTTATAAAATTAGTTATACTGCCATGTTTTACTGAGCCTTTATATTGGCTTGAAAATAATTCCCATGTTTAACACATATCAATTCCAAAATCTTGTTATTGTTCTTTATATTGAAAATATTTTAAGGCGCCGATGTTAATAGGAGCTGATATAAAGGCACAAAAACATGGCTTATATTAAAGATCGAAAGTGATAATGTCGAAATTCGTTTTCTGTTATATAACTTCATATATGTACAAACTAGATCTCCAAGCCCCCTCCCACAGCCAAATCCTAGATCCGCTACTGTGTATGACTATGATGTCTTGACAAAATAAGTTTTTCTTTTCTTTAATCGTAAAAATAAAAGTTGTAACCATCGGCCCGTCAAGATTAAACTTTCTTTCATGTGAAAAGACAAGCTTTTTCCATGCGTTGCTAAAGGCAACATGCTCCCTTGCGAAATTCATCCGTAGTTTCTTGTGTAGCTGTAGAGGACCAGTTTCTTTTTGATTTTCATACTCTTGGTGTTCCCATTGGTTTTAATTATCTATAAAACCTTCGAAATACTGGCTGGTACCCCAGTTTTTGACCTTATTTTAGGCGCTGATAGTGTGGAATTTGAAGCTTACCGCTGAATGAGTCGCTTTTCTCGGATTGTTGTTGCCTGAGTTGTACGTCATTTTAACTTGAAATTTAATATAAAATATAGTTTTCTATCCTTTCTTAAATATTTTAAACTTTTGTTTGAAAAAATGTTTGCCAAGCAATTTTTGGAATGGCCTCATTCAAGTTACGCAACTTTTTATATCCATTGCAGTCCATTCACATAATTTGGGAAATTTTTATGAATTTTCAAAGTTAACTCTTTAACTTTGTCCTTTTTTATTGCAAAATATATGTACCTATTCACAGATATCAAACATTTCCAGGAAAAATATTGCTTACAGGTATTTATCGAGAAAAAACTTTTATGAAAATAGTGGCATCAAACAAGTGACTATAGTGTATATATCGTACACCGTGGCTTATGTGGACTATTTTGTGCGTATATTTAGTTATGATTCCATTATGAGAATTTAATGCTTCATAATAATGGATATGCATGTATCTTCGTCTGACTTCTGCAAAAAAAAAGCCATGCAAAGTATTAAATTTACATTTGTTGGATAGAGAGAGAAGACCAAAATGCAGAAGATCTTCATACATGCGGATTATATGAAGTGCCATAATGCAGACATGAAAGAAAACGAACATGCTCATATTCTTGATGGTTCTCTTTCACACGCTTGTTTTGCTGCCATACAAATCCAGCACAAGGGATTCAAATTTGTTGTTGTCATCATTAGAAACCCTTATTAAAATTTTAAATTCCAGTTTTCGACCATCAGCCACGGCTGGCAGTTTTCCGCCATCTTTATATTTAAAGATTGAACTCGGTTCTTGATATTTTCTAAACGACAAATGCTTTAAATTTAAGAAAGTTATGTAGGTATCAAAGAATTCCGAAAAATCAAAGAGCCCGATATCACCAACTAAAAGCCGAAAGTGAGAAAGAGGACATTTTGAGAACAAACCCCCAATAAATAAAAATGATCTCTAATAATATTGTTAGGAGTTTTATATTTTTTTCAAATCATAAAAAAAAATATTTTATGACAATCGAGATTTTTATCATTAAAATAGGGGAATGATGTTAGAAATTAATTGAGAATACATAGTATCACCTCTTTTTACTTTTACAGCATTCAGGACAATTTTGTTTGGGACCTATGTACATAAATATTAGAAAAATAAATAAAAATAAAAGAAAATAAATTCACGGATACGTTGGTTTCTCTAGTATTCGTTTGAATTCCACCTGTAACTTCCGAACAAAAAAAAAACTTTGAAAATATAATGCCGTTTATTTAGTAATAATAAGCCATTTTGTTTTCGTTATCAACAGTAAGCCCACAATTTATCTGAAACAAGCATAACACTTCTTATGTTCTTAGATTAACCAAACTTTGTTTGGCTTAAAATATTAAAATATTAACTTCTAAATAGAAATTCGAGATTATGTACTTTCTGGCGTATACGTACTTTTTTTGATTATCAAATTAAATTTTAGTTTACTGTATGCCTTTGAAATACAAAAATATGAAAATACATATGTATGTCTCGCTTAGTTAGTAATAAAGGGGCGGACTAAAGTGAATCCTTAATATAAAACAGCACCTATATTCAAACAACTACTACATTTCTTAATGCCAAATCCCTATTTTGATTGATTGTTACATTGTTCCGAAGATGTGGTCAGGCACCTAAAAAGTGTGAAATAATCGTGAATTCAAGAAAATATCAAATAAAGATTATTTTGACAAACTTAAGTTGTCTAGTTGGCCTAGCGGCCCTGGGTCTCGGTCTAAAAATTAATACAAGATATCAGAATTTCGGGATATAATCGGCCCTAGCGAGGTATCCGTCGGAACGGAAAATTCTCTGATTTCCTCCGAATCGGAGGCTTTTTGCTTCGAGGTATTCTTCCGAACAGCTGTTCGGAACATTTTTCCTACATTCTTTGATGAAGCCCGGTGTTCTGCGTTGACATGCGATGTAAAACGTTTTTGGATGAAAATTTTAAAATATTGTTCCGAAATCATCCGACACAAATTGTTCGCGGAATTTGTTTCCGATTTTCAGTGAATTGTAAGAAAAATGTAAGAAATAAAAAATATAATTAAAGAAAGAAAATTATGTACTTGTTGCTTGAATTGAAGTTTCTAGTATAAGAGAAAACAAGCACAAAACAATACAAGCTCTCATAAATTTATGCAAGATACCAATAGCACGAAACTATATCAAAAGGTCAACAGAAGATATTCCTGCATTTTTGTAATTCTCTATTAGAATATTAAATCTGTCGCATGTGAAATCAATGCGTCGTCGCATTTTGTATTTTTCCTTTCCGAATCGGACACCTCGAATGTAGTTTGAATCACCGCCGATGTATGCGTTGCGGAAAATGTTCCGCTCCGACGGATACATCGCTAGGGCAGAATATCTTACTAATTAGATCTACAGAGAAGAGTGCCCGTAATACAACTTATTACTAAAATGTTTCATGATTAAAAGACTTCCCTTTAAAACAACACTAAGTTTTTTTTTCCAAAAGCTAACAAACAAAAAATAAATTTTTTGTTTGGATTTTTGCGCTAAGTCAACGAAACATCTACATACATACATACATTTACCCCCAGTTTCACAGTGGAAGTTTAAACTAAAGTTCAGCTGAACCTTAAACTGAGTTTTAATTTTTGGTTTATCTCGTTCGGTTTCACAGTGAAATCTGAACTTCATTTGTGTAGATTTTATGAAAACAAAAACATTCTTGTACGTTTTTGCTTCGCCAAATAACATAATGTAAATAGAACTTAGCTTTCCTTGTCTATTCTTTCGCTCTCTGAAGCAAAAAACACGTGAAACAGTAACAAATACTTTGTGTTATTGATAAATCTGTGAAAGTTTGTTTTAAAGTGACACAAAAAAAAATGGAAAATAATCTTAATAAACCAGTAATTGTGCCAAAAAAAGAGATAAATAACAACTTTTTAAAAGCAGACATAGATTTGCTGATGAATTTGCTGATGAAAAGTAAGTAAATGAATTCAATATTTTACCATAACGAGTGGTTTCAAAAGTTGAACTTAGGTTTAAATGAAGAGTGCTGTTATCTAACTTAAACTACAGAATGAACTCAGTTCAAGGTTTAAATGTAATTGTGAAACCGAGTAAATTGTTGAACTAAAGTTTAAACCAAAAGTGGAGGTTAAACTTTCAGTGTGAAACTGTGTATTAATGTACTTATGGAAGTTATTTTTAAGCAAAGATGTTCAATATGTAAATTTAGTCGTCTTTATGGTGAAATATAAATTCCAATTTTTCACCCAAAAATCAAAATCAGGCAAGGTTTCAGTCTTCTAAGCCTTTAGTGATGTTGGTCAAATAAGGTTAGGTTAGGAGGGGTGTGCACTGCCTAAGCTGTTGCGTAACACGGGGGCCTATTGGTCCATTGTGATCCCCTTATAAATGAAATACAGAGATGTTCCTAACTAATGTTCACATAGACTGGTTCGTTTGTGAACCAGCCTATTTTTTTCTATGAATTTTCTCATATTTGCCATCGAGACCTTCGCTAGATCGTCCAGTTCTCCAACAAACCTGTTTCCGAAGTACCGGAGGCGATTTGTTTGGAGGTTTGGACAATCACACAGCAGGTGGTTTCAATTTCCTCAACATCCTGACAGCTCCTACAGAAGTCGGGTGCGAAAGCGCCTATTCTGGGGGCGATTGTGCCAATGGCGCAATGACCCGTTAGTACACCTATCAAGATTTTTAATTTCTTTTTACTCAGCGATAAAATATACTGAGTTTCCTTTTCATTAATTCTAGGCCATATACTTCTAGAGATATTTTAATCGTTCCTGGAAATCCAGGAGTTATTGATTTGCTCTTTCGTTACTAGGTCAATTTTCCTTTTAGTGGTGATAGAAATGAATTATCTCAAAAAACTCAAATAACCATTACCTGTCTTAACAGGTAGACCGCTTTTACACAAGAAAACTATAAGTTGCCAGAAGCAAGCTACTTTGATTGGCGAGAAGGGTGTGAGGGGAAATTTGTGTCCTACCCCTTACGCCCTTCTCGCCAACAAACTAAATATTGGTGGCAACTCAGTTTCCTTGCCTGAAAGGGGACCTACATACATAATTTTTAGTTTGTGCACAACTGTATGAAAAAAGATTTCCCACTTATGGAGGAGGCGGTACATAAATCAAGCAGTTCTCTTAAGTACTTACAGGGAAGAGTGTATGGTAAATTTTTCCCAATCGTTTTCCTACATACCGTGTATGGTGTGACAAAAAGCTTGAGCGTGTAAGTTTAGTCTAGACAAGACAAAAATCGTATGGGAGGGGAGATCTATTCCTCTCATTTAGGTGGGAGGGAAATTTTTCGAAAAAATTGACTTAAAACACAAATAAAATTTTATTAAAAAACAACGGCAAATTAAAGAAAGACCTGATTAGCCGTGTTTTTTGAGAGAGTGACTAGCAACTCAGCAAAATGTTTACACGAAAACAATAACAAAACAAATTATTATAGAAAATTTTGTTTGTGTTTTCCGTGTACAAGTTTTACTGAGTTGCTAGCCACTCTTTCAAAAAACACGGCTACTGTTTTGCAAAGTTAGAAATGTCTTTTTTTATTATCTTTTTAAATAAATTTGTTTTAATAAAAAGTGTTTGAAAAATTAGTTGTCAAAAACAAAATTTTTGAAAAAAAGATACAAACAAATTTCAAACTTTTTTTTCAAAATTTTACGTCACTAAGTACTATTTTTAATTTCCAAATTGAATTCTCTTATTAATTAATTTTAGTCAAACATTACAAACCAGGTGGATCTAGTACTTTTACCTTTCAAGACATTAAAAAAATAAAGAAACCAACAACTTAGTCAAAACAAGAAAAAACGAGGTTGATTATAATCAATTGGTTTAATAGTTTAATGAGAAAATTAGTCAATTTGTTTTTTTAATATCTTGAAAGGACATATTTTTTCTTTAACTCTGCAATTCATCACTAAGTTTTGCATTTCGAATAATGAAAATCAAAGGGAAACCCCATTCAATCAACTTTTAAACTGTCCCTTTAAAAAAAAATAATGCAAAAATGTAGCTGATCGTAAATTTGTAATTCACAGCGAAAACAGATTAACATAATTACAGATTTACTAACGTCGAATGGTTTTTAACTAAAATCCATTTTTTTTGGAACAAAAAATCGATAAAACCAATCTTATCGTCACATGTGTTCACTTAATCATAACACATTTGTAGTGAGTGTATTATTGTTATTAGAAATAAAAAAAAAATTGAAAAACTTCAAGTTTAAAAAATCGAGTTGACTTTTTACTCAACCACATTTTTAGTATGAACATTTTTTACATATTGCTATTATTATTAGATATACAAATTAAGTCAATCATTTGACCTTTAAAATAATAAATATAGTATAATAATAATACATAATATATTATTATTTACCTCATGCATATAAATCAACTCAAATTTCAAGCCTCAGTGAGTTGCTTCATCGACCCTTTTTAAAATTTTAATTAATTTGTTTTAAAAAAAAAATCGATTTTATGTGAAGATGTCTGAAAAAAGCACCTCCTGGTTTTCCCCCTAGAATTAAATTTTGAAACCCCTGATATATATTGATATATATAAAAGTCGTTTTTTGTTTTCTTGTCAGTTTGGCTGTATGGGTGTCCAAACTAACAAGAAAAAAATCAAAATACTCACTTTTTTTATTGCAGCAACAATCTCTATCCCGCTGCTATCCGAAAGATAGCTTCTGAAAAAAAATAATTGTAAATTTTTTTAGAAATCTTAAACAATAGTAAGAACATGTTGCCTACCTCTGTAAAAATTGTTTATTTTGACGTTTTTGACGTCTCTGTTTCCTTACCTTATTCGTATTTTTTCTTTAGTTGAACAACGCAAATGGGTGCATTATCTGTACTATCGTTTGGTTCGGATTTACATTAAACGATTTTTTTTTGTTGGTATTTGGTATTGACAATTTTTGTATGTCGATGTGATTGGTTGAGATTGAGAGGTTCAGTCAATATGTTCCTTCCAGTTTCTGATGACTTTTTTATACGCCGCCGTGCAGGTATTTAAAATCACGATTCGACACCGTTCTAAATTCATAGTCACCACCACGCATTGAAATAAATGTGGCAGAAGCTTACAGATTTGTTTTTCGAGTTGAGGCTCTCCCAAACCAATGCAAAACATTCGGTGCGGTGGAGAAACATCCCCAAGTCAAATTTTATTTACATGGCGATAAATAAGATTGCCCACACCAAAGCGGCAGAGAAACATTCGCCTTTCAAACTTTCTCAATTTATGCGGGATTTGCGCGGTTGACCATCGTATTTTCTTCCATTCTCAACACGAAACTATCACAAATATTGTTGGATTTACACGGTTTGGCGGGAAATTTGTCGCGTTGAAATAAAAACGGCGATTAATCCTACATTTATCAAAGTTGCAGAAATTCCAAAAGGCCTATTTCACAATGCAACGAGAAAACTAAACGTGAAACAAGATCTCGTCGTAGTTATCAAAACAATTAAAGGCTCTCCCAAACCAATGCGAAACATTCGGTGCGGCGAGGAAACATTCACCGTTGGTGTGGGCACTCTCATTTATCATCCTGTAAATAAATTTTGAAAAGCGAATGTTTCTCCGCCGCATTGGTATGGGCACTCTCATTTATCACAATGGTATTTTAATTTTGACTTGCGAATGTTTCTTTGCCGCACCGAATGTTTCGCATTGGTTTGGGAGAGCCTTTATGCGACAGATTTATGTGAAAAAACGATCGTGTGAAATAGAACCATAAAGGAGATAAACATGTTCGTCTTCATATCTGCATTACGGGCCGCCTCCACAGGCCATGAACTATGGCCGGACTATGACCATGTCTAAAAAAAATCCCATGTAGTTCAAAAAATACATGTCCATGCAGCAACATGTCGAAAGAAATAACGTTTTGAACAAGACCTGTTCAAAGCATGGCCATGAGATGACATTTCGTGTGCGTAATTTTTTTTTTCTGGTTTTTCTTGAATGTGTAAGTGAATTTTATTGTAAAAGATAGAAGTAGTTGTGAAAGGCTAATGAACGACAGGACATCATGCTTTGCCCAGTTAGTAAGAATGCACTGTTTGTCGATTGGACTGTGGTTGTGATGTTGGACATCTGTATGACCTGTGGAATCGGCCTGTTATAAAACTTCCTGTAATCTGCTTCTACAAAGATCTGCATTTCGGTGTTCCCTCCCTATGTCCCAATCAACATTAAACGGTTTTTCCAATGCCGATCTTTTGTTTCTTGGTGAAGAGAGTGAAAAGTGAGGGGTAGGGACCAAATCGTTTGTACCACAAAACTCGAACGATTTTTCCAGTCTGTTTATGTTCTCTTTCACCTTATGTCCAGTTTTTTGTGTGTATTCGGTATCAGTGTGCCGTTCGTTTGATGGTATGAGTGAATATCAACGAAAAATTAAGAGCTCAGTAATCCAACAATGAAAAAGACAAGGAAAAAATCTCATTGAAGAAATCGTTATCTGTGTACATTTCACATGATTTCTGGAAAAATCTTCGTGGGAAAATCGGGCAATGTAGATCGGAACTATTCAACAAATGTAAATTTTATATTTGCGTCCCCTTTTTTTGCAGAAGTCAAACGAAGATACGTGTAAATCCACCTTTAAGCCTCTCCCAAACCAAAGCGAAAGCGGTGCAAAACATTCGCCAATGACAGTTTTTGTTGTTATTTGAGGTGCGTTTTATTGGTAATTTATTGTAAGCGTAGTCCCCTTTCACACAACGAAACTGAGTTGCCAACAATTGGGAGTTTGTAAGCGAGATGGGAAAGAAGTAAGATGATTGAAAAAATCTCCCCGGTCAACGTTTGAAGAGTTTTTGTCACATTCCTTCTCACATTGTCCGTAATGTATGTTCACCTACTAGATTTTATAACGAAAAAACATAATTGTGTATACTTCTTTTTTGTCATCGCTGCTAAGGTTCATCAATTCGTCAATTTCACGTTGGTTTCGAAGCAAGCTTCAATACATCATGTAAACGGGGAAGTAATGCTGGATTTACATCTATCTTCGTCTGCATAATTCATAAAAGTAGAGCAGGACAGATGTATGCAAAAAATCCGAGCAACTGAAAGAGAACCATCAAGAAGATGAACATGTTCGCCTTCATTTCTGCATTAGCATTAAGGTTAGACCGCACTAGGCGGAACTACGATTCACAACAATTTGTATACATTTTATGAAGTTCAGTTGCCGCTTAGTGCGATATAGCTCATACAATTTACTAGAAATAATATTTTGACGCGTCGTGAAGTGTAGTTCCTCTGTAGTTGTGTGCGGTCTTAAGCCTAGTACGCTGCTGATGCGAAACGAAAAATCCCATACACAAATGACATGACGAAAACATAAACGAAAAATTT
The DNA here is from genome assembly GCA_949320155.1 of Melangyna quadrimaculata. Lineage (NCBI taxonomy): Eukaryota > Metazoa > Arthropoda > Insecta > Diptera > Syrphidae > Melangyna > Melangyna quadrimaculata. The sequence continues at coordinate 195,232,255 of OX439483.1, forward strand.
CGGTGTGCTTTTCGTTCTGTGGTACGCTGTTCGACCAGCGAAATTGATAATTATACCAGATTGTTTTGAAAAGTCTCCACTTTTTTTTCACAATGAATTAATTGGCCGGGCCATTAATTGACATTTGGGTTTGTTCGTGTTTTTATTTGTTGTTCCTTTCATTACAGCACTGTTTTTAGTTGATTTTCTCGTTAAATTTCGATGTATTTACTTGCAATTTATTTAAACTCTCCATGAATATTTGTCCGCTGTGTTTTCGTAAGCATTTCGTTGTCTTTTTGGAGAGCGCAGGAAAATTTCGTTTCGCATCAGCAGCGTACTAGGCTTTACCTTTATGGTACTTTCCTATAATGCAGAAACGAAGTTCTTCTGCATGTTGATCTTTTCTCTCTATCTAACAAATATACATTTTGTATTTGGCATCCCTTTTTTTTGCAGAAACCAAATGCAGATAAATGTATGTAAGTCCCCTTTCATACAGGGAAACCAGTTGCTGGAGATTTTTTTACATTTTCCTTTAATTTCCTTGCACCTTTCACACAAGGAAACAAAAATTGCCTGAGAGCAACGCTACCCCATAAAGTTATTAATATTAGGCAAAAGTTTACTAGAGGAATTTGGATGTCATTACAATATTTCCAAAAAAAGACCCGAGCAACGCCGGGTATTTTCCGCTAGTCTTGTATAAAATTGTGAAATTCCTCACTGAAAAAATCAATTTGACGGGACATTTACACAACCGTTTTCTATGAAAATTGTCGATCCTCCCCAAAAATTACATAAGTACATAGCTTGACTTTTCAGATATTTGTAGTAATATTTTACCTTGAAGAAATGACTAGTGAAAGATTTAAAATATTTTTTTTTAATCGATAACAGTACTCTTACACTGGCGGAAGGTGGCGCTGATTGCCAATATACAATTCAGATGATTTTAGTTGATTTTGTCCGTTTTTTTTTTTATTATTTTAAATTTAAGATTGTGATTGATCAAGATTATGATTGCTTGTATAGCACGTACAGTTACAAGTGATGTATCAAAATAGTTGTCGTTTTATTTACTTGTGGTATGAGAAATAACCTAATCAATTAATACTCGAAATCAATGGCAATTATACAATATGTGTAGACTTTTAAATACACGCATTTATACGCTCGACGGTAAAAAGATAAAATAACAATGACATTTGTTTAGCTGAGTTAACTCGTGTTTAACTTTAACCCCGCACTGAATACTGGCACTTAGTCCACCCTATCAAAACAATCAAAACAAAATAGTTTAACTAAACGCATTAAGTCTCTCCCAAACCAACGCGAAAGCGGAGCGGAACATTTGACGACGACGCGACGGCAGTTTTTGTTGCTGTTTTCTATTGATTATTTTTCATTTTTGTTATCATTGTGAATGATTCGCCCTGCATAGCGAATGTTCCGTGTTAGTTTGGGAGCCTTTACTCTTTTGATTTTTCTATTCGATAAACACGTGTGGATTTCCCCCGTGTGAAAAGCTGAGTACGTTTTATTCCAGAAAAATCATCTTGTGATGATAATATGTATAGGTGTATGCGCCACTATTCATTTGTTCGGATGTCTACTGTTAAATGTTAAAAAAGTTGCCGAGTTCATCTATATACAAAGACCTTTGCGTAACAAGTCAGCCGTAAAAATAGTGAGATCTAAGGCTGCGCGTATAGTAGTGCGACAAAGCGATGCGATGCGACAAATGCTTCCGTGCGAGAAAAATATTTACATTTATTTTTATAAACGTGGGCACAGTGAAGCGATATTTGCTGGGAGTGTTGCGATTTTATCACAAACTTATCGCAAGCATCACGTTTACAAACTCTTTTGACTACTTTTGCTCGAATTTCGAATACCTTCTCGCATCGCCTCTCGCATCGCTTCTCGCATCGCTTTGTCGCATTACTGTACGCGCAGCCTAAAAGTACGCCAAGTTCTAAAGTTTATTTATTAATGTTAAATATCAAATATTTTAAGTAGATTAATTTGGAAGAACCTCAAAATTATCAGAGAAATCTGTTTTTTAATGATTACTGACTTAAATTGAGTTGGTTTACTTGGCAAGTTTTTTCTTATTACCTAATTACTCAATTTTGAAATGAAAACTTGCCAAGCAAACCAACTCAATTTAAGTCAGTAAACATTAAACAACAGATTTGTCTGATAATTCTGAGGTTCTTCCACATTACTCCACTTAAAATATTTTATATTTTACATTAATAAACTTAGAACTTGGCGTTGTTTTAGATCTCACTACTTTTTACGGTTGATTTGTTACGCAAAGGTTTTTGAATATAGAAGAACTTGGAAATTTTTTATCGTTTTTATGTTTTTGGTGTGATTTCACTTCTTTTTACACAGATTCTTTTTATCAGGAAAAGTGGGTGGAATAAACGACCAATGAGATCCTCATAAGGAAAAGTAAGTTTTTAATTTATGCAGTTTGTATGTAGGTACTACAAGTCCTACGCCCTAGCACCAATTTTCATAAGTTAGAAGTGCTCCATTGAAATGATAATAATTGATAATAATAAGTGGGTGGATGAAACGCCCCTACATGAAAAATTCATAATTTCAACTTTTTCTTTGTATACACCTAAAAACTAACCGCTCTACCAAAATTCATAATCCTGCACCAATCGGAAGTGCTCTCAATATATTTAATATTAATACAATTGGGTTTGTTGTGTGATAACACACTCGCAGTTAGGCTGCATAGCTTTCGCTCCGTCATTTATATTATTTATGAATGTTTGAATGTTCGTGTACGAAGAAAAGAGAAAGAACCCAAATGATCAACAACCAACTTGTGTGCGGCTAGTAAAAATGCTAGTTGTCTCAATATGCAATTTATAAAGACAAAAACCCTACATTGGATGTGCATGATCAGGTGACCTCGGTGGCGCAATGTCTAGTGCATAGGCTTCAGAGGTAGCTGGTCTAGGTTCGATTCCAATTGATGGCACTAATAATTTATAAATTAAAATTGAACATAAAGACTAAGCACCACTAATAAGGAATCTGATTTATTGGTGTGGCAGCCATGAAAGTGCAATAACTCCAGCCAAATACAATCAACTTTTTGTTGAACATTCAAACATTCATATTTAATATTATTTATGTTAAAATGGGTGGTTTCCACGCACACTGAATGGAAAATCTCAAACTTTTAATTTTCCCTTTGCCTGCTTGTCAAGTCCTATCGCTCTACCAAATTTCATCAGTCAGAAGTGCTTTACATAGTTGATATCAATTCTGAAAATGGGCGGGTGCCACGCCCCTGAATAGATAATTTAAAATTTTCCAATATCTCCTTTGCACTGACCACATGATCTACCAAATCTTATTGTTCTGAAACAATCAGAAGTGATCCATATAATTAATAACAATTTTGAGAAAATGGCCGGATTCCACGCCCCTGAATGTTAAATATCAAATTTTAAAATTTAGCCTTTGTTTGCAGTTCAAGTCCTACCGCTCTATCTCTACGACAACCAGAAGTGCTCCATATAATTGATATCAATTCTGCGAAAATGGGTGGATGCCACGCCCTTTTGAATGAAAAATCTCAACTTTTAAAATTTTACATTTGCTTGCACTTCTAGCCCCAGCGTTCTAACAAATTTCATCATTCTACGACAATCAGAAGTGCTCGTCATTTTCAGTATTCAATTCTACTCAAATGGGCGGGTGCCACGACCCTGAATGTAAAATCTCAAATTTTAAAATTTTGCCTTTGCCTGCACTTTAAGCCCTACCGCTACAGTGTTTTGTCCCTTTATGAAAAATCAAAAAATAATTATGAAGTGTCAACTCATCTCAAAACGGTATTTTTTTTTTAAATATAATTTAAATTATGTTGCTTCAATTCGTTCCGCAACATGTGTATATCAGAGAATGAGAAAACTTTAATGGATTTATGGAATGTTGAGAGTGCTGTTATTTGAAGTTTGGTCAAGTTTCTATGATTATTAATTTATTGTATGATTTAAGCAAGTTTCGTTGAGTACGTTAAAAGTAAGAAATTGAAAAATAACAAAAATATGGATGAGCTATTAATATTTTATGTTAAGGCAAATAAAACAAGTTAAGTCGGAACTCAAACTTCTTTTACAAAAAAACACATCAGGTCTGTTCCTTTACTTTGAGTTTCTGTGACTTTCTGTGATTTTTAGTCCGAAGTCCTGTCAAGATCATATCAAAACAAAATGGAATTGACAGAACTTGGGACCAAAATGCACAGAAAATCACAGAAATTCAGAGTAAAGGAACACATTGCTAATTTTTGTATATTACACTAAATTTGATGTTGGCAAGGTTTCATCTGCTTTGGTTTGCATATTGTTGCGATATTTATTTTAATCTGCAGCTGGTCACAACTCATAAATAACGCCTCACAGTGGCCCGTATTGACTTTTTTGGTTGCAAAAATCATAACTCTTAAACGAATAAAGATATCGCCACAATTTTTTTTATCTTCAAGCAAATTTCCAAGGCTATAATAATGGTGAGTTTAAAAAAAAAATGTACAGGTTGTTTCAGTATTTGCTGTTGAAATAAGAAGTTTTAGTTAAGGTGGTTAACATAATTGGTAGTTAATTCTAAAAAGGTTGAAAATCAATTCATGAAGTAATTTGAGTGTAGTTAAAGTGAAACAGTGGAGAAAAAACCTTTTTTTTATTAATTCATTTTTTTTCTCTAAAAGAGTACTATAAAGTATTTTATTGATAGATTACAGTTCAAAAAGTAGAAAAAAAAAAAGGAACAAAAATTTACATATAAACATTAGATTTCTTGGAAACTATCATCTAAGTCCGGGGTAATGCCTAATAAACTTATCATTTCCGGTGAGTATTGTGCTTTCAGATCTTTTTGATTTCTTACATGTCTTAAGGAAGAAATTAGTGGATCCGATGAGGTTGCTAGCATGTTAAATAGGTCTTCATTCTGCCGAATTCTTGAAACCTTACACGTATTTAGATATCTGTATTTCTTGTAGTCTTTATTTTTGGACTCCTGGGCTTCTTCTGACTATTCTCCAAGCGGCAGAGATTGGTATTCGATAATATGTTGGCTATGAACCAAAATTTTATGAAGAGTAGGTGTGAGTTATTTTTGAGGGTACTTTTGTTTCAATAGCCCTGCGGTTTTTTTGGTGTACTCTCCAAATTTAACTGTATTCACTACTTCCCTGCAATTCAAAACATTAAGTATTATTTGGATCCTAGTAATAACCTCTCCATTGACTCCAGTTATTCGGACAGTTGCCTCAGACTGTTCAAAAAATCTCCTTGAAGTGTTTCCATCATTGCTATTTCCAAATCCTTGCTTTGGTTTATCCACATCAAGTCCAAGCTCATCGCGAAAACGCATTTGAATCTCTTGTTTTCTTCTCTTTTCTGCCTCCTTGATTCCAATAGATTCATCAAATTCCTCTCCCTCTTGTCGAAGTGAATGCAATGAAGAGATTCCATATTCGTAATTATGTTCGTCGTTATTTAATTCATCCGGGTTATTGAAGTTTTGTTGGGTCCTTTTACATATCGGACATGACCGCGTAGACTTTGTTTCTGTTAATTCGCTTAAGACTTTTCAGTCAATCATAGTTAAAAAGAACTCGTGTTTGACAAATATAGTTATATCTTCATTAACTTTATATATTGTTGGTTGAATATCTGCTATTTGCCTTTTTATATCGTTGACTGTTGTATTTATGACGTCACTAGTTTCCTTAGCATATTGGAACATTATGGGTCGGCAGAAATGAGTTGATGATGGGCGAGGGTTCCTCCAATGTTCACAATCTGCACTATTGAGTCTGAGTGGAAGAACTGATGCCATGAACATGTTTGCGTCTGTTTCACCACCTGTTGTATTAATTTTTTGCTTGTACTCACCTTGTCCAGATGATCCATCGCAGCCCCATTTGCTCTGTAAGGTCAAACTTCTTGGGAGTGCAATTATTTGTTCCTCCTTTTTGATTTTTAAAAGCCGCCTTGCAATATGATCCATCATGTCTTGAAGTTTTACAACTGCTGATATTTCCGTGATTTCGCTGTTTTCTGGAACTGCTTCTTTTTTGTAGCTGTAATAGTGTTTTAGGATGGTAGAACATCTATAATGTGTTTCCTCAACGAAGTTCTCAGGATTAAATACTTTTCTTTTGATAGACCCAAATCCATAAACAAAGCTAATGCATTTTCATTAGTATATTTTATGGGATCTTTTTGTGGAGTAGGAATGCTTTCATTGACTCTTTTGACTCGAAGTGCACTAGCAGTAGAAATTCCCTTTATCACATCACTCTTCGCCTTTTCATGGTCTTTATTATATCTCATCACTAATGCATCAGAGAGATTTGCAGTACTTATCTCCTCTGTTGCATTGATTAGTTTTTGTTTTTTTTTGTGAATTTTGCGCACTCATTAACTGACTTCCTTTGCCTTCCTCTTGATGACCTTGATGTAGTTGGGGGATCACACATTACTTCTGTTTTTCCGGTAATGAAATGGAGAGATAAAGATAATCATTTTTCATTTTTGTTTATGAAATTTAATCTCGATCTATGGGCTGCGACCCATCTTTTCTTAGTAGCGCAATGAAAGTGTCTTAATTTTTCTTCATTTTCCGGTAAATTTTCACCGGATAGCTGGTGTTCACTTATTACGACAGAAAGAATTTCGTCAGTGCTATCAACTTTTAAAAAAATTTCAAACAAAGTATTGTATGGTATATCCATTTTAAATAATTTTACCTTATACAACTGCTCGATCGCTCGTTCAAGTTTTCAATGATTGTTTCATCCCATTGTTTTATTTTTTTATACCTTAAAACCTGCTCTAAAAATATTCAATTATATGTCATCCCAATAAGGTAATCTGTTTACCTATCTGTTTATTCTAATCCGGTTAAAAATCGGTAAAAATCCACCAAACTACCTGAGAATAATTAATCATACCCGAAATCAAAAACATTCCTACTTAAAAGTTTTATTAGGGGTTGCAAGAAATAAGCTTTAAAACCGTTTTAAAAAACTTAGGTAAGTAAGCATAAAATATGTTTTCCTTCTAAATTACAAAACCTTTTTATTTTAAACCAAAAACTTATACCTGCAAAACAAAGAAATAATATTTTCCATGATTTTTTTTTTGCACTTGACAAAAAATACAGACAAAATTACTGACTTCTTCAAATCAAATCTCTCTAGCTCAGCTCTATGCAACTCTATGCAGCTCAGTTTTTGGTTGTATGTAAGGAGATATATAAGGATTCATTATCCGTCCAGTTTTGCTTGAAAACATTTTTTCTACTCAATCTAAAGTTGAAAAAGTGTGCAAAAAGGGGTGTTCCAAAAAACATTAAATTTAGCAGTTTACAAAATTTATAATTCTTTTTTTCATTTCTGATTATAGCGACTAACACAAATATCAAGTAAAAATAACAAAAAAAGTTTTACTTATATTCTTTTCCATTCATACAAATGAAATAATTTTTTTGATTTCTTGAGCTCCAAACATTTGTTAATTCAGGAAATGTAAAAGTTTTGCATTATAAACCCACCCGAAAAATGAATTTCGCGAGCACTTTTGCCTAAACGGGCCACTGTGCGCCTGTTTTAAAAAATGACTTGAAGCGGACCCAAAGACAAAACAAACTCTGTTTATATTTATGTCTTAGACATATGCGAACTACAAAATGCTCCTGATGTATTTAAATCAAGTACCAAGAAGTCAGTTGAATTATTTGCGTTAAGCTTACTTTTCTAATACTGTGTTGACCTTTTTTGTTGATAAGTTGTGGTTGGGCGTTTATTGGAGGTTATGTTACAGAGGCTCATAGCGAGTTATTTGTCTTTTCTTTATAAAAAAAACATCAATTTCTAAATTATCAAAATTTAAACTTTTTTTTTTAATTTTTTTGTTTTTTTTTTTTATTTTTTTTTAAATTATTTGTTTTTCATTTCAAGTCTAATAAATATGTGACTCATGAAAAACTGTAAGAAAAGTGAACGAAAATTGTTATTTTTTGGTTTAATTTTGATTATGATCGAGTACACAATGTTCTAGGAACAATATAATTTGTTCCATTAATTGGTTTGTACAAATTGGGGCATAATGTTATGGGTAAACGGTTTAATTAATCGATTTGAAAATTTACAGGAATATTTGTAGTTTATTTGCCTAAAACACCTCATACCAGCATAAGTCTTGCAGTCAATATTTGTAAAGCAGACAAAGATTTAAGAGACTACAAACAAAATGCGTTTTCTTAGTCTTCTTTGAAATAGCACAAACAAAATTTTCAAATGATTTTGTAAAAAATGTATGTACATTTTTAAAACTGTACTTGAATTTTATGTGGTGTCATTATTTGCTAAGAAATTGGTGGTCAAAGCCAAAAGTAAGTACGTTTTTTTAAATACAAAGTCCGATTTACCATCAACAATTTCTAATGGTTGTGCAATAACAGTATTTAACAATAATATTTTTTTTTAGAAAACCAAATAACAAATCTTTATAACGCTTTTTGTTTCATTCGAATACGACCACTTGTCACAGAGATACAGCTCTTCAAACAAAAACACTCAAAAAACTTTTTTTGGCAAGTGTCTTATTAGCTTTTCTACAAAAATAACTGTAGAAATATCATTTTTTATTATTTTTCTATAATAACTATTCATTTTAACAAAAAAAAAAACAGCAATAATTCAAACACTTCGAGTGCGAGTATTTTTGATAAACAGTTGTATGGGCTCGCAACACTGTGCGCTGTAACAAATTTCGTCATTCTATGACAATCAGAATCGCTCCAAATAATTCATATCAAATCTATGAAAATGGGCGGATACCACGCCCCCTGGATGAAACATGTCAAATTTGTTTTCTGACCTTTTTGGTACTGAGGTTAGAGAGGGGTCGAAAATCCCTTGAGTTTGATCCAGTAAGAAGGGTGAAGTGCCAGAACTTGTCTGGGCACTACCGTGCCCTTTGATTCTATGATAACTCATGCTACATTTGAGATAGTTTTCTAAACTATTATTTAAAAATGTTCATATTTATGTATGTATGTAAATAAAAACGATTGAAATAAACATTCAAATTATATTATAAATTCCTTTATTTTATTATATTTGCTATACTATACTATTTGCTTTTTTTTATTATTTCAGATTTTTAGCTCTAAAGCTGATCTTCAACTGCACACACAAATACACATGCGCGAGGCTAAGCCTTACAAATGCTCACAATGTTCAAAGGCTTTTGCGAATTCATCATACCTCTCACAGCATACCCGAATACATTTAGGCATCAAACCTTATCGTTGCGAGATATGTCAGCGTAAGTTCACTCAATTGTCCCACCTACAGCAGCACATCCGTACACATACGGGTGACAAACCGTACAAATGTCGTCATCCTGGATGTCAAAAAGCTTTCTCACAATTGTCCAATCTCCAGTCGCATTCACGATGCCACCAAACTGACAAACCCTACAAATGCAATTCATGCTATAAATGTTTCTCGGATGAGCCCTCACTACTGGAACACATTCCTAAGCACAAGGAATCTAAACACCTCAAGACACACATATGCCAGTACTGTGGAAAGAGCTACACCCAGGAGACATATCTGACCAAACATATGCAGAAGCATGCCGAGCGAACTGATAAACGACCGCCCATTACTGGTGGTCCATCATCGACAACCTCTGGCTCTAATCAAACGACACCGGGTATAGGAGGTGGTGGTGGTGGAGGTGGTGGAACAACTACTTCTCATGGTGGCAATATAAATAGAAACATTGGACTGAATACATCGTCGCTACCCCCAGTTACGGTAGGAGATCATCCATACTGGCCTAAGGTTAGTCCCGACTCGGCGGCAAATATCTCGGATGTAATGCATCACCATCAGCATCAGCACCTTCAGCAACAAACTCAACAGGGCCAGCCTTCGCATTTGGATCAGTTTCCACCGATAAACACACATCAGCCGTCCCAAACAAATGGTCATTCAGATCTGCAATCGCATCACAGGATGAACGAAAATGGCAGAGAAGATATTGGTAAGCTTGTCTTTTTATTAGTGTGGCTGTGGATTAGTTTTTTTCAATAATATTTAAACTCATTCAGCCGTATTAAAAAAAAAAACAAACTTATTCCACCTTTATTCCATGAGTTTACAAAATAATGGAATAAGAGTTAGTCCATGGAATAAAATTTCCTTATAATAACAACAAAACGAAAATCGACTACAATAAGTAGATCACGTTACCGAACACACCTAATAATTCTGTCAAAGTTATTATCATTTGTTTGACACGTCTGATTTGTATTCCTTCGCTATACCACCATGTTCGGTGGTTTAACTTAGTAAACGTCACTTAGACGGAATTTTGTTTTTTCAAATAACATTTTGTACTTAGTCCATGGAATAAGGTTAACCCTTCCCTATTCCATTTTTATAAATTTGGCTGATAATATTCAAATATTGGCAGAAACAGCCCAATGTTAGGGTTTAATTAGGGTCACTACTTTACATTTTTCTTATCACTTTACTAAAATTTTCAAGTTTAAATAATTTTTAATAAGCCTCAAACTAAACTGATTTCCTCCATCAACTCTACCTGAACACGTCCAAAACAATAACAAGAGCCTGATTATAAGTTTGTTTCGTTTTTCATCATTTTGACAGGCACGTACGTTCGCGATTACACGGCTCGCAAAAATAAGTACATACTTTCTTTCGTTATTTTGAAGTTCATGGGGTTATTTTGTGCGAAAATAATCAGTACTAATAATTAAAAATATTTACTAATCTTTTCTTCCTCAAATAAACTCGTATACGGGTACAACGTATATTCAATTACGAAAAACAATATTTTCCAATTCAATAGTTTTTGTTCACACCGTTTTTTGATAACATCGAGGAGAACCGTGGTTGTGAAATAGAAACGTAATTGTTCAACCAGAAAAATTCCTGGAATTTTCATTCCTGCTTTCGTTATTCCTACTCTCTACATGTCTACTCCCCTCACCCAATCTGTCAAAAAGACAGGGCGCTCTCAGTCATTGGGCGCATTCAATGCATCAAAATTTTCTGTACTTTAATTTCAGATGGAATTTCTGATTGGCCGGCTGTCATAAAAAGTTAACTGACTTTCAGTTACGTTTATTGACGTTTAGTTACGTTTCATCAGAATTTTCAGCAAGAAGTTCCCAACTGAAATTTCAGCTGACAGCTTTTCTGTACAAAAAAAAGCTCTCCATACAAAACTGACATTTCATATAATTTTGTGTTCAACGACAAAAATTAAGTAGGTACTTTATTTTCAGCAATTGTCAAATTTTTGCATTGACTTTCGTCTTTTTGACAGATTGGGCGATGGGTATAGAAGTGAAGGGGACAAAACTAACGAAAGCACGAATAAAAATTTCAAGAATTTTTCTGGTTAAACTTTTACATTTCTGATCTGACAACCGCAGTGTTCCTCGATGTTAGCAAATATAGATGTAAATACAAATTATGGAGTAGTAAAATTGTGTACCTATATTTTATTAAAAAAACATTTTGAAATATTACTTCTGATTATTTTTCCACAAAACAACGCTGAATTCATGAACATCAAAATAACGAAAGAAAGTTAATAAGTATTTTAAGAAACCGTATACCTAATCAAATTACGAACGTACGCGATTGTCAAAACGAACGAAAAAAACGAACCGAGGAATCAGGCTTTAGAGCTTGATTACACGTTTATTTTTTTTTGTTCTTTTTTTTTGCTAACATTGACTTTCATTCAGGTTTGCAAAATTGCACAAATCTACACCCCTCGCCCAATCTATCAGAAAGACGAAAGACAAACCGAACGAAAAACCGAATCGTGAAATCGGGGTTTAGCTCTAAGGACTTATCCTTTTGTCTTTTTTGACAGATTGGGTGAATGTTGCAGAAATGTAGGGGGAAGTAGGGAACAAAAGCACTAATGAAAACAATGGAGCCGCAGCTGTCAATCTTGATATTAAAACAATTTCATTATTTTATCTATAGCTGAATAATTATTTCTCTAACAAAATGGCAGCCAAGTCAAATAATGACCAATCATTCTCCACCACTTTGCAGTTACGAAATTAATTCGTGATTTAAAATAAACTTATACTACGTTTTCATTTGAGCCAAAATGAGGTTATTTCGAAATTAGCTCATTTGCAACGTCATATTCTATACAAATTTGACGTTCCAAATAGGCTTATTTTGAAATTACCTCATTTCATCTCCAATGAAAACTTTGTATTAAATAAGGTGAAAAACTTTTTTTTTTTAATTTTAGAGTTCTACATATAAATCCCAAAGTCTAAGCCAAATGTCAAATTATGGGAGTGTTTAACTCTAATTTATGTGCATACATGTAAACATAACATAAATCTCTTACGTCATACGTTATTAACAAACAAACTTAACGCAATATTTATTTTTTGTTTCATTCAAATAGTCTCAACTCCATCGACCGTTGGACCATACGACAGCACCAGTATAACCAAAACAACGAGCAATTCAGCATTTACACCAATCAATTCAATGACACCACATCTCAACACATTAAGCCATCATCCGATGGCACAGCGACCTTACCTATATGATGCAATAAGTTTTCAAAATAAAAATGTCAATCAAAATAATGCTAACAGTTTCCCCAATCAACTTATATCGTTGCATCAAATTCGTAACTACGCACACCAGCCAGCCGGGCTTATGGCTGGCGAACATTTAATCGGAGTCAGTGTCGGATCTGGCAAGGACAAAGGATAGCTATACTTCTAGGGGGATGCGGATGGACATGGGGAGCTTTTAACAGAATAGACTTACGTTCTTTTTTTTTTCTGGCTTGTATACGTATGCATTGATATTTTTATTTATTTATTTCGAACAGTAGGTATGTACATTGAAATGACTCAACAAAAAATTGGTGGGTTAATGGAACCTTTAGAAATGTTTTTTTTTTTAAATATTAATCCTTACCATATGTATATTTGTTTGATTCTCAAAACCGCCCTGAAACCAAAATATGTGACAGAACTTTGCAATAAAATTGCTAGAAATAAGTAGTCCTGTGGTATAAACTAACAGACCTAATACTATGTTTACATAAATTAAGGGCTCAACCTCATTTTCTGTTTTTAGACAGATGTCAGAAACCATTTAAAATAGATTTCTCCACCTCACCACCATAACATCACAGCGTTTTCAAATGGGTAACCATTTGCAATTGTTTACATTTGATGCTATATTATAGGGGTATGCATGCAAACGCGGAGAACCCATAGAAAGCTTAAAACCCATAGATTTTATATCGGTAAAAATGAAATGTCAAAATTTTTATGGGAAACTATTCTGTAAAATATTGAATTTTATTGCAAAAATTTGAAGCGGTAAGCGTAGAAATTTACCTGATATACTGCGATAAGTCAAATGTGACGTTTAATTTGATGATTTCCCACGTTTACGCAAGTATTTTTAAGGGGGTGTTCATGTAAACATCTTGCGGAAAGTTAGAATTTTCTGCAAATAGGAAAATTATCTCGTTGCACAAATACCCTTTATATTGAGATGTTCGATTATACTTTCAGTAATTGGGAATTTTCAACAGACGTCAAACAAACAAACTATAAACTATATTTTTGTTGTGTTTTATTAGGCTCTTTTGGTCTTTTTGATGTTGGAATGCAGTCCAAAACCACAAAAAAAACAGAAGAGCCTAGTAAAACACAATCAAATAATTAACTAAACAATTGGTCAAACACACACAACAACATAAACTATATTGTTGGAAATAGAAATATACATATACATAGGTAAAGTGGAATGTAGAAAACAGCTCCAGTAAATAATAAAATCCCAATAAAATCACATTTCGAAATTAAGTCGTAAGTTACCATCATTTTCATGGCATACCCGAATGCTAATGGACAAAATGTCAAACAAATTTCGAGAAGCAAGGCACTAAAAAATATTGGAAACATTGCACATGAAAACTTTTGCGCTTTTTGTGCAAAGTAGGTGAATATAGTTAAGACCAGGTTTAAGTTAATTTTCAAATAAGACATGTATGTCATGATTTATATGGGAATCAAACAAATTGCGATGAGGGACCTTTTAAGAGATGTTAATGTTTACAGATCATATTTTTAGAAGCTTTTCTAAAGGCACTTGGAAAATTTTAAACAAAATTTTTGTTTTTGTCTCAAGTGAGTCCAGTTAAAATAGAGAGAATTGTAAACTTTATTAGAATTTTCTGCGCTCAACTGATATATTTAATTGAATTATAATAATTACACAGAAACACCGTCCATTATACTTTGTTTATGTCCTTATGCAAATTTTAAATCAAAGTGTATAAACCCTAACAAAATTTTAAATGTTTCTTGTTCTGATTTTATTTTTTTTGTTGATAAATAGGCAGAGCAAGCTCGTTTATGATCAGATGAAAATAGAAAAATAACGGAACTAATCCTAAATAAAATGTTAAAAAAATAATAAAATCAATCAAAACAAAAAAGCACCTAATTTGATGAAACTGACAGAGGCAAAATTATAAATCAAACACTACTAGAATCTTTGTAACTTTATATTCAATAATCTCAGTACCTACTTAGTATATTTATATATATCTTACACAATTCCTAAATTTGCTTTATTAAAAAAGGATTAACAATAAAATAAATGTCAGTTTCATCAAAATGAAGATTTTGACGTTTTTCTGATGAAAATTCAGAAAAAAAAACGTAACTAAATGTCATCATACGTTTTATTATAACTGACCAACCAGAAGCTCTAAGTCCCCTTTCACACAAGGAAACTGAGTTGCCAGAAATGTTTAGTTTCTAAGCGAGAAGAGCGTAAGTATAGCTAGAAAAATAGCTAGTTTCTGGCAATTTAGTTTCCTTGTTTGAAAGCTGTCTAACAATTCAAAAAACTCAATATTAACTACTTCGATGAACGCACGCAATAATTTTTAATATGGATATGAAATGTCAAAGGCATGTGACTTTTGCTTGCGTTGAATAACTATTATGTTACTTCTCATTACCATGAAGTTGATAGTGGTGCCGAGTTAAATTTGATGACTTTTGCTCAATACCGAAATACCTAATTTTTTTAATTGCAGTTACAGTCTAATTCAGGCTTCCGAAAGCCGCACAATTATGTATGTAAGTATTCGGCAATAAATAGTAAATTGTATGCTTTGGAGTTTATTATAAGCGAATTATGAATGACATCCCCTTAAGTCGATACATAATGATTTATTTAGATTAATGGCCTAACTAGCTAAGATTGCCTTTTATAATTTAACAATTTTACGATCTCAAACTGTCTCTAAAGGAGCACTAATCAGAAAAAGAAAATGCTCAAATATTTGTGTTTTAAATAATTTTCAAAAAAAAACTGACGCATTGACATCCTTTTTGAAAAACAATATGAATAAGTTTTCTATTCGTATCGTGATCAGGGTAGAAAAATGGGCGCACTAAAATAATTGTAGATTAATACCGTCATCCATTTAGTTAAGGCGAACAGCGCATTTCTCATAATGGCGGGTAAAAACATGTCGATATGGCGTCCTGAAAACATTTTTTTTTTACATATTCCTCTTTTATACCTACTACTGTTATATGAAACAAAAATCTGCCTTCCTTTATTTGATTCTAAATACCGATTGTTTTTTGACTTAACTTTCCTGTACTATTTTGTATCCTATACGCGTATACATATATGTATAAACTTTAAAATTCTTACAAATTTATAAAAAAAAAATAAAATTTGCTTTCAAATCCCATAGAAAAAAAAAACTTGGGTTAGATATTTGTTGATACATATTTTCTCAACATATAATATATCGGTTTGATTTTTTATTGAACCCTGAGGCTCGTTTCACACACATTCGGTTTCATTCGGTTCGGTCTCTATTCGATTTGTATTCGGCTGTGCCTAATATGATGTGTGAAACGATAAAACGGCAAAATAAAAACCTACAGTACGAGTATTTCAAGGATATAAGAAACACTCATATAAAAAAAACTTCCTTATTAGAAATGCAGTCCAATACAACGTGTCTTTTTCTTTAAAGTCTTTTTGAAATTGATCGTATCAAAGAAACTCGCATACTGAAAAGGTTAAGAGTGAGAAAAACAAAAATTGCTTAAAATTTCGTGTCCTTCTCATCTAGAAACTGAGTTTCTGAAAACTCTGTTGTGTTTGTCGTTGTGAAATGGGTTGACAGTTCGCTGTTTGACGTCTTCTAAAGTGATGGTAGTTGCACGTAAAAAATCTCACCGTGACGTTATTATTTCACTGAATCCTGTTTCACAACGCGGCGAGAACGAGCGTTTTGCTTCGTCTCGTTTTGATAAATTGAAAACGACGAAATGAAGTTTTTTTTATTTTTTTTTTAACAAACAATTTACAAAATAAAATAATAATCTTAAGGGAGAACAGTAAGTTGAAATCAACAAATCTATTTATACTATTTTTCTTAGTTTAAATTTTGTTTGCATAAAATAAATTCTTTTTTGTGTAAAATGCCCACATTGTGAATTGGGAAATGATTTAATAGGCGTGTTAATTTTTTACAAGCCCTAAGGCGGGCGCTTGGAGGAAAAATAAATGCTAAAACATTATCATATTTGTTCTAGAATACGGTACGCGCGCGCGCGCCGCCGCGCCATTACAGGCTGATTCACCAAAGGTATGACAAAACGATTAATTGTGTAGGTTGGGTCAAGCCAAAAACAAAAAATCATATCGGAAGGGGGTCAATTCCCTCTCGTTAAGCTTAAAGGGCAATTTTCTAAAAACTTTACTTAAAACAGAAAACAAGTTATTAAAAAATTGCAGTCACTATAAAAATGCACTGTTATACTTTTCTGTAAGACCAGAAATATCTTCTTTCATTGACTTTTAAAATAAAGTTCTTTTAATAAATAGTTTTTGAAAAATTAATTTTTAAATTCAAAATTTAAAAAAAATATAAGGAACACTACCTATTTAAAAAAAAAATGTTTCAAATTTTTTTTTTCAAAATTTTTAATTTAACAATTAAATTTGATAAAACAAAACTGTTCATTGAAAGAACTTCAACAAAAATATAACTGGGCATTGTAAGTGGTACTTTTATTCTCCAGAATAAAAGGGGGGTAGGGGGGATTTGTTGCTTGTCTTGAGCCAACCAAACGCTCAATTTCCTTGTCACACCTCAGGGAAATCACCCTGTATATACAATTATTTTTTGATGTCAAATACACAAGCACACGAAATTCGAGATACATTCCAATATTTGTTATTCTAGATAATTCTGTTAAATATGTAGCAAAAATCGTATTTTTCCATTTAACCCAACTGAAAAGTGTAGAATGTTTTTTTCTTATAGGATATTTATCCTTGATAGTTGTATACCTTTAGAGTTAGGAATAAACTTTCTGTTCGTAATTCTCTTTGGCTTCTATTCTAACTAATTATTGTATTTTAACCTGTCAAAACAGTCCCTTAAACTGTGATAATATTTTATTAAACAAAATTTAATATATTATTTAAAAGTTCCCCGCTTCCCCGTTTTTATTTTGTATGATTGAACTCCTTAATAAAACAGTCCACCTTATAATTAAAAAAAAAAAAATTTAATCAGAGCATGGTAAGAGTTATTAAAACTTAAGAAAATGTAAATTGTATAAGTACTGTTAAATAAATATTATTATAAAATATTCAAATTTAAGTATAAAAAAAAAAACAGTTTTAATTTTTATTGTAAATACCTATATGAGGAGTTTAAACTTTTCTTTGTAAAGACTGAATATGAACTCAAAGTCTAAGGAACTCGAAACTAATGAATAAATTATGTGAATTAAAAAAAAAATAAAACGAAAGCACTTTGTGTTTGTATTTAGCATATCTTTGTGGATTTGATATGAACAAAATAAATTAAAAAAAAAAAAAACAGTTTTAAAATGTGTGGAAACACAGTAAAAAAATCCTATGTAACATTAAAACGTTTTTAACTTAACTTTAATATACAGAAAAAAAAATTAATTATAGATAGGATACTTATGATATATTATTCACTTGACATAAGTAGATTAATTTACTTTAAGCTGAATCTAAGTGTAAATGTCAACTTTTAAATAAATTTAAAATAAAATAAATACAAATTAAGTTGGAAGCATGTGTTTAGCACCTATTTTAAGTAAAGTATGTTTTTTATTTTAGTTTTGTGTCAATTCATGTAAAAAAAATATATATGCAAAAAGAAACTATCAAAAGCAAATTAATATGTTGTATTGATGAAACATAAAATACATTTAATATCTGATGTAGTTTTTGATTATTCAGTATTTTTTTTTTAAGATAAAGGACCTACTGCAACTTCATAGACATGCTTTTTTGGTAAGCCCAATAAGAGATTTGATTGATAAAAGTGCCATCGGGGCCTAATATGAAACTGTAAGGCCTAAAGGAAATTCGTTGTTAATTGTTTACCCAGCCACTTCATTGGCAATATTTGACATTTTCGGCAATAAATTGCCTCGCTCGTTATCATTGGCCGCATTCGGAAACCTATGCCATAGCCTATCTAAGATAGGTTCGTATCCATATAGGTTTTCGAACGTATTGGTTGTTTTTGACATTTCGCAATACCAACATTTTCGTATAGTTTGGATAACTATCCAACAGCAAAACCTGTTTTGTAATCCACTGTTATTTTACACGGGATTACAACAACAAGAACGTATCTGGATAGCTCTACATAGGTTTCCGAATGCGGCCATTGCCTCGAATATTCCCATTCCATTCATTTTCCAACCCCATTCCTCTGTGCACTGTGCCCTAATACGAATACCCTTTAAGAAGTTTTATCGAAATGTTTGAGTGGAAATATTTCACAAAATGAAAATAGCACATCTCACTGCTTTCGATATACAAAATTTTAAATACTTATTGGCAAAAGAACACATTTTTATAATCTTATCTTAAAAAACAATAAATTTGAATTTATTCCACTGGAGAGTGCTATGGTGCCCGATAAACCCTAGCATGCCGCCTCCACTGGCCATGAACGATGGCAGGACTATGAACATGTCTGGAAAAAATCCAATGGAGTCGCACAAATCCATGTCTATCGAGTGAAGTGCTATTCATATGAGCTGTGTCTGCGAATAATTCTTTTGAAGCAATTTCTGAAGCAAATGTCTTATTCTTATTTTAGTTTTTAACAAATGGAATAAATGATGATATTTAAAAATTGAAATAGAAAATATTGTGTTAAATTAGTTAAATTTACAAAAAGAACTCATTTAAATATTTTCTACGCGACCAACAACTGCGACCTGCGAACTATAAAATGAAAATTCACAGTCCACAAATACAAGACGCATTCAACAAAGCTGCGAACAAAAAATAATTCGCTCGAATTTAACCTCAAAAATATAATATCTGGTGTTAAGCGGCATACAATGTTCAAATGATTGTCATGCATGTGAGAGTGTATTAGTAAATTCTTTTTGACGTTGCATATAGGTACACACATTGGGGCATATTCATAGTCGCAGATAGACCCAGGTTTAACTAAACTACAGTTTATGACAATTTTGACTCAATGAATACAGACCGATTTTAATTACAAATTGTTGGTTTTATATTTCTATAAAATAATTAAGTTGGTATACTACACAAATAGCTTCAAATATTTTGGAAGGATAACCTTAATAAAATAGAATCAACGTCCGAAAATTCAACCAAAGCTATGTTTAACTTAGACCCAGGACTAAAATGACTATGAATATGCCCCATTATGTATTCATTTAATCATATTTTTTCTTTTACTTTTCAGGTAAATGCACTTGCGGTTCTGCTCCGATCTCGGATATTATCTTTGTTGTTTCATCGTAAAATATAATTTTAGCGTTTTATTTCATTTAATTTAGTTTTTGAACAATAGAAAATATTACTATATGAACGATCAAGCAACAATTTCGCGTATAAATTTTCAATGCTGTCTATCTGATTGAAGACAAATCAAAACATTTTGATTTTGCTTCAAGCCTTCACACAATGTATACGTGTCTTTTTAACTAATACACTCTCACATGCTAATAGTGTATAAGCCGCTTTAATACTACGTTTCCACCAGACACTAAACCGAGATTTAGCAAGATTATCACAAAGCTCCTTGAAATCTACAAGATTTACGATACAAATTTTAATCTCCTCAAATGAAGATTTCAAATAAAACTCAATCAAATCTACTTGGAAACATTTGTTTGTCAAATCAAACAAACTTTTTTTTCGAAGAATAATTGTGGAACCGACCTATTTTCGTTTATTGACAGATGGAAATGTAAAAAAAACTTTCTATCTCACTTCCACTTC
Source organism: Melangyna quadrimaculata (assembly GCA_949320155.1). NCBI lineage: Eukaryota > Metazoa > Arthropoda > Insecta > Diptera > Syrphidae > Melangyna > Melangyna quadrimaculata. The sequence continues at coordinate 195,252,692 of OX439483.1, forward strand.
ATATCAAAAAATTGAAACATCATTTGAATGTTTTGCCAAAATCCTCTTTTTGTGCAGTGAAAACAGCAAACGAATCTCATTACCTAAATCTGGGTTTAGTGGTTGGTGGAAACGTAGTATAAGGCTCTCCCAAACCAAACCAATGCAAAACATTCAGTGCGGCGAAGAAACATTCGTCAGTCAAAATTAATTTACATGTTGATAAATGAGAGTGCCCACACCAACGCGGCGGAGAAACATTCGCATTTCAAAATTTATTTACATGATGATAAATTACAGTGCCCACACCAACTTGGAATGTTTCTTCGCCGCACCGAATGTTTCGCATTGGTTTGGGAAAGCCTTTACTCGTGCTGTTTGGTTTGGTTGCTAAAAAAAAATTAGTGACTCTGCAAAAAAAGAATAATACGCAGTTTTCACTGGGCCAAATGAGGTAATTTCGTTGAGAATTTCCAAATGAGATCCGAAAATAACCTAATTTCCCATACAAAATCACATTTCGAAATGAGGTAATTTCAATCTCATTTGCACAAAATTAGGTTGGAAATTAGGTGAATGCATCCAGCCTCAGTTTCAAAAGCTCTTAAAAGCTTTTGCATGTTAAATATCAATACACTACATACTCAACAACATAAAACAGAAAGAGAAAACAACAAAAATAAACGGTTGACTGCCATTCCAAATTCAAAATGAAATGAGATGGCAAAAATAAAATTACCAAATTTGATAATGAAAACACTTTTTTGCCAAATTTCGAAATTTCCTCATTTCGGCTCTATAAGTAGTATAAAACTGTTTGCAAATAGTTAATTAATTTGTTAATTGCTTTCTAAAGCTGGCCATACACGACCGAACCAACGAGCTGAACGGCCCGGAGCCGAACCAAAATTTCCCGTGAGTGGGAAAACTCAGATGGCTTCGTTTGGTTCGGCCAAACAATTTTAGATATTCAGCCAGTCGAAAATCCACGAACACAAACCTCCGAACCAATGTTCGGCTTTATCGTGTGTAGGGAATCAGCAAGCCGAGCAGTTCTGTTTGCTTCCAACTTTCCAATCGCTCCACCGTCACAAAATAATAAAATCCCACTTTCTTACTCTATCTTATTAAATTGTAGAATACAATTTTCACCAAAAACATCTATCTATCTCATTCTCTTTTTTGTCAAGTTTTGTCATGCTCAATACAAAACACAAAATTCAGATTTTTAAAATTTTCTTGGTTTCTGATTGGGCAACTGTCATAACAAGTTCAGTTCAGTCGACTTGTGCTTTCTGCATTGAACGGACCGCTGAAGTTTTTTGTTTGGACTGCCAAAATTGGTTCGGCTCGGCCGTGTATGGCACCCAAATTTGGACAGTGGCCAAATGGCTCCGAGCTGTTCGGCTCGGTCATGTATGGCCAGCTTAAGAGCAGACAATATATTTTTTTATTATTTGAAACCTCACTTTTTTATGACAATCCGCAGCTCTCTGCGACCACTTATATGAATGAAAATGTCAAATTCTGCAACCGTTCGCAATTCGCAGACACAGGTCACGGCTTCATGTTCATGAATGGCACTTGACATATATTCATACAAATCAGATTGTAGTTTAGACTATGGACATCGTTCAAGGCCAGTGGAGGCGGCACGTAATGACTATTAAGTCCCTACATAAACTTTCTCGGGAAGTGAAAATTCATCTTGAGAAACTGAGCTTTTGATATTTTGGCTGGTATACACACTTGTGATAATTCGTTGTAAGCGTTTTGTGTTTTAAAAAAACAATGCCTCAAATAATGCCTAGCCCCAGGCGCGAACGCAGGGGGGCTTTTGGGGGTCAACCCCCCCGAAATATATTAATTTAACATCCTCGCCATACAATTTCACTCATAATTTTTGAGTTTTCAGTTTAAACCCCCACCCAAATTTTTAAAACCCACCAGAATTTTTTTCCTGCGTTCGCGCCTGCCTAGCCCAAAACTGGCAAAGCTTCACAATCATTTTCCCCTACATTTTGAGCAAGAATTGGCTAACAGCTCGTGGACAAAAAAATCTCTAACTAATTTTTAGTTTGTAGGCTCAGTTTCCTTATGTAAAATCGGTTTAACATGATATATGAGCGCTGTCTTGGCCATGCGATTTGACGTTTCATGTGCGTTTGATTAATTGATTGGTTTTTGTTGAATTTGTAAGTGAATGTTGTTGGAAAAGGTTGAAGTCGTGTAAAAGGGTATGATGAATAACGCAATATGACACAAGTTGCCCAGAGTGTAAAAAGCAATTAGGCTATTCTGCCATATCTGTTATTCTGCTATGAATTTTCTGTTATGATGCATAACAGATCTCCACCATAAAGGATTCTTATAATTGGTAATCAGGAGTTCGATCTTTATGTTATAAAACTTCGAAAAAGAGACATTTATACGAACAGACCTAAAATCTGCTATCAGCTGTAGTAAATAAAAAAAATCGACACTGACGAGTGACCAAAACAAGATTAACCCGTGGAATGTTCGTGTTTTGTTTTGCGTACCTTTATAAATTATTGTTCTATTTTATTTGTCTATAACAGTTCGTGAATTAATATATCCAATTTTAAAAGTTATACGAAACGCACATATCGGCAATATAAAGCGACTCCTTTTTTTACGTTTCATCCATCAACTGTGTTCTGTGGCTTCGCATTGCTTTCATGTATAAACATAATTAAGTTTGAAATAACTTATTTGTGTTTGTAATTATGCATTTTATTATAAGGGGTATTCACAATCCGATGCAACTGGCCTAGTATCATTGTAAAAGTGCAAAAGTGTAAAATCTTACAACGATACAACAACAAAATATACAAGGTGCAATCTTACAACAGTTTCGCACTTTAGCAATACCCGAAACCTATTGCAACAGAAAAATACAACATTGTAAAATTTTTAAATTGTGTTTTGACAGCTCACTCATTCTTGATTACGTTAAACAGAAACAAAGGTATGCTCATTGGATACATCCAATTTGCTATCTTGATTGTATTGATGTGACGTCGTCATCACAGCATCTTCTTCTTCACTTTCCCCATTGTCTGAAAATTAAATATACCTTTTTGTAGCTATTTTATGATTTTCGTCATGAATGTTGATACCATAGACATAGGAAACATGGACAGCCAGCCCATTGTGGTTTCCATACAAAAACCCCATTGAAAACAGCTCACCGCTCGTTGGCCTATTGGTGCAAAGTGGCAAAAAAAAATACTACTTTACGAAATCCATCTATTGTCACTTATCATAACAACCATATTTTGTCAAAGAAGCTAAGGACATCTGTTATGATACCCTTTTATTATTTTGACGTCTGACGTTTAGTTGTCATTTTTTTTTCAATTCCCAAAAATATTTTTCGTCGCGGTAATATTATTTTATTTATAATTGTTTTATTTGGTTTCTTAATAATAATATAATAATTTAACTTTTTCAGATGTGCTGAGCTTGACTATTGGAATGGCAAAGGTGAAGATGAAGATGATTTTGCGGTGATTACTCCAACATAAAAAAAAACCATATTTTCCGCTTTGCACCGCCGGCCGCTCGTGTCGTTTTTAGTTAAAGCTGGAACCAACGTGAAGTTGGAAGCTAGCAGTCCATGTTATTCCTATGTCTATGGTTGATACCTTCGACCCACATAATTGCAATAATCTTCAGCATTTTCTATTTAAAATTCGGTAATATTTTCTTTATCCGTTTTTTTTGGCATCTTTTTATGAACAAAATTTAAATTAAATCAAATTGAAATTTTCAGACATGTTCGAAACAAAAACAAATAACAAATGTCAAACTTATTTTGACATTTGCTTTAGTGTTGCAAGAAGATAAGAAAAGTGCGTTCACGATCCACTTAAAAAAAATAAAATTTCGCACTTTTACTAGGCTCGTTGCACCAGATCGTGAATACACCTATTATTTTGTTATTTCTATTTTATTATAGTTGTTTCCTTTTAAGAACAATTAATTTAAGAAATAAAAGTTAATACTTTTTATTGAAAAATTTTATGATAAAAGTCAAACAAATCTGTCTTCTGTTACGGTTTATAAAAGATTTCATAACAGAACTCAATATGCAGAATACCAATTAATAAAAGAATAAAAGGTTTTTCTACAGTTCGAAAATTTGTATGGAAATTGATAAAAGTATAACAGAATAAAAGAATAAAAGATTGCGTCGAATAGGCCTAACTGTTTGTTAATTGGATTGTGGTTGTGATTTTCGACATGCGTATGGCCTGTGGAGTCGGCCTGTGAAGGGACAAAATCTTATACTTCGTTTTCATTAGAGCCGAAATGAGGGAATTGTTTCATTATCAAATTTGCAAATTTCGTTTGATATCTCATTTCATTTTGAGTTTGCAATGACAGTTAAACGTTTTTTTTTTTGTTGTTGTTTTCTCTTTGTGTTTTGACATTTTCATGCAAGAGCTTTTTAAAGCTTTTGGAATCGACTGCTGATGGATGGATTACCCTCATTTCGTGAAAATTTGGTTGAAATTAGCTCATTTGAGAACGAGAATTAGTATAGGAAATAAGGTAATTTCGGATCCGATTTGGAAATTTACAACGAAATTATCACATTTAGCCCAGTAAAACGTAATATTATACGCCGTTTTTACCTGGCTAAATGAGGTAATTTCGTTGCAAATTTCCAAATGAGATCCGAAATAACCTAATTTCCCATACAAAATCACATTTCGAAATGAGGTAATTTCAACCTCATTTGCACGAAATAAGTTTGGAAATTAGGTGAATGCATTCAGCGGGAACCAGTTTCAAAGGCTCTTAAAAGCTTTTAAATGAAAATATCAATACACTTTACTCAACAACATAAAACAGAAAGAGAAAACAACAAAAATAAACGACTAACTGCCATTCCAAATTCAAAATGAAATGAGATGTCAAATGAAATTAGCTAATTTGACAATGAAAACACTTTTTTGACAAATTTCGTAATTACCTCATTTCGGCTGTAATGAAAACGTAGTATTACATTATTTTGTTGTCATAAAATGTGAATAAGTGACATTTAATTTGACCAATATAATAGCATGGTGTAAACATTGTGCTGTTTTTTTTTTCAATAATGACAACATTTATGTCTCACTTTTGTAATTTTTGCAAAAAGTAGGTCTATTTAGTTAAGCCATAACCCCTTGAATACAATGCAAGTCGCTGGTCGCGGTAAAAATCGCTGTAGCACAAGCTGTCTTTAAAATCGCTCACTAGGTCGCAAAGGTCGTCCACAATGGTGTAGCGCAGAAAGAACGTTTTTTTTGACATTAAGATTTGTTTGGGTTCGTTCAGATGTTTGGAATTACAATTTTTACAAGGCGTGTTCCATATGTTGCATGGTTTGAGTATATATAATATGGGGTGCTCGTTTACATTCCAAAAACTTAACCATCATACGGGGCGCGGTAATCTATGCGGTAATTCAATTCTCAATATAGAGAGGGTTTTTACAACAAAACCATCATAGCTGTTAGCTGTCAAAATACCCTCTTTATATTGAAATCACGCCCCCTATCACAGGCTCAAGTACTACAATGCATTAGGAATAGGTACGAGCACTCCATATTTTATACTCAAAGGTTGCATGTTGTTTTCATTTCTATTACAAATGCGAGGTTATCATGTTTCTCTTTTAATATAAAACACAAAGTATGCCGGTATTTGAAACAACAGAAATCAAACAAACAAAATTCAACATGGCAGAGCACAACACAGAATATTTTATTGAACTTTTAAAAAGAAATAATATTTTGTGCAGCTGCATTGTGGACACATGAAAAATAGCACGCACGATACTATTTGATAGCTATTTCAGCTATGACTGCTTTCACACAAGGAAACTGAGTTGCTGGAAACTGGGAGTTTTGTAGGCGAGAAGGGCAAGAAGTAAGGGGAATGAAAAAAATCTCCCCGGTCAACGATTGAGGAGATTTTTATCACATTCCTTCTCACACTGTCCGTAATGTGCGTTCAGCTAATAGACTTTACATGGAAAAAACAGAAATCTCCGGCAATTCAGTTTCCTTGTGTGAAAGCTACTAGGCAATTAAAGGAAAACGTCAAAAAAAATCTCCAGCAACTCGTTTCCCGGTGTGAAAGGGGACTAAGGCTTCAGTTCCAGTTGCGGCAGTCTTTTGTGTTCACCCAGTTAATTGGGATAGACCTATATTTTGCAAAAAGTGCAAACGTGGACAAAAATATCTATTATAAAGACACTTGTTTGCCAAAAAACAATTGAAAATCGTGTATGGTGACTAAAATTATCCGTAAGAACAATTTTCGCATGTTTTTTTGCAAACAGGTGTCTTTAGTATGCATGTTAATTTCTCACTTTGGCACTTTTTGGAAAAAGTAGGTCTATGTAGTTAAACATTGCCTTTGACAGATACAAAATTGGAAGGAGAAAAGGACAACAGTATCTAGAAAAATTCCATCAGTTTTATAAATGTGAAGAATTTGTTCATTTTTTTCGTTTTGTTTTACATCCAAGCCCATTGGAGCTTTCAAACAAAATGGTCTCACTTGTAGCGTGAACATTGCGCAATTTTAAAATGGAGTTCTCAAAGTTGTGCAATTTTGGGGCCAGTGATAACATACTCAAATTATTAATAATAAGACTTTATTCAAATGCTTTTTTTCTAGAATCATTGCTATCGAAACCAATTTTTTTCCAAATTTCAGTTCATAATAAACATGAAAAAATAACTCAATGTGCTGAACGAACCCAATGTCTAGTTTGCATACAGTGTTTTGAATAGACCCACAGATATGTCAAAAAGTAGCGCGACTAAAAGCAGAAAGTTGAAAATTATTCAACTTTGGCAACAGCGATCGCTGCAGCTACAGCTTCTCATTGTGGCGCTGTGTACTGTTTTCATATATATTTTAACTTTGACAGTGCGACAAGCGGCCGCTACTGCGACTCCATTCTGCTCGGGCAGTAAGTTGTTGTTATAGTGGAAGAAAATTTTGCACTTTTGCATTAATACTAGACCCGTTGCATCGGAGCGTGAATACCCTTAAATTTTCTTCATTTGATGCATCTTAAAACTCAACCACTCGTAAGGTAACGTGGGACGTGACGTAGGCTTGTGTATGCAACCTAAATATTGTTCCAAATTGTTAACTTCATGAACACAGCCTGTGGAACTATAATTATTGTTTTGACAGCTGTCACTTATTTTTGCAAATAAAAAACAAAGTTCAATAAATGCTTGCACTTTTAAAACCATTATAATATTATTTAGCAATAAATTGTTATTCTTATTAAATGGATGCATCTAAACAAGAAAGCCGTACAGTCAATGACGAAGTATGGAATGATTTATCCCACATCAGCTCGGACATCCCTACGCGACGGATAAAATGTGAAAAATGCAAGTTAGTACAACAAATCCATCTCCAAAATCAAATGTTAACCATGATTTCTTATTGAGAAGAAGACCCAAAACTGTTTGCTATTGTGATTCGCTTCCTAACCCGCCACTGGACATCAAATCATCAATTGTCATCCTTCAACATCCAGCTGAAGAGAAACGTCCACTACGGACTGCCTTAATGCTTCAACTTGGTTTGCTACCGGGGAAGTGCACAGTTTACAAAGGCAAACGATTCCCCACACCTAAAAATCAAACTGAACTAGAAACCATATTTAATTCACCCAATTCACTGCTTCTTTATCCCAGCAAAGATGCCATACCAATTGAAAGTGTCGACAAGAGTCGAGGGCCTTTCACGCTGATCCTAATAGACGGCACATGGCCGCAGGCCAAAGCAATCTATGCCAGTAGTCCAATGCTCCATAAGTTACAGCAAGTAAAATTGGTAACTTCTGGTACTAGTGATTATGTTATACGAACCCAACCAACTGAAGGTTGCCTCAGTACGTTAGAGACAGCCGCCGAAAGTTTGGCCATTTTGGAGGAATGCAACGAGTACAAGACTAAACTTGTACAACCTCTACACACACTATGCAAATATCAACTCCAAAATGGTGCTGTCGAACATCAATCCAAAGAATTCAGAATAAAGAACAATCAGTATCCAAAGTTGATTGGCAAGAGACTGCATAAACTGTTGAATCGCACTGGAGGCGCATTCAATGGACATTCAGAATCGGTAACCGTGACGGAGATCAGCAAGCCGAGCAGTTCTGTTTGCTTCCAACTTTCCAATCGCTCCACCGTCACAAAATAATAAAATCCCACTTTCTTACTCTATCTTATTAAATTGTAGAATACAATTTTCACCAAAAACATCTATCTATCTCATTCTCTTTTTTGTCAAGTTTTGTCATGCTCAATACAAAACACAAAATTCAGATTTTTAAAATTTTCTTGGTTTCTGATTGGGCAACTGTCATAACAAGTTCAGTTCAGTCGACTTGTGCTTTCTGCATTGAACGGACCGCTGAAGTTTTTTGTTTGGACTGCCAAAATTGGTTCGGCTCGGCCGTGTATGGCACCCAAATTTGGACAGTGGCCAAATGGCTCCGAGCTGTTCGGCTCGGTCATGTATGGCCAGCTTAAGAGCAGACAATATATTTTTTTATTATTTGAAACCTCACTTTTTTATGACAATCCGCAGCTCTCTGCGACCACTTATATGAATGAAAATGTCAAATTCTGCAACCGTTCGCAATTCGCAGACACAGGTCACGGCTTCATGTTCATGAATGGCACTTGACATATATTCATACAAATCAGATTGTAGTTTGGACTATGGACATCGTTCAAGGCCAGTGGAGGCGGCACGTAATGACTATTAAGTCCCTACATAAACTTTCTCGGGAAGTGAAAATTCATCTTGAGAAACTGAGCTTTTGATATTTTGGCTGGTATACACACTTGTGATAATTCGTTGTAAGCGTTTTGTGTTTTAAAAAAACAATGCCTCAAATAATGCCTAGCCCCAGGCGCGAACGCAGGGGGGCTTTTGGGGGTCAACCCCCCCGAAATATATTAATTTAACATCCTCGCCATACAATTTCACTCATAATTTTTGAGTTTTCAGTTTAAACCCCCACCCAAATTTTTAAAACCCACCAGAATTTTTTTCCTGCGTTCGCGCCTGCCTAGCCCAAAACTGGCAAAGCTTCACAATCATTTTCCCCTACATTTTGAGCAAGAATTGGCTAACAGCTCGTGGACAAAAAAATCTCTAACTAATTTTTAGTTTGTAGGCTCAGTTTCCTTATGTAAAATCGGTTTAACATGATATATGAGCGCTGTCTTGGCCATGCGATTTGACGTTTCATGTGCGTTTGATTAATTGATTGGTTTTTGTTGAATTTGTAAGTGAATGTTGTTGGAAAAGGTTGAAGTCGTGTAAAAGGGTATGATGAATAACGCAATATGACACAAGTTGCCCAGAGTGTAAAAAGCAATTAGGCTATTCTGCCATATCTGTTATTCTGCTATGAATTTTCTGTTATGATGCATAACAGATCTCCACCATAAAGGATTCTTATAATTGGTAATCAGGAGTTCGATCTTTATGTTATAAAACTTCGAAAAAGAGACATTTATACGAACAGACCTAAAATCTGCTATCAGCTGTAGTAAATAAAAAAAATCGACACTGACGAGTGACCAAAACAAGATTAACCCGTGGAATGTTCGTGTTTTGTTTTGCGTACCTTTATAAATTATTGTTCTATTTTATTTGTCTATAACAGTTCGTGAATTAATATATCCAATTTTAAAAGTTATACGAAACGCACATATCGGCAATATAAAGCGACTCCTTTTTTTACGTTTCATCCATCAACTGTGTTCTGTGGCTTCGCATTGCTTTCATGTATAAACATAATTAAGTTTGAAATAACTTATTTGTGTTTGTAATTATGCATTTTATTATAAGGGGTATTCACAATCCGATGCAACTGGCCTAGTATCATTGTAAAAGTGCAAAAGTGTAAAATCTTACAACGATACAACAACAAAATATACAAGGTGCAATCTTACAACAGTTTCGCACTTTAGCAATACCCGAAACCTATTGCAACAGAAAAATACAACATTGTAAAATTTTTAAATTGTGTTTTGACAGCTCACTCATTCTTGATTACGTTAAACAGAAACAAAGGTATGCTCATTGGATACATCCAATTTGCTATCTTGATTGTATTGATGTGACGTCGTCATCACAGCATCTTCTTCTTCACTTTCCCCATTGTCTGAAAATTAAATATACCTTTTTGTAGCTATTTTATGATTTTCGTCATGAATGTTGATACCATAGACATAGGAAACATGGACAGCCAGCCCATTGTGGTTTCCATACAAAAACCCCATTGAAAACAGCTCACCGCTCGTTGGCCTATTGGTGCAAAGTGGCAAAAAAAAATACTACTTTACGAAATCCATCTATTGTCACTTATCATAACAACCATATTTTGTCAAAGAAGCTAAGGACATCTGTTATGATACCCTTTTATTATTTTGACGTCTGACGTTTAGTTGTCATTTTTTTTTCAATTCCCAAAAATATTTTTCGTCGCGGTAATATTATTTTATTTATAATTGTTTTATTTGGTTTCTTAATAATAATATAATAATTTAACTTTTTCAGATGTGCTGAGCTTGACTATTGGAATGGCAAAGGTGAAGATGAAGATGATTTTGCGGTGATTACTCCAACATAAAAAAAAACCATATTTTCCGCTTTGCACCGCCGGCCGCTCGTGTCGTTTTTAGTTAAAGCTGGAACCAACGTGAAGTTGGAAGCTAGCAGTCCATGTTATTCCTATGTCTATGGTTGATACCTTCGACCCACATAATTGCAATAATCTTCAGCATTTTCTATTTAAAATTCGGTAATATTTTCTTTATCCGTTTTTTTTGGCATCTTTTTATGAACAAAATTTAAATTAAATCAAATTGAAATTTTCAGACATGTTCGAAACAAAAACAAATAACAAATGTCAAACTTATTTTGACATTTGCTTTAGTGTTGCAAGAAGATAAGAAAAGTGCGTTCACGATCCACTTAAAAAAAATAAAATTTCGCACTTTTACTAGGCTCGTTGCACCAGATCGTGAATACACCTATTATTTTGTTATTTCTATTTTATTATAGTTGTTTCCTTTTAAGAACAATTAATTTAAGAAATAAAAGTTAATACTTTTTATTGAAAAATTTTATGATAAAAGTCAAACAAATCTGTCTTCTGTTACGGTTTATAAAAGATTTCATAACAGAACTCAATATGCAGAATACCAATTAATAAAAGAATAAAAGGTTTTTCTACAGTTCGAAAATTTGTATGGAAATTGATAAAAGTATAACAGAATAAAAGAATAAAAGATTGCGTCGAATAGGCCTAACTGTTTGTTAATTGGATTGTGGTTGTGATTTTCGACATGCGTATGGCCTGTGGAGTCGGCCTGTGAAGGGACAAAATCTTATACTTCGTTTTCATTAGAGCCGAAATGAGGGAATTGTTTCATTATCAAATTTGCAAATTTCGTTTGATATCTCATTTCATTTTGAGTTTGCAATGACAGTTAAACGTTTTTTTTTTTGTTGTTGTTTTCTCTTTGTGTTTTGACATTTTCATGCAAGAGCTTTTTAAAGCTTTTGGAATCGACTGCTGATGGATGGATTACCCTCATTTCGTGAAAATTTGGTTGAAATTAGCTCATTTGAGAACGAGAATTAGTATAGGAAATAAGGTAATTTCGGATCCGATTTGGAAATTTACAACGAAATTATCACATTTAGCCCAGTAAAACGTAATATTATACGCCGTTTTTACCTGGCTAAATGAGGTAATTTCGTTGCAAATTTCCAAATGAGATCCGAAATAACCTAATTTCCCATACAAAATCACATTTCGAAATGAGGTAATTTCAACCTCATTTGCACGAAATAAGTTTGGAAATTAGGTGAATGCATTCAGCGGGAACCAGTTTCAAAGGCTCTTAAAAGCTTTTAAATGAAAATATCAATACACTTTACTCAACAACATAAAACAGAAAGAGAAAACAACAAAAATAAACGACTAACTGCCATTCCAAATTCAAAATGAAATGAGATGTCAAATGAAATTAGCTAATTTGACAATGAAAACACTTTTTTGACAAATTTCGTAATTACCTCATTTCGGCTGTAATGAAAACGTAGTATTACATTATTTTGTTGTCATAAAATGTGAATAAGTGACATTTAATTTGACCAATATAATAGCATGGTGTAAACATTGTGCTGTTTTTTTTTTCAATAATGACAACATTTATGTCTCACTTTTGTAATTTTTGCAAAAAGTAGGTCTATTTAGTTAAGCCATAACCCCTTGAATACAATGCAAGTCGCTGGTCGCGGTAAAAATCGCTGTAGCACAAGCTGTCTTTAAAATCGCTCACTAGGTCGCAAAGGTCGTCCACAATGGTGTAGCGCAGAAAGAACGTTTTTTTTGACATTAAGATTTGTTTGGGTTCGTTCAGATGTTTGGAATTACAATTTTTACAAGGCGTGTTCCATATGTTGCATGGTTTGAGTATATATAATATGGGGTGCTCGTTTACATTCCAAAAACTTAACCATCATACGGGGCGCGGTAATCTATGCGGTAATTCAATTCTCAATATAGAGAGGGTTTTTACAACAAAACCATCATAGCTGTTAGCTGTCAAAATACCCTCTTTATATTGAAATCACGCCCCCTATCACAGGCTCAAGTACTACAATGCATTAGGAATAGGTACGAGCACTCCATATTTTATACTCAAAGGTTGCATGTTGTTTTCATTTCTATTACAAATGCGAGGTTATCATGTTTCTCTTTTAATATAAAACACAAAGTATGCCGGTATTTGAAACAACAGAAATCAAACAAACAAAATTCAACATAGCAGAGCACAACACAGAATATTTTATTGAACTTTTAAAAAGAAATAATATTTTGTGCAGCTGCATTGTGGACACATGAAAAATAGCACGCACGATACTATTTGATAGCTATTTCAGCTATGACTGCTTTCACACAAGGAAACTGAGTTGCTGGAAACTGGGAGTTTTGTAGGCGAGAAGGGCAAGAAGTAAGGGGAATGAAAAAAATCTCCCCGGTCAACGATTGAGGAGATTTTTATCACATTCCTTCTCACACTGTCCGTAATGTGCGTTCAGCTAATAGACTTTACATGGAAAAAACAGAAATCTCCGGCAATTCAGTTTCCTTGTGTGAAAGCTACTAGGCAATTAAAGGAAAACGTCAAAAAAAATCTCCAGCAACTCGTTTCCCGGTGTGAAAGGGGACTAAGGCTTCAGTTCCAGTTGCGGCAGTCTTTTGTGTTCACCCAGTTAATTGGGATAGACCTATATTTTGCAAAAAGTGCAAACGTGGACAAAAATATCTATTATAAAGACACTTGTTTGCCAAAAAACAATTGAAAATCGTGTATGGTGACTAAAATTATCCGTAAGAACAATTTTCGCATGTTTTTTTGCAAACAGGTGTCTTTAGTATGCATGTTAATTTCTCACTTTGGCACTTTTTGGAAAAAGTAGGTCTATGTAGTTAAACATTGCCTTTGACAGATACAAAATTGGAAGGAGAAAAGGACAACAGTATCTAGAAAAATTCCATCAGTTTTATAAATGTGAAGAATTTGTTCATTTTTTTCGTTTTGTTTTACATCCAAGCCCATTGGAGCTTTCAAACAAAATGGTCTCACTTGTAGCGTGAACATTGCGCAATTTTAAAATGGAGTTCTCAAAGTTGTGCAATTTTGGGGCCAGTGATAACATACTCAAATTATTAATAATAAGACTTTATTCAAATGCTTTTTTTCTAGAATCATTGCTATCGAAACCAATTTTTTTCCAAATTTCAGTTCATAATAAACATGAAAAAATAACTCAATGTGCTGAACGAACCCAATGTCTAGTTTGCATACAGTGTTTTGAATAGACCCACAGATATGTCAAAAAGTAGCGCGACTAAAAGCAGAAAGTTGAAAATTATTCAACTTTGGCAACAGCGATCGCTGCAGCTACAGCTTCTCATTGTGGCGCTGTGTACTGTTTTCATATATATTTTAACTTTGACAGTGCGACAAGCGGCCGCTACTGCGACTCCATTCTGCTCGGGCAGTAAGTTGTTGTTATAGTGGAAGAAAATTTTGCACTTTTGCATTAATACTAGACCCGTTGCATCGGAGCGTGAATACCCTTAAATTTTCTTCATTTGATGCATCTTAAAACTCAACCACTCGTAAGGTAACGTGGGACGTGACGTAGGCTTGTGTATGCAACCTAAATATTGTTCCAAATTGTTAACTTCATGAACACAGCCTGTGGAACTATAATTATTGTTTTGACAGCTGTCACTTATTTTTGCAAATAAAAAACAAAGTTCAATAAATGCTTGCACTTTTAAAACCATTATAATATTATTTAGCAATAAATTGTTATTCTTATTAAATGGATGCATCTAAACAAGAAAGCCGTACAGTCAATGACGAAGTATGGAATGATTTATCCCACATCAGCTCGGACATCCCTACGCGACGGATAAAATGTGAAAAATGCAAGTTAGTACAACAAATCCATCTCCAAAATCAAATGTTAACCATGATTTCTTATTGAGAAGAAGACCCAAAACTGTTTGCTATTGTGATTCGCTTCCTAACCCGCCACTGGACATCAAATCATCAATTGTCATCCTTCAACATCCAGCTGAAGAGAAACGTCCACTACGGACTGCCTTAATGCTTCAACTTGGTTTGCTACCGGGGAAGTGCACAGTTTACAAAGGCAAACGATTCCCCACACCTAAAAATCAAACTGAACTAGAAACCATATTTAATTCACCCAATTCACTGCTTCTTTATCCCAGCAAAGATGCCATACCAATTGAAAGTGTCGACAAGAGTCGAGGGCCTTTCACGCTGATCCTAATAGACGGCACATGGCCGCAGGCCAAAGCAATCTATGCCAGTAGTCCAATGCTCCATAAGTTACAGCAAGTAAAATTGGTAACTTCTGGTACTAGTGATTATGTTATACGAACCCAACCAACTGAAGGTTGCCTCAGTACGTTAGAGACAGCCGCCGAAAGTTTGGCCATTTTGGAGGAATGCAACGAGTACAAGACTAAACTTGTACAACCTCTACACACACTATGCAAATATCAACTCCAAAATGGTGCTGTCGAACATCAATCCAAAGAATTCAGAATAAAGAACAATCAGTATCCAAAGTTGATTGGCAAGAGACTGCATAAACTGTTGAATCGCACTGGAGGCGCATTCAATGGACATTCAGAATCGGTAACCGTGACGGAGATCACCACTGAACAAGAGAAATAGCATAGCACAGAATGACGTTAATAATTTTTGTTTTTTTTTTTTGTTTTTTCTAGAGTAACGGTTGCAATATATCGAAACAATTTTTAAATTTAAACCAAAACAACTGAACATTTTTTTGTGTGTGTGGAATCAGATGCATTTTGACTAACAAAAAATAACTTAGTATATCTCCAAATCCATGTCGAAGTTTTACGCAGAAGCATATAAACCCAGCCAACAGCATCTCGAATCACAAAAATCATGCAACACTCACAAAAGTAAGTATTTTTTTTTCATTACAAATCACGCAGGCGATGCAGCAATCTGGGTTTGCGATTTATACCTGAAGCACAATTTTGTTTTGGAAATGATGTAAAGGGGGCGTAATTCGGTCACTACACCCGTTCTATGCAACACAACCAAGTCGATATGAGGAGGCTAAGAACAACTCCGACAACTCTGGGAAAATAAAAGGTCCGTCCATTTTTTTTAATTGACACGCACTCAAGGGGTTGATACTACCCTTAACATGTAAAACAGTGCGAGCGTTAAGAAAATGATAGGGTTTAAAAGAAAATACCGATGCACATTGCTTTTGAATTTCTGAATATCATAATGACAGGGAAAAATAGAGTTAGGTATAACGTTCGACATTCGTGTTGTGCGGCTAAAATAAGAACCATTGAACTTGACAGCACGTCCGAAATTGTGCTCAAATATAAACATTACTATCCAAAAGACTCAAGTATGATGAAGGAGCACCTGCCCAGATATGCGAATTATACCCACGCTTTGGACGGATGTATACGCCTTACAGATCGTAGCCAGATCAGAAGAGGAAACAAAATTCTTGCATCGCCTTAGGAATCCCAAACATTTTGCAGTGTTTTAAGCGAGGTCGAATATGTGATCATTCTACAAAGCTGTTCAGCTTCCTCAATGCAAGTGCCACTCATGGATAGCGGCATGGGGGGTGGGTTTCTGAGTTTTGAAGCATTAAATTCTACGCGGTTTATTTTACTTTGTGCACAAAAAAAAAAGAAACAAAGAATCACAGCTAGGGGAAATATTTTAATCTCTTATAAGCATTATAATTTTTGAAAGCAGGTTCACAGAAGATTTAAATAAAAGGAACGGACCTAATGGTATACCCCAAATTCATTATGTGGTGTTCCAGGGGGGAAGGGGGGGGGGAGTTTACCATTCAAAGCAAAATACACAGTAGCGGATCCAGGGGGTGGCTATAGGGGCTAAAGCCCCCCCCCCCACAGCCGAATCATAAAATAATTAAAAATATAGAAAGCAATATATTACAACGTGTAGAATTTTATATTCCGTCTAAAATATTGTTAAGATATGAGATTTGATGGACAAAATATCGTGGTTGGGGTTGAACTATTTGCATACATGTAATGTAATTTTTTTTCTAAGCCCTAAGATTGGGGCTAAAGTCTGAAGCGAGTTGCACAAGAACTAAGTTGGGGGCTATGAATATGGACATGTTTCATGCAACGACAATTTTTCCCTAAAAATAAAACCCAGAAAATTGGGAAGAAAAAAACAGTTTTGGAGCAATAAGGTCTCAGAATATTGGACAAAAAACCTAGCCAGGGTTAAGCAACTTACTTTCGAAAAACTAACCTTATTCCAGAGAGTTTTGGGGGCTCAAGTCTAGGGACTGCCAAAGTCCGAAGTTGGGGCTAAGGCTTGAAGAGATAAGTAAAAACATATATAAATGGCCGGGGCCTAACGTTAACGTGTCAAATGCCCCAACTGTTTATACTAAAAACAAAGCTAATTTACCGAAAGAAACGCATTTGAGGCTTAAACCATTTGAGAACAACGGAATGTCAAGTTTAGTGTAAATGTTTAATACAACAGGAATTGTTTCTAACGGCCTTGGCTGGGTTTAGACATTTTCGGGGCTACGTTTTCAAAATTTGAAAGGCCCAAGGCGATAATTGTACATACAAAACATTTTTTAACTAGGCAATTACATACAAATTCTCTAGTCAAGGAGCCAAATTCCAAAAGCGTGAGTTTTCTCTGTGCGCGCTCAGAAAATCATGCATAAGCAAATGAATATTTGCAATCCCTCTAGACTCTAGAATGTCGTGCAAATTTGTTCAACATATTTTTTTAGCATGAATAAAACGTGTATGCAGCGTAAACACGGAAATTAATTCACGCTGGCAGAATTGGGTCACGGCTTATTTCTTAGAGCAGCTTTGTCTTATGTCCTAAAGTGTAATTCAGGAAAAATGAGATCTCAGAGGACTGATACCGTGTCAAAGCACATATGATCTTTTGTCAGTACGAACACTTAAATATAAATTTTCTGAACTAGCCAATTATAAACAGTTTTCAAATCTTGTCAAAAATGGGAAGTTCAAAACATACTCACAGCTAATTTAAAAATATAACTACATACTTAATCAATTTTTAAATAATATAAATAAACGAATTTGTACGCGTGGTTCAAGCATATATTGCTTAAATTATTATTTTGGTGCACCTTTGAATTTGCTTCTCCGCTACAGCAATTATGTATGAATAATTGTTATTGTACTTTGTAGATATTAAAAACATTTTAAAGCGCGACAGGAGCGGATATAAAGGCACACAAAAACCGGATATCATTAAAATGAAAGTGGAAATCTCAAAGTTGTCTTTTATATAACTACACATGTATCTCCATATATCTTTTTCACAAAAAAAAATACTTGAACCTTAAAGGTTAGACCAGACTCGGAAATGCACTGCATGGGAACTACAATTCACACAAATTTGTATGAATTTGTATGAAGTTCAGTTACCGCTTAGTGCGACATAGCTCCTAAAATTTCATAAAAAATAATGTTTTGCCGCGTTGTCGTGAAGTGTAGTTCGGCTGCAGTTGGTACGGTCTTGCATTAAACCTAAACTCTCTATTATATGTTATAAATTATAAAATGTATCTTAGGACAAGCTAATTTTAAATTTGATTTTAGAGCCAAATCCTAGATCCGCTACTGAAAATACAGATTTCAAAATCTAAATGAATTTCAAAATTCGGCCTTCGTTCGTGTACACAAATTATTGAGGAGGGATACTAAAGCCCGCATTATACTATATTTTTTATGAATGTTAAACAACCACTTTAATTGGCTACCACCATTACATTTGGTTGGAATTATTGTAATTTCACGGCTGCCACACCAATCATCATTTTTTAAAAAAATGCATTTTTCATATGATTTGTGTGCGTTTAAAATCACTAGAAAAGTTAAAAATTTCGAGGTGTACTTAATTAACATTCACCCCTATTACGAAATTCGTATTATTGAGTCGTATGTTGGACTTTTGGTTTCCTTAATGGTAAAATGTAGTCTTTTTTGATGCAAAGCTTTTGAAAACTTACGAATAGAGACATTGCGATGGTGGCATCTAAACTTAACAATATCAACATGGCGAAAAGAACAATTTTTTTTCTTTTCGAACAATTTTTGTACTTTTGGCCTTGTCTCTTGATAAATATGTTGTTAAGTTTAAATACCACACAACCTTTGCACCAAAAAAGATGATACTTTACCATTAAGGAAACCTCAAACTCAAAATACGACCAAATACGGCTTAATAATACGAATTTCGTAATAGGGGTGATTAGATTATCTCACATGCCAAAACTATCAGACCGATTCAAATCGGATTTCGATATTTAATTTTCTAATGCCCTAGAGTACTTGAGTTCATATTTGTGTTGGAGTTGTACCATTTTGTATCTGTCAGTTTAGTGCTTCAAAACTACCTTGTTTTTTACAGCTTTTTTCCGACTTCAGAGCAACAAAAATATAAAATCAGAAAGTTTTATATATCGCACTAGTATTACAATCGTAGGGCTTAAGATCAACTCGGCAAAAACTAAAAGGATCAGCCTTGCAACTTCCTCATCAATCCAAGTAAATATTTCTGGACAACCGGTAGAGATGGTAGAGGTTTTCCAATATCTTGGGAGTATTGTCTCTACGGGTGGCGGAACTGAACTAGACGTAAACAGCCGAATCAGAAAAGCAAAGGCTGCGTTCGGAATGCTGTCCAAAATTTGGAGAAAAAACTCTTTTAGCTTAAAGACCAAGTTGCGACTGTTCCGCTCCAATGTTGAATCCGTTCTGCTTTACGGCTGCAGCACTTGGAAAGTCACTGACATTGTCACTAGAATGCTGCAAACCTTCGTTAATAGATATCTACGAAACATCTTGAGGATTTTCTGGCCCAACCGTATCTCCAATGCCGAACTTCATGCGAGAACGGGTCAGGAGCCCATAGACTCCATTATACGAAGAAGAAAGTGGCAGTGGATTGGCCATACGCTTCGAAAAGGCGATCGGTGCATTGCATCTCAAGCAATGCAGTGGAACCCGCTCACACAGGAGGGAAGACAAGTGGGCCGGCCTAGAAGAACATGGCGAAGAACGGTCGAACAGGAATCGGCACGACTGGGGAAAAGTTGGAGAGAGCTGAAATATATTTCAAGAAATCGTACACGATGGCGAGTAGGTGTAGTGGAGGCCCTATGTCACGTAAGGGAAACATCACGGACGTAATAGGTCCGAGGACCTAAGTAAGTACTAGTATTACAATACTGAAGTATCTCAAAAAATTCCGATTTTGAGATAACACTGTAGTCAAACGTAAAACTAAATTCCTCACAAGTCAATAAAATCGCCGTTTTTATAGTGCAAGAAACCACGTAGAGATGGCAATAAGAGTCATTGTTTCTGATTGGCTCCGATTTCGATATTGCATCATCTTCAGTTGCAATCAAACATCGGAGGGGAAAGGATCGCTTCGTTGTTTTTAAAGTGAATTATTTTGCGTTACGTTTTTGCTGATTCAGGTAAGTTGAATTAAGTTAATTATTTCGAGTTAAAACTTCTTAGTTGATTTAAATGTTATCAAAAAATTGGGATAATTCGAGTTATTACCGTATTGTTGATTAACAAAAATGTGATTTAAAATATTATTTTAACTTACGACTTTCTTGTTGGTTTATTAAGCAATTTTAGACTTAGTTCAGTTTTGTTGATGAACTTTTAATTCCAATTTTTTTGTGATAATTTGTAAACATTTAAACAAGTACTTAGTTGGTATTCATGGAATTAAAAATCACGCATGCGATAATATTAATGAAAAAATCGTCAAGTCGTCCCTTTCTCTGTTTTGAAAAAAATTTTGAGTTACTACGTTCTTGTTGACACATCATGTTTATGGATTTTACTCAATATAATTACTTCCTTTTTTTTGTAGATTAAGAATGCATCGTGCCCGGTTACTTGTCGAAATGGCTATGGCTATAAAAGGTAAGACAAATAATTACCAGGAGAAGGAAAATGACCAGCCATACTCTAAAACTTCACCTTCTCCAGTCATTCAAGAACTAAGCAGTGCACCAGGTACATCCTTAGCTCTCCAAGAATTAAATAGTGCACGAGGTACGTCTTGAAGTGTTGAGCAAAGGAAGTATTATATTTCCCCTGTACGCACTGATCATAGTGACTTCGATGATTCCGACGCTGACCCTAATTTTGTACCCAGTCCAAGAAATGCTCAAGGTTTAGTGCAACGTGTATTTAAAAAACCACCAACTCGTTCTTTATCAAGTAACTCTTCAAGCAGCTCTTCTTCAAATAGTGCCAGTAGCTCCTCATGAAATAGTTCGGATAATGAAGCAAATAATTCTTTGAATCCCGCTACATCAACTGATGTACCAGCTGTTCAAAGTACTTCAGAATTAAATATCACTCAAAATTTTCGACAACTTAATACCGCATTTCATTTGCAGCTAAACCATGTACATGTTAGAATCTGCAAAACATTTTTTAAAAATACTCTAGCTATTAACGACAGAAACATTGCTACTGCACTAACAAAAAAACCGTGACTGATTTTGTGAAGGAAGACATGAGAGGGAAACATGGAAAGCAACCTCCTTTGGAACCAGCTGTCTATCAAAGTGTAAAGTGTTTTATCGAAAGTATACCACGAATCGAATCACATTATCTCAGAGCCCAGACGACGCGCGAGTTTATTCAGTGTGATAAATCTTTAGCTGACTTATACCGTGACTATAAAGATAAGCGTGAAAAAGAGAACCTAGAGAATATGCTTCTGCATCATCGTTTAACCGCATTTTTAACAAAGATTTCAATATTTCATTTTACACACCAAAAAAAGATCAGTGTGATCTCTGCGAAAATTAAAACTGCTGAAGAAGAAGAAAAACAAGAAATTGTTGCAACTTATGAAAGCCACTTGAAAGAAAAAGAACTGTCAAGAAGAGAAAAAGAAAAATCTCGGACCGACAACACAATTGTTGCTGTTTACGACTTGCAAGCTGTGGTGCCAATCCCAAAGGTGCAAATTTCAGTTTTCTTTTACAAAAGTAAAATTAATTGTTTTAACTTCACTGTAAGCGATTTACATGCTAAAAACGTTGAATGTTACTTCTGGGACTAAACGGAGGGAAAACGAGGTGCCGTTGAAATTTGAAGTTGCATACTGAATTATATAGACAAAAATACTCAAGCTAACACTGATGAAGAACTGGACATTATATTTTACTCTGATAATTGCTGCGGTCAGCAAAAAAATAAATATCTCCTTTCAGCTTACGCCTACGCAACACAAAAAATGAATGTAAATAGTATTACACATAAATTTTTGATTCGTGGTCATTCTCAAAATGAAGGTGATAATGTACATACCGTCATTGAAAAACAAGTAAAGCGCTTTCTTAAATCTGGCTCAATCTATGTTCCTCAACAATACGTTACTTTAATACGTGAACGAAATGTATCATGACAAATTTTACGACCTAAAAATACTACAAGAAGAGTGGGGTAGCAACTTTAATATCAACGAAAAGAGAACGCAAGTAAAATGGCACGAAATAAAATTACTTCGTGTTGAAAAAGAACATCCATTATCTTTATTCTATAAGAACTCGTATGAAGAAGAAAATTACCAAAAAGTTTTCGTACGAAATAAACGACAAACAGTAAATCGAAATGTACTGTTAACTACTAAGTTGAAACCAGCATACACAGAGAACTTTCCGCTTACCGAAAACAAAAAAAAAGACATAAATGAATTTATCGTGAAAATATTCCCCGATCATACTTCGAATCTTATTTTCAAAAAATAATTAATTAATTTGTTTAAAAACAAAAATTCCTATAAATTTATAACATAACGTGCCTTATCTACTTAACTCGTTAACAAGAATGAAATATTTATTTTTTATTTTAATTGTTCTGAAATTGTGGAATTTTAATTTTGTCATTTTCTTTTTTTTTTATAAATTCAAATAAGTATGCAAAATATTGAAATAAAATATGAACTTTATTTTTCTTTAACACCTTGTCTTGTATTAAGGTTTTATCACTCAATACATTAACTTCTTTGGTAAAATTCTTCCGCGGGCGCTGGTGGTAACTAAAAAACTTAACCCAAAAAGTAACAAAAAAAGTTAACCTAAAATTGTAGTAACTCAAAATTTTTCAACAATAAGGACATAACTTGAAATAAACTATCTTTCTGAAAACTTCACTTAGTGCAATTAAGTATTAACTTAAAATTTCTAAATATTTCAACAACCTGTTATCTTAAAAATTAATGGTAAACAGAAAATATCTTCCATGTAAGACCTTTAACTTATAAAATAATAGTTTTTTTTTATATCTGAAACAGGAAGTTAATAATCAGTTTTTCGTCGATTCTGAAAAAAGTCGAATTTTGAGTTACAACAGTATTGTAATACTAGTGCGATATGTAGATGACATCTTGTAATTTTATAGCAAGCAAATTTCGTCTTGATGTTTTTTTCCTAAGGGCCCAGTTATAGCTATCATTGAAAACCATCATTGAAATTATTAATTGTCAATTTTGAGAGATTTTGAAAAAAAAATAAATGATTATTTGGATGCCAAAGTAAAGCTTATTGAGTTAATAATTTTTTCTAGGTAAAATAAAATTGAATTTGGCACAACTTTTCTCATAAATTTACTTTTATTTTTTCAATGATGAACTACCTTACCAATGATCATTGAAAAAATTAAAAGTTACATTATGGGGAAGATATGGGTTAAAATGATCTTTTTTTTTTTTACTTACTTAGGTCCTCGGACCTATTACGTCCGTGATGTTTCCCTTACGGGACATATGGCCTGCACTACACCTACGCGCCATCGTGTACGATTTCTTGAAATATATTTCAGCTCTCCAACTTTATCCCAGTCGTGCCGATTCCTGTTCGACCGTTCTTCGCCATGTACTTCTAGGCCGGCCCACTTGTCTTCCCTCCTGTGTGAGCGGGTTCCACTGCATTGCTTGAGATACAATGCACCGATCGCCTTTTCGAAGCGTATGGCCAATCCACTGCCACTTTCTTCTTCGTATAATGGGGTCTATGGGCTCCTGACCCGTTCTCGCATAAAGTTCGGCATTGGAATAACGGTTGGGCCAGAAAATCCTCAAGATGTTTCGTAGACATCTATTAACGAAGGTTTGCAACTTTCTAGTGACAGTTTCAGTGACTTTCCAAGTGCTGCAGCCGTAAAGCAGAACGGATTCAACATTGGAGCGGAACAGTCGTAGCTTGGTCTTTAAGCTAAAAGAGTTGTTTCTCCATATTTTGGACAGCATTCCGAACGCAGCCTTTGCTTTTCTGATTCGGCTGTTTACGTCCAGTTCAGTTCCGCCACCCGTAGAGACAATACTCCCAAGATATTGGAAATCCTCTACCATCTCTACCGGTTGTCCAGAAATATTTACTTGGATTGATGAGGAAGTTCGAAGGGTGATCCTTTTAGTTTTTGCCGAGTTGATCTTAAGCCCTACGATTTCTGCTTCTCTCTCCACCCTTGTTGTCATTTGATGGAGATCCATGATCCTATGAGAGATTAAGTCTAAGCATATGTCGTCCGCATAGTCCAGATGTTTGAGGTGAGATTGCAGAGTCCACTGAATTCCTCCATTAAAAAAAGCTGCGTGTAGTACGTCACTTATCACCAACAGGAACAGTATTGGTGACAGTATACAGCCTTGCCTAACTCCACTTTGGATTTCAAACTCCTCTGATAGCCTACCTTTGTGCAAAACGTGACACTTATATCCATCATATGTAGCCTTGATAATAGCAATCAATTTATCTGGGATGTCCCTCCTGCGCAAAGCAAGCCAAATAAATTCTCTATAAACACAATGTCGAACGCCTTTTCAAAATCGATGAACAGCAGGTGAAGTGGTGATCGATATTCAACGCACTGTTCGATGATGATCCGCGAGGTGTTGATGTGATCCACACAGGAAGATCCAATGCGGAATCCTGCTTGTTCGGCGTCGAGTTTTTTTTTTTTCGAGGTGGTCTTTAATTCGGTCCAATACTATCCTTGCTGTTATCTTGGCTACTGTAGGCAGAACGCATATTCCTCTACAGTTTTCGAGCTGTGTGAGATCTCCTATCTTTGGGAACTTGGCAATCATTCCTTTTTTTCACTCTTCAGGAAAGCTATCTGTTTCCCAAGCTCTCTTAATAAGTGGGTGCAGTAGCTCGCTCGATGTTGTTGGGGCTGCTCCTAAGAGCTCTGCAGGAATACCGTCAAGTCCAACCGCTTTGTTGTTCTTCAGTGCTTTGATGGCGGTGATAATTTCTTCTTTACTGGGGGGTACGGTGCGTATTCGGGAAATTGTTACTTCGGGTAGCTCAGTGGGAATAGGGTGCACTTCACTGGCGAAAACGCGGTTTAAAACCGCAGAAAAGTGTCCCCTCCGCCTTATGAGGTGGTCCTCATCCGAAATTAGCAGGGATCTGTTTGTGTCTTTAACCAGATGTTGTTTAGAGCTCTGGACACCAGTGAGCTCTTTGGTAATTCTGTAGACGGTCCTACTGTCACACCTACGAGTGTTTCCTTGGGATCTCCGAACTGCAGCTGTACGCAATCTTACGGTAGCAACCAATAGATGGTGGTCCCGGACCATTCCCATGTCAGCACCTCTTCTGTTACGGACGTCCTGGAGACTGCTTCTAAAACGCCGGCTGATCGCGAAGTGGTCAATTTGGTTGGAAGTTGCTTGTCTGTCAGTCGACACCCAACTGACTTTGTGGCACGTCTTATGCTCGAACATGGTCCCTCCAATAACAAGGCCGTTGGCGTTGCAGAAATCGACAAATCGTTCGCCATTGTCGTTTCGGTTACCAACACCATGTTTTCCCATGACATGCCTTAGCCCAGTGTTGTTATTGCCAACCTTGGCATTTGAGTCTCCCTTCACCATAAATATATCACCTCGTGGAACGCTATCATAAGCAGCAGTCAGCCGGTTATAAATGGCCTCCTTCTCCTCGTCAGAAGAGAGCAAAGTTGGGGCGTAACACTGTATGATGGTGACGCGACGTACTCTAGTCCGGAACCTGGCTTTCAGGATCCTGTCACCTAAAGGCTCCCAGGAAATTAAGCTTTTGAGAGCTGTTTTGGAAAGCAGCAATCCAACGCCAGATTCCCGAGCGCTTCCAGGTGTTTTTCCGGAATAGAATAGTACAGTGTTACGGGTTGGTGACTTAAACTTCCCCGAGCCCAGCCATCTAACTTCACTTATCCCTAAGATGTCCATCCTATACCGCATGAATTCCTTCTCTAGTTGCAGGAATCTGACATTCTGAGGACCTTCTTTTCCATCGTCAAGAAGCGTCTTCACATTCCCGAAACCAATCTTTGTCCGATTACAATAGCCAAAAGTCGTCAACGAGTTATCATTAATTATCCGAGGCGTAGTGTTGGTTTCGGTAGCGGGTTGATTTCAGTTACGGAGAATGCTTACCTCCTAGAAAGCTAGGCTTTTTCGCACTTGTAATTTTGGCCTATTTATGTATATTGGGATACACAAATAGTTGCCCGGGGACCACCACCAGGAGGTAAAACAAGCACTTCATCGTGACTGATTGTTGCGCTACTGGCCCAGACCAAGTTCTGAGCAATCAATAGTTTCCCGATCAGGCACGATGCAGGTCGCCCTGCAAACAAGGAGTGAATTATGCACTTTTCTGCACGTTTTGATTTTTCCTTGACACAACACACCTTTTTAAACGGAGCTACCTCATATTCTCATTGTTTATAATATTTGTGGTCGAATCCCACAAAAATCTAAGATACTTTATGTTACATTCATGCCAAAATCTAATTTGCCTGGACTATTAGTCTTTGTGTTCAATTTTTAATTTATAAATTAGTGCCGTCAACTGGAATTGAACCTAGACCAGCTACCTCTGAGGCCGATGCACTACGCATTGCGCCACCGAGGTCACCTGATCATGCCCATCCTATGTAACAGACCAAGAGCCCGCAGCAAATTTTGGGAGTGGATTGATAACCAAAAGATGAGTATGAAGGTTTGTAGGTGCATATATCGTGGTATCGAAAACAATCGTCTGGACTCTGGAAGGTTTTTTTGTCAGCCTTTGACGGGGGTGGGGGTTTGAAAACAGCGATTTTCCAATTTATTTTGTCAGATGTATTACCACTTTAATAAATCAAACAAATATTTGCCGAAATGATCTGTCATTTTCTTTAAATCAAAACGTCATAATCTTGGCAATCCGACAAATAGAACTCAAGATATTAGCTTTTTAAGCGAACCTTAATCGATTTTTTTTGGAGACTTTGTTTTGTTAATTGTTTGTGTTTTATAATTCTCCGAGAAAAAGACGATAATGTCCTCTTAAAAAGCTTAAGGCACCAATTATGAATCGCGAGTCGACAGAAATATTAGGCGAATCTGACTTTTGGCACCACCGTTTATGGCTCACCTAACTATATTCGGCTAAAAAGTCAAAAATTTGTTGAATTGAGATGTTGCTCTATACGAACGTTGCAGTTTGCTGTTCTTAAAACCACGACATATGTGATTTTAAAAACGTTCGATTTGAGTCGAACGTTCGACTCGCGAGTCATAATAGGGCCATATATCTTAAGTTCTATTGGTCGGATTGCCAAGATTATGACGTTTTGACTTAAAGAAAATGACAGAGCTTCACGGCATATATTTTATAAATTTATTGAAGTGCTAATACCTTTGACAAAATAAATTGGTAAATCGCTGTTTTCAAACCCCCACCCCCCCAAAGACTGGAAATGGAACTTGCCAGACGATTGTTTTCGATACCACGATATATGCACCTACAAACCCTCATACTCATATTTTGGTTATCAATCCACTCCCAAAATTTGCTGTGGGCTCTTGGTCTATAAAGTTTTAGAAAATAAATATAGTTTTACTAAACTTTGACGTTTTTTTATTAAATAAATAGTTTTTCTTCAAAAGAATAATTTTGCATAGTGCGAATAATTGGACAAATGAACTCCGATCCTTTAGATTTTAGATATTGGATGAAAATATGTTAGGCATTTTGTTTGTCAAGTTAATTTCCTGGCAAACAAATTTGTTGTTTAATTAGAGCTCCAAGAGGAAAAAGCACACTTTCAAGCAAGTTTTGTGGAATCGCCGTCCTATACGGACAAAAACTCTATAACAATTTTAATTAAACTAGGTAGGTCCATGAATCCCTAAAACAGATAATGATACAAAAATAGCACTGCATACCAGACTTTGCCACAAAAAAATTTGAAGTACGGAAATAAAGTGTAGTGTTTTTTTAACAATTTTCAGCCTTTTAGTTGTTTTGGGATATACCCGAATAGGTATCTCGTTTTTGGCTTGGTTGATTTTGTCATATTTTTGCAATTTGATTTTTCTAATTTACTCAATTTTGCATTTAAGATTTCGTCAGTGGAGAACGAAATTGTTCTAAGTCCAGTTTGTTTTTTTTTCAAAAATGAGTTAATGATGCAGGTTTTATAATTTGAGGGTGCTCTTTCTGAATTTGAAAGCCATCTTGACCTGACTTTTTTGGTTTGGTAGATAATTCATAGCCAGTTTGTTCTAAGAGCCAAATTTTTCAATTTAAATTCATTCCAAACTGTTCGAACAGGCATTTTTGTATGGAATAGAACAATTGTTCATACATTTTCGACTTTCTAATTTAAAAATTCAAAAATAGTCTAAGCCCACTTCTTAATACCACTTAGACTAAAGGCTCTCCCAAACCAATGCGAAATATTCGGTACGGCGAAGAAACATTTGCAGTTGGTGTGGACACTCTCATTTATCCTGTAAATAAATTTTGAAAGGCGAAAGTTTCTACGCCGCGTTGGTGCGGGCACTCTCATTTATCACTATGTAAATTAATTTTGACTGACGAATGTGTCTTCGCCGCACCGAATGTTTTGCATTGGTTTGGGAGAGCCTTAAAGCGGCTTATACACTGTTAAAAAGCTTGTCAAGCATGTGAGAGTGTATTAGTTATGAAATTTTCAAACGGTATTATATTTGGGAAGAATATGTTGGTATTCAAAAAAAGGTTTCGATTTTTTTCGGTATTCGACGAAAAGGTTGCGTTGATATCCTATGACCTTCAAAGTTGTTTTCCATGCCAGCTGCTAATATTTCAAAATTGTATTATAAAAGAAAATTTGGTATGTACAATCTCACTGGTGTGTGCAATTTAAACAAGATAACATATTGCTCTTAGTTTTAGGAGACTAATAGCGGAAGGAGTGGTATCGCAAGTACTTTAACACAAATTTTAAATGCAGTGCTGCAAGACTTCTGGCATTAACCACTATTATTCTCTGATCAAATTCATGTATACCTCAAAACAGGAATCGTTTAACATCGGTTGCCATTCTTAAATTCATGGAAACTGTTGCGGGCTCCTTTATTGCCGTCGGGGTCAATGCTGGCATGCTTGACCGGCCTCACGCTCGTCGGAGGGTGTGTGTTCTTGACCCCTATCAGAACCGCGCAAATCATGCCAGGCTTATGCGTCTAGTTGTTATGACGCTGCGAGACATCACCTCTACCCACCCTGCCTTGGTTACCTATCTCGCTTAAGTAACCCCTTAACTTGCCATCTTTCACTCCCCTACTCCATCCCCACCATCCTCGTCAATCCTCATCCTTTATCCTTTAAATTAAAAACCCATTATGTTAATTTATAGCTCGGTTCAAATATTATAAACGTATTTACTGCCCATATTATTTAAAACAAATTAAAATGTATAAATCATAAACAATATTTAAATCAATTAGTTAAACAAAATCAAATAACAAAATTTAATTTAAGTCAACTAAATTATTTATATGTCCCACTGTTGACAGGCCAAAACAAAATAATAATATAATAAACAAACAATTAAATCAAATTTAAAACAATCTTCAATCAATAGTAGATACTCAGTGTTTGATGCTTAATTATACATACATATGCAAGAATATATGCGTTTGTATGCACTGCACTCGAAACTACTAAATACCATTAGTCCCCACCCTTGAATTCTTTTCTACATCCAATAAGTTATTATTTTTTTAAAGAACAGGTAAATAGTGACTCACCCTTTTTATTCCGTGATATCCAGCTGACGATGAAGTGGCCACAGCATCCAGGCTGGTGAAGTACCTGTCAATATCCTTCTTTAAAATGTACCTTATCAAATGTTTAAAAGATTCACTTTCTTAGCCCATACAACAAAAGTGGTAAACTAAAAGGTGCATGCAAGTAGCTTTGCATATAAATGAATAAATATACATACGTCCATATGAGTACCACAAGTTTGAAAGTAAATTTTTTTTTTTTACGATGTTCAAGAAACAAAAAAAAACTTATTTATAAGGGCATTTAAAAATCAAAAATTAAACAATTAATATAAAACAAAAAAAATATTTCGACGATGAAAACCGGGATCGAACCCCGGACCCACGGGTTGCCGAGAAGACACCCAATCCGCTGCGTCATTAGGAATTCCCGCTGGATTTATAGTATTTAAACAAACTGGCGGTTACACACTTTTAAACTATGGTTGTTTCTAAATCGGCTACCCACTTTGTAGGGACCAGGACAACGACTTTGCCTTTAACAAGCAGACAATTTTCTCTATATAACAAGATTAAAAAAAATCACTATCGTGGACGGCATATTTTTCGATTATAATGCTTGTTACCTGCTTCTAAGGTTTTACTGTGCACAAAATTATATACATAGGTATGTAGGTATCTTCCTGAACTTTTCTTTTGTTTCACCTTGAAATTTTAATTTTTGCACTACTCTACAAAATTTCGTTTTATTAATAACTGAGATAAACGTTAATGGCACAGAAAAATCGTTATTACCTGGTACGGTCTATGTTCAATTTTTAAACTTTGTAATTCAAAACAAAAAATAAACGTGTTTATATATTTTAATTTTTAATTTTTCTTTTAAATTACTCGGTAAAGAAAATTAAATCTATGGCGGCTTTTTACAGACCATACGCACTTTAGCAAGTTAAATTTCTTTTTGAAAAGCTCTTGGTAAATCGTCACCTAAATTACCCCTCTTCATGGGAAAAGTGCCACCAATTTTTCAACGGTGACGATCGGCACACTCATACATTCAAAGATTTCTCCTACTTGATCGATTTGTAGGAGAATAGTGGCATTTCGCTTAGGAGTGATGTCAGTAGGGAAATTTTAAAATTTACGTTCGTAACAAAACGCATCAGAAAATCGAAATGATTACGCAACGGTTTTCTTCGGGACATTCCAGAATTAAGGAACTTGATGCAGTCCACAGCGTAATAGACCGACATTTTAAAAATATATCTTATTTCAGTCCAATTTCACGGAACCTCAAAAGCATGGAGGTGCACTGTTGCAACAGTGGATTTAAATGTCATCACATACTCAAGATGAAAAGATATAGTTTATGAACAAAATTATCAACTACAAATTGAATACCGTGAAGATTACGATTTAACTTCCGTTTCGTTATTTAACAAAAAAATAAATACATCGCCAAAAGTGGTCAAAACTTCTATCGGAAGTTTAATTTCCAAAGAAAAGAAAAAGTACACCGAGTCCATGTTTAATTGGATACCTGTCAAACACGTCCAATTTTATAAAACAATCCTTCAATTAAGAAGCACATTTTTTTTTTTGTTGTTTAAGATTTTGAATGAATTTTCCTTTTTATTTTTATTTACGTAAGTTACGGAATAAGTTGCACATACGATTTGCATAGTGGCACTTTTTTGTAATTTTCGAAGTCTGAGTTAGTGACACATAAGTCCACTGGGAATATTGGCATTTTGTGTCCTTTATTTCTTACTTAAGTGTTATTACTGTTACTGTGAAACTGGCCCTTTAATCTTTATTTTTAATAAACTATTTTTTTCCAAAATTACTCCGTTTACTTGAGAGGATTCGACGATCGAATCGGATTGAGATTTTGATCTAGGTATACGACCTCACTCGATCAAATTCAAATTTTATCGAAGTTCCTCCATGAGCACTAACATAAATAAGGTTTCTTAATTTTACCAAATATTGCGGAGAGCCATATCACGAGAAAAAAAAATCAAAGAAAATTGAAATACGGTTTAAAATCGATTCTTTTATTTTTCAATCCACGTGTACTTGCATTTTTTGATTCAATTAAGCTCGCAAATTCGAATCGGATCGAGAAATCCTATTTGAATCCGATCCAGGTCTACATGAAATTGAATCCGAATTTAAGTTTGATTTAATTCTCGTAAGCGGAGTAAATGGGCGCATTCAATGCAAAATTTGACAACTGCTGAAAATAAAGTATTTAATTTTTTTCGTTGAACGGCAAAATTATATGAAATGTCAGTTTTGTATGGAGAGCCTTTTTTTTTGTATAGAAAAGCTGTCAGCTGAATTTTCAGATGGAAATTTCTTGCTGAAAATTCAGATGAAACGTAACTAAACTTCACTAAACGTAACTGAATGTCAGCTAACTTTTTATGTCAGGTAGCCAATCAGAAGCTCCATCTGAAAATAAAGTACTTCGATGCGTTGAATGAGCCCAATGCTAAATCTTGTTTTTTTTTCTGATATTACTGACTGAATGCTTTGCTAACAAAAAAAAAATTTGCATTTATGAAAACAAATATAATGAAATAACTCAAAATAAAATACGAATCAAAAAATTTGACTATAATTCAATTTAAAGTCAAAAAATCGTCTCCTGAAAAATGTTAACAGAAAATCAAGCAAAATATAAAAATAATTTTTTTATTTTTATATTTTCTTTTTTAAAATTTTAATTTAAACTGAGAGTTGCTAGTTTACTGCTTCCACCTCCTTTCTAGTGTCTTATACAAGCTTTTACGATATTCTGTTTTCTCAAGTCATGTTAATAGAAGATAATATAGCCGTTGAGACCATCCAATTTTAACTTATTTTTAAAAGCTCGCAAATCGAATTTGGACGAGTCTAATTTCAGTGGCTATATTTTTATTTTCAGGTGTTTCAAATGTGTGACTTGCCGGACAATCAGATAAAACCATTTTTGCTGGTCTAAACTTCTGTTTTACCATGATTTTGATAGCTTATAAAGTTGAATTTGAGACTTTTTGGATAACTTCCAGTCGATCTTTGCTAGTGTTTTATTTTTAAGAGTTTCCCTTATTTCGAAAAAAGTAATATGGTCCTATAGCTTCAAGTATCCTGAATCCAACGGGACATGACGCGTTATTGTCCGATGTCTGGTTCTCGATTTATAGGCCAATTTATGTGGAATTTCGTTCTTATAACCTGGTCAGGAGGCAACCCATATATCGCCGATCTGCCAGTATTGCCAGCGTGGCAACACTTCTTAAAAGTAAATTTAGGATGTGAACTTGAAGTGAACTAAGGCTCATTCCGTCAGGATGAAGTGCAAGCATTATCATTTGCATTAGCATATTTATTGAACAATGATATTTACAATTTGACTTATAACTAGTTAGATACGATGATATTATACATTTATTGGCACAATTTTATACTATGTCTTAAATTTAAAAGATTATGAAATATAAAATACATGTGAAAAAATTAAATCTAAGAGTCGGTTGACGTAATTGTCCTCGGGGTGTTCCGTCCCGTTTGTAAATGTGTGGTTTTGGTGGGGAGATGGGTTAGCCAAGGCGATATGCTGATCCACTTTCAGCGTAGAACGAAACTACTTGCTCGTTGTCTGTGATAATGTTGTCGTCCAGGATATCCATCGTACTGAGGTATCTCATGTAGTAGCCCGTAGCGTAATGGTTAGTGCGTTCGACTGTCACGCTGGAGGTCTGGGATCGCTTCCCAGCCTCATCCACCTAAAAACAAAAAAGTTTTTTTTCAGGGCTACTGCCTCTTGCGAGGAATTGACAAATCCTCCAAGAGTATCACTTGTCACGAATAAGTGCTTCACGTCTAGCCGTTCGGATTCGGCATAAAATTGTAGGTCCCTTCCATTCCTGTCGAAAGGCGCACACAGGAATGGTTGCGAGTTGTTAGTCACTAGGCCCTGGTTCTTCATGAGCCGTTGTGCCACCCGATTTATTTTTTATTAGGTATCTCGGCCCGGTTTGTCGTTTCTCGGTGTCCATCTAGATCGGAAAGGAATAGCTGATGACAGGCCGCAGAAGCTGCTTGTACATAAGTATCTTCGTCTTCTGGCTTATTCCGTTTCTGCATCTCATCAATGGGTGGAGTCGGTGGAAGGCCCAGTTGGCTTTTTTGAGAACGTTTCGTGAGTGCGGGTTGAACCTTAGCAACTCATTGAAGTGAATGTCGAGGTACTTCACGTTCTTTTTGGCTGCTATCGTGGATCCATCCGGAAGATTCAGAACCAGGCTTCTGCAAATCGCTGCGCTGCGACTACCCCTACTGGGTCTCCTGAAGCACACAAGCTCCGATTTGGAGGTGTTTATCCGGATGCCCCATTTCTTGTAGTAGGCGTAGAGTCTGTTAATGTGGTATTCAACTTTGCTTCAGATTTTGGCAACCAGTTGGTATAGGCTTATCAGCTGTAATCAGGCTGTAAAGGAAGGGGCCTAGCTTCGAACCTTGGGCAACTCCGGCTTTGATATTCTTCACTTGCGATTTACACTTGTCCAGTTGAACATAGAATTTTCTAGAGGAAAAAAAAAAAAATAAAAACGAATTTTTGTTAGTGACGGAGGTAAATGAAATACGTGAAGCTTATTAATAAGGGCTTCAATCCAAACGCTATCGAATGCTTTCTCGATATCAAGAAAGCATCCAACGGTGACACGATGATTGTTAAGGGCTATGGTGATGTCATGCTGGAACTTCAGGAGCGGATGTAAAGTAGAGTGCTCTTCCCTAAAGCCAAACTGCATGTCCGGGATGATGGCATTTTCGCTGCAGAAACTCTTAAATTTCCGAAGTCACACTTCTTCCAGTACTTTACTTATATTGTTCAGAAGCAAAATCGGCCTGTAATTGGATACCAAGTTGCAAGCACCTTTCTTCGGGATGGCCACGATCTTTGCTGTTTTCCACTTTTGAGGGAAGTAGCAGTTGTTGATGTAGTTGTTCATGATGAATTTTAAAAGGATCATCACTGCATGCGGCAGCCTTTTCAGGATGTAATAAATGTTATGGAGAGGAGACATCGTAATAAGTTTATTGAAAAAAATCTCTATTTAAACGAATGACACGGAGTGTATATACAAAACACAACATTTAGGCCCAGTTTTTGAGTTGTAAGTTAAACCAGAGTAAGTTTACTCTGGAAATAGATTTGTTATATAGTTATGTCAAGAAACGGTTCTTAACAGGTGCATGAATGCAGAAAGAAAACAGGGAACATAAACTATCAAAAGCATTTGTCGAGTTAATCCAGAGTTAACTCTCCATTTTTGGTGAGTTAACTCGGGTCAACTTTAACCCCACACTGAAAAACTGGCCCTTAGAGTAACAAACAAATAAACCCATTCAAAAAATAAAATGTATGCAAAAGCTGATTAACAGTTTCAAAAATATTGCATATTT
The DNA here is from genome assembly GCA_949320155.1 of Melangyna quadrimaculata. Classification (NCBI taxonomy): domain Eukaryota; kingdom Metazoa; phylum Arthropoda; class Insecta; order Diptera; family Syrphidae; genus Melangyna; species Melangyna quadrimaculata. The sequence continues at coordinate 195,287,941 of OX439483.1, forward strand.
TAATAAGAATTTATTCCTTAAGTAAAAATTTTAAAAATTATTTTGTTTGAAAATTCGATATTTCAAGAACGAGTTGATAGTTTCTTTATGAAAATAATTTTCTAATGATACCTTCGTTGTTGTACCAATTTTGTTTCTTAAAAAATGTCTTATTGTTAAAAAAAAAAATGGTTTTAACGATTTTTCTTTTAAATTATTTTCTTAAAAATCAAGGTGTTTTTATTTAAGAAATCAGATGGGGTATACTACCAATAAAATTAATTACTTTTAAAGTGAGTATTTTTGATAAAGCATTGCAACGCATATATAACAAATTTTAAAGGTAAGCAGTCAGAAAACAAACATTTTATATTTAAATTTTATTTTGCTCTATTTCGAATTTCTAAATCAGTAATAAAGTTTTCATAATATTGAATATTTGTGTAGCTGACAAAATCATAATTACTGCAAGTTAATCCCAACGGTACTCCTGTGCTCACAACACCCCATAGAAAATAACGTTTTCTCTTAGCGATTTCATTGACTACAGTAAAACCTCCTCCGCTGTCACCTTGACATGCATTTGTCTCAAATTTATTTATTATGCAGAATTTATCGTCTGTAACCGAATCAGCATATCGTCCATCTACTTCGTTTTTGCATGCTTCATTACTGCTAGCTTCAACACTAATTGTTTTCAATTCATCACTAAAGATACCTTCTTCAGTCTTTCCCCAGCCGGCTACTTTGCCGTAGGAACCGTTTTTAATAGCTTTTCCAACTGCATTTTGCCATTCAATACAGATGGGTGAAATAAATTCGGAAAATATGAAAGGATCTATAACAACAATGACTGCAATATCGGCTTCGAATTTTGAGTCCTCACCCTTATATCTTAAATTGCAAAAAAAAAAAATGCTGATAACATAAGAACTTCTATTCTGAGCTCGTGAGGTGTACTTACTTTTCGGGTACGGCTATTTGAGAAATGTTACGAATCTGCGCTTTGATTTCCTCCTTATAATAATCGCGGAAATATTTACCAGCCCCAATAGAGTATAATGTATTGCTGTAGGGTTTTTTATTCGCACTATCCCAGAAACAATGTGCGGCTGTAAAAAAAAGAGAAATACATTTGTTGGTACCTACTGCACTTCGGCTACTTATGTACTTACCTGAAATAACAATTTTGGCGCTTATAATTGTTCCTCCGCAATGATGCTGGTATTTGCCCTTCTTGTTATTATAAACTCCCACATGCCAAGGTACAGATGTTATATTAGTAACATCAGCATTTGTCAAAAATGGTACACTCGGAATCAATTCATCCCCACAAATCGGTACACAACGTGACGGTGGATAGTCCCATTGGCCGTTTTCAGAGCAATACAATCTTTGTATTGGATTATGATCGGATATCCTGTATTTAGTTGGACAACTTACTATAGCAATTGTCCCAGGACTGATACGATTATCGCATGGGACAGTAGTACTATTTCGTGAACATCGTACATTGAATGTTACCCCGCGTAGAACTTCATGGGGGCAATATTCTGAAAATATATTTTTGTTAGTTATGTGAATGGGTGTATAGCAACATAATATAAATAGGTATTTAGGTATATTTTAAACGTACTTATGCATACAGGATGAATACTAGAAAACCACCTCCCGTTTGAGCAAAAATTCACATCTGGTCCTTCACGGAAAAATCCACGCTTACATTGATACTTTATGAAATCGTTATTCGAAACCTTATCACCGGCATTAAGGAATTCATCAGTCCTAAATTCTATCATTATTCGTGAGTACTTAATATCGGGTACTGTACATGTGTCAGATGATGAAGTGGCAATGGGCCCCGGTGATGGGGATGGTCGTGATCTAGATTGAAACAAACAGAACCAATCAATATATGTATATATGGAATCATTCATTTTATAAATAAACAAACATTGGTGGTGTGGTTAATGTCGTTACCAGTGTCCTTTTCGGCAGGATTCCCTTACAAAGTGTTGAAGACTCATCAGATCCGTCTGCACAATCATTTATGTTATCACATTTTTTATCAGCTCTTATACAAGCACCATAGCCACAGCGGAAGAACATGTCACATAAATTAGAAGCACAAGTTTCAACTGTTTCATCAGACCGATCTAAACAGTCAATGCGACCATCACAGACATCCTCTTGGGCTATACATTGTCCTGAATTACACATGTATTCATCTTTCCTAAAAATATAGAAACATTTATTTTAGGACAGGGTGGGTCATAAAACAAAAATTGAGCTGTGGTGGTCCTGGAAAAATTCGCTATTAACTCAGAATTGAATGTTAAAAAAAAATTCCAAAACTTAATCAAATTGCAATGATGCAGAACTCCTGTCTGTGCGTCCACTGTACATCAACCTAGAAACTTAACCTTACAGGCTATTGATTATGTCCTAAAAAACAGGGCAATAAGGAACTAAGACGTTACCGGGTTTTTATTGTAAAAATCATTGTATGGATTATTGAAGATGAGAAAACCGCGGAGTGCTATTAAATTGGAGGGTGCAATTTTGAGGAGGGGGGGGTAAATTCAACCCTTTTCGTTTTTTGCATATAACTCGAAAACCAAGCTAAATTTCGAAAAAATGCTATTAACCTTTATTGTAGAGAATATACTATCGAATAAGTCTATTCAAAAAATTTTAAATAAATTTTTAATGTGATAAAATAAAAAAACAAAATTGCAAAAATGCAAAAAATTGATTTGTTTGGATTATTTTACTTATTTGCCCCTAACTTTTTTTCCCGGTAGAGATAGGTATAGGAATTGTTTCATATAAAAGGAAGCTTATAAAATTTTCTTTAAAATGCCGTATTCAGAATTTTTTTTTAGACAAAATTAATAACGATATTGTCGCTCAAAGTAAGCCATTTTTTCGATTTTTATTGCGTTTACTTTGACATTATTTTAATTCGTCTGCGGTTCCAACGCTCGTCTTCAACGACACACCTGCTGTCAGCTCGCAAGATAAAGCCAATTTGCTCGCAGCACAGTTTGCTGTTAATTCGACGCTGCCAGAAAGTGATAGAACTCCGCCTGTACTTGAGAGCGTAAACGATTCTATGGGTCAAATCTTCTTTCGCACTCGTGCAGTTGCTAGAGTTCTACAAGATCTCGACATTCACAAATCCGCTCGCCCGGATAGTATCCCTCCCATTGTTCTGAAGAGGTGTTCTTCAACGCTGGCAAAACCACTGCGTAAGCTTTTCCATCTGTCCTACTCTACTGGTCTCTTTCCGAGTGGATGGAAAACAGCATTTGTCCAGCCTGTCCCTAAAAAAGGCTTATCTTCTTCACCCTCAAACTATCGACCAATTGCACTTACGTCCATTCTTTCCAAGGTCATGGAAACGCTGATCAATTTTCAGCTCAAGAAATATCTCGAAGAACGAAAGCTTCTTAATGACCAGCAGTACGGCTTTCATAGCAATAGGTCCACTGGTGATCTGATGGTATATCTCACCGAACAGTGGAACAAATCTTTACATCGTTTTGGAGAAAGTAAGATTATTGCACTTGATATTTCAAAAGCATTTGATAAAGTTTGGCATCAAGCTCTCTTTTCGAAAATGCGTGCATTTGGTATCGATGAATCTCTTCTTCGTTGGATTAGAAATTACCTTTCGGACCGTTCAATACAAGTTGTATTGGACGGTTTCAAGTCTGAAATCCACAAAATAAATGCTGGTGTGGCCCAGGGCTCCGTTTTGTCTCCGACTCTCTTCCTTATTTTTATAAATGATCTTTTGTCTGAAACTTCTAATCCATTAAACTGTTTCGCTGACGACAGTACCCTCAGCTTCTCATATTCGTTTACAGATTCTCATCTATGTCCTTTGGATGTGGAACTTGAACGGCAGCGTATGATAAGCTCATTAAATTCTGATCTCGACAGCATTGTCCAATGGGGAATCAAAAATTGCGTAGAATTTAATGCTTCAAAAACTCAATGCTGTCTAGTGTCGTCAAAACGAAACCCACCCCTCATGCCACTGTCCATGAGTGGTTCGTGCGTTGAGGAAACCGAAAAGCTTTCAGTCCTCGGTATGTGTGCCACAGACTACCTTCTGGGGAACGATCACATATTTGATGTTGCCAAAAATGTTAGGTTTTCTAAATGTTTAGGTTTTCTTCGGCGATGCAAGAAATTTTTCACCCCTTCTGATCTGGCTGTTATCTATAAAGCCTTTATTCGTCCAAAACTCGAGTACAATTCATGTTTGGGCAGGTGCTCCAATAACTCACTTGAGTCTATTGGATAGAATTCAAAGAAGAGCTATGAAAATGATAGGTGATAGAAATATAACGGAAGCATTTGCACCTCTCGAACACCGACGCAATGTTTCTTGTCTTTCGTTATTTTACCGTTATTTTCATAACAAGTGCTCTAGCGAAATAGCCAGTTGCATTCCTCCCCTAAAACAATTCAACCGTAATACTCGTATTTCTAGGAATGCACATCAGTTTTCCCTTGAGCCCAACTTCGGACGTACTGTTAAGTATAGAGATTCTTTCTTTAGTCGCACTACAAGAATGTGGAATGCTTTACCCGGCACTATTTTTCCCTGCCAGTTTGATATTCAAAGGTTCAAAACCAATGTGCACCGGCACCTCCTCTTAAATCCTTTCCTATTTTCCTAACGCTCGCACTGTGATTAAACATTTTAAGGGTAGTAAGAACCCCTTTAGTGCGCGCAATTATAATTGATTATTATTAACAGCCTTGTTACTTTTTAAAAAATGTGAAAATGAAAATCATACAAAAATAAAATACAAATTATAACTTCTAGATTTGATTAAATCTCCTGAATATCACCATCCATGTCTTCAAGAATATCATCTTCTTCTATGTGCAAGCTATCTCATGCTGAATTTGAAGATTATTTCAGTTATGAACTATCACCGTATCCAACAGCAATTTTTGAAGGTTTGAACATGAGAAAAAATAAGAAATCAGAGTTATATGAGTTTTTAACACCCGTTGAAAATAATTGTATCGATAATATTCATTACGTTATTGATGGCGGATATTTAGTGCACAAAATCGTGTGGAACACTAATGAAACATTTGCAGAAATAAGTACCAAATTCATAAATCATTTGCAAAGGTTTTTTACCAGTTACCCTGTAGTTTTTGACGGTTATGTAAGTGATTTAAATATTGGTACAAAAAGTGCAGAAATGTTGTGCCGGACCAAACATGTTGGCCCAGGAGTTAAAATTAAAGATGAACTGAAAGCACTTTCCAAACCCGACCAATTTTTGCCAAATAAGAGCAATAAAAATCATTTTGCAGATGAACCCATTTTTGAATGTGCAAAAGAAAAGGCATCCCAGCCAAAAAATGTGGTGGTAGTTGGCCAAGATATTGATCTTCTTATCATTTTGTCATTGCTATACCAGAGGAATTTCAGAATGTGTACTTTTTGAAACCAAGCAGAGGAAACGTACCTGCAAAATTGTAAGATCGAAATAGTTTTAATTTCCGCAACAATAACAATATCTTGGAATTATGCATGCTTTTAGCGGATGCGATTTCACATCCAGATTTTTTAATATAGGAGAAAAAAAATTATGAAATCTGTTACTAGCAATACGATATCATTGAAATCTTGTATGGACACGTTTTGACGTGAAGATGCTTATGAAGAAGAGATAGGTTCTGCATCCGAACTTCTTATTGCAGCATCTTTGTATGGAGGGTTGAATAACACACTTAGTAGGTTTCGCCTTACACTTTTTTGTGAGCTATAAAAAAATGCTAAATTTTCATTGGCAAAATTACCACCAACGCGTGATGCCATCCCACAGCACGGCATTAGGACTTACTTCCAAGTACACCATCAGTGGAGTGGAAAAAATTCGAATCTTCTCGAGTGGGGGTGGAATTCATCTTAATATGGATTGGTACCTAAAACCATGAATCAACCTCCTGCACCAGATGTTTTGCTGAAAAAATGGCATCGGGATATAAAACGAGTTGTCACGGAAGCTGTGGGTGTAAGAAATTGGAGCTAACGTGTTCTTCTATGTTTTGTAAGAATAACATGGGTGTAAACTCGCTAGAAACGCACATAGAAGAAGATGATATTCTTGAAGACATGGATGGCAATATTCAAGAGATTTAATCAAATCTAGAAGTGATCATTTTTATTTTATTTTTGTACGATTTTCATTTTCACATTTTATAAAAAATAACAAGGCTGTTAATAATAATCAATTATATTTGATAAATAAAATTATTATTCTTATTTTATTAAATAAAATTAAGTTTTGTTGCAAAAAATAAAATTTAAAATAATGTCAAAGTAATCGCAATAAAAATCGAAAAAATCGCAAACTTTGAGCGACTATATCTTTATTAATTTTGTATAAAAAAAAATTTCTGAACACGCCATTTTAAAGAAAATTTATAGTCTTTCTTTTATATGAAGTAATTGCTATACCTATCTCTACCGGAAAAAAAGTTAAGGGCAAATAAGTAAAATAAACCAAAAAAATCAATTTTTTGCATTTTTTTAGCTTTTTTTGCAATTTTGTTGTTTTATTTTATCACATTAAAAATTTATTTAAAAATTTTTGATTAGACTTATTCGATAGTAAATTTAATTCTCTACAATAAAGGTTAACGGCATTTTTTCGAAATTTAGTTTGGTTTTCGAGTTATATGCAAAAAATGAAAAGGGTTGCATTTACCCCCCTCCTCAAAATTGCACCCACCAATTTAATAGCACTCTGCCGTTTTCTCATCTTTAATAACCCATACAATGATTTTTACAATAAAAACCCGGTAACGTCTAAGTTCCTTTCTATATGACATAATCAATAGCCTAGATCGATTTCCTTCAAATTTGGTACCGAGGATTTTTATGATATTCCCTTGAGTTAACATCCAATATTTGTTTGTTTTTTTTTTTTACTGTTGCCGGGTTTGAAAAAGCACACATTTAAAATAAAATACAAGAGCTTCCTCATAAGGTTAAATTTTTGAATTTGCCAAAGTCTTGTAAACGTAAAGTTATTTTACTAGAAATTTTGATTAAACCGGCTAATACGAAAAATATGGCTCTCACATATTCTGTCTGTTCTCACCGGTTGTATCCTAAACGGTTGGATGTATTTGCATCGGTTTTTCTAAAGCCAGAAATTCCTTCTTTTAATTTTTATTTAAAAAAATGTGGTTTTAGAGAACAGTTTTTATAAATTATTATTTTTCAAACTAAAAATTTAAAAAAAAGTTCAACCATTTTATGTAGGTAATGCTTTTTCCAATTCTTAGTCAAACTTGTTCTAGTACTTTTACTATTTAAAATATATATTTATATTTTTTTTTGACTCTCTGACTAGGAAATAGACTGCTACACCTAAACGAAAACTCGGAAAAATGCGGCGATTATGTCGGAAGGTAGGTTCTGAATTCGGCTACATTGGTTCAAATTTTCAGGGTTGCCATATTTCCAGAATTAACTTTTTTTTAGAAGATAATAAATAATAAATATTGGGTAGTGTGAAAATCGGAAAAATACAGGCGATATGTCGGAAGGTACGTCTTGGATAAGGTAACATTGGGTACAATTTCATCAGGGTTGTCACTTTTCTAGAAGTAACATTTTTTTGAAAGCTAAATTATATCCTTACGCTAGTCCCTGATTCACTGTATCACATTTTTTTTTTTACATAAAATAACATAACGTTATATGTTCGACGGGCGCCTTTAGCGTCCTGCAACCATCTTCTATGATAATAATTAGGGTATAAGCTTTCTATCCAATTATACAGTAAATGCAGAACTTTAAATTGAAGAATAGGTACGTACATACCTACATACATTTTCTTACGAAAAAAAGCGATAATCATCGAAAATTGATTTTTGGAAAATTTCCTCAAGTTTTCGTTGACCTAGGCCTAAGAACGTTATGTGCGATTTTAACTAAAATTTATTTGAAATTGGGTATGTTCAGATGAATAGCTATCAAAATTCTTTTTATTGAAACGTCACTGGAAATTTAAGATGGCAAAACACAAGCGAGTCAAACGTCATTTTATGTTTTTTTTTAAATATATGTACTTTCTTAATCAATGGTCGTAGGAAAAAGTTTGTGAGTTTTTTTGTAGAGAATTTTGTGATCTACAAACTGTATTCGCAAACTACTTTTCGATAGCATTTATTCCTGTAAGACCTCAGGTCTTTTAAATGCAATGCCTCGGTTCTTAAATTAATTTTTCAGGGTTCCGCAACTTTCTCGAAGACTTTGGTCGATTTTCAAATTAAGATTTGAATACATTTTGCATTGATTTTTTAATGGAGAATTTTTGCTTTATAAATATGCACCTGTACCATTTTGACTCAATCTACAAACATGGTAAATTATAGTCATCTTCAAAAATATATCAAAATGTTGGAAATTTAGTGTTCTAAAATTCTCATTTGGAAAGTAATTCACGTTAGCTTATTCTAGAACGGCAACAATGTGTAAATGTGAAAAAAAAAAAAATAATAATAAGACGACATAACCTTGAAAATAACGCCCGCACCGAAAAAGTATAATTAAATTGCCGACGAGCTTCGTCTTATAATTTTTACTCTAAGATCAATAGTTTCGGAGATCGGAGACATAGATCAAATCGCGTTTTCCAAAATGGCGGACTTCCGCAGGGGGATGGCGTCCCGAAAAACTGGACATAAGCTTTTCTAATAGCCCTCTTTCAGCTATAAAAAAACTCAGCCGTCCTATATTTCTGTGCTAAGTTGTCAAGATTTTAATTTTAAAAATAAACAAAGAAAAAATAAAAAAATTTCGATGCTTTTAGAAAAACAAAATATTTCTAGGGGTGGTTAAAAAACTTGAAGGGAGCCGATAGAAAGCATTATTCAAATTTGAAAAAAAATCGATTTTTTGTGGGAATTGTGGTTTTGGTCCTCCATATTTTCAAAATCGGTTCTTTTGAAAACTGCAGATGGTCATAAAAAGTTGGTGGGTGGTTAAAAGTGGCCATTTAATTAGGGTCAGTTGGGGTAAATGTAGACAGTTTTTGCATTTTTTAGAGAAACATTTTTTTCAGAGAAGTAAAAAATATTAAATAAATTTTTTTTTTTACTTTTGAAAACGGATATTATATAATAAGATACCAAATATTCTACTTATTAAGTGTTGAAAGACGTATATGATCCAAGAAACGATGTAGGGCAGTGTTTACATTTACCCCTTCCTTGTTTACATTTCCCCCATAATTTTTAAAATTCAGGGGTAAATGTGGACAGCTATCTTCTGTTCCCTAAGTGCTAGGAGATCGCCTATGGGGTTAAAGTAAACAGGAATGAATTTCATTTGAATTATTCACTTGAAAAATTGATTACCGCAATGTTTACATTTACCCCATATTATGCATATTACCCATCAAAAAAGATTCGGAAAAAGACCTTAACACTTTTTTTAAATAGAAACAAAAGGATTTTTACTCAAAAAAATTATTTTATTAAATCACAGCTTTCAAAGCTTTTTATTAGGAACAAAAAACAGGTACCTAGGTAGGCAGTTATTAAGAGAAAATTAAGTTTTCATTCTTCACATTTCTTTTACGTCAATAGTTTTCTTAAATTTGTAGTAAACACGTGCTTTTGACATACTAAGAGTTGGATTTGGTAGAATTCCAAGTATGTCTTCCAAAAGAACTTTCCTTTTTTCAGTCGGCATCAATGCAAAGGTTGTTTTTGTAGTATCCATGCTTTTTAAAAGCACCACTTCAATTTCGTTGCTTTCTCCAGCAGACTCTTCTATAACACACACATTTTTGAAGTTTAATGACAGTCTGGTGCCTCCTTTTAACTGAATCAGGAGAAACTGGCCTTTGTTAAGCGTTTTGGAACCAACAGGTTCTAACTGCTCATGGTCATGGTCATCTTCTTCATCTAACTCCTCATTCCATGGGCTGTCCTCATCATATTCGATGTTTTTTTCATTTTCTGACCCCTCAGAACTCGAGCTGATGTGTCTTTTTTTTATAGTAGAACGCTGGTTCTTAACAGCAATTTTCCTCTTATGCTTTGGTTTGGGTGTTTGTTTGGCTTTTCTGAGATCTTCTGCTTGTTTAAGTCGATTAAGAACACTGTCCGAAGTTAGAACCTCACAATAAGTCATTTGCTTCAGTCGTGGAATTGGTTTTTTCTCTTTGACGGGTGGTTCATTTGTTTGTAGTGGAGAATTTCGTGGTAAAAACAAGGTGCTCATTGAAGTTTCAGGTAGAACATCTCCAGTTTCCATAACAGGCTGTTGTTCACTTACTGTTTCCATTGAATTAGCCATTTGCGTATCATTTTCAAGCATTTCTTCATCTGCTGGAGTTGAGTCGTTGTCAACAATAATATTTGCACCTAATAACAAAATATATAAAAAAATTCCTGATTCAGTATCTGCACATAAATTTATTAGGTATTACAAATGCCTTACCATCAGTTACTTCAGCTAGTTCCTGTATAATCACTCCATCAGATGATAACTCCAAGCGAACACCATTCGAATTTGACCGGTACCTTTCTAGAGCTTCGGGCTGAAACTCGTTTTCTGGAAATCTAGTTCGATCCACAGGGTAAATTCCGGTGTTGACAAATCCGGATATTATGTTGTCAGCGATCATAGAATCTTTCCAGGTTTCTCCGATAAGTTTCGAAAACATCTGTTTATTGAGGCGCATACAACCTGTGCCCATTTGCGATTTCCCAAAGGCTACTAGTTTTTTTTCCCAAGCTGTTTTTATGGGACCAAACACGCATTTGTCCAATGGTTGCAACTGGTCAGTTAGATGACTAGGTAGGCGCATCAATATCACATTATTTTGCAAAGCTTTCTCAACGATACGAACGCTTATGTGACTGCAATGACCATCATATACCAGCAATGCTGCTTGATCTGGTAATCCTTGTCCATCACGAATTTTTTTAACATATGGAATGAAGCCATCAGACAACCAATTGAAAAATTGTGGTTCCTCCATCCATCCATTTTTTGAGGCCGCGTAGAGTGTTCCCGGAAAACCATCCTCGCAAGTCCATCTCGCCTGAACAGCAGCACCTTTAAAAATGATCAAAGGTGGTAATGTTGCTCCATCGGCCGAAACGCATGCAAGGACTGTTGTGGATTCCCGCCCAGATCCACCTGAAACTCTGCTAAGAGCTTTTCCCTTAACACCCAAAGCTAGTATGCGACTGGGATCGTGATGAAATCCACTTTCATCTGCGTTAAAAACGAATTCTGGTTTATTGGTGATGTTGTTATCTTCCATCACTTTTTGAAGCTTATCATAAAAGTCGTATACCACAAACGGGTTTCTTGCATCTTTCCTCAATTTTTGCAAGTGTTCTGGTTTTTTTAATGATATCGACGGATGCCGCTTCATGAATCCGAGGTACCAGTCTTCGCCGGGGATTTCGTCCTTGAATTGAGTTTTTATACCGCTGCATTTCACGTACTCCCCCACCAGTTCCTTCAGCTCACGTTTGTCACAAGGTAATCCCATGTTTGCCCGAGTAATGAGACACTTAAATATTTGATTTTCAATAGATTCTGGAAGGGAGGGTGGTCGCCCCGACCCAATTGAATCTAATGATGTTTTGCGGCCATTTATTCTTTGAAAAATCACGGATTTAGGGATTTTGTACTTTTCTTCAGCTCGGCGGTATGTAAGTTTTCTCTCCAATATATCCCTCACCGCGTTTTTAACATCGACTACAGTATAGCCAACTTGTACTTTCTTCTTTGTGTATGTCCGGGGCATTTTGAACGCTAGATATAGAGAAAGACAAAAAAAACTTAAGGAAGAAGGACGTTTACATTTACCCCAAAAACTTATTTACATTTACCCCATATGTTAAAATTTCTGGGGTAAATGTAAACACATAAAAAATAAATACAAGGAATGACAAGAGTTCGGTTAATTCACAGAAACTACTTCAATGAACTTTTGTTTACATATATAACACGAAAATATTACTTACGTTTTCAATATAATCAGCTTTTTTTAATGATTCAGGAACACTCACAACTTTGAATTTCACTTTTTCGGGAGAGCTTTTCTTTACGACAATATTTCCCAAGGAAATCCGAACAACAACTAAACAAATTTCCATGCACCGGTGTCGCGACATTTCAAATTTTGTTTTTTTTTTCGTCCGGGTTCCTTAGATTTATTTTAAAACGTGAAAATAACCGCCGTTTACATTTACCCCATGTTTACATTTACCCCAACTGACCCTAATCATCTTTTACAATTTTTTTTTTAATCGGACAATTTTTGGGGCCAAGTTAACACCGTTGTTTTGGCATATTCCCACACAATGCCCTCCCCCTTAAAAATGCATTCTTTAACCATAGACATTTTAATGGTTTTTTGTGATTCTTTGTTCTCATGAGAAATGGAATATTTAGATATACCAAGTTTCATTGACGGACCATTTTTGTCCAAAGGGTTTTAAGCAATATTTACCTCTCAAACTGAAAATACAGTTATACATAAAAAGGACTTTTTAGAGCAGTCGTATCGTCCAAGTTTTAGTGTCCTTAGATTCAACATTAAGAAGTACTCTGATATCCTGTGCATAGATTGTACCAAAGTTATTTTTTCCGCTTGGTACACAACAACCATCCTGCCTCTCTCCCTAAAAAACACCCTTCCCTACAAGATAAGTACTTATTTTTAAAAGCACTTTTTTTTTCGTTCTTATTTAAAGTTTTCAACAACTTTCATGAGGGAGACATTTGTTTTGTTTTAGTATGTCGTGTTTTACCTGTAGGGCTTTAACTCAGGATTTAAATGTTCAGATGAACCGAAGCAACGCAAGACAATTCAAATAGTTAATGGGTAAATCTATTTTGTTGTTGATATTATAATACTTACAAGCAAATACTATTGTCCTTTATATAGTTAGAAGAACACAACACTGGAGTTTCATCCGAATTGTCCGCACATTCTGTCGTGCCATTGCATCGTGCAGTGTTTGGAACACAAGCTCCATAAGCACAGCGAAACGAAAGTGGTGGACAAATTAACTGGATACATGTATCAGCTGTCTCATCAGATTTATCAAAACAATCTATCTTACCGTCACATATTCTTTCGAATGCTAAGCAATCACCGTCATTATTGTTACACAAAATATTTGGCTCCTCACAGCAGTTACCTGTTTCACAAAAAATTGCAATAAAATTTTCCGTAATTTTTCGACATTCTTGTACCAAAATTCAAGCAATAAGAAATTTGGCTGACTAACAGTGGGGAAGCCAGAGAAAAACAAAAACAAGTTCAAAGTAAACTCACTCAAATTAATAATTTTAATCAATAAAAACAACGCTACAGGAAAGCTTGAGTTGATAGCTTTGCTGATTGGCTGCAATATCATGATCAGAACTAACCGTATTCAATGAGATCGATGAATGACTAGATTAATACTGCGACTACTACATGATAATCTCTAAGCTCTGGCTATAAGGTCATCAATAATATAAATACAATACAATCAGTATACAAACCTGTTACAAACAAGTGGATATTTTTAGTTGTTTTAGATTCAGCAGTTTAAGAGAGTTTTATTCTTTGTCAGCTCTCTTCTTGGAATATAGAGTAGAAATGAGGTGTCGATATCTACTATAGAAACTGGCTGCGGCGCTGGATGACTGATGAAAGATGAGAAATAAGATGCTCCATGCTCTATCTTAACGCTTTCAAAAAATAAACCAACAAATAACACTCAATTTTTATCATCTTCGTCACATTTGTTGAAGTTAAGTTGAAGTTAAACCCAATATACCTAGTTAGTTTGGTGGAGTAACTTTGATTAGCCAGTTGTGATTATGTTGTTGAAAAATGTTGATTCCTGGTACATACAGTTGCACTTTGCTGTTTTATCTGTAAATCAAGTCTATAAAATGACTTACCCGGGGAAGCGTTTGCATTATTTGAATATGTTTTCACTGCAAATCAATAAAAATGTCACCCAAGTGAAAGATGAAACATTTAAGTAACAAGATCTCAAATCGTACAAAATAATAATTTTTTTTTAAAGCAACGTAATATAAACTATAGAGGGGTTTTTTTCCACCCTTTTAGTGAGAAAGAATAGTTTAAAAAAAAAAAAAAACACTGAAAAATCAACGAAATAGTATTTACAACAAATAACTCAGCCACCTAGCTAGGGGGGAGATTTAAAAAAATGATCTCTGGTATAAAACATTTTTTTAATAGAAAAATATTCATATGTAACTTTTTGATTAATTAGTAAATAAAAATCCAAGGTGGCGGCAAAACGGTAAATGTTGCGAATGCAAAAACTGGGATTAATCATCTTCGATCAACTCTCATATCGATCAAAACAATATTTGGGGTGGTACAAACTGCTGGGTCCCCACATAAAATAATATAATTGCATTCGTATTTTTCGGTAAAAACGTGGTATGCAGTTGTAGGTATTATTAGAACGTGTCCATAGAGGCCTCCTGTTCAAAACATTTGGTTGACATCGGTTAAGACATAAACGGAAAATTTCAAAATCTAAAAATCCCTTGTATGGCAGGTACCGTTTATAACCGTTATTGGTAGACAAAAGTAAAAAGTTTAAAAAAGTAAACAAAAAATTGTGTAGTGAATATACTACATAATATTTTGTTTACTTTTTTAAACTGTTATTTTAATACATATCCACATATTACAAGAGATAACAAATAACAGAAAAACAAACGAAAATAAATTTTTAAAATGGAAGGAATAATAAAACAAATTAAAATGTCTTCACAACATAAAGTTAAAACTAAAAAAAAACTTAAAACAACATTTTTTATTTCATTATCAAAATAATTCTGTTAACAAAAATCAATCTAAATAATTCAATCAACATTATGTGAAGCTTTTTTATGTAAAGCTACAAAAAACACAACATTATTTCGTATAAACATTAAGCCAAGCTTCAAATAATTTTTTTCTTTAAAACTTTTGTGATGAAAAAATGTCTTTAACAATTTTTTCGTTTCCTTTTAAATAATTTTTAAATTCGTTGCAGCTTAAATTGTAATTTAATTTAACAATTGACATGGCTTTTAAAGTTTTTTGCATTAAGATGGGATTTTTCGCCCGATATTAAAAAAAAAACCCTTTAAGTGGCAAAAAAACCTGGCAAAAAATAACTGAACTCGGCAATTTGTAAAAGGTTTAGAAAGCCAATGATTTTTTCTGAGAAATGCGTACTTCCACACATTTTTCACCTACTGTCTCTTTGTTTTTCGTCCATTTTTTAATAATATCTTAACTTAAAAAAGATTTTAAGCAAACAAGTGTATCAAACAACTACTAAGAGTCATAAATTCTTATGTCGCTTCGCTTTTGATTTTGGTTTACAAAAGCCAAACATGCTATTTCTGGCCAGGAAGGTACATTACGAAGAATTACCCACCTCAAAATTTCCAGTTCTGTAATGATCTATCCCACTGATTTAAATATTCGTAGCAAGTGTTATAAAATTGAAAGACATTTTCTTCAAATTTCGTTTGGTTTATTAAGTTTTGCTGAAAATCATTCACAAAGCCACCATTATTAGGGGTTAAAAATATTTTAAGCTTATTCCTTACTAAGAAAATGGTTGTAGTTTTACATTTATCACAGACTGATCGCAAAATAAATCCAAACAAAATAGTCAGTTTTGTACTAATTTTAAGTGTCTTTGTGGGTTTCACAATACAAAAATCACAAATCCAGGTCCTCGTTTTACACAAAAATCATAAATCAGTCTAAAACCAAAGCCAGGTCGTCGTTCTTACACAAAAATTAATTGTTAGTCGTTAGAGTTGAACGGATTTGTCAATAAATTAGTCCAACAAAAAGCCTGGTATTCGTTTGCACTTTTATATATACATAAGTAGCAGTAGCGTACGCAGGATTTTGTTTGAGGGGGGGGACTCAGTATCAATTTTGGTGAAATTTTTTTAAGGTATCAGTGTATCACAAAATAGCGAAACCGCTTCGCGGTTTCAAGGATTTAAACTCCCTTTTCGGGTCCTCCAATTTCCCAAAAATAGAATTGTGCAATAAAGTCATATGGCTTTATTGCAAAATGGCTTTGGACTTAATTTCACAACTAGGAGTGCAATAAAGTCCAAAATTTGGTTTTGGACTTTATTTCATTGGACTTTATTTCATGGCACCTTTTCATAGTGGTTTCGCTAATCTCATATTTTACTTAAGTACAGTTTAAATAAGATCAATTATAACAATTTATTCCAATTCGATTTCTGTACTTATCAAAATAGAAGTATATTAATTTATTAAATTATTGAACGTCAAAAATAGTGCTATAGTGGTTATCTTTTAAGTTTTAACTAATCATAATAGTTTATAGCGACTATGAATACGGCCAATTAACTTAAAAAAAAAAAAAGATTTTGAGAAGATTGTCTACCTCTCATACAAGTTAAAGGCAGTTTTTCGAAATTTCATCAATTGACTCTACAGCTTTCTTAATGCCTTATGTCGTAGCATTAGAAATAAGAAATAACATTCGGCAAAAAAAGTATGCAGTTTACAGATATTTAAAAATATTTTTCGAATATTTGATACGTTCACTGAGCGTGAAGATACCGGTTAAAGCATAAGGCATAAAAAAGAGAAGACACTAAGAGAATGTATTATGTTAATAAGTGCACTGCATTCGTTATTTCATTCCGGCTTTTTTTCAAATGGGAAAAGAAGGAAAAATATAAATGTGTGAAATCATTTTGCGAATTTTGACTGATTGCAAAGGAATTTTGTTTGGGTTTCTATGAATACTGAGAAACGTTTGAAATTTTAAACAAAATCTAGATTACGACATCCATGTCTATTGTTTTTTAAAATTAGAATTGAAAATACTGCTAAAGTTTAAAATTAACAAAAATAAAATTTGAACTAAAAAATAATAAAAAACTTTCTTCGAAGATATATGAAATCTTAGCACAGTATACTATATTGCCTGGGGGGCTCAAGCCCCCTAAGCCCCCCCCCTTGCGTACGCCTCTGATAAGTAGGTATATAAAACATTTTGTTATATAAAATATAAAAATATTAAAATTAAAAAATCACAATTACGGGACAATTAAAGAAACTCGGGACACTTGTACGTCCCGGGTTTCGTGAAAAAAAAAAACAGGACAGGCTATCGAAATACGGGACAGTTCCGGGAAACCCGGGACGCATGGTCACCGTAACTATAGTGCCCTATCACAAGTAAAAAGACTCTGGCACGACAAATGCTAAAACTGCTAAAACTGAATTTTTAAGAGCGAGAAATATATTAAGTTCCGTTTTTGAGAACAAGTATAGCGAGTTTCCAATTACCTTAGACAGCGCGCGCCGTTCCTAGCCCTTAGAGCACCTGGGGCAAGCTCAGGAAACCCGCCTTTTCATGTACAAATATTTAAGTAATTTTTTTTTTGGCGGTAATTTCAAAATTACACTTTTAGGTAGTACCGAACCAAGTAGTGTTTAACTCGCAAAGAAAAAACAACACCGATAAATCAGGACCAATCTATGAAAGATCGACAAACTTTCTTGTATTTGTCTTCTTAGAGCTGATTTTTCAATCATCAGTTAAGCTATCACGAGAACAAATACTATAGCAACAGAAATAAATTTTTGTTTTATTCGAAGAATAAGTACCATCTGAGGTTAAACTGGCTATTGAAAAATTGGCCCTTAGTTTAAAATCATATTTTAAAGTTTTGATACTTTTCCATAGCTCTTATAGACCATCAGTTTGGTCCTTCTTAGTCTCCAAACATTATTTCATACAAAAACAAAAAATCAAATAATAGATCGTGGGCCCAGTGGCTCGTCACTTCCACCATATTTTCTGACTCCAAACCACTTATAAAAATCAACCCAAATTAAAGGATAAAACTGATAGTCAATTCTTTATACTGAAAACAAATACCTACCAAGTCCCAATCTTTGCACCTCTTAATTGTTTCAGATTTCGTTGAATATCTGAGAGCATGAATATATTTAGAAAATTGAAGGTATTGCTGTGCGCTTGTAGTTGTTGAAACCTGTCTTCAATTGAAACCACAGCTGTATCAAGAAAACATGATACAAAAAATTTCGATCTAAATTGGTCATTTGCATCTGTTAAACGTTCATCTCTAACCTCGTAATCGAAATTACGCTTCTGGCGTCGAACTTGGGAAAATATCGGATCTATCTCTACCTCCGATGCTAAATTTTTTGCTCATGCAGTATTGCTGAGAAGTGTTCATCTTATCTTTACATTTTCAGGAAAGCTGTAGTCCCATATAGGATCTTACAGCATTCAACTATAGCCGTATTTTTTTGAGAGAGGGACTAGCAACTCAGCAAAATGCTTACACGACAAACAATAACAAAACAAATTATTATAGAGAATTTTGTTTGTGTTTTCGATGTAAAACTTTTACTGAGTTGCTAGTCTTTCTCTCAAAAAACACGGCTTATATTCAAAGCAGGA
This sequence comes from Melangyna quadrimaculata, assembly GCA_949320155.1. Classification (NCBI taxonomy): domain Eukaryota; kingdom Metazoa; phylum Arthropoda; class Insecta; order Diptera; family Syrphidae; genus Melangyna; species Melangyna quadrimaculata. The sequence continues at coordinate 195,306,469 of OX439483.1, forward strand.
CTTTGAAATAACGCTGATACGACATTAGCTTTGTTTAGGATATCGAACAAAATTGTAATGCTACAAATGAATCTGAAATTAGCAATAGATTCGGCTAAGCACCGAGCCTCATGTTTCGATAGATTATCTCTTTTCTTCATAAAGCGGAATGTCCATGAGTGTGTCGTAGATTTCTCCTAGCTGGAAGCGTATGTGTTTGATGGCGTCAATTCTACTTTCCCAACGCGTATCACTGACAGCTTTAAGGGTCAGTAATGAGATATATTTTTTAAAAACATCCCATCTACTCGTGGAACTAGAAAAAAAAAACGTATAGCTTCTGAATAACACCGGAAAAACCAATAGTTTGTTCAGTAGCAGAAGCAGCGTCGCCAACAACGAGATTAAGAGTATGAACAAAGCAAGGTACACAAAAAGTACGAGGGTTCATTTGCAGAATTCTATGATGCACCGGAGAATGTTTACCTTTAATATTTGCCCCATACCATAGCCTAGATAATGCATATCGGAAAGAAGTATGCCCATTTTCTGTAGCTCAGCAAGGATAACATCTGTTAGTCCCTTTCCTGTGGTGTCAGAAATAGGAAGAATTATCATGATCATATGCTATAAATCTGTTAATGATGGGCATCTGTTGAATACGACCTTTGACGGACGTGCATTCTAATATAATAGAATAGCACTTTGCTTTTGGTATCATTTTTAATAAAGCATCACGAATTATGTTCGCCATTAATAATTTAATTTTGAATTCTGTTGCTCAAGAAATGACATCGTGTCTCTTCGTTTCCGATACGTGATACATGCTCTGCCATTATCAGATTTTGCAAATAGTTCAATGAGTTTCAGACAGTTGCCGTTATTATGCACGTACAATTCGTAGGAGCCACCCACGCAATGCGAGAGATTGTGTTGCTAGATACTGTACGATACTGATTATACGTTGAAGAATATTACGCCAGTACTCGATTTCCTGATTTAGTACGCGCTCATGTTCTTTATCTATTATATTTTTCGCTCGTAATTCATGGTAAATTTCTCTCCAACTTTTGAAATCCGTAAAATGTTTCACGGATTTTTCATGGGACTCAAGATCTCGCGATATATGTTTCCAATCAGAGGAACCCTTTGTGGGCCACAGTGAAGGGGTATAGGTTTTGCAAAAAAAAAAAGACAGCAAAAACAATATTTACTATTTAGCTCTTTCGACTAAATGAGCCAGAGTCGAGTTACTGTTTCGCCATTATTGAGTCCTATATAGGATCTTACAGCCAGCACCATTTATGGCGCAGCTTCTTTCATGGCACGGCGCCTGGGCCCACTGCCCCACCCCTAGACACGGCCCTGACTTCAGAATATCTTGTTTGAAATTTGAATTCCTTTTTAACCCATTTCGGGCTAGCGTTGCGTTTTCGCAACGTCATATTTGAAGACTTCAGGAACATAACTGATTATAAATTGAAATATGTAAACTAAAAAATGATTTTGCGAGATAGTTGAATCATCTAATTGACCTATTTTTGTGTTTTTTTTCGTGCTGTTTTAGGACTTTCAAAATACGAGTTTTTGTAAATTTTGAGGTAGGATTTTTGAAGTTTTGAAAAATATCGTCAAAATTATAATTTTTCAAAACAATATCAACTACCTGGTAAATAAGGGTTCAAGTTATATTCTAAAATAATTCTGACGTAATTAACATGAGTTGTCTGCTTGTTAGGTTAGATGAAAGCATTACGTTGCGTTTTCGCAACGCTAGCCGAAAGCAGTAGCAGTTCAAAAAAAAAAAAAAATTCGCTGCTTTATATGAGGTTGAACTTTTTTTTTCTCGGAATATTATGCGTTTATGTTTACAATGCTAACATTTTTGAAAAACAATCACAATTTTTGATTGAATCCTGTCCAACAAAAGGATATTTTGCATATTTTAGTTCTAAAAAAAAAACAAATAATTCAAGAGTGCTATTTTGGAAAAACCCTTTACCTTCCACTTGACTTTATTCTTAGAAATAATTAGGCTATGTATTTTAAGACAACTGTGCTATACTCAGGTACTACAAATCGAGTGCATATTCTAATTCCCAGAAAAAAAACAGTTCATTAATGCGCGCTGTATTGGAAAAACAGGTTGCGAATAGAAGTAGTAGCCCAGTCAATAATTACAAAAAAAAAGTGCTAAATTCGCAAAGCGCCATGTAGTTCTGCATTTTTGATATGTTGTTGGGGCATGTTAGAGTAGTCTATAGCCAAGTTTGCAACTCCAAAAAACCAGTGCCTCCTGCAGGAAAAATGCAGTAGTGAAAAAAAACGCTAAAATCACCCCGTTTTTTCCGACATTTTCCTTTAAAACTTTAGAAATATGCAACAACCGTCCACTATAAACTTGTTTGTTAAACTTTTTCACTGTTGCATTTATCCTGCAGCGAGCACACATTTTCGAAGTTGCAAACCTAACTACAGACTACTCTAACTTGCCCCAACAACATATCAAAAATGCAGAACTACATCGCGCTTTGCGAATTTATTGTCGAATTTAACTGGGCTATAGCAGTATCGGAAAGTATTATGTATCGGTAAAAGTTTTTATCTGCTAAAGAATTCGAAGAGTTATTGATGAACCCAAGTTCTGATGAAGACGAGGAAATAAATTTGACTTTGGATGCTGCAGTTCATACAAACATTATAATTTTACCTCCAAAAATGATGCTGTTAGTGATGATAAGGAAATCGATGATAATGTGCAGCTTTTAGAGGATAGAAACATGTTCCCAAATGAATTGGCTGGTGAAATTGAGCTAGAATAATTTAAATTCTCAAAATCCTGAAGACATATACGATGAACCGGAAGTCGATGTTGTACCAAATGATCCAAACAGTGCATCAACATCCCAAAACGTCGCTTCAACTTCTAAAAAACAATCGACATGTCTTCATTATGACATGAGTTACCGATGTGGTCAAAAAGCCATCGTGTTGAATTTTCAAAAAAAAAAACAACAAATCATTTGATGGACCAACCATAATCAATCAAGCAAAACGGTTTGATCGAAAAAAGAGAAAACATGTCAACATTCCTATGCCAAATGCAATTTGTGAATACAACATAACGATGGGTGGAGTCAGGGGCGTATGCAGCTTTAGTTCTTGGGGGGGGGGGTCATGCCAAAAAAAATAACACTACCTAATATTTGTTAAACGTCAAATGCCTTATATTTTTTTCATATTTAACTGTGCGTAGCTATATAAAAGAAAAGGGAAACAATCTTAATTAACTACACTAAAGGGTTTTCCAATAGGGACGGGTTGATTTTGACAGCTTGTGGCGGCCATATTGTTTCTTTTACTTTAGGTCAAAATATCCTCTTTTAATCAGTTACTACAGACAAATAATCATGGTGAGTTACAGCGTCGAGCAACACGTGCAAATGATGTTTTAGAGCAGTTAGAAGTTTTTCCCGATTTTTGTCGTAAAATCTTCTTTACCGATGAGGCCCATCTTTGGAGGAATGGGTACGTGAAGCAAAATTGCCTGATTCGGGACGACACTAGTTCACGCGAGATTCACGAGGTGCCAATGCATCCAAATAATGTTTCTGTTTTGTGTGGATTTTGAGCTGGATGCCTGGAGGCGTCATCGGTCCGTACTTCTTCGAAAATGATGCTCGCCAGGCCATCACCATCAACGGCGATCGCTTAGGTCGATGATCACCAACTTCTTGTGGCCTAAATTGGATTATATGGACACTGAAGATATAGGTATGGTTTCAACAGGATGGCGTTATGTGCCACACAGCTTAAGACACAATCGATATTCTGCACGAGCGGTTTCATGGCATGGTTATCTCGCGCCGAGGCGACGTGAATTGGCCACCAAGATTGTGTGATTTGACCCCTTTGGACTTTTTCTTGTGAGGATTTCTTAAGTTGCAAACTGTTGTATATTTTAATAAAAGACGTTGTTTAATTATAATTTTTTATTAAATATATAAATCTTAGTAGCTAAGAGAAAGCATAAGTTGTCTGGTCGGAGGTTAGAGCAAAAAGAGATCGAACTTTGGATTCAATCACATTATGAAATAGATAAGGAAGTGTACAGAAAATTATGTCACTTAAAGCTTACAACACAAAATCTTATGTTATCGAAATACTTAACACAAACCACCTCGACCCTCAAAGACAACATAATCGATGCCATCGGTCAAATTCAGCCTGATTTATGCGCCAAAGTCATCGAAAACTGGACCTTTCGAATCCGCGCCACCCAGCGAAGACGGGGCGGCCATTTGAACGATGTTATATTACTATAATAGGGCTTTCAAATAGAGATAAAACCTTATTGATATCTTGTTTTATTCAATTTTAAAATCGACCCGCCCTTAATGGGAAACCCTATCATACATTACCTTTGTTAAAAATCAGTTAAAATAATTTAAAATCGTTCATATCCTGGAAAAATATATCGTACCTTATCTCATTTAATTTCAAGACAGTTAAGAATCAAAAGTCGGCGTGAAATAGCAGACTACGAATGTAATTTTCACTACGCAAAGTTAGGCAATTTCGTTGAAAATATATATTTCGAACTGCCAAAGCCAATTCAAAATGAAATGAGCTACCTATACAAAAAAATTAACAAATTTAAGACGAAAACACTTGTTTGGTATTTGCAAAATTAACTCATTTTTGGTTCCAAAGAAAATTAAAATAAACAACTGAGTCGAACGAACCTTTATTGGCTGGACCAGTGACCGCGCTCTTCATTTGTATTCCTGACCGTTACATTTTTTATTTCGGAGGGCCTCAGCAACAGCATACAGCAATCTCCAGTTGCCTGACCAAAGACAATCAGTTAAGCTAGCTGTGAAAATACTGAGGAAAAAAATTTTTTGGATTCGCTTGATCATTTGTTTTGAATTTTATTCAGAATTTATTTTAATCCTATCAAAGTTTTTATTTCAGCGAATTGAAGTTGCAGGAAAAATTAGTAAAATATCATAGATACTGTGCACTGTTTTCTGTTTCTTAATTTTAGTAAATAGATATCTATAAATATTCACTACTGAAAATGAAAACAATAGCTTTGATTTTCAAAAATGACCACTTGTGTAAATTGCTCTTTTTAAAATAGTGGAAAAACTAAAATACATTACATATTCGTATTATAATTGAATACAAAGATTCGTTTTCGTTGCGTTTCAAGAAAAGTGTGAACAAAGTTCACGAGTGATTTTAATATGCCTCTGATTTGAAAAAAATGTATGTCTCTAGACTGCCACCGATGGAAAAGTGAAAGGCACCTTACAAAATAAATATGTATATCAAATATACCTAATCTTTCTTACCAGTAAGCCTTTCTGATAAAAATAATGAACAAAGTTGTTAAATTCTACGAGCCTAGTCGCTTTTCGTCAATAATTCCATCCCACTGCTCAAACGGTTCACCGCAAGGAGTTCCAAAAAATCTCCTTTACCATAGCTATTGGCTTTTGCATTATGAGATTCATAGGTTTCTTTGTAAAAGTAATCCACATCCAAATCAATAACAGTATTGTTCGATCGTAAATGTTGAATAAGTGCAAACATAATCCTTTCATAATAGGTTTTCATCATAGTTTTATATATTTATGTCTTTTATCGTTAACATTAATATTTTTTGGTTAGAATAACTATAAATCGAAAGTTATCACTAAATAATCTGTCATACAGAAATCAAACAAAACAATTTCTAAATGTGTTCTATAATGTGTTTAAAGATTTTATTTTCAGAAAATAAAATGTTGTTTTTTTGAAAATCCGATTAGTTTTTACTTTACTGAGTGAAAATTTGGTAACAACTCCGCACTTTGATTTCTGTTTGGTTTAACAGGTTTTGGCTGTCATCTTAAAACGGAAACTAGCCTATGCATATATTTTAAGATTTGAATGCATTATCATATTATGAGAAGTTTGTTGTTATGTTAAATTTGAGGTACGAGGAAGAAAATCAAAGTATCATCGATTGACTACAAAATAACGTAGGTATTCCATTGCCATGAAAATTAAATTTCTTATTGAATTGAAGTTACCAACATTCAAATCCTCTATTGAATTCTAAATTATCAATCGAAAATCCTACTAGCTTTCTAAGTAACCAACTTTCATTTTTTTTCTATGTGGTTACTAAATAATTATTTCAGATCAACAAAATAATCTTGAGTTCTCGGGGGGGGGGGGGGACATGACCCCGTGACCCCCCCCCCCCCTGTATACGCCGTTGGGTGGAGTTGACTTTTTTGTTAACTCTACAAGCAATTATCGGATTCGAATTCGAGGAAGTGGTACTGGCCACTTTTATCAAATGCACGGGATACAGCGGAAAATATTGCATTTGCAAAAAATTTGCCAAGTAAAACACCACCAATGCCGCAACTAGAATCTAGAACGTTTGTTGGTGATTCCCTATTGCGATCGGAAACAAACACTGAACCTGTGATTCAAACTGAAGGAAACCCGAATGAAGTGGCCCGTTTCGACAACATCAAACATACTGTCATCAAAACACAAATGCATCTCCGATGTCGCAAATGTTCCAGCCAAACCGTTTTTTCCTGCAAGAAATGTGATATCCCGCTTCATCCAAAATGCTTCGATGAATACCACACAAAAACCAATTCTTTGTAAACATAAACCACGGAGGTTTTGGCCTGGGGATGTTTTTCTAGTCAAACAATCGGCCCAACTCCAAAAATAGATGGTATGATGGATCGTTTTGTGTATGATGACGTCCTTCAAAACATCATGCTGCCACACGCAGAAGTAGAAATGCCCTTCAAATGGACATTCCAATATGACATCGATCCAAAATATACCGCTAAATTAGTACAAGCTTGGTTTTTGGGAAATAAAATCAACGTTTTGAAGTGGCCGACACAGTCACCTGACCTCACCCCCATAAAAAAACCTATTGGAGATTGAAGATCGCCAGATTCAACGTGATAACTGCAAAAACCAGGATTTTCTTGTTGTTGTAATGGAAATTGCTTGGAAGTATCCCCCAGGAAATCATAAAGCACTTGATTGAGTTAATGCCTGGTAGTTGTCAAACATCAGTTATCAAAAATAGTGGCTTCATAACAAAATATTGGAAAACAACTACAAACTTTAATTATGCGCTTTAGTTTTGTCGCAATTGCTTTTAATATTTTTTAAAATTTGTTGTTGTATTTTCCTTTACTGTTTAACTAATACATTTTTTTTATTTGCGATTGAAGAGCTAATGTTTACCTACATTAACCAAATAACATTCATTTAAATATATTCAAGTTTAGAAATTTACTTAGGCAAAATGTAACCAAGTGAAACTGAGTGCTTTTGTTTTGTCCGACACTGTATATTTATTTATACTCCGTTCAACAAAAATTGTCAGTACAGGAAAGATAGGACGTTTGTATCTCTGTCTGGTCGCATTGGCTTGCATATACCTATTTCAAGTAAAAGCTCTCATAGGGTTTCCGTACTTTGCATTATATCTCAGCTTAATTAATTCTGTTCTCAAAAGCTTGAAAACAGAAAGCTGTTTTATAAAAACCACTGAAAAAGATCTCTTGTATTGCTTTCAATGGGTAAGGTAACTCTGTTTTTTTTAGCTCACAAAGCCAGAGTAGAAACGATTATATCATCAGTGTGCCTGTGCCTTGGGCATGTAATAAGGACGGTCATGGTGGGGTGTACGATATTTTGCAGGGCATTACAACAACGATTCCTGTACGTTGTTCAGTGGTGTAGAATCTTTTTTATTGGCAGTTTTCTCAATTCATTGTCGTGAAAGTATACAAACGCGCCACTGTTTTGAAAAAAGATCACCCATAAGCCCTGTACTGACAATTTTTGTTGAACAGAGTATAATTTCTTCATATGAGTATACAAATAAAATTAATTCATACTCCATGTAAGAAAAATTTATTTTAATAATTTTGCTACCCCTTTCGGCGAGCGTTGCGAAAACGCAACGTAAATTTTCGGGAAAACCAGAAGCTTTTCCAAAAATTTTTTTCTTCAGATTTCCTCTAATTAGACCAAAAATAGATAGTGTGTTATTTTTCAAGTTTCTAAATCAACTGGATCTGGTAGCCGCCGGAAATGGGTTTTAATGCTTATCGTCTTATTGTTAAACGCATTTCTTTTTCAGATTGAAATTTATCTTCGCTTTCATTTTTAAAAGGAATCACAATTATATAACATTTTATCGAACCAATGGAAATTAAATTTGCAATTTTGCCAACATTCGTATTTTGACATTTGTTAATAAAGGGTTTTTCAACAGGGACACTACAAAAGTAGAGCAACAGGGACAGCAAACGACGCCATATTTCTTGCCGCTCTTTTTCATTTCTCTTCAGTAAGGTTTGCCATTTCATGATGGAAAGATATATGAGCCAACAACGGGTCGAAATTATTAAAATTTACTACCGAAATTCGTAGTCAGTGCCCTCAACGTTAAGAGCGCTACGTCCAATTTATGGTCGTCAAAATCGTCCTAGCAGATCAACAATTGAGCGTCTAGTGGAAAAATTTGAATCCACAGGCACAGTACAAAACGTTCCCGTGCCAGTGAGACAAAGAAGTGCCCGTAGTGTCGAGAATATTGCTGCCGCTGAGGCTTCAGTTGCGAAAAATCTTGGCCTACATCCTAACAAGATTAAATTGACGCAAGATATTGACTTGGAGGACATGTGGTTCCAACAGGACGGCGCCACAAGCCACACAGCAAATGTCACAATCAATTTATTCGAAACCAAGTTTGGGAACGTGTTATCTCACGAAATGGTCCAGTCGCTTGGCCGCCTCGGTCGTGCGATTTGACGCCGTTAGACTATTTCCTGTAAGGCTACGTCAAGTCTATGGCCTATGCCAACGAGCCAGCCACGATTGATGAACTAATGAACTAGCTAGGTAAATAAAAAACAATTCATATGTAACAAAATAATTATAATATTAACGCTTCATTAAGCATAAATAGAAATAGAATGGCATCCACTTCAGCACCAGCAAACAAAAAAATGCAAGAGGGAGTGTAAATTCTCGAAGATTAAACAAAAATGTCCATTCCTGACAGTTGTGGTAATTTGTATGTGAAAATTAAAAATATGTAATACCTAATGAAGTTCTTAAAGAAATGAGAATGGTTTTTTTTTATAAGAATTAATTTTAATTTTGTTATACACTCCCTGTCACTTGTTTGAGGCCACTATTTTCACCAAAGTTTTTTCTCGATAAATACCTTTAGGAAATATTTTTCCTTGAAATTGTTGATACCTGTAAGTAGGTAAATATATTTTGCAATAAAGAAGTATAAATTTAAAGGGGTAACTTGGAAATTCCATAGGAATTTCACAAATTATAAGAATGGACTGCAAAAATGGGTATACAAAAATGCGTCACTTGATTGAGGCCACTTGAAAAATCTTATAAAAAAGAACAACACTATACAAATGTTTACTTTTTATTGTTTTTAAACATTAATGTATTATGTTTTCGGCTAGGGAGGTCTGGGATCGCTTCCCAGCCTCGTCCACCTAAAAACTAAAAAAGTTTTTTTTCAGGGCTACTGCTTCTTGCGAGGAATTGACAAATCCTCCAAGAGTATCACTTGTCACGAATAAGTGCTTCTCGTCGGATTCGGCATAAAATTGTAGGTCCCTTCCATTCCTGTCGAACGGCGCACACAGGAATGGTTGCGAGTTGTTAGTCACTAGGCCCTGGTTCTTCATGAGCCGTTGTGCCACCCGATTTATTTATTTTTTTTTTCATCAATTAAAAATGAGTATGCCCTCCATTTTTTGAAATTAGCTCTATTAGACGGTTTGGAATTAAATCATACAGTTTTTTGGAAGAATCCAGTGAAATCTGGCTCCAGGCATCGCAGTTAGCTTCGACCAAGACGTCCTTATCTCCAAACTGTCTACCAGCATCAGAAACTTTTCGAGATAGCCAAACACAAACGATTTCGATGATGTTTGAGTCCGGTGAAAAGGGTGGCCATGGTAAAAGTCTAACGCTTTCCGACTGAATCCAGCTTCTAGCTACCCTGGAAGTATGGATAGGGGCGTTGTCTTGTTGGAATATCGAAGGTAGAGTTTCAAGAATATTCCTTAGCTTTGGAAACGCCCGTTACAACAGGCATTTGTAACTATTTCCGTTCATTGTTGTAGTTATAAATTCCAATTCAATTGTTCCATAATAGGTGATAGCTCCCCACACCACAACACGTGATGTATGACTGTGATGTCTTTTCTACAACCGTGAAAATAAAAGTTGTAACCATCGGGTCCGTCAAGACTTAACTTTTTTTCATGTGAAAAGACAACCTTTTTCCATGTGTTGCTACAGGCAACATGCTCCCTGGCGAAATTCACCCGTAGTTTCTTGTGTAGCTGTCGAGAACCAGTTTCTTTTTGATTTTCATACTCTTGATGTTACCACTAGTTTTAATTATCCTTAAAACCGTCGAAATACTGGCTGATACCCCACTTTTTGACCTTATTTTAGGCGCTGATAGTGTAGAATTTGAAGCTTACCGCTGCATGAGTCGCTTTCCTCGGATTGTTGTTGCTTGAGATGTGTGTCCTTTTCGTTATTTTCCATAGTTGCCAGTGTCTGCTAGATAGTTGTTAACAATGGTCTTACTTCTGTTCGGTCTCCTAGCTGTTTCTCGGCCTGAGAATCCCAGTTCCTTTAAATCATCTATTGATCCTCTTTCTGCTACTATCGGCGTGTTTTCAGAGCCCATTTTAACTTGAAATTCAATATAAAATATAATTTTCTATCCTTTCTTAAATATTTTAAACTTTTGTTTGAAAACAATCGGCGATGTTAACTTTTACCAAGCAATTTTTGGAATGGCCTCAACCAAGTGACGCAACTTCTTATATCCATTTTTTGCAGTCCATTCATATAATTTGGGAAATTTTTATAAATTTTCCAAGTTAACTCTTTAACTTTATCCTTTTTTATTGCAAAATATACATACCTACTCACACGTATCAAAAATTTCCAGGAAAATATTGCTTACAGGTATTTATCGAGAAAAAACTTTTATGATGAACTTTTATGATGAAAATAGTGGCCTCATACAAGTGACAGGGAGTGTATGTATTGAAACACTTATTTTAATTTTAATTTTCTAAAAAAATATTTATTATAACTTTCACTTTGTCTAAATATTGAGGCTGATTGTTTCAAGTTCTTATTAAATAAAAATGATTAATACACATTTTTACTGCTTCCTTTTATATCAAAACAAAAAATTGTTATGAAGTCTGTTCTTTTTTTTTTTAAATAAATATTTCAATTTTTTCGTTTATTTTGCGTGCTATTTTAAATTTTTACTTAAAAAAAAATCATAATTCCTACTAAGTTTTGAAAATGTGTCTTGCTTTTGCTTCAAATAAATCTGGTCACCTTATATTATTACCTACAAAATGTAGAAGTTATTTACATACAATGTAGGCACATTTACAATTTACAAGTCTATATAATCAGTACGATATCCTCTATAAAAATTATTTTCTATTATTTTCTAATCTGGTCGGTTGGTGTTCATCCGGGACATAATAAGATTCTCAAAGTATTGAATATTTGTGTAAGTTACAAATGTGTATTCCGGGCACTTATTACTTTGTGGTACGCCTCCACTTACAACGCCCCACAAATAGTTAATATTTTCCTTATTATTCACAAGTGTTTTCACAATAAAGCCACCTCCGCTGTCACCTTGACAAACAACCGAACCAGAAGTATTGATAACACAAAACTTATCAAAAGGCACGGCACTGGATAATTCAGTTCCAACAGTTACTATACAGTCTGCATAACTAGTCGATGGAACATCAATAGTTCTCAGCACTTTACTATAATCTCCACTATTATCAATACCCCAGCCTGGAACTTGTCCGTAAACATTATTGCCTATTGCTTTCCCTGCGCCTTGTTTCCAATCTATGCAAGCTGGTCCAATAAAGGGGCTAAATTTAAGAAAATTTGTCAATACGATCACAGCAATGTCACTCAGGTAGTTATCCAGGTCTCCATGAAAACTGTAAAAATAAAACAGTTTTAAGATAATTTAAATAACTTCAATTTATAATAATAATAATATAATAATTACTCAGAAGGAATAGCAATTTCTGATATATTTTTGAACTCTGCATTTGGTTCATTTGCATAATAATCACGTAAGTATTTTCCAGCTCCAACAACGTAATATGATTTGTCAAATGCTTTATCATTCGCCTTATCCCAAAAACAATGTGCAGCTATATTCGTCAAGAAAAGAAATAAAAAGTTAATTGGAAATTTATCAAATGAAAAGATCTTGAACAGTTTTTTTTCGGTTTTGTTAGCCAGCCCTTGGCCGTTTTAATTATTATAAAAGAAGCGAATTTTCAACTCTACAATAAAAACAAAAAAATAAAAACAAAGAATCAAGCATAAGTCCAGTAACCTTGTCGTTTGTATGGAAGGCACTGTTTGCGTCAAATCTGGTATTTCTGATTTTTTGCTGAGTTGTTCAGGATATTGGCCTAATAAATAACCTAAGTTTTCGACATCGAGAGTCACGCCGCACAGTGGGGCCACTTGTATGGGAGTGCGGAAAAAACTCCATAAAAACTAAACCACTCCACCGATTTTGTTGAAATTTTCAGGAATGATAATCAATAGCAAGAGAAATTTTCCCTATCATTTCCCCCCCACTGATACGCCTACGTTTTGCTCGTTTTAATAAAAACTAAGGCACTAAACCGATTTTAATGAAATTTTCAGGAATAATACCTCACACAGACCACCATATTTTATTTGAATTGTCTCCATAATGAGAATAAATAATGTTCACACTCTTTAAGAACGAGTCTGACTGATAATTATATATAAATTAACAAAGAGATTATGAACTGACCTATACCAACCAATTGTGTAAACAATTTTGTGTGTTGTTGTTGAAGGGGTTGAATATAACAACAACAACATATACGCTTTTCCGCATTGCTTTCGGACCGTTATATTAACATTGAAAGTTTTTAGTGCAACAACAACAACTTTTTGGTCTACCACAAATTCATACTTTCTTTGTAACAGACCTCCAAATTGTTGTTGTGACATTAAAAACTTTCAATGTTACTATAAGACTAAGAGCGCATATGCAACTTTCAGTCACGAAACAGTTTGGTTGCTAAAATAATTCCCATGTGAGAGTGGGCGTATATGCAGAAACTATTTAGTCATCGATTGGAGCAACTAAACAGTTTGGTGTTTTGACACAAACTAAACGATCACCCCAAATGAGTTGCTCTGCTTGTGCGGTAGATATTCTTCGCCGCAGACGAGCTCCAGTGAAGAAGCACAGTTATCCGAATTTAAAAAAAAAATATTTTTTCAACCGAGATGGCAAGGGACAAAAAATTTCATACTAAAATGGTGTTAAAAGCCGCATCAATTTGATTTTCCATCGCATTTTTGCTTTAAACCTTGAACAAAATTCGATTTGAAACCTTTATGAGGCTCATAACTTGAGTTATATTTGTCGAACATTTAAAAACGAAGTATTTAATTTAATTTAAAATGTCAGGCTATATTTGTGTGTAAAAAAATTAGCAAAGTTATGCAGAAAATCATACTAAATAGGTGATTCAGTGAAAAATCAATTCGAATCTGGGCATTGTAAAATTTATAAGTTGGTAAGAAAGTTGCTTATGTGTGCGGTCATCAATCAACTATACAGTGATTAAACTATTTAATTTCGGTAAGAGTTGCATGTGCGCGCTAAGCCTAACTATGAGAAAGCAGTGCAGCCTGCAATTTAATTTTTATAATTCAGGAGTGACTTTTCAAAAGAGAACATAAATAGCTACTTATGGTAATTTCTCAGAAAATTGAACAAAGAAAAAAAACAAAAGCAATATTGTAATTTTCCATATGATTTCAGGTTTTTGCTTGTTTTCAAAGTCCAATTTACAGGGTTCAATTTTTTTTAAACTAATTTCAACCACCGTAATCAAGCATTAGAACGTTGAAAAGTAGCTCCTAAACTCTTATTTTTATTACTTTGTTCGGCAGTTGTCTCTAGTTGTCAATGATATTTACAGGATTATTAGGCAATAGTATAAGCTTTAAGAAAATGACAATTTTAGACCGGAGCTCAGCGGAGCTTTTTTTGTAGGCTTACAAAAGTTCACATTATCTGGTTTCTTTTTCCCACTCGCTCTATTATTTTTTTTAATGTCATATTTTAAAAATTTGGGCTATTTTATATTTTATTATTTTTATTTTATATATGAACTACAAATATGGTGAGTTTCGTAATTGTATCTTTACAAATAAAACCACAGTAAGTCAAATTGTTCATTAGTAAAAAAACAGATGATTTTTGGGTAAAATAATATTTTCGAACTTCCTAAGTCTCTCAGAGCCACAAACAAAAATGAAATGAAGAAATCGAATTAGAACTGTTTTCTATTATTATTAATGAAAACAATAGCCTATCAAACACCGCAAAAAATAAATAAAAAGAATTGGAGTTTTTTCCATGTTTGCCCCACTGTGCGCCGTGGCGGCCGCTTCATGGTCAAAAATAAAAAAAAAAACTCGATTTAATCGCGCTTTTTTCAGTGATTGGTGATTTTAGTCCTAAAAAAATTAATTTAAATAAAAAACATTGTTCTACGACTTCAAAGCAAGGCCGTATCCAGGGGGGATCATAGTGACCTGATCCTCCCCCCCCCAAAATTTTTCAAAATGTGTTTCTTCCTCCTACTTTCCTCTCGAAAAAGTATTTACCCATCTTATATAAGTGATTGTCATCAAATTCGATGATAAATTGTTTTCCACAGCAAAATCTATAAAAGGGTAGATACTTCTTGGCAACACGAGAGCAACTAAGTTCGAAAAACTAGTAATGCAAAAAATTTATTTTACTTTGCAGTTTTAATGACCAAATTGTGTCCCAATTTTTTTTTTAAACCTTAGATTAATAGTGATGTTGTTGCTGGAAGTAACTAATATGTTTTTTAGATTCTAGTACTATGTGTTCTGTGCCCGATTTTACCGTGCTAATTTTGTGGTTTTCGAGACATCCAAACAAAATGGAAAAAACGATCTTTTGCTTATTTGAGGTTCATATCAATTGATATTTTTCAAAAAAAAAAATTTAACTAATTTTATTCTACAAATCTCAATTTAATATTGCAAATACGATGTTTTCTTTTCGAAAAAAAAAATTAGTTTGTTAGTTGTTTTAGTTTGATAACCCTTCTTAATTTCCTTTGAATTAATTATTCTGGTTTGGAATAGGCATAACATACCTTATCAACAACAGTTTGCTGGCATTGAAAAAGACCTGTGCTTTTAATTAGTGGAGACTTTAGTAGCCTCATATGAAGAGTTTCTCATGCCATTACTAGTTTCTTGGTGAAGCCTAGTACGTTGCTGATGCGAAAAGGGAGATGTTCTGAAATGTACCAACTACAGAGGAATTAGTCTCCTAAACGTCGCTTATAAAATCTTGTCGGCCATCCTGTGTGACCGCTTAAAACCTTTTGTCAACGATCTGATCGGCCCCTATCAGTGCGGTTTTAGGCCAGGCAAGTCAACCGTCGATCAAATGTTCACACTCCGACAGATTTTAGAAAAATCCCGGGAATTCCAGATCGATACACACCACCTTTTTATCGATTTTAAAGTCGCCTATGATAGCGTGAAAAGGGACGAATTATACAGAGCCATGTCGAGTCTCGGCATCCCTGCTAAACTCGTCCGCTTGTGCAGGATGACGATGGAGAAATCTCGCTGCTCCGTCAAAATTGGTAAGAAGACCACCGATTCCTTTGATGTTGAGAAAGGATTGAGGCAAGGCGACGCGTTATCATGCAACCTATTCAACATCGTTCTTGAAGCCATTGTACGCAGCGGTACAATCTATCAAAAGTCCGTTAAATTGCTTGCGTATGCGGATGACATAGACATTGTCGGCAGAACGAAGCAAGCTGTGGCAGGGCCATTTGCGAGGATTGAATCGGAGGCGGCTAGAATGGGATTGGCGGTTAATGAGGACAAGACGAAGTATATGCTGTCATCGAGAGAGGAATCTCAACATCGTCGACTCGGGCAAAACAGCACGATGGACAGATATAACTTCGAAGTTGTCAAGGACTTTGTCTACCTGGGCTCCACTATTACATCGCAGAATGACATCAGTGCAGAGATCAAGCGAAGAATTACTCTTGCCAACCGCTGTTTCTTCGGTCTAAGAAGGCATTAAAGTAGTAAGGCCCTCTCTCAGAGAACCAAGGAGACTTTATACAAAACCCTAATCATCCCGGTCCTGCTTTATGGGTCAGAAGCATGGGACACTGAAAGATTCGGATAAAAATCTGCTAGGGTGCTTTGAGAGGAAGAGTCTTCGTGTGATTTTCGGTCCGGTGTGTATCGAAGGAGTATGGAGGAGAAGATTCAACGACGAGCTATACGGGCTATACAGCAACGTTGACCTGGTCAAAAAGCTGAAAATACAGCGGCTGAGATGGCTGGGGCACGTGGAGCGTATGGACAGCAACGCACCTGTCCGACGAGTCTTCGAATCCAACCCCGATGGGGTACGCAGCAGAGGAAGAACCCGTAACAGGTGGGGCAATCAAGTGAATGACGACATCAAAGCACTCGGTGTGCGCAACTGGAAGCGGCTAGCTAGGGACAGAGCTGGCTGGAGGGGCTTGTTAGTTGAGGCCGAAGCCCATCCTGGGCTGTGAGCGCCATCAAAAGTAAAGTAAGTAAGTTGCTGATGCAAAACGAAATTTTTACAGCGGAAAAATTTTGATGGAGAGTTTCACAATTTGAAAATAAATAAAACAAAATTTAACGAAAAAATCAAACCACAGCCATGGTGTAATGATAGTTACAACAAATAAAAGCACGAACAAATCCAAATGTCATTTTTCCGCGCACAATTAATTGTCCGGGAAATTAATTCTGTTCGAAAACAGAATGGATTCTTGTCAAAACAATCTGGTATAATCGTTACTTTCGCTGGTTGAACAGCGTACCACAGAACGAAAAGCACAAAGCAATTTTTCGTTTATGATTTCGTTACGACATTTTTGTAGGGGAGATTTTTCGTTTCGCATCAGCAGCGTACTAACCTCAAATATAACAAAAACCGGTTATTTTCAGGTTAGGACTGGAATATCTGAAACCAGTGCATTAAGAGTCTTCGTAAAAATAAACACTAGGTAGTACACAATTTTGATTTTGTAAGAATGTGTAATTAATGAGTCATTAATCTTGCTTAAAAACAATGGCGCGAAACTTTAAACAGCCTTTTATTAAGGGTTTAGTATGATACTACTTAACATTTTTCTCGTTCTTTAACAGTTTACCAAAATTTTCTAAATTTTATGTCGAATTCCTTACAGTCAAAAAAATTCGAATTTTTCTGAACAAATCGAATTTTTTCTAAACAAAATCGACTTTTATGCTGTCAAACAAATCTTGCGTTTTTAGCTAGATTTCACATCAAATCGCACACACACTATCAAGATTTGACATTTCTCATGCATCAAGATGGAATTTAATGTTCTCATTACAATTTTGTGACGAAGTTAAAAAAGAAAACAAATGTTTAAGTGTTCTTAATTGTTTAATATTTCAGTGATTGATGAAAAAAAGTAAAGATAATTGTGCGTATCTTCAAGAAACAAAAAATCCCATTAAAATAACATACAATTCGCGAGGAAATCACGTTGCAAAATTATTTTTCTTCGTCCTCTAGTGAAATATTCAGAATAGGTCCTCGCTGCTGTGTGTGGATTAATTTTGGATTGTAATTTTTTTACTTGATTACGCGCACAATTGTTTTTGATGTTTTTCAATTATCAGACGAAATATATTTGTTTTTAAATTATCAAAACAACGCGAAAATAAAATACACTTTAATATTTGCTTTGCGCGCACTCCCAGCGGGAAATATCGTCCCCAATGAATTTTATAGCTGAATTCTTCAATCAATTCACTAGCCAAATAATAAAAGGAAACGTCATGCAATGATTGAGTGAGTGAAAAGTCATGCGAGGTTTCCTCAGTTCATAGATTTGAACCCACTTTTTGCTTTGTGTGTAGAAAACAACAAAACAACAGCAATCAATTAACTAGCCAGATAATACAAGGAAACGACATGTAATGATTTAATAAGTGAAGAATCATGCAAGGTTTCCTCAGTTCATAGATTTGAACCCACTTTCTGCTTTGTGTTTAGAAAACAACCCTTTCTGTCATTGAACTAAAAATGGCTTTTGATATGGAAAATTATAAGATGAAAAAACTGCTGAAAAGTCATGTAGAAGTTCATCAGTTCATCGTCTATGTCCACTCATATGCTTTGTAAA
This sequence comes from Melangyna quadrimaculata, assembly GCA_949320155.1. Lineage (NCBI taxonomy): Eukaryota > Metazoa > Arthropoda > Insecta > Diptera > Syrphidae > Melangyna > Melangyna quadrimaculata. Next base: position 195,324,876 of record OX439483.1, read on the forward strand.
GTGTGCACCGCCATTGTGTGTTTTAATAGAAGTTGATTTTTTTTGTGTTCTCTGTGTTGACATTGTCTACTGACAGTAAATATTATAAGAGGACTTATGAATTTTCATTAAAAAGAGGCAATCTCAGATTTTATCAAAGTATTTCAGTTTTTTGGTTAATCTTCACTTCGCATATGAAGTGGTGATTAACCAACAACCACTGACCTAGTGATTTAACTGTAATTTAAAGTTTTAATTCTATATTTTTATTAACCAATCACAAAGAATTCACAACACAACAGAGTTAATGAATTTACTATTTATTTAATTTTCTTCACATTTTTCATATTGAATTAACTAATTGCTGAATAAACAACTACCTACTTCTATATCTTGTGATTTGATAATTGAATTTTAATTACCATTTTCATCGAAAATATTGAACTGTTGAATAAACCACATACATTTATGCAGTGAATTCATAGACTATGCAACCACCATGTTTTTCATCATCTGGGTCGGTGAATAAACAACTTCCAACGAAGTAGTGATTTCGTTGGCGAATTTGCATCGGATTTTCAGCATGTGCTGCCCGCCTAGGACATGCCCATGTTAATTTCATCAAAGGAATCAGCTGAAAAGTGGACGGTGCAGCTGCCATTCCTCAAGGAAAAAGCTGATTTTTCCTCAATGAATTTTTGAATTTTTCCCGCTGGGCTACTTCTTAGTTTTTGTGCGACAACAAAATTCCTGTCAAATTGCACTCACACAATCACAAAAAAAAATCGACTTTTTTATGAATTCCTTACAAAAAGAAAAAATTTTTAATGAAATCGACTTCAAATGGTTGTAAGGAATTCGACATTAAATTTTTTTCAACTAGTATCATACTAAACCAATTTCCTTCCTAAACTTTAGCTGAACACGTCCAAAAAAGTGACAGATCGTGCAAAAAATTCACAAACATCCCTATTTTGACATTTATAAACGTCCAAGTGTCATGGATTTAGTATGGTACTGAAAAGATTAAATAGCCTTGTGATGGTTTTAACTTTAGTAAAATGTTGGAGATAATACAATGCTAAATAAATTCGTTTAAAATTACAAAATAAAATTATTAACCTAGTATCATACTAAAAAATTTGCTGATAGCTAGTTTCATTCAAGAATCAAGATTAAAAATTAAAATACAATTTTTTTTTTGAAAATCATATACCCCTCCCCTCCCCCCCCCGAAATATTTATCTGGCAACGGCCTTGTTTCAAAGTAACTTAATTTGCTTCAACTTGAGCCAAAATCCATCTCTGTATCCCAATGGTTTTCTAAATTCACCATTTCAAAATTTAGAGATTAAAAATTTAATTTAACAAGTAGTGTTATCAAACAGTATAATGGCAAATAAAGAATGGTTGACATAAATAGGCTGGGCCAAAATAATAGGACAATCATACCGGTAGGAGGGTCTATATACAATACACCCGTTTAGATGGGAGGGGCAATTATCTGAAAAAATTACTTAAGGTAGAAACAACACTATTGAAAAACAATGGTAACACCCACAATATTCTCCTATAGCTTATCTTAAGCCCAAAAACTCATTCTTGAATTTTTTTTTAGATAATTAATTTTTAAAAAATTAATTTCCAAACTCAAAACTTTGAAAAACAAATTTGCTCCAAGGATCCTATTTCTACTAAGTAAATAGTAGAATATTCTTTTTCAAGGTTAAGTAGTAAGTAATATACAGAAAGCCATGACAAGCCATGAAAGAAACTCAAGGACGAATACAACTCAAATATAACTTCTTCCCACCAGAATTATTAATTCTGTGCAAAAAAAAAAAGTGGAGACTTCTCCAAATTATTCGCTTTAGTTATCGATTTCGCTCATTGAAGCCTAGTATACGCTGCTGAAACGTAAAGAAATTTGTCTGTGGTCTCCAACAAGACAACGAAAACCCAGGGGAAAATATTCATGGAGAGTTTCACAAATGCAAACACATAAAACAAAATTAAAAAAAAAATCAAAAAAAACCATGCTGTAATAATAGAACCAACAAATGAAAACACGAACAAATGTCATTTTCCGCACAAAATTAATGGTCTCGGCAATTAATTCTGTGCGAAAAGAGAGTGGAGACTTCTCAAAAGAATTTGGTCGAACAGCGTATCACAGAATGAAAAGCACAACGAAACGATCCAAAAAATGTTTGTTGGAGTTTTAGAAAAATCAGATCTTTCTTTAAGATTTTTTAAGATTTGTATGCAAGGTATCGTTTTTTTTTTAGTACTATGAACTCGATTTTTCAAGAAGTATGTTGGAAATTCAAAAAAAAATCATTAAATAGAAAATAATAAAAAAAAAATTGACCATGACAATTTCGAATTACTGAGTTTTCAAAAAAAAATGTTTTACTTGATTTTAAATGTGAAAAATGAAGCGTTCTGATGTACATAGACTGGAGCCTTAACGATTGGACGGATTTTAGGATTAAAGGCTTTCAGGAAAAACACATTCATTGGTCTGACTTGTTCCAGAAAGCGTTTTCAAGAAAGCAAACAACTTTCAGAAAACGCTGTCTGCTTTCAGTAATGATTCGTTAAAGTTTTTCGTTTTCTTGAAAGCAAACGTATGTTTTTCATCCGATCTATGACCTGCATTTTGTGGGTCATAGACTTATAGATCAATAAATCAGTTGTGAACTTTTAACCCACTCCGGCGGGCCAACAATCTACAGTGATCTAAACATTATAAATGAAGTGGGTCATAAGTCCCCAAGTGTTTTTATGGCAAGGGTAAGATTGTGGTGGTACCAGTCAATAGTTTTATCAGACAACAGTTTCTTGGGTAGCCCGCTTAGCGGGTTCAAAGGATTTTAACTCTCTCCAGGTTCTGCTGGATTTTGATGGTTTATCTTCAATAGGGGAATCAGTGGGTGTCACAACAGAGAATTTGTTTTCTTGAAAGTAAAAAGTCGCTGTTTTTTATCTGAAGTGAAACAAATGAGCTGAATAGTTGTTCTATTGGAAGTTTTTTTTATATACCTACATATAAAATTATCATTTATAACAAATCAATTTTTTTTTTCATCGTGGGTATTTTTCTTTTCCTTAAAATTGAACACCGAATTCGAGATCAACAAATTACAAGTTATATATCGTCATTTTCAAAACCATGCAAGGTTGTGAAAATAACAGAAAATTTGAACTTAATAAATTTTTGTTGCATTTTTCAATCCACAACAACCTGTCAAAAACTGCAATATATTTTGAAAACAAATGTTCAAAAAAGCAACGTTTTGAAAAACAATAAATTAAAACAAAAATGTTTTCGCAAAATATTTTGTTTTAACTAAAAAAATTATTCCAATAATTTTAGTAATTAGAAATAAGGGCTCAAAGAAATTGTTTAAGCAAGTGACTATTTTTGGTGCAGATAAATGGAATGCATTCATTGTGTAGCATTCATTATCTGTGATGAGTGATGCCTAAGAAGGTTAAAGGAGCCGCTCGAGCTTATCTCTTGATGTGATTATTTTTACTGTACAAATTTGTTTAAAACTTCTTACCTGTTACTAAAACCTTAGCACTGACTATAGTTGCACCGCAAACGTGTCGATATTTGCCTCCAGCGAAATTCTGATAAATTCCTGCATGCCATGGAACATAAGTTATATTGGTATCAATGCCATTAACAGAAAATTCTGTTGATAATAATAGTTGTTTTCCACAAACTGGCTCACAGCGGAATGGTTCATAATCCCATTGGCCATCCTCTTGGCAAACCAATACGTCCGGAGGATTTCTAGATGGTTTTCTATACTTGTTTTGACAGAAGAGTCTCGCAAAAGTACCAGGCCTTATTCTGTCATCACATGCAACAGCAACATTATCATATTGACACTCAGCTCTAAATGTAACACCCTTAAGATTCCTATGTGGACAGTATTCTAAAAGAGGTGCATATATATTTATATAAATTTAGAGCTACGAAATCCGTTTATCTATAATTCAAACTTACTAATACAATTTGCATCTAATGCAGAATACCATCTTGAGTTGAAACATAAATTAAACTGAGGTCCCTCCCGGGAGTATCCGGACAAGCATTCGTACACCATTGATGCGCCATCAGTTACTATTTCACCTGCTCTAATGAGCGTTGTTGGCTCTAATTCATATTTAAGTATAGAATGAGGGATATCTGGTGCCTTGCATCCTTGAACTGGTAGTTTTGTAGGCGGTGGCGTTTGTGGTGGTCTTAAGAAATAATAATAAAATGAGTTCATTTATACATACAATGAGTATAATATTTTGACTTACCTTTTAGTTGGCCTTGTTGGCCCAGGTGGTTTTATGGTTGGGGGTGTAGGAAGGGGCGTTTTACCACAAAGCTTACTAGTTTCATCAGATCCATCCCTGCAGTCCGGAACACCGTTGCACTTTTTGGATTTGGAAATACATGCTCCGTACCCGCATCGAAATGCAAATGATGGACAGTTAAATGATGCGCATGCTTCTACTGTTTCATCTGATTGATCCTTACAATTAGAATGACCATCGCACGCACTGTCCAGATCAATGCATTCTCCAGAAGTACATTGAAATTGTTCGACTCTAAACAATACGACAAATGAAGAGAAGAAGAAGGAAAATTTAAAAGCAACCTGTTATATTGTTTTGTTTCATTGTTTGTCAACGTTTAAAAACTTTCAAATTCATCCAGTTTTGTGACAAAAAAAAACATTTTAAATCTAAATAATGTAGGTGAATCCCCGAATCAAAACTTACGAACAAAGAGTATTTCTCATATTTACTCGATTATCTGGACACAAGGAACTCGTTTCGTCTGAATTATCCGCACATTCCCTGATCCCGTTACACTCAGCTGCTCCAGCTACACAAGCGCCATAAGCACACCGAAATGCAAATGATGGACAACTTTGTTGAATGCAAACATCTGCTGTTTCATCTGATCCATCCAAACAGTTTGTATTTCCATCGCAGAGTTCATCCGAAGCAATGCAATCCCCAGAAGCACAAGCCCATTCTACATCGGTACAGCAATATCCTAGATATAGTTATCAATATTTATTATATTTTTGTTCAGGTTCAATAGCTCATATCGAATCGAATCACATTAGAAGACGTGCAAGTGATTTCCTTATCTGCGTCATCGATAAAGGGAAATTCCAACAATCATAGAGGCATTTATGACTAAAGGTATTTCTTCTTGGCAGTAAATAATTTGTTTGTGCTTGCTTACCATTAGAAATCAATTCAAGAACTATTAGTACGGCCAACAGACTAAGTTTATAAAAATTACTATTTATCGACATTTCAGCATAGGTATTCCATTCTTAAAAAATCAAATACAGAATTTTAATCTTTTAAAAACGCAAAAGCAAATCAAATGAAATCCATTTGATATTTCCAGAGCACTCACATTAAAAAAAAAAACAACAATCGAAGCCGACCTGAACTCAGCGCTTGAGAATGACTGATGAAAATAATCTTGTTTTGAATTCGATTAGTATGTAGCTCATATATTACGTACGTGTGTGCATTATAGATACCTGCTGTTCTCTTTCTTGGCTAATCTTACATTCAGTCTGAGTGGAAACTGGAAGCTTTATAAACGTAGTGCTGCTGCTGATTGCTGAATGTTAATCTCTGAATTTCAAAATGACGAAAATCTTTGTGGCCTGGAATTAAAAGAGAACGCAAAAATACAGTTAAATCTTAAATTTAAATCAGAGCTTATAAGAGACTCAGCTAATTTTAATGTGATAAAAGAGAGAAACTCGTTGTTAAAAGAACATTAATATAAGATATTGTTATATTGCCTTGAAATAAGCTAAGATTATTGAAGTTATTTAAAGAAAAATGGAAAAATCAGGTATGGATTTAATTAAAAGGTGTGTGATTTCTTATGAAGCTGAAGATCGAAGCTCTTGAAGACATAAGGGGTATTGTAAGATTTTTCCAAAAAGGAGTAGACAAACAAAAATAATATATAGGGTAAAGGCTAACTTTAATTTTTTTTAAGCTGTATATTGATTACGAAAATATAAAAATTTAATTTAAAATAACATTCCCTTGTGATTCACTGTGTACCATGGGTGTACACAATGAATCAGGGATAACGAATTGATTTTTCGATTTTAAACATTTGTATTTCTTAATGGTATGTATTTTTATTAATCAATCTATTAATTCCTAAGATTTTGTGGAAAGAATCAGAAGCAATAGAGTATAGAATCAATCTGGATCGCAACTTTATCACAGAAGAACAACAAAGTTTAGACGAAATTGAACAATTAGCCAGAATATCTTATCCAACATGCAGGCAGGTATGGAAAAAGATATCATTGTATAAAGAAAAATGGTTTGATAAGGAGTGTGAAGTAGCAAGGCAAAAGTCATTTGATTGGCTCAAAGCTTTTCGCAAGATTGGAAATAGTTATTTCAAAGATATTTATGTTAAAACAAATAACGCTTTCAAGATATTATGTAAGAACAAAAAGAGAGCATTTCTTGAAAAGGAGGCTCTCATGCTCAAGTGCTGCAAAAATACAAGAGAATTTTGGCTAGCAATAAACAAATTTAACGGCAAAGTACCACGAATAAGTATTCAAATAAGTGCGAGCTCATTAAAGGACTATTTTCAATCTTTATTGAACCCAATAACTTACATGCTCCCGATCCATTACGCAACACCGCTCATTTCAAATGAAGTACTTGATAAGCCGTTCACTATTGATTAAGTACATTCAGTCCTGGCAAATTTCAAGGACCAAAAATCACCAGGCCCAGATGGAATCCCTACAGAGCTCTTTAAATACGCCACAAATAATTTCAAGGACAGCATGACAATTTCTTTCAACAAAATATTGAATTCAGGAGTTATACCGCAACAGTTTAAAGAAGCAATAATATTCCCCATACATACATAAAAGGGGAAATATTGCTGAACCGGCTAATTACAGAGGAATATCTCTTCTTAATGCATCATACAAGATATTTACAAAACTTTTGAATAAGAGAATGACGATTTGGATTGAAAGCCAAAACTTATTCATGAAAACCAAGCTGGTTTCCGTAATGGTTATTTACCCATAGACAACATTTATGTACTACAGAACTTTGCGGGAACTTTCATAGATCAATAAATGAAATTATTCGCCTTTTTCGTTGATTTCAAGGCAGCCTTTGATACAATCGATCGAAAAACTCTATTCTATAAACTTAACAATACTGGTATGAGTTATAAGTTTGGAAAAGTTTTAGAAAATATGTATGTGGGGAATCGAGCTGCTGTGTGGAGTGGAACTGGTTCTTCGGATTGGTTCGATACCAATATGGGAGTAAGACAAGGATGTTCTTTAAGTCCCTATCTTTTTTCTATGTACATCAACGATCTCATAGATTTTCTTCCAGGAGGAATAGAGTTTGCTGGAGTGTTGATAAAAGCTCTTCTTTTTGCAGACGACGTGGTATTATTTGCGCATTCACCCGAAACATTGCAACTAATGATTAACCGTCTTTACCTGTACTGTCAATCATGGAATCTAACGGTTAACCTAGAAAAGTCAAAGGTGATGATTTTTAAAAAAGGTGGTGGTAGATTGTGCAGAAATGAACGAATCGGAGTTGTAAAAAACTACAAATACCTTGGAGTGATGATTATCAGCAATCTAAACTTGGAACTTCATTTAAAAAATAAACTTGTAAAAGCGAAAAGTGCGATATGTGCTACATGGAACAAATGTTTTTCTAATAGACTGGTTGATCATACCGTTAAATATAAAGTTTTTGTTCCAGTGGCTGAATCGGTGATGTTTTATGGAGCACAATCTTGGAGATATGGCCAACATGAAACGGTTGAGAAACCTCTAAGATACTACTTAAAAAGATGCTTTGGATTACCAAGTACAACACCCAATTACATGCTGACTATTGAGACAGGACTCTCACCATTATTTGTGAAAACTTTAAAACTACATGTAGATTACATATTGAAAGTGCTTCAATTGCCAGACGAATGACTTCCCAAAATTGTTGCCCTATTATTCAAAAAAAAAAAATCTATGGTATGGAAAACTTGAGGATCTTGCACACTACTGTGGAGTAGAATTCAATTTTGTGGTAGCAAATGGTAGGCAACTAAAGGATTTCCTTTATGAACTCATTACCAAAGTAGACGAACAATACAGGACAGATTGTATAAATAGGGCTACATCCTCCGTCCATCGATCGATATACAGTTCTCTAAACCACAATTTGTGTGAACAAAATTATTTCAGCAACTCTAACAGTAAAGAACTAATACCTGCCATTTTTAAAATGAGAGGAGAACTCATAAGGCTTAACTATGTTCCAAATCGTCCATATTTGCCGATATACTGTAGTCTTTGCAACCTCTCGGAACGAGAAGATGTTGTACATTTCATGGGTTGATGTCCTGTTCTTAAACAAACTCGGAGGTTTTACCTTGGCAGCGATGAAAAATCAGAAGCGGAAGTAAAAGCAATCCTTAATTGTGAAATTGATGTAAAGCTACTTTTAAATTATTACAAAATGGCAATGTCTTACAGAAAACAAATTATAAATGAAGATTTTAAGCACTAAAATAAATTTATATGTAAATTATGTAAACTTAAAGAAAAAACAAGCAAAATATTCATTATTATATTTCTTTAATGTCAATCAGGCAGACGGCAAAAGCCATGCTCTAATGATTTATGTAAAAAATACATTTGTAATAGATAAAAGAAACAAATAATAAATCAAATATCTATCTATTTATCTATTAATTCTTCTTTAATAAAAAACAACAAAAACTAACATTTTAGATTAAAAATGTTAGTTTTTTTATTAAGTTATTTATTTTATTAGTTGATAAAAAATTACTTTTTTTTTTGTCCACAAAGCAAAAAAAAAAATAAACTTAAACTATTAACCATAAATAAAATAAATTAAAAAAACTTTAAAAAAAATCCAATTTCATACAAATTTCCTTGATTCGGTGTGTACCACTTTAAATTGATGCACTGTGTTCCATGTTGTCCTTTAAAACAAAAAAAATTTAATATTTTATAAACTAATTCACCAAAGTAAGCAAATCCACAAAAATTATTAAGTTTATGTGCAGTCAGAAGTACAAAGATTAAACTCAAATGAAGTTACAAAACACACTTTTTTATGTGTATAAAATTACCAGGGTAACTCTGAAAATTCATTAAAAAAAATACAAAGTCCTAGTTGCTAATTTCGAACGAAAAAATAAATTATTGCTCTGTTGAATTTTGAGATACAGGGTAACCTGCTAACTTGACAAGAGGTAACCCTGTATCTCGCAAAGAAAACAAAAAAGTAATATTTTTTCATCGTTACAAATTAGCAATAAATTATTTTTAAACATTTCTACATTTTTGAGAAAGTTGACCTGCTAACTTGACTTCAAGTTAGCAGGTAACCCTGTATCTCGCAAACGAAACAAAAAAAATATATTTTTTTCTTGGTTACAAATCAACAAACAATTATTTTGAAACATTATTTGTCTACTCACGGGTCGTTTATCTACAGTTTTGAGAAAGTTGACCTCCTCACCCCGTATCTCGAAATCCAACAGCGCAAAAATTTTTTTTTCGTTAGAAATAAGCAATAAATTAGCCCCTCAGGACTATATATTTTTTTTTATGAATTTTCAGAGTTGCCCTGCTAACTTTATACACATCAATCACTTTTTTAATAGGATCGAAAACAAAATAGAAGAAAAGAATTACTTTCCGTTGTCGAAAACGCAAACACACGAGGAAAACCAACTTCAAAAACGCGATCGCGCTGATGTGAGAGGAAGTAAAAATGTGTTCTTTTCTCTTATTCAGATTCATTTTAAACTAAAAGTTGCTGTGTAAGAGCAAATGCTTTAATGTTAACCCTGATCCACTGTTGACACCTTTACCCTACTTTTATTTGATTTCTAAAATTCATATTTTTGTTTCATTAAAAGTTAATTCATTTATTTGAGTATACAGGGTGATTCACGTAAAGTGTGACAAAAAGCTAGAACTAAAGCGTCGATACAATACAAGAAATCGTATAGGAGTAGGGAGGTCTATTTCCTTTGTATACGAAGGAGGGCGCATTTTCTAAAAACAATGACTCAAAACAGAATTAAAATTATTTAAAAACAACGGTAATACTTACCTTTCCCTGTCATACCTTTTTGTAAAGCCAGAAATCTATTCTAGTATATTCCCTTTTTTAATAAAATTCTTTAAATCAGTAGTTTTTGAAAAAAAAAATAATCAAAATTTTGAACAATAAGAAAACAAAATTTAGAATTAATTTTTTCTCAAAATTTTACGTAGTCAAATATAATTTTTGTTTTCAAAACTCAATGTTCTTATTAATTTTTACTCAAACATTGAAAACTGGATGGTTCTTATAGACTACTAGTTTGCAAGATATTAAAAATATATAGAAACCAACTTTTTAGTAAAAACAAGAAAAAACGAATATGATGATAATAATTAACTAGTTGCTGAAATGATCATTTAGCCTGATTATTCTTAGTTTAATGAGAACGTTGGTTCATTTATTTTTTTTTTTAAATATTAAAAACAAAAATTCCCATCCGGTTTTCAGATTAAAAATTCAAAAAACATTTAATTTTGAAAACCAAAACGTAAAATTTTGAAAAAAAAAATTAGTTTGATTTTTTTTTTTTCAAAATTTTGAGATTAAAAATATATTTTTTTTTTAAATATGTTCATAAAAAGACTTTAATTAAAATACCATGGAAGAAGTGAGTTTTTTGGCTTAACAAAAATTTCAAACAGCTATAACAGAGCAAAATATGTAAGTTTTACCATTGTTTTTCCCCCCACCTTGATGGGGGGTGGGGGGGGGGGGGTCGAGACACCCCTCCTCTTCATGGTTGTCACACCTGATGTGAATCACCATGTATTTTAGGCTGAAGGCAGGTCCACGATTTTCTTTTGGATTATTTGTATTAAGAGTTTAAAATTTTTTTTAAAAGGTTGCTCACTTCAATTTTTTGAGTTTTAATTTTTTGAAAAATGAAGCCTTGGGCAAAGTAAAATCGTAAAAAACAAAACGTTTATATTTTACATTAAACTAGCAGAACTCAAATATTTTTCCACTTTATCCTAATATTTCATACTTGACCATTTTTTAAATGAAAAGTAGCTATAAGCACTCCTTGAAAAGTTCACTACCTTTTTGTAAAGTACGCTAAAAATAAGTTCTGCCATTTCAACAATCTTCCCGGACAAACAGACAGAAATTTTAAAACATATGTAATGTATTTTGTTTCAATATATTATAGCAACGAAACAACCCTAAAGATCTGGAAAAAACTATAATTATTTCAGCAGGTATTCAAAACAGAGAAACCAATTTTTTTAATATTCAAAAATGTGCCCACATATTGATGTGCACAGTTGAATATTAAAGGTTAAGATTATATAATAACATTATTAACAGATTATATAGATGCATTATAAGCAAATGTGTTAATTACTGTCTATATTTTTGACATAAACACAAGGGAGTCGTTTCATCAGAGTTATCCGCACAATCCTTGATTCCATTAGCATAGCTGATCCAGCTACACATGCGGCGAAAGAACATCGAAATGCAAATGAAGGACAATTTTTATGAATGCACGCATCTGCTGTTTCATCTGATCCATCGGAACAATCTGAATTTTCATCACAAAATTCTTCTGAAGCAATGCATTGACCAGAATTGCATGACCATTCAATAATATATAAGTATAATCAATTTATTATTTGCTGTGATTTTTATAAGAGTCGGTAAACATCGACCAAAATTTGTGTCTTAGTAGGGTATAACAGACTGACTGAAGAGCCCACTGTTATACCTTGGGCGAAACACAATTATTTCTGGAGTTGAGGTCACTTGTACTTTTTAATTGAACTTTATTCATTCACTCCACTTAAAACACAAGTAATTTCAATATTTTAATATTTAAATTTCTTCATCTTCTTATTATTTAATATCTGTATTTAATTTATGTATTATCTGTTGTTTATTGATAGGGAAATGCCAATTAATATCTAGGTTATGTATGTATATGACTTGAGTCATTTCTAAGTAATTGGGGCATATTCATATAGTCACCGATAAACCGTGGTTTTACTAAATTGTTGGTTTGATATTTTTATAAGATTATTAACTCGTTAGATTACACACATACCTAGCTTCAAATATTTTTAACTGATAAACTTAAAAAATAGAAAAAACTTCCGAAAATTCAACTAAACCCAGGTTTAACTAAGACACAGCTTAAAAATGACTATAAATACGGCCCATTGTGTTTTTGCGTGATTAACTTACCTTAAGAAACAAGTGTACCAAAAAGCAAGATATTTAGAATAACTTATTCAAGTAACTTACTGACATTTTAACGAATTTCTTATTTCTAACAGATACTACAGAAGCGAATGATATAAAAAACTATAGTAATTGCAGAACAAACACCAAATGAAAATGATTCCATAACGTACCGCTGATGAAAATGATCTTAAGCTTGATTCTTGAAGTTAATTTCTAAGTTTGTCTTGAATTTACAGTACACCGTTGAAAGATCGAAAATCAGAACTTGACAGATTGAGTATTAATTGTTAAATCTCTTATGGGTTTGTTATTCACAATATCTTATATAAAATAAGGAGAAAACCATTATGAATAGAACAGAACTAAAATGCAATAAAAAAGGGTCTAGATTTGAATCAAATAAGGGCAGTTTTTTTTTTTTTTGGCTTCAATGATAAAAATGCAGCTGAGTGCGCCAAGCGTATCTGTAAAATGCATGTATAATTTTTATATTGCTAATGAAAAATGGTCAGTCAGCAATCTTGGTTCGTTAAACCAAGTTTTCGAGGTAAAGAAGGACTTCAACAAACGGCCAATTTTAATTTAATTTAACATTACGGTGATGAAAAAGGCGGGTCGTAATGACGATGACACCCGCCACAAAGTGGCTTACATCATATATCAAAAGGTCAAAATCTGAGGTGAAAAATATGAGCTTATATCAAGGAACAAAATTCTTAAAAACAACGGCAATAAAATACCATGTGATACCTTTATGTAAAGCTAGAAAACCGCCTTGTTTTATTTTTGTTTTTAGTAAAGTTAAATTAGTAAACCATTTCCGAAAAATTAATTTTTAAACCCAACATTTTTTAATAAATAAAAAGAAAATTTCAGGCAATTTATGTTTGTGTTTCTTTATTTTTTAATAATTTGAAGAGTAAAAGTCCTAGAGCTATCCAGATTCCGGAATTAAAATGCAATAAAGTCATATGGAAGGGGTTGGTCTATTACAGGAAATACACATAAAGAATAAAGTAACAAGGAAATATAGCTGTAGCTTTTTATAAAGCCTGACATCCAGTATTTTATTTTGTTTTTAAATCAAATTGTTGTAGTAAATGTTTTTTTTTTAACTGTTTTTGAAAATTTGACGATATTAAGTAGGTATCTTTTATTTCGATTTGATTATTCAATTTAATTATTAATTTGTTTGTCAAATACTTATAACAAGATGGCTCAAGGCTTAAAGAAGTGTCCTATGGGCGTTAAAAACAGCATATTCGTGACTTACCCAGCGGCTCCATATAGCAATATTTAAAAGCAGACGTTTGGCAAGGGGAATATTGTCCGGCGGTAGATGAAAGGCAATTATTTATCTCCATCGCCATCGTAGAGCCAATAAATTTTGACGCTTCGCCTTTTTGGGCAATTATCGAGGCAATTCATAGCCTCAAATATTGCCAATAGAGCCGTTGAGTTAGGAAGAGCCACCCTTACATCAAAGTATCACAAGGTAGCGTTGTCCACTGTTTACATTGGCGCTTTCCTGATTACTTAGCGGAGCAAAAGAGTTGAATATATCGGGAAAGAATGCAAAAAACGTTACTTAAACGTAGAAACCCACAAAGCTAGTCATTGTTCTTCAATAAAACTGTTGACAAAAGTTTGAAATCAACTATCAAAACAAAACATATCCGGCTCCTACCAATGTTGCTAAAAAATTCCAAATTTTACCCCTTATTGAGACTTGGTAAGTTGCGTTCAACGCCGTCTGCATGTCACAAAGAGTACCCTGTATGTGATATCAATTTTTTTCGATTTAGCATTCAATGCATTTCCTATAAGAGAAAACCAAAAACAGCTCTAAGAAAAACTAGTTTTACCAAATTATTTTATATGAACGGGCATACAAAACACAATTACAATAGAATAATAAAATATGTAAGTTTGTAAACCAAGAGGGAAATATTATCGAAACTTAATACTAATTTGCTGTATTTTGCAGATAAAAATGTAAACAAACCTGTGTTGTTGTTGTTTTCTAAAATGGATGAATGTCGCCGTCAAACTGATGTCATGTGCGTAGAGGAAAGGGCTTTTAGGGATCTAAAGTAACCCATGGATTTAAATGAAATATTATTTTTACATATTTTTTTCAGTGAAAGAAGAAGAATTGTGGTAGATGCACTTAAGCCGTCGCGCGAAAGAGAATATAAATGTTGTATCGCCTATAAAAAAAAAAATTAATATTAAAACTCCTCCCTTCTGTGGGTTTCGGGTTGGGCGTCGAAATGTCAAAATCTGAGGATGCCAATCGATTTAGAAGCGTGGTATTACCTAGTTGGTTGAGACAGTTGGTGGAGGACTATTAATTGCCGTTAAAAATAACTTTATCTGCACACTGGTTGATGACTTTGTATCTTCAGGAATTGAAATCATAGCAGTTAAAATTAAACTAGAAACTGGTTTTCTGTTTATAATCTGCATCTATATCCCACCAAGATCTAATCACGATGTGTATGAAAAATATATTGATTGCATCGAAGTCATTAATAATCTAATGGAACCAAACGACGAACTTCTTATCCTTGGCGACTTTAATCTTCCAAACTTAAATTGGACACAAACTACTGATTGCAACTTTTCATCTCCGGGAATTTTATCATCTTCAAACGAATTTTCAATCATCGACAGTCTGGCCTCATGTGGGCTAAGTCAATTTAATAGTATTCGAAACAGCTTCAATAAAATACTGGATCTTGTCTTTTTTTCGGATACAGTTAATTATTAGACGAAGATAGACACCATCCTGCTTTAGATATATCGGTAAACGTAAATATGTGTTATGCATCTACCAATTTTAATGATAAACTTGAGTTTAATTTTAAAAAATGTAATTTTGATCTTCTTGCTAACTTATTGTGTAATGTAAACTGGAATCAATTGCTTCTTAACTGTACCGTAAATAAAATGTGCCTAAAATTGTATAGCCTACTCTTCGAATGCTTATATAAAACAACTCCCTTACGGAATAATATAAAAAGGTCTAGTTACCCTCCATGGTTTGATGAGGACATAAAAAATCTAAAAAATAAAAGAAATAAAGGTTGGCTAATTGTTAGCAAATCCAGAGCTGATGAGGATTCTAAAATTTACTCTGAACTGAAAAATATATTTGCTGAATATTCAAACGCTTTATATTCCAATTATATATCAAAAATTGAGAGCGAATTAAAACTCAGCCCAAAAAACTTATGGAACTTTGTTAGTAGCAAAAAGAATACTGATGGCTACCCCAACTAGTCATGGTTCCCGCGAAATGTCAAAGATGTTTGCAACCTTTTTCAAAGATGCATATTTGATCAGCAGCGACGATGGACCCATAGAAAATTCTTGTCCGCAACAAAATTATATGTTAAATTATAATATTCATGAAGATTCAATAGTCCAAAAAATCTATGAGCTTGAAAACTGTTTTAGCCCTGGTCCTGATGGTGTACCGTCATGTGTTTTAAAAAAATGTGCAATTATCTTACCCTCTTTGTTTATTATTTAATGAATCTCTTAAATACTCAGTCTTTCTCGCCATGTGGAAAAGTGCTTTTATAACACCGATTTACAAAAAGGGACCAAAAAATGATATTTCCAAGTACCGCCCATTGCTAAACTTTCTGTAATTCTTATCGTCTTATCGTTCAATTGTAGATCTATTATTAGTGATAGTCAACATGGTTTCGTGCAAAACAAGTCTACCGTTACAAATATGTTCCATTTCACGTCTTTTTGTATAGATTCATTTGAAGAGCGGAAGCAAGTGGACTGTGTGTTTACTGACTTTAGCAAGGCTTTTGACAAATTATGTCACAAAACTCTCCTAATTAAACTAAAGGCCTTGGGTTTCAGTGAACGTTTTTTAATGTGGATCGCTTCTTACTTAGGTAATAGAAGTTATGCTGTTATTTTCCGTAATGAGCCTTCCGAACAATCTTATGTAAATTCTGGTGTTCCACAAGATAGCCATTTAGGCCCTTTGTTATTCACTTTATATATAAATGATGTGACCTCAATCATTAAAAACTCATCTGTTTTAATTTATGTCGACGACATGAAAATTTTCAAAAAAATACCTTTTATTAATGACTGTCTACAGCTGCAAGAAGATCTTCATAGTTTAAGGGAATGGTGCAATAAAAACCGCTTATTTTTAAATATAGACAAATGTTAAACAATGAGTTTTACACGTAAAAAGATAATAATTACGTATGACTACATGTTTGACACAAGTCCTTTAACTAGACCATTTGTTTTTTCTGACTTGGGGATTATCCTCGACCCAAAACTTGTGTTCACTGACCACTATGGTTTCATTTTAAAAAAGGCCAATAGAACTCTGGGATTCATTAAACGATTCTCCCGTGATTTCCACGATCCATACGTCTTGAAACTTCTATTTATATCGTTTGTTAGGCCTGTCCTTGAATACGGATGTGTTGAATGGTCACCATACTATTCAAATCACATTGATAGAATGGAAGGTATTCAGAGAAGATTTATGCGTTTTTGTCTTCGCTTTCTCCCTTGGTCCCCCAGAGTGTCACTACCCCCTTATGTTCAAAGACTTAGGCTATTGAATCTTCCACTCCTCTCGAAGCATAGAGAATACTTACAGCTGTGTTTTATTATTAAATTAATTAATGGTTCGATTGTATCACCATCAGCTTTGGGTCGCTTAAATTTCAATTTCAGCCAGAATAGCATAAGAAGACAAATACCTTTATGTCCAATATTCAGTAGAACGAACTATGGTCTGAATAGTCGGTTAAATCAATTGATTTCAGTGTTTAATAAATATCACTTCATGATTTTTTCAGTAAATGACAATTTTAAAAGTATGCAATTTAAAATTAACTTTTTTAATAGTAGTATAACATAATATAAATGTACATATATATCTAAGAAATATTGTAAACTTTAACGTTAGTCCTTAACGCATTAAATAAATAATAAACTTAGTGTTTCGGCCAGCGCTCTAGCACCAACAGAAACCGAGAAATTTCACATTAAAATTTGACAAGTGTCGAAATGACAAAATCTGAGGATGCCAATCGACTTTGAAATTTGACAATTGTCGAAATGTCAAAATCTGAAATGGCTGGTATTACCTAGTGTTTCGGCCAGCGCTCTAGCACCAACAGAAACCGATAAGTTTCACTTTGAAATTTGACAAGCGTCGAAATGTCAAATCTGAGGGCGCCAATCGATTTAGCTGGTGGATTTTACGTAAGCGCAGTGGAAACCGAAAAAAATCCCACTCGACACTTTGACAATTGTTGATAGTCCGAAAAATCACACCTTTCACTTTGACAGTTGATAGTTAGGGGCAAGATGTAAAAAAAAAAAAGAGTAAACCCCCAGATTATCAAAGTCAAAAAACCGATGCGTTCTAACTCCAAAAGAAAATGCGCAAATTTGCACTAAAAGTCTTCGTATTTCTAGTGTAGAAATGTAAAAATGTATGGAAACTTGGCATGAACGAAAAATTTGGCATGAACAAAATATTTATTTTGTTTTAATTTGGTAGTCCAGAGCTTCTCTTTTTTTTATTGATTCTGTTGCATTCCTATCGAATATTAAAAATCTGGAGTAGAAGGAGTAATTCCAAATCGTCAGCTCGAAACCACGATTATGCTCATCTGTTCCATTGCAGAAACTGGAGCGAAAAAAAATTTCATCTAAAAATATAAAATATACAGGGTGTCCCGTAAGTAATGGATAACCCTGAAATGCCGCATAGTCGACTTTATGACCGTCCTGAAAACTGATAAAAAAAAGTTCGATCCCAACCACAAGAAAAGTTATATGCATTTTTTTGTTCAGTGCATTATTTTTTTTCTTACTTTACATTTTTGAATACCACGACTACAAATGAATGAGTTCCATCATTTTTTTTTGCAGGAATATTTTACATTACTTGTGCCAACACATAAGTAGAAGAAAATTATTATAACTGTTGGACTTCTTAGAGAAAAAAATTATTTAACATTGAATTTCAATGCAAAATGTGAAAACAAATAATTTTTGAAAAAGTTAAATCATAGCTGGTATAAAAAAAATGCATGAATACCTGAGTGGCCAACTATTTTAAAAATATGCGCGTTAAATGCAGATTTCAAAATGGTATTACTTATTATTATATCTAGAGTCAATAGCAAGTTATTGGTAAAAATCTGCAATACTAGAGTAAATTTAGCAAAAACAAACGTTTTTTGATTTATTGGCTGTTTCTACGATGTTGTCCTTATGATAAATCCAAGCTTTCAACTTCTAGGGCCGAATGCATTATTGATAAAAATTTCAAAAAAGTGCAAAAAACGATTACATTTTCGAGCTTGTTTTGAATTTTACCTGTTCTATTGGGCTTTAACAAACCCATCAAATATTTTGTTGGTTGCTATTAGTTTATTTGTTATTTTCTCCAAACAAAAAATTTTTGAGCCAGCTTTTAATCACATGATCACTTAGTTAGAAAACAAAAACAAAAATAGATAATTTTTTATTTTTTTTTTTTATTTAAAGCAAATGCTCAAACTGTTTTCCACCCACTCTTATACAGATTCTGCACCTCCGAATAAATGAACGTCTTAGTGAACGTGCAAGGTTTTGCTCAGAAATTTGTAATGCAGCTGCCTCCACACGATTTCTTAGCTCCTCTAAAGACCTGATCGGCTTGCTGTATACGATTTCCTTAATGCATCCCCAATAAAAAAAATCAAATGTGTTTAGGTCTGGTGAACGGGGTGGCCATAAAATTGGTCCCAGACATCCTATCCATCTGCCTGGATATTTGGCATTTAAATATGCCCGCACAGGCACAGCATAGTGTGCTGGACAACCATCATTTTGAAGCCAATGGGATTTCTTTAGTTCTTGAGGCACTTCTTCCAGCAAGGTTGGGAGATCATTTTGGAGGAACTCCAAATAACCTTGGCCAGTTAAAATCCCCGGCAACTTAAAAGGTCCAATTATTTTCCCATTGAGCATCCCAGTCCAATAGTTTATTTTGAATTGGTACTGGGACCTGTCTTCCCTTATGATGTTTGGGTTTTGTAGTGCCCAGAAGTGGAGATTATGGAGATTAGTGTAGCCATCTCTTTTAAATGTCGACTCATCGCTCCAAAGAATTTTGTCAAAAAAACTGCGGATCTTCTTCAATTTTCATTATCATTTGTCAACAAAAACTCATTCTCGTTTCAAAATCTTGCGGCTGGAGAGTTTGCACCCGTGTTAGGTGAAAGGGATGATATTTATATTTACTTAGCACATTATGCGCAGTCGTCTTTCCGATCCCAGTGCGTCGTGCTATTGCTCGGATTGATACTGTAGGATCTCGGTCAAGTTCCGCAAGCACTAAGTCTTCGGTATCTCCTCGAGGGGGTCGTCCCACGCCAGCACCACCAACACCACTACCAGGCAGCCTTCCTTCCGAGAAACAGCTATGGACTCTAATAAACACTCGATAATCCGGGTGACGTGCGTTAGGGTACCTTTCCCTATACAGAGTCGCAGCTTTGTTTGCGTTGCCTCTGCACTCTCCATAAATGAAATGCATGTTTGCATATTCTTGTGCAGAATACAGAATACGTGGCATCGAAAAAGTTCAATCAAACGTCTTAATTATCAAAAAGCAGGTTCAGGAAAACAGCTATTTAGACCGTTAATTTTTCTGAAGAATGAACAATAAAAACGATATAAATAAGTGTTCGTCGTGGTCTTAATCTTATGAATTAAGATCAATTTACAAAAACTTTTATTCAAAATTTAAAAAACTTACGATTTTTTGCGTTCTCTCTTTCTCAGGATCTTACAGTTTACTATTCAAAAAACACAATTAAAATTGAATCAGAAGACTTTTTGTTTGGAGAAAATAATAAATAAAAAATAGCAACCAACAAAATATTTGATGGGTTTGTTAAAGCCTAATAGAACAGGTAAAATTCAAAACAAGCTCGAAAATGTAACCGTTTTTTGCACTTTTTTGACATTTTTATCAATAATGCATTCGGCCCTAGAAGTTGAAAGCTTGGATTTATCATAAGGACAACATCGTAGAAACAGCCAATAAATCAAAAAACGTTTGTTTTTGCTAAATTTACTCTAGTATTGCAGATTTTTACCAATAACTTGCTATTGACTCTAGATATAATAATAAGTAATACCATTTTGAAATCTGCATTTAACGCGCATATTTTTAAAATAGTTGGCCACTCAGGTATTCATGCATTTTTCTTATACCAGCTATGATTTAACTTTTTCAAAAATTATTTGTTTTCACATTTTGCATTGAAATTCAATGTTAAATAATTTTTTTCTCTAAGAAGTCCAACAGTTATAATAATTTTCTTCTACTTATGTGTTGGCACAAGTAATGTAAAATATTCCTGCAAAAAAAAATGATGGAACTCATTCATTTGTAGTCGTGGTATTCAAAAATGTAAAGTAAGAAAAAAAAGTAATGCACTGAACAAAAAAATGCATACAACTTTTCTTGTGGTTGGGATAGAACTTTTTTTTATCAGTTTTCAGGACGGTCATAAAGTCTACTATGCGGCATTTCAGGGTTATCCATTACTTACGGGACACCCTGTATATATATAAATATGTATAAAAATATATGTATGAAACAAACAATTCATATAAATTATTAATAATCCTAACTACGCCTCTGTCTTGATTTTTGTCTAACCAAGTATTATTGTTGTTGTTTCTCGTTGTGAAAGTAGGTTTGTTTACATTTTTCATCTACAAAGTAAAGCATTTTATTTATCGGTTTCAATATATTTCACGCTTGATTTACAAACTCACATGTTTTATTATTCTATTGCAATTATAATATGAATACCATTTCATATAAAACTAATTAGAAAAAGTAATGTTATTGAGGACCCTTTTTCGTTTTCTCTTATGGGAAATACATTGAATGCGAAATTGAAAAAAAAAATGTATATCACATACAGGGTTCACGCTTTGACTGTTAGGTGCCGTAGTACCAAGTGTCAATACTCTTGAATTTTCTTATTTCAAAGATTTACAGTAAGGTCGCGTATACCAACATTACAAAAAAAAACAAAACCTACTTTTCTTTAAAAATAAAATTCATATTAGAAACCACTATAGGTATACAGCTCCATCTTCGAGTCGATAGAATCCAAAATATCTTAACACATTAAGGTTAAAAAAAAAACCTCTAAAAATTGCTTAATGTCTTTCCATCAAAGAGGTTATATTTATTTTCAAAACAAAGCTATGACTCATTGGCTACCTAATGCGCATATCACTTTTAAGCCCACCATCAGGAATTGTGACTCCGTCAAAATAATTGCTTCGACAACAAAAAGTTTCTCTTCGCCCGAGAGCTCGCTCGGAAATAAGAAGAGAATCCTTCCCCAATTTACCTATTACCTACCTACATACCTACAATTCTTATGCCAAGATATTACTTGCTTTTTGAGACAGGACGAAACTCGCAGACTCGCACAAACAAACAAACAAACAATAATACAGTTATTCAAAGCAGACAACGGGGGTGGTAGTGGTTGGTAGTGGTACCTAGCTATTCTAAAAAAAAAAATCCTGCACGCATCAAATAACAACAACATTCGAAACAGCGTCGAATCGAAAAAATTGATTTTACTTATGGCTGCGGAGTAAATTCAAGTACCTACCTATACTTTTTATCAATCTGCTCGAAACGGTTCGCAATGGCAAACCTTACCATAAATAATTTTATTTATTTCAACGATTATTTTGTACACAAAATGTAGTACTGCTCGAAAAGTTTAAAAAACAACTAAATCTTTCATAAGTGAAGCATACTGGCATATTTATCGGTACAAGAAAAAAATCATCAATATCAAAAAAATCTAAGTGCAGTGTGAATTCGACGAAAATCATAAATTTTATAATAATCAGCCAACAAGATATACAACAATTTTTTTTCACTTAATTTATTTTAAGTGTTATAATTTTGTTGTTAGCGAAAATATATTTGCTTTTCAAAAATTATTATTCCAATAAATTGAAAAGTTGCAAAAATATTCGAAAATCGATTGTGAATTTCCGAACGGGAATTCAATATGGGCGACTACAGCCCCGACATGAACACAATGGAAACTGGTAAATAAATTTATTTCTTTAGACAAAAGAATTTTTGTTTGTTTGTTTGTTTGTTTGCAAAAGTGTAAAAAGTGAAGAACGTTTTTGTTTGTTTGCATTTGTTATAAATAATCGAAGTCTAGAAAAGATTTTGTCATTGGGAAAGAACTGGTGATTCATCGCTCACTTTTTGTGATGTAAAAATAGTACGCAAATTATTATTGTGACGTTTTTTTTTCTTCTTTTCGTTCTCAATAAAACAACATAGAAAAATGAATTTATGTAGACTAAATTCAAGTACTGTTGTAATACTCGTATTTTTTCAATTCAGGTTAATTTAAGTTTTAATTAATTAGATTGTCTAGGAGAATTAATTGCAATAAAGTGCGCGCTTGGCATTTTTCGTATATGTGTAATTAGTTGTTCACTTCACACTTGCCTTCATTTCTTTTTTCAACGCCTACGATAGGTTGAAAGTTATGTATTGAAGATGCATCCGATATGGATAAAACAAAAGTGTTTTATTTTTTTTTAATAAAATAAATTTGAAAGCAATAATGGTAGGTATACTAAATATGAGCGTGTTAATTAATATCAGTCGTTTGCTACTCTATGATAGGGTTGTAAAGACACGAGCTAGGTACTGGGTTCTTAACTTTTAAAATATCACATATCGTATTTATTGTGAAAGGTATACTAAGCTTTTCGCCCAATAAATTATGACAAAGCAAAGTTTTCGATATTTGCTATGTTAATAAAAAATGAATACAAATTGTCTTAGTTATCAGTCTCAGGTAGCTAGATAACGAAGAAAATTGCTGTCTTTAAAATTAAAAAAAAAAATCAAGTTAACTTGTTCATGCACTCAAGTTACGATATGGGTACCTATAATCTACCATCAGGGTCATATATGCAAAAGCTGGGAGAAAGTATAATGAAGGAATTTAGATCGAAAAATGCATAGGTATAACTCCTGATATCTGGATAAGAAATCTATTGCGAATTATGGACAAAATAAAACTTACCTAGAGTCAAAAACTGGAACATTGGTTGAAGAGTGTTTTCAGTTAGGTATATCCATTCGAAAACAGGATAACACGAGTATCCAATTCCTCGAATGGATAGACTGTCGGTATTCAAAAACGTGATTTTATTTTTAGACAAAGGGAAAAATATGCACATGACAGTTTCTAGTATTTTTTTGTTTAACTCCCGCTGCTTATTATAAGAACGCATCATCAACTACCTACAGCATACGTACATAAATAATTTTAAAAGGAAATAATACAAATAAATAAAAATGCAAGACTGGACGGCAAGAACTTGCCTTTGTAGCTAAAAACCAGATTGCAGGTAGGCATATTGACAGTCTGTATTAATAGCTAACTTTTATTCCACCCCCTCCCCCTACCATCTCCGATTCAGATTGGATTTGAATACGAATACATGTACGAGCCCAAACGCAAAATAGTTGACCTACGCGTCTTAATTTGTATTTTACCATGGTGTTACGTCGCCTCTGGCCTTGATAACTGCTTCTATGCGTCGTGGCATTGTGTCAACTAATTTTTGACATTCTTCGGTACCAAAAGATTCCCAAATATTTATGATTTAAGCTTTTAGGCATGGTTCTTTTCGGAGGTTTTGCTTCATTTTATGCCAGACAGTTTCAATTGGCGAAGGGTCAGGGCTGCTAGAAGGCCATTCCAGTAAAGGAATTGCTTCAGCAGACAACCACGCCATTGTAGACCTTGCTGTATGGCAGGAAGCACCATCCTGTTGGAAAATGAAATCTCCATCACTAGTTTGAAGTCGTGGTATTGATGGGAGTAGTTCATTTTCCAGAATAGCCCGGTACTTGGTAGCATTGACAGAATATCCCGGTACTTGGTAGCATTGACAGTTCCATTTACAAATTGTAAATTGCCCAAACCTCGCCCAGACATGCATCCCCCTATCATTAGAGATGCTGGAAACTTTACTGTTTTTTTTGAGGCAATCTTTGTGAAAGGCCTCTTTAGAGTTTCTTATGGCGCACGTTTTCGTTCGTCGCCCACGCAAACTTCAAACCTCGACTCATCACTCCCAATAACGGACCGCCATTGACTTAAAGTCCAGTTCTTACGTTGCTTGGCCCACTCTAGGCGCCCTCTCTTTTGTTTAGGTGTTAAAAGTGTTTTTTCCTTGGCCTATGTTTTAACGAATTAAAATAGCTCTAATTTAAAAAATCGGCTATTATGAATAAATCTAAAACAAACCTTATACAATTTATATCCAATTTTGTTCATTGTCCGCTTGCAAGGGTCGACTGAAACACTTTTTTGGATTCTTTCTCTCCATTGAACAGTTATTGCAAAACATTTTGAAGTCGATTTTCCTTTATTTTTGTTTAAGACTCGGCAATCTCAAGGTTTCGCAATTGGTGGGCATCCCGTTTTTTTACCAACCTCTACATTTCCACTATTTTTGAACTTTGTGATAATGTTTCGAATTGATGAGCGAGGTAAATTTAATTGGTATGCTATTTTGTAGCTCGACAATCTCGTTTCGAAGGCTTTAATTATGGATTCCCTAAGGTCTCGTGATAACACCACGCACCATGATTGACACTAAACTGTTGCTGGCTTACTTAAAACAAAAGATCAATGAACAACAAAACAAGTGCATGTCATATTTTTAATAACGGTTAACTAAACATCTATTTAAATCGTCATAGGCCAACTTATTTGCATCCAATAGAGAGTAGTCCAACTATTATGCTCTTATCTTTGTTTAAGAGAATGCAACCTGAAGCCATGTGTGTTTTCTCAAATTAAGTTCTGTTTGGTCTTATTTACTCATTAAATGTAACTTATTACATTGACAAAAAAAAATTAATCAACAACTGCTTGGGACAGAAAATGAAGTTATATAAAGAGGATTAATGTGTTAATTGATGAGTAGGCCAACTATTTTGCGTTTGGGTCATATTGCAATAGCAACACAAGATCCAGCTTTTGTTTTGGATTTGGATTTTCAAATCCATTCATATCAGTTATCAGTATCACACACCTTAAGTATTTCCTTTTGAAAATTATGTAGTTTTGTACTCTGACGAGTGGCCATTTGTAATGATGATAACAAAATCAAGATACAATAACAATTTTTACATTTTTTGCTTTAATACAACAAAACAAAATGTGGAAAAAGGAAAAAGAGCTAAAATATATAAGAGCTGGTCTACATAGTGCCCAGAAACGAGACCTATGAAAAGGATTAGGTACTACGGAGTGTACCAACGTGCGAGTATATTTTTTGTCCTAAACCATGGGAGTTGGCTAAAATAAGCGACCAAAAAAATAAGGAATACACTTTGAAAATTCGAGTAAACATAGACGAATTGTTTTATATTTTGTAATATACTACCTAAACCCCATTGTTTACAGTTCTGTGTCTTCAAAAATTATGTGTATTCAAAAATGATGCTCTTGAACTAAGCTTTCTAACATTGTTTATTTCAATTGTGGGTACTAGACGCACAATTATTCCCATTCATTAAATTCGCTCAATCGAACAAAAAAGTAGAATTTTCATATTGGTAAGCGAATTATTCGCACATCATGATATTATTCGAAATTTTTTCCCATTGGTATAATCGTTCCTGTATCTTGTGTTCTTTTTAGTTCATCAAAAGTGACCATAATACTGTCATTTCAATGGAACACTATTGCCATTAATTTTAGCTCAAATTGCAATCTTTGTTGCCATAAATACTGCCTTAACCCCACGGTTTACAGCTTTGTGTCCATACAAAAAAAAAAACGATTTACTAGGGCTAAGCTTTCTAACGATATAAATACACTCCATGTCACTTGTTTGAGGCCACTATTTTCACAAAAGTTTTTTCTCGATAAATACCTGTAGAAAATATTTTTCCTGGAAACTTTTGATACCTGTGAGTAGATAAATATGTTTTGCATTAAAAAAGTATAAATTTAAAGGGGAAACTTGGAAATTCCATAGGAATTTCACAAACTATAAGAATGGACTGCAAAAATGGGTACACAAAAATGCGTCACTTGATTGAGGCCACTTGAAAAATCTTATAAAAAGAGAACAAAACTAAAAAAATGTTTACTTTATTTTGTTTTTAAACATTAATATATTGTGTTTTTGTCAATTAATAATGAGTTTGCCCGCCATTTTTTGAAATTAGCTCTATAAGACAGTTTGGAATTAAATCATAGATACAGTTTTTTTTTTGGAATAATACAGTGAAATTTGGCTCCAGGCATCGCAGTAAGCTTCGACCAAGACGTCCTTATCTTCAAACCGTCTACCAGCATCAGCAACTTTTCAAGACAGCTAGGCCCAAACGTTTTCGATGAGTCCGGTGAGTCCGGTGAATAGGTTGGCTATGGTAAAAGTCCAACGTTTTCCGACTGAATCCAGTTTCTAGCTACCCTGGAAGTATGGATAGGGGCGTTGTCTTGTTGGAATATCCAAGGTAAAGGTTCAAGAATATTCTTTAGCTTTGGAAACACCCAGGCATTTGTAACTATTTCCGTTTATTGTTGCAGTTATAAATTCCAAATCAATTGTTCCATAATAGGTGATGTATGACTGTGATGTCTTGACATAATAAGTTCTTCTTTTCTTAAATCGTGAAAATAAAAGGCCGTCAAGATTAAACTTTTTTTCATCTGAAAAAAGAACCTTTTTCCATGCCTTTTCTTTTTGATTTTATGTGTGAAATTTTTATGAATTTTCCAACTTAGCTCTTTAACTTTGTCCTTTTTTATTACAAAATATATATACCTACTCACACGTATACAAATTTCCAGGCAAAATATTGCTTACAGGTATTTATCGAGTAAAAACTTTTATGAAAATAGTGGTCTCAAGCAAGTGACATGGAGTGTATCTCATTCGTGAGCAATAGGTAGACCAAAATGCCCATTCTCCATTGTTCAAAAAAAATTATTTATACGCATTTTAAATGCAATATTTTTTTAACTAATTTAGTAGAAGTACCGGAATCTAAAATAAAAAAAAAAATAAACAGAAATACGGCAAAAAAAAGGGCAATTTGCTATTATTGTTACGGGTTTAGCTCGATGTGTGTACATCAGGACGCACAGACAAATAGACCGACACGGACGACTTGTCGAAAACCACATTTTATTGGAATTCTCCATCACCGTAATGTTAGTTTTGATTTAAACTTCGATTTTTGGACACAAGATATTTGTCCTAGAGCAAATACGAAATTATTTAACTTATTTTAAATGAATTAAATATCGTACTATTTTTTAATATTTTTTAAAGTTAAAATAACCAAATGGTACTTATTTTAAATGACATTTAAACATTTCTAATTTTTTTTGTTTCGTCTTTCTTCTTTTTGACAGGCATGTACATTCATGATTACACGGTTCGCGAAAATACATTCGTACTTCCTTTCGTTATTTTGACATTCATTAAATTTGGAGTTGTTTTGTGAGAAAATTATTATTAGTCATAAATTAAATTTGTTTTTTAATCACTTCTTTCTCAAATATACTCGTATATTACGTATATTAAATTACGAAAAACAATTTTCCAATTCAATCATTTTTGTTCAAATCAATTTTTTGCTATCATCGAAGAGCACCTTAATGCTAAGGTTCTTTCGCACACTGAAAGAAAAGTACCTACTTTCAGAAAGCAAAAAGATTTGTGAAAACAAAATATTCATAGTGTGATGACCCGAAAACTACTTTATTGAAAGCGTTTTCTGAAAGTGATTTGCATTCTTGAAAACAATTTCACAAACAAAAATTTCACTGTGTGTAGTTCCTGAAAGCGTTTTCAAGAAAGTAAATCACTTTCAGAAAACGCTTTCCACTTTCAGAAACAGTTCGTGAAAAGTTTTTGCATTCTTGAAAGCAAACGTATGTTTTTCACTCGAATTGCTTTAAGATATATTAGCTGCAATATTCAAAACAGTTAACATCTCTAGTTTCTGGTGTGCAGGGAGATATGCGACACAAATATCGAAACGTCAAAAGCGAGGCCACAATGACTATCTGCAGTCAAAAAACGCGAAACAAAATAAAGAAATCAAAAGTTACAAACAAGAAATTTGGGATGTAGATAGTGAGTGGCCTCAACAATATTCGTCATAAAAATATTGTGAAACGCGTGAATGACGGAATCAGCCATACTTGACTTGGCGGAGAGTGAACTCTTCTCTAGCACATAGTTTTTTTTTTTTTTGACAACCCGAGTGCCACTAGTCCAAGCCATTTCTCAAGTACATTCACCGCAACATCAAGTAGACCAGGAGCTTTCACAAGTCCAACCAATCTCACAAGTGTTTTCGTCGCATGATCAAATGGACCAGCAGGATGATTAACAATCACAAACATATTCCCACAATATAGAATGCTATAACTCGGAGTTGCAAATATCACAAGCGTTTACACAGAAAATACTTTCAGAAACCGCATTCAGAAAGCACTTTCAAAAAACAATTTCGCTGTCATTTTGTGACGACCCGAAAAGTGCTTTCAGGAAATTTGCTTTCTTCAAAGTAAAAAGTTTTAAAAAAAACGCTTTAGAAAGCACATTTCTTTCATTGTGTGACTGTTGTCTGAAAGCAACTTCAGGAAAATTTCAAAATCGGAATTTTCGAAACGCTTTCTGAAAGTATTTTCCTTACAGTGTGTTGCGTGCGTGGTTGCCAAATCAGAAACGCCAAAGGTCAACCTCAACCAGAAAAAGTCTTGAAATTTTCATTCCTGCTTGCGTTACTTCCTTTCCTTTATATTTCTGCACCCCTCATCCAATCTGTTTAAAAGACGAAAGACAAAAAACATAGCTGTCACAGTTTTAGGGGTGTTCAGCAGGAATTTATCAAAGGAACTAGTTACTTCAAAAGTAATTAAAGTTTAAATAATTTTAGTAGGTCAGCTCTTATAAAGCTTAAAGCATTTTAAGTAATATCAGACTTATGCTTTTGTAAAATCTTACGACAGTGTTTTAACAAAAATCTGCTAAATACATATATAAACAAGAACCCTAAGCATACACTTTTTAAAGTATAGATAAACTGTACAATTTTTTATAATACAAAAATAGGTAACATTATTTGAATCGTCTTACTTACTTACTTTTGATGGCGCTCACAGCCCAGGATGGGCTTCGGCCTCAACTAACAAGCCCCTTTAGCCAGCTCTGTCCCTAGCTAGCCGCTTCCAGTTGTGCACACCGAGTGCTTTCGTCGTCATTCACTTGATTGCGCCACCTGTTACGGGTTCTTCCTCTGCTGCGTACCCCATCGGGGTTGGATTCGAAGACACGTCGGGCAGGTGCGTTGCTGTCCATACGCTCCACGTGCCCCAGCCATCTCAGCCGCTGTATTTTCAGCTTTTTGACCAGGTCAACGTCGCTGTATAGCCCGTATAGCTCGTCGTTGAATCTTCTCCTCCATACTTCTACGATACACACCGGACCGAAAATCACACGAAGAATCTTCCTCTCAAAGCACCCTAGCAGATTTTTATCCGAATCTTTCAGTGTCCATGCTTCTGACCCATAAAGCAGGACCGGGATGATTAGGGTTTTGTATAAAGTCTCCTTGGTTCTCTGAGAGAGGGCCATACTACTTAAATGCCTTCTTAGACCGAAGAAACAGCGGTTGGCAAGAGTAATTCTTCGCTTGATCTCTGCACTGATGTCATTCTGCGATGTAATAGTGGAGCCCAGGTAGACAAAGTCCTTGACAACTTCGAAGTTATATCTGTCCATCGTGATATTTTGCCCGAGTCGACGATGTTTAGATTCCTCTCTCGATGACAGCATATACTTCGTCTTGTCCTCATTAACCGCCAATCCCATTCTAGCCGCCTCCGATTCAATGCTCGCAAATGCCCCTGCCACAGCTCGCTTCGTTCTGCCGACAATGTCTATGTCATCCGCATATGCAAGCAATTGAACGGACTTTTGATAGATTGTACCGCTGGTGTTGACATGTGCGTTGCGTACAATGGCTTCGAGAACGATGCTGAATAGGTTGCATGATAATGCGTAGCCTTGCCTCAATCCTTTCTCAACATCAAAGGAATCGGTGGTGTTCTTACCAATTTTGACGGAGCAGCGAGATTTCTCCATCGTCGTCCTGCACAGGCGGACAAGTTTGGCAGGGATGCCGAGACTCGACATGGCTCTGTATAATTCGTCCCTTTTCACGCTATGATAGCGACTTTAAAATCAATAAAAAGGTGGTGTGTATCGATCTGGAGTTCCCGGGATTTTTCTAAAATCTGTCGGAGTGTGAACGGTTGACTTGCCCGGCCTTAAACCGCACTGATAGGGGCCGATCAAATCGTTGACAAAAGGTTTTAAGCGGTCACACAGGATGGCCGACAAGATTTTATAAGCGACGTTTAGGAGACTAATTCCTCTGTAGTTGGTACATTTCAGAACATCTCCCTTTTTTAGGATGGGGCACACTATACCGAGGTTCCATTCA
The DNA here is from genome assembly GCA_949320155.1 of Melangyna quadrimaculata. Taxonomy (NCBI): domain Eukaryota; kingdom Metazoa; phylum Arthropoda; class Insecta; order Diptera; family Syrphidae; genus Melangyna; species Melangyna quadrimaculata. The sequence goes on from OX439483.1 coordinate 195,355,873, forward strand.
TCGGGCATACTTTCATCTGACCAAATTTTGCAGATGAGCTGGTGTATGCTCCTAGCCAATTCATCTCCCGCTGATTTAAATAGTTCGGCTTATAAGCCGAACCAGCAGCCTTGTACGACTTAAGTTTGGATATCGCCAGCCTCACTTCGGTTAGGTCGGGTGGACGGAACTCTTGGCCATTATAGTCCAAGTTGAATGGAGCATTCTGCCTATTAGCGGCATCTTGGCTGTTTTCGCCATTAAGCAGTCTAGAGAAGTGTTCTTTCCAGATCCTCAGCACTGACTGTGTGTCTACTACCATATTCCCACTCTCATCTCGGCAGGCTTCCGTTCTAGCTTTGAATCCTTGGGTGGATCGCTTCACCCTCTGATAAAATTTTAGAACGTCTCCCCTACCGCTACAACCCTCCATAGACTCTACCGCCCGTTTCTCGTGCTCTCTCTCTTTTTTCTCCTGAGAAGTCGGCGTTCCTCTTTTCGTTTCAGCCCGTAGAGCTCCCGGGCCACTCTCTCAGCAGCTCTTGTTCGAGTCTGCAGCATTGCCTGGTAGGCCTCGTCCTTAGCTGCATGCGCTAGCCGGCACTCTTCATCGAACCAGGGGTTTCGTTGTATTCACCTATTGAAACCGAGCACTTTAGAGGCGTCACTTCTGATGGCTTGTTGACAGTGTTCCCACTGGTCCTCTGCACTTGATGCTGGTGGCGGACCTCCTGAGAGATTAAGAGTTACGTGGTCTGCAAAAGTTCTGGCGGTCTCTTGCGATTTAAGCTTCTCGACATCGAATCTTTTCACAGCATCTGCTCTGCGTTGTCGCGTCATGGATATCCGCATACGTAGTCTAGCTACCACCAGGTAGTGATCCGAGTCAATGTTGGCCCCTCGGAGCGTTCGGACGTCCAAGATACTGGAAGCATGTCTCGCGTCTATCGCAACGTGGTCGATTTGGTTGACGGTTAATTGATCACGCGACCGCAAAGTCTGCCAACCTGTGTCCGTTGCCGAAAAATTTTCCCTATTCGTAAAAATTCCCTTATTGGCACTAATGACATCATTTTTTCGTCTGAAATATGTCCTGTCATTTACAGCAACATTTCCATTTAATTTTTCGTGGTGAACGAGGCCAAACTTGTTGTAAAATGGAGGGTGAAACTCGCAATAGCTTTTAAAAATCCGGGCGAACAAAACATTTTTGGGCGAAATGTTTTCCGGGTGAAACTCACAGTAGGGCTGATTATAAAATATGTATCCTTTACCGATTCGTGTCTTAACAAATACATTTTCAGAAATGTTCAAAATAAATTCTGAATTATTGAAACAAAATTAAAAAAAAAAAAGATTCATCCTTTCTGAAAATGAATTCTGCCTTTTGAGATTAAAAACAAAATACATTGCGTACCTTCATTTTGTTTAATTTCTATTAATTAACATACAAAGAGAGGTCCATTCGTCCAATATTAATTATTTTTTGATAGTGAGAAATCTTTTTTTTTTAAACTAGGTAGTAAACTAATTCGAAAATGGCGCTGGTAACTTCAAGCTTCCCAAAATTTATATTTATACGTGAATTTTTTCATTATCTCCTCGGCAGCAGTTTTAACTTTCACAAAAACATGATATTTTTTTTTTAATTTATGATACAAGGCGGCAGAAATTGGGTGAACTACCTACACTGAGCGAAAAGCACTTTAAATGCCCGACCAAGCCACTTTAAAATTAAAAGCTTACTTGTATGAAAGACAACCATTATAAAAACGCATACTTAAACTAAAAGGTACGCTTTAAAATTTTTCAATTTTAACGCAAATCGTTTTAAATTTAAATTTAAATACTTTAAATTTGAAAATGGCACCTTTAAAGGCCATTTTTAAAAGCATTAAATGTGGAATTTAAAGCGTACAGCACCCTTTTTTCAAAATTCGAAAATGACGGTCTTTATTTCGCTCTTCGCAAAATGTACATATTTTTGGACGTAAAATATAAATACATGGAAGTCCGAAAAGAACAACTTTGCTTTTTAATTTAAAAAAATCAAGTTGATCACAAAAGAGCAAAACTGTTTTTTTTTTGTTTCAAGATCCATTTAAACCAAAAATGTCTAGCAAAAATTTTTGCTAGCTCTTTATCTTCAGACCGAAATATGTTGCGGCTATATTTTGAAGGTAGCAAAAATTTAACAGAAAAAAATCCGTTAGAACCGGACTTCCAGTACCTAAAAGAAGATCTGCAATAAAAACTAGTAAGCGAGGAACAAATTAAAATCAATAAAAGGATTTCAAGCTACATTTTCCTTTTATAGTGTTTTCCAGTTTTTAATATAAAATGCGTTACCATAGCGGTAATTTTAAAAATAAAACAAAATTTTTAAAATTCATAAATTTATCTTACTAAATTTGTAGGGGGTTATAGGGGTGGTGGTATGTATGTTTTTCATATGCCCTTTACATTGTTTTTTTTTAATTTTAAAGTGTGATGCTCCACCCCTAGCTATCATTTTTAAAACTTACGCGACACTTCTTTCTCGGGGTGTGTTTTTCGAATTTCCATATAAGAGCGCTCGACCCTGAAATACTTGACTTTTTCAAAAATCAATCATTTTAATTACATGCAACGTACGCACCGAATCTTTAATTTTATTTGTGGTATAATATTCTTAACTTCATATTTACTTGTTTTTCCAAATATTAAATTTATATAGAACTCATGGCTGAAAAGTTGTTCACACAATTCTTAGATAAATACAATGAAGAAAAACATTAAGTTTTTCTGCAAAGCATTGTAGCATAGTTTCCTCCTACCCACCAACTTAATTCTATAGTTTGAAAAGACTGTCATATGTCATTACCATTTCCCTTGACCTTTTTAAAAAAATTTCATTTGGCATTCAGATTGAATGTTTGTGTCTGGAAAAGTATAAATAATAGTTAATGCTTCTGAGTTCGATTTAGTATTTTAGAAAAAAACAAAATGGATATGAACATTATCAGGAAAGTGAGATTTCAATTGTCTGACTGTCAAAACACAATATGAGCTGACGAAATTTCCGATTCACTTACCCATGAATTTGACAGTGAGACCTCTGAGATCTCATTTTCCTGAACTAGCCAAATATGTCTAGTTTGATAATCTTTAATATCACAAAAATCTTCTTTCAGTCCTTCCTGCAATACTGGGCTTAAGTGCAGCAGCTGTACTCTCAGCTGTAGCATGTATCTGTGCTAAGCATCTTCGTGCTAGAAATAAGAAGACCTCACATGATACTAGCTATCCATTTCAACCAACACGTCGACCGACCGCTGTTCGATCACCAAGTGGCCAGCCACCACATTATCTAAAGAAATCACCCTCACCGACTGGAACCAAACAAATTGGCATCCTTCAGCCAGTTCAAGACCAAACAGCATCAAATACCACTACTCCGATTGCTCCGCAGACTATTAAATTTGTGGAGGAAGATGAAATTCATCCAAAAGTAGTAATCGCAAATGAGATAGTAATCAAAAAGTCATCACCAGTTGAAGTTGAGAGTCCATCAGGGAGAGATATGCCCGATGGTTGGGAATACGGTAAATTGGGAACAATTTTCTTCAAATTACGTTATCTCAAAGAACGCAGCGCCCTGGTAGTTTCAATAATTCGATGCCGGGGTCTACCATGCAAGACTAATGCTGCCTCAGGTGGGCATGATGTTCCAACTGGAATGAATGGCCGCACTCAAGCTGCAACCGACCCTTATGTAAAACTACAACTTTTGCCCGACAAACAGCACAAGGTCAAAACCAGGTTAGTCACTGAAGATGCACCTGATTATATGTACATAATGTAATATTATTCCATTTGAATATATATTTTTGTTTTGCATTATTTTAGGGTTGTGCGCAATACCAGAAACCCCGTCTATGATGAAGATTTCACATTCTATGGATTGAATATTCATGAACTTGGCTCAATGACTTTGCATTTCGTGATTCTAAGCTTTGATCGTTATTCGCGAGATGATGTTATCGGTGAGGTGGTTTGGCCCCTGTCATCGATAAGCTTAAGGGAAATTGAACATGAACACATGTCCATAAGTAAGGAGATTCAGCCACGTAGCTTGAAGATAAGGGCCCAAGGTCGTGGAGAGCTATTGATATCATTATGTTGGCAACCGGCTGCTGGACGTTTGACTGTTGTACTATTAAAGGCTCGAAATTTACCACGCATGGATGTTACAGGACTGGCAGATCCATATGTTAAAATTTACTTACTCTACAATGGACAGAGAATTGCGAAGAAAAAAACACACGTTAAAAAGAGGACATTAAGTCCGGTATTTAATGAGAGCTTTGCGTTTGATATTCCAACAGCTGAGGTAAGTTGAAGCTACAAGTATTTATAACATTTGAATAAATTCTTCATTAAATGTTATTGATTCTGTTTTATAATTGCAGGGCACTGGAGCAAGTCTAGATGGTGTATCACTTGAGTTAATGCTCCTTGATTGGGATCGAGTTACAAAGAATGAGGTTAGTATATTATCTAGGTTCTAGTTCTCTGAAACACAATTGTTAGCTCACGGTAGGGGGTAATTGTAAGAAAAATGGCAACTTCCTAAAGAGACTCCATTCGGTTAAGCATTAATAGACTCTGTCCCCCAGAGTGTAAAAAACCTTTAAATTTAGCATTATTGCAATGAAAATGTTTATGAATTAAATTTACAGGAATGGTACCTATTGTTTTTTTTTTTTTTTGTTGGTAAACAATTTAAACTCCTAACTTACTGTTATGCGGAGCTATGTAAAATCAGATATCGACTCAAATCGACTTATTGTCCTAGTATTTTGTTTTTGAATGGCATGTTCCACAATCAACACCTAATCATTTAAATTTGTTTTTGAATAGCAGGTTCCACAATCAACACCTAAAGCCTAGTACTCAGTTCAAGTGAAAATGAAATTTCTATATAAAAGTGACACTTATTTCACAGCGATGATATTCATATATTCAGAGCTGAGTACCGAGTATTCAGAGTGTGAAAGCGAAATATGAACCGGTTCTAAATTAATTTCATTTCATAATTTTCATTTCCTACGTACGACCACTAGGAAAAAATAAAAGAAGTGTGGAAAAGTGTGACATATTTGTCAATAAATTAAAATAAAAGTTGTAATAATTGATTAAAAAATTATTAAGAATTATTTTGGATCTTATGATCATTTATTTTTGAATATTAATTATTACCGACAAGCCAAAAACCAAACTATGAAATTAAAATAGTCTTCTCAAGCATTTCAAGATTCTGTTAAGCTGTCAGACAAATCAAATAATTTTTTTCATTCAAAGTAAGTACTAAAAATTTTCAAACTGAGGACTGAAATTTCACCTGGATAATTAATTATGGTTTCACAATGCTTACTCACGTGAATTTCAAACCGCTTTTATTTTTCATTTCACTCAGAGGTGAGTACTAGGCTTAATCATTAAAATTTCTTTTTGACTTTCTTTAAACTTATTGGAATCTATAATCGTTTTCCGATTCCGACCATACCCTTAATATAATTGAACACAGTATGTACGAGCGCAGCGTTAGGAATATAGGGAAGGATTTGAAAGGAGATTCTGATGTACATTGGCTTTGAAGTTCTGAATACTAAAATAGGAGGGAAAGATACATAACCCAGTCAATAATTACAAAAATAAGGGCTAAAATCGCAAAGCGCGATTTAGTTCTGCATTTTTGATATGTTCTTGGGGGTTATAAAGGTTTTTCCATTAAGGCGGGTTGATTTTAAAATTGAATAAAACAAGTTTTATATGAGATATCAATAAGCTTTTATCTTTATTTGAGAGCCTTATCAATGACAGTAGTAGCCCGTAGCGTAATGGTTAGTGTGTTCGACTGTCACGCTGGAGGTCTGGGATCGCTTCCCAGCCTCGTCCACCTAAAAAACTAAAAAGTTTTTTTTCAGGGCTGCTGCCTCTTGCGAGGAATTGACAAATCCTCCAAGAGTATCACTTGTCACGAATAAGTGCTTCTCGTCTAGCCGTTCGGATTCGGCATAAAATTGTAGGTCCCTTACATTCCTGTCGCAAGGCGCACACAGGAATGGTTGCGAGTTGTTAGTCACTAGGCCCTGGTTCTTCATGTCATGAGCCGTTGTGCCACCGATTTATTTATTTTTTATCAATGACATTATGTGTGAAATATAACATCGCTCAAATGGCTGCGGCGGCTTCGCTGGGTGGCGTGGATTCGACAGGTCCAGTTTTCGATGACTTTGGCGCATAAATCAGGCTGAATTTGACCGATGGCATCAATTATGTTGTCTTTGAGGGCCGCGGTGGTTTGCGGCTTATTCGCACAGACCTGCGACTTAATCACACGATCTTGGTGGCCAATTCATATCGCCTCGGCGAGAGATAACCATGCCTTGAAACCGCTCTTGCAGAATATCGATTGTGTCTTGCGCTGTGTGGCACGTAGCTCCATCCTGTTGAAACCATATGTCTTCGGTGTCCATATCATCCAATTCAGGCCAAAAGAAGTAGGTGTTCATCGACCTATAGCGATCGCCGTTGAGGGGTATGGCCTGGCCAGCACCATTTTTGAAGAAATACGGACCGATGACGCCTCCAGCCCAAAATCCACACCAAACAGTAACTTTATTTGGATGCATTGGCACCTTGTGAATCTCGTGTGGATTGGATTGCTGTCGTCCCAAATCCGGAAATTTTGCTTATTCACGTACCCATTCGTCCAAAAATTTTTCGACCAAAATTGGGATCAACTTCCAACTGCTCCAAAACATCATTTGCACGAGTTGCTCGACGCTGTATTTTACCATGATGATTTGTCTTTAGTAACTGATTAAAAGACGATATTTTGACAGAAAGTAAAAGAAGCAATATAGCCGCCACGAGCTATCAAAATCAACCCGTCCCTATTGGAAAACCCTTTAGTATCACTGAACCAAAATTGGTTTGTCATATTCAATTCAATTCAATTTTATTCCATTAAGTGTACTGTACCAAAAACCAATTTATGATAGTGTGATATATGCTCGTATCTCCGCAGACCATACACATACCTTATCATGTCATTAAATGCAACTAATAACTTATGCTGAGAGTGGGAGTCGAGTTTACAGTATACAACTATTGAATAACCAATTATAGGCATAAATAAAGTCTTGACAACCCTTAGTTTTATAGTAACTGAAGTAAAGTTTGAGGAAATTAAAAGTTTGCTCAAGCCCTATAACTTGATTTAAGTGGTCAGCTCTAGACAACGAGCAATTAAGCTTAAAACCAAGTTTGGATACAACCTTTTTCTAATTTTTTTAAATTTATAATTAAATAAAAAAACATTTATTTATATATTAACGTATGCTCCAGATTGTTTATATCGGTGATGGGTAGAGTTAGACTGGGGACATCAGAGTACTCAAGTAAGTTGTGTTGTTGATTGTTTTAGCAGCTCAGTATCATCTTTAGTCTTTCTGATGTAAACCAGACCATTGCGAGTTCTTACGAAAAAAATTAAATCTTCTCTGCGTAGTTGGAAAGCATTCCGTAATATGAAACTATTCTCTCGAGTTAAGCTCTCATGTAGATGCGTGTAGTAGTGGTAACCGCCATTTTATCTTAAGCGACATTTTTAACAAAATCAAGCTTATTATGCAATTTGATAGGTAATACTATTATGCATCTATCTACATCATTAGTTTTCCAATAAAACTTATTAAAAAAAAGTTACAGAGAAAAGAAAACTTATCGTAAGCGACACTTATATTTTCTGTTAACAGCTAAATATCGCAAATGCCAATGATTGCTATTTAAACAACTTTGCTTTATTGTTGACCAAAGTGATGCTGCTTTTTATCTGTTTACATAAATGGTGGATCCAAATTAATTAGGTTGGGGCTGAATTCTGAAGGGAATTGTACAAAAAAACAAGGGGCTACGGATAATTGACAGAAAATTGGGACGAAAAAAAAACTAGCTCGCGAGTAGGGCTTGTCAAGAATTGGACAAAAAAAACGTGGTCGGGATTGACTCAAGGGACTGTCAAGTCCAAGTTGGGGCTAAAGCTGAAAGAGATAATTGAAAAAAACGGGGTCGCGGCTTAACAATTAACATGCCAAACGAAAAAATAATTCACCCTAAGAACTTCGCTAAACGGAATTGGGGCTGAAACCCGTGAAGAATTTGGGAACAACAAATCAAAATCTGAATTTTCTCTGGGCACTCAGAAAATCATGCGTGTGAATATTTGCAGTCCCTCTAGACTGACGTACAAATTTACTGACAGATTTTTCCTTCTGGTAGTTCAAAGCATGACGTGGCTGAAAATTGAAGGTATATACATTTTGTTTTCTATCTCCACTTAAAAATATTTTAAATGTTAACTACTACAGATGTTATTGTATGTAATATTAAAATCATTTTAAACCGGGATAGAAGCTGATATAAATGCACAAAAAACAAGGCTATTCTAAAAGGAAAAGCGGGAATGCCAAAATTCAATTATTTATATAACTGTAGATTTTCACAAAAAAAAACCTTTAACCTAAACTAAAACTTTTTTATTTTAGTTATGTATAAACTATAAAAATATATAAATTATAAAATAAAATCAACATCGTCACAATAGTTAAAATAATTTGTTCTTCAAGGAAAGCGTTTTTCTCTTTTCACTCTCACAACAATATTACATTTTACTCGAGACAAAAAAAAAATAATTTCAATTAGAAAGAAATATAATAATTTATTATTATTATAAAATGGCAGTTATCAATAAGATTTTAGAATGATTATTAGGATCAAGTGTTCTGAATGCTGCACTGATAGACCAAGAGCCTACAGCAAATTTTGGGAGTGGATTGCTAACCAAAATATGAGTATGATGGTTTGTAGGTGCATATATCGCGGTATCAAAAACAACCGTCTGGCAGGTTTCTTTTTCAGCCTTTGGCGGGGGTGGGAGTTTGAAAATAGCGATTTTCCAGTTTATTTTTTCATAGGTATTACCACTTCAATAAATTTAAAAAATATATAATGTGATGCTCTGTCATTTTCTTTAAGTCAAATTATCAAAATCTTGGCAATCCGACCAATAGAACTCAAGATATTAGGTTTTTAAGCGAACCTTAATCGATTTTTTTGGAGACTTTGTTTTGTTGATTTTTTGTGTTTTATAATTCTCCAAGAAAAAGACGATAAGGTCCTCTTAAAAAGCTTATATTTTGAGTTCTATTGGTCGAATTGCCAAGATTATAACGTTTTGACTTAATGACAACATCACAAAATATGTTTTTTAAATTTATTGAAGTGGTAATACCTCTGACAAAATAAACTGGAAAATCGCTATTTTCAAACCCCCACCCCCGCAAAAGGGTGAAAAAGAAACCTGAGAGACGGTTGTTTTTGATACCGCGATATATGCACCTACAAACCATCATACTCATATTTTGGTTATCAATTCACTCCCAAAATTTGCTGCCGGCTCTTAGGCTATGAAGTTTAAATGGCAGAATACATTCGTTTAACTAGAACAACAGAATTATCTAAGTACAATGTTTACTTTGAAACCGAATCAAGTGCTGAACTTAAGTTTAAACATAAATTGTAGTTTAACTTGTGAAACTGGCCATTAATGTCTCAAACTGGATCTACCAAGCCCCCCCCACAGCCTAATCCTAGATCCGCTACTACTTGGACTGAAATACTAACAGAATTTCAAAATATAGGTACTTCGTCTAATGTTTATTAAAGCCATAATAGTTTGAGTTCCATGTACGAATAGCTAAGATGGTGATGGATCGAAAAGGCTTTGAAAAATCCGAAGATTTGAATTTGTATTTAATCCTCCGGAAGAAGGCGTTGTTAGCACTTTTATGTGACTTTTTGAGCTTAATACCTGCTCTATATAAAAAATAAAATAATTGTTCTTTCCACATCTATAAAGACGTAACTTATCAAAATTCTTTGAAAGATATCTATAATGTCGATAGTTATTGATAGACAACACATCAAGTATAATGTAGATGAATACAGACTATAAATGGCTCAATGGCAGAGAATACATCAATAGTTCCACACAAAAACAATTAGGGAGATAATGGCAAAATTTGATCAAGAAAGGTTTCCAAACATCAAGGCATTTTCAAATATACTCGCTAAGCTAATTATACTCCCTAAGCTACCTTTTAGTATATGTAACTACAGCAGAAGGCCCTTCTCTAAGCTAAGTCGATTAAAAAATTGGTTCAGGTCTTCAATGGTAGACAGGTTTAGCACTTATGCATATATCCCCAAAGATGTGTCATGTGTCACTCACTAGACGTAGAGGAAATTATTGATCGGTTCATAAAATGAAAAATCAATCTCGTGCTTCATATTAAGAAAAAGTATAAAACCATATTACATAATGTATGTATATTACTTTTGTTTCTTATTAGTTATTTTTTTATTTTAAGTAATTTTTTATGGGAGATTTGACCCAACCAAACATCCTGTTTTTTTGATTATACTGTGTTTACTACTTGTTACTATACATTTTTGATTGCTAAATTTCGAAAAGCTGTATTTTGGAAACTTAAATTTGACTCAAATTGAAGAAAATTTTCTTTTTCATAAAAATTCGATTTGTTTGCTATTTTTTAAATTTATGGTAAACGCCAAAACTTAATCATGACCGAGTAAATAGTGAACACCAAAAGTATCGTAAACGCCAAAAACAGCGTAAATTTGGCAACAGCAGTATTTAGTTTAAATTCACTTCATTCCATTTGCAAAAATATAACGAAATACTGAAAATCAACTCGATCCGTTTTGCAATTTAGGAGAAAAACAAAAAAATGTGTTTCCTGTAAAATTTACATTTTGTCGCTTACGATAAATTTGCGGTTAGGGCTCGATCGATATGTTGGAAAAGTGTTAAGTGATTTGGTGCGTTAGTTTTCAGGCAATAGCTTTGGCAGTATCAGCCAATCGTTCACGCGACCTAAGACCTAGTTCACACGAGATTACACCGCACGTTTTTTAGCTGTTTACATCCGAACAAATGAACAGTGGCGCATACATTTACATAGAACTGTTCACACGATGATTTTTCTGCAAGAAACGTGTTTACCTGTAAAGTTCGGATGTGTACAGCTTAAAAACGTGCGGTGTAATCTCGTGTGAACTAGACCTAAGTGGTATACCACGCACAATCACATCACGAAGGCGTTGTCTTCGATGCAGGTTGATTGATAATTTTTTTCATCAAATTGATGAAAAAAGTTGTTATATTTCAACTAACGACCGTTAGTTCAATATGAAAATTTCCGATCATCAATTTTAAAATTGAGAACCGCTATTATCATATTGACAACCATGATCGTCATATTGATTATCAACGATAATCGCATTGACAACCACGATCATCATATTGACAATTGTGGTTGTCATATTGACAGCCACGATCGTCATTTTGATCACTGCGATTGTCACATTGAAAAACACGATAAGACCTGCGTGTATTTACGTTTATTTTTGATATCAACCATTTTCTCAAACAAATTACGCAATAACGGGAAATGAATTAAATGCTAAAAAGAAAAATAAGAACTTTACATAAATGGAATAATTTAAAACATACTTTTGTATAAAGGATAATTCATGTAAGTGATAATAAATCTTAAAATAAAAAAACATAGACAAATAGGAAAATAAGATCAAACGTTTCAAAACAAAAAAAAAATATATAAATAAAAAAGGAGATTTAAAGAATAGAAAATAGGTGAAAATAAATTTTATTAAAATAAGCTGGAAAAGAAAACATTAAATAACAAAACAAATACTGAAAAACGAAGCTGTAAAGAAAAGGAAACAGATGAAAATAAATTTTATCAAAATAAGCTTGGAAAAGAAAACATCGGTCTAATGGTTTTGGCAAGAAAAATGATGTTAAATAAGTGCAACGCGCAATACTCCAAGACTCGATCACTTTTCATAGTCACATACATAAGTTAGTATAAAAGACTGTACACATGAGAGCGACCAACAACCGACGAATGAATGAACAAATAGGATTTAAATCGTAAATAAACCTAAATTCTTTGCAAAACTAGACTAAAGGTTAGACCGCACACAACTGCAGAGGAACTACACTTCACGACGCGGCAAAACATTATTTGTATGAAACTGTATAAGCTATATCGCACTAAGCGGCAACTGAACTTCATTAAATTTCATACAAATTATTTTGAATCGCAGTTCCGCTGCAGTGCAGTTCCGCCTAGTGCGGTCTAACCTTAAATGGAAGAAATATAATTGAGGATTATTTTAAGATACTAAAATTTTCATTTGAATTGCTAAAACAAGAGAATTTAAAGAAAACAATTTGTTCGTCGCGAATAGCCGCAATTCGTTTCGACCAATTTATTTTCTCAAATTTCTCATATTTAAGCAAATAAAAATTCAGATTTTATAATTTAAAATTAATCTTAAATCGAATTCTACCATTTTGACTAGATTTTATGAAATATTAAGGTTTATTAATTTGTTAATTCCCATTTGTTTGTTCATTCGTCGGTCGTTGGTCGCTCTCATGTGAATGGTCCTTAATAAGTAGGTTATTTGCATGAAAATAAAACCAAGAAAATATATCGCACATTTTGTAATAGCTTTGAAAAAAAAATCGAGTGCGTTTTTATAGCCCTACACCTAATTGATAGGTATATTTAGCTACCTAATTTTATTAACTACTTTTTAGCGTAAAAACGTTTTTTTTTAACTATCAGTAAGCAAGTTATTAGACCATAATCATTTATTTATTTATTTATTTACACAAAAAAAAATATTTTTTTTTTATTTTTTTAGGTAATCGGTCGACTGGAGCTAGGTGGACCCAATTCTGGCGGAACAGCTCTAAATCATTGGAATGAAGTATGCAATTCACCACGAAGACAAATTGCTGAATGGCATAAACTTAATGAGTAAGGTAATTAACATTGTTTTTTTGCCAATGAAAATATAGATTAAATTCATTAAATATAGTTAATGAAAAAAATAATTAAAAAAAAAAACACAAAAATTATCCAAATATAACAAATAGCAAAAAACAATAATCTAATTATAATATTTCCGAAGGTGGTGGCAATAAACTAAAACATAAAACAAACAAAACCAAAATTCCCACTTCTGAATTCACTCAAGTATATATTTGTATAGTGTTTTACATCATAAAATCGTTTAAAATGCTTGCATTATATGAAAAAATAAAAAAATAAAACGCAAAAACTCACTGGATCTATATCAAGAACAAAAACTTATTAAAGCTAAATCTGTCATTGTCACATCTGATTAGTTGTTAGCCTCCATCAGCACCTCGAAATTTAATTTAAAAAACAAAAAATATAATACTCTTAAATAAATGATAAAATCAAATGTCAGTATACTCGTGCTAAAGATGCTATATTTGTTATTAAATTAAGCTATGTTCTATATATAATAAAAAAAAATATGTCTAAACAAGAAAAATAAATAAATGTATATTTATATATTTGCAGAATTTAGTGGAGAATTTTAGGGTAGGTTACGTACTTAGTAGAAGAAGGTCAGAGTAAGCTTATAATAGTGACAACAACAACAAACAAAAAAGAAGTATTTATTTAATAAAAAAATAATAATTCATATTAAAAAAAAAAAACATGGAAACGTACTGACACAACTCATTAAAACATACATACTAATACAAATAAAATTCAAAAACATCCCATCCACTTTTAGATATTACTCATACATATTTATATATATTATTATATTCGTACAGATACCACATCCACAATATTTTACAAAAAAAATATTAACTTTTATAACACAAAACCAAAGAAAAGATAGTACATACTTAATGTAGGTACAAAATTAAAATTTTCCATAAAATAATTAAAATCGAAATGAAAATATATAACATGCATTGCATACATAATATAATTATATATAAATAAAATGTATTTCTCAAAACTAGGCTTGACTTATTGCCTTCGTTTATTACCTATAAATAGTTGTACCGACAGCTGCATTTGACAAAAAAAAAAAATTAAACAGTAGGTAGTTTTTCTTAAGTACGCACAATTGTAAGTACATAACCATTTCTATGAGTAGGAACATTTTAAGAACTCAACGCTGTTAGTTTAATGGTTAATCCGCCACTGCCTGATATTTTGATTTTAGATCACCAGTTCACAAAATCAGTTTCGAAATCTACTAAAAGCCCTTCCCCACTTAAAGGCCTTCCACACTAACCCACTGTGTATTAATACATGCCAAAAAAGTGGGAAACAAATCATGTAGAATAGTGTGGAAACAAAATATGAAAGCCCAGCCTACACAACCCGACATTCTATCCCACACGATTTGACATGTGTTAATACATGAATCATTTTAGGAATGGTTCTAATTCTATCCCACATTCTATCACACTTTTTTTTAGGTTAAGGTAATGTATTCATACAAGAAAGTGTAGAAGCAAAATATGAAAAGTCATTTCTTTCCCACAAATTTGGCAGTCGCGTGGAATTCTTTCCCACTTTCAATTTGACATGTATTAATACACAGTGGGCTAGTGTGAAAGGGCTATAGACCACTGAGTAATAAGATATGTCAAAAAAGTCGGACAAAAATTATGATGGTAGACCTATAATTGGCGATTATGCATTATGGTAGAACTATAATCATCGATTGGGCATTTAAGCTTACCACAAAAACCAACGAAAAGTAGCTTTCCAAATAGTCAAAAAGAGATTTCACCCATATTGCGCTCAAGTGAAATGAATCATTTTTCTCTTGTTTTTCTTTTCTAGTTCAGCGAGATGTCAGTTATTCTTAAGTAAGATGCTCTCCCGGGCGTTGTTCGCCTACGAAAGCAAAAGTGAACGAAGCTGAACGAAAAGCAACAACCCGCAATTATAGACGCACCATTTGATTTCCTTGTATTTGGTTATTTTCGTCCGATCACTTCAGTGACCCTCCGAGCATTATAGTTGGACTAAAGGCTTACCAAATTTTTGTACACTTAATGGCTTGAGGTTAGAGTGAAAATATGAAATTCCTTCCGTCCGTCGCCGTCGCAAGGAATTCCTTCACACTTTGTGTCAATACTCAGTGGGACGTGGGGCAGCTGGCAGGGCCTTATAAGCTCTTCCCAGTTCGTAGTTGGTGTTACGATATTTTGACAAAGGTTTTTCAAAACAAAACATTTCCCAAAAAAGTTGTAGTGGCCCGTAGCGTAATGGTTAGTGCGTTCGACTGTCACGCTGGAGGTCTGGGATCGCTTCCCAGCCTCGTCCACCTAAGAACAAAAAAGTTTTTTTTGCAGGGCTACTGCCTCTGGCGAGGAATTGACAAATCCTCCAAGAGTATCACTTGTCACGAATAAGTGCTTCTCGTCTAGCCTTTCGGATTCGGCATAAAATTGTAGGTCCCTTCCATTCCTGTCGAAAGGCGCACACAGGAATGGTTGCGAGTTGTTAGTCACTAGGCCCTGGTTCTTCATGAGCCGTTGTGCCAACCGATATATTTTTTTTTTCCAATAAAGTTGTGCTGATTTAATACAAAAAAAAATTGTGGCCACAAGAGACTGGGTCGATGATTCATGGAGCGTTTTACTGTTGAACAGCGTTTGTTTTTCCATGCATCTGTTAATGAGTCATTCCATTGGCAATAGTGTTTCTAAATCAGTATGGTTCAGTAAACACCCTGTAATTGAAACAGTGTTACACTTAAACTTACCATTAACAAAGTTTTATGACTTTTTTAATGAATAATAATAAATTAACAATTAGGGTTTTAATATTGCACTGAAACATTAGGTGTGTTTTTTTGTGATATTAAGCTGAAAATTAATTTCTATGAAAAATATTACAACTATTCTGCTCGTTTCGCGGAGATAAACACTCCTGCTTGTGAAATTAACAAATTTTATAACACAATTACAAATATAATTAATTATAACTGTTATATAAATGGTAGTAATCTAGTAATGGCGTTTTCTTGTGCTATTATTTTTAAACTAACACAAAGGGCACAACAAAAATATAACTATTAAGAAAGATCAGGGGGCCTATTCTGGTGCTGTGAAAGAGCGAATCAAATAAATCGTTTTCAAACTTCGCTATCAAGCATTGCTTTCAATTTATCGATTCACCACCTTACCATTTCCCATAAAATGGATATGCAGTTTACTCAATTCTCCAATCTTTGGAAGAGAAACAAAAGAGACAGAAACATTTTTGTCCTCATGAATTGGCAGAAAACGAGTCATAGTTGAATTTCCATTGTTTCAGTATTCAAGTTTCTTGAGTTATTCTCAAGTCATCAGTACAAAGGAAAATCAAAAATCTAGTAATTAGGGGCTAGTTACGGTCTAATTTAGTACCTATCGCAGTCCGGGCAAAAGTATAATAATTACTTACAGCCCTATCCTGCTAAACGGGGAATCGAACGTTCGATTCACTTCATCGATTCACGATCGCTCGTCGTCTAGACTGCTTTCACACAAGGAAACTGAGTTGCCGGCAACTGGGAGTTTGTAGGAGAGAAGGGAAGAAGTAAGGTGAATGAAAAAAGTTTCCCCCGTCAACTATTGAGGAGATTTTTGCACATTCCTTCTCACACTGTCCGTAATGTGCGTTCAGGCAACAGACTTTTATATGGAAACAAACAAAAATCTCTGGCAACAAGGAAACTGTCCTTGTGTGAAAGCTACAAGGCAATTAAAGAAAAACGTCAAAAAAATGTCCAGCAACTGGTTTCCCTGTGTGAAAGGGGACCTATATTCTGCGAAACGTCGGGGAAACTACTTTACCTACTCTTATTTCGAATTTTTTGAAATACTCTGAGAGAATTAATTTTGTGACAGACAAAAGTCTGTCATAGTTTGTAAATTATTTTACGAAATCTGACTAAATATTTGAATCATTTTTAGTGATAAATGCATATATTGCATTATAAATACAATTTTCGTGTCATGACAAAACGCAAAAAGCGTGAATTGTAAAAAAAAAATATTGTACCCATTTTTTTTTAAATCTTTTTGTTCTCTCCCCCTCTCTCTGTGCAAAACTGTGTGTTAAAAGTGTTATGTTGTAAAATTTGTTAAAAAATTATTGAAATAAAAACAAAAAATACCCAGATGGGTTTAAAAAAAATTTTCTCCTCTAAAAGAGTCATATTAAATGCTTTACCAAATTTGAAGTAAATCGATCTACCCTTTTATTCTCAAGCTTGTTGTAGAGTGAACGTACAGCCACACATAACAACATCGATGGACTTCTCCGTCATCGTAATGCTTTTTTTTATTAATAATCGTCTCTACAATACGACAATCGCAACAAATTAATTTCGGGTGTCAAAGTGAATGTTTTGTAAAGGGGTGATCGATTCACTGGTTTATGGGAATGTCGAACTGTACAGCCGACGGGGAATGTTTCCCTTCGATAGTATAGTAGAATACAAATTGATGAATTTCGAATCATCATTCCCCCCGACACGTTTAGCAGAATAGGGCTGATACTCATGGAATATCAAGAAGGTTTGTTAATGAGTAGTTGATTTGTGGACATGTTGGTGGAAACTGCATGCTGATTATCACTTTTCAGGTTGTCTACCAGGATGTTCAGCGTACTGAAGTATTCCGGCTCGGATCGTCGTTTCTCGGTGCCCGTGGTCATCAGTTAACTTGGGTGACTGAACGTGTGTCCTGCTAGTTTATTGATGAAATTTTCAAGTACTAGATAAATGGCGTTTAGCATCTTCACAATAAATATACGCCCACTGACACGCCCAAATTGGTTTAAATAAAATACAATCGCTTAAAATGATAAAGAAGACATTTTGTTTTATGTAACATTCATTGTTATCCAACATTCTTTTAACCAATTCATACATACAAACTTTCTTGCCACACCCAAAATGTTTTCCACACCCACTTTTTAAGCCGTTCGTTGTGGCAAAACTATTGATTTTTTTTTTTGTCTAGGGTTTACCTACATATTTTAGGCCTGAACTGTCAAAATAAAAGTAGCTGTTTCTTTTTTAGTTTTTAGCATTCAAAGTCGAGTTTGTCTTTCTTTTAATGTTCTTAACGATTCCAGCTCTGTGGGCTCTGATTAAAATGACCGAAAACAAATGAAGTTAAAAGCTAAGCGTGGCAATCTTCATACCATTTTTTATGTGATTGAAAACTTAGTGATCAATTTGGTTTCATAATTAAATAAAAGAACTCTGATCATACTCTGCTCAGAACTTATGTACTCGTGTCACTCGCAGACTCTGCTTAGAAAACGCCTTATGGTGTTTTTTGAGTATTGGTATTTGCACGGTATATGTGAGTTCAAAAAAGGGGTTGTGTAGTATAGATCTCATAACTCTGCAATTACTTTAAGAGCATCTTGTCGTTAAAAAAAAAACTTTAAAGAACATTATTAAGAAGCACTCACCGTTGGATGCGATCCAAGAGTGGTCATAATACTCCTTTGTATTCGACCTTGAAAATACCAGGCGATACTTGACGATTGAAGGTTTTCAGGTATATACCTAATGTATACAGAATTATTGGATTGGGAATTTTTTTTTAAATGTTCTCTGAAAAATAAATACCTATAGCTGGTAGACTCGGAAAAAGAAATATTTAACACCAAAATCACAGAAATAAACGAACTAAGTATGTATTTGCTTGGACAAAATCTGATATCTATTTATATTACACCCTTGTTCAGAACTTGAACTATCGTGTAAAGAACTAGGTTAATCACCTTCTATCACGAAACTAACAGAATAACAACTCTACAATCAACCTCTCTTCAAAAATGTGAATATTATAGTTATGGAACATTCAATATTACACAAAACTATTAATTTTGAAGTTAATTAAATAAAAAAGAACCATCAATTAATAAATATACGATGTTTGTTAAAATTACTTTCATGCTTAAATTTTTCTGAGAAATCTTATTAAACGGTAAATGGTATTAAACGATAGGTACAAGGTACATATTTATACTTTCTGTATTTTCATTGTCATCAATGTCATTATTTTTAGCCATACGTGTAAAAAAGGTTTTATTCCTTATTTTTTTTAATTTCACCAAATCTGCACAATATTTTATTTTTTACTTATTATTATATATATAATGTATTTTATAATTAATTCCATTAAGCTAACAAAGAAATAGAACAGAAAAGTTTTTTATAACAAAAAAATAACGATACAAAATTGATGTTTATTATGTATAACGTCAAATATATTGAAATACATCATAAAATATAGTTAGTGGACCCAATAAAATCTAATATTTAGGCTAAAGACTCCTAATACAAATTGGTAATCAGAAAAATTACAGAACAACCATAGAGATGTACCTAGTAATAAGACTTTGCTTTCAAAATTGTAACAGCCTATATCTTCTTGTTCTTTAATACCTATACAAAAAATGATAAACGAAATTATATATAACAACAAAAATATATATGAACAAAATTAAAAACAGAAATTAACTCATTACAAATATAAGTATGATTTAGCGAACAAAAAAAAATGTATTTAAAAATATTGTGTACAGGAACATAAATATTTTGTGATCGTGAGTTTTGTGGAAAAAAATAAAATTTATCTAAGAATAAAAATACTAAAAGTAAAAGAATTTAATAAAAAAACAAACAAAATTTAAAGAAAAACAATTTTCATAAAAATGTTGAAAAAAAAATATAATGTCTCAAAAATTAAACAATATTAATTATTATTATTATTATTGTATTATTGTTACCAACGGTTATTTATTGCAGTTAGTTTTTTGTTTGCTTTCTTTGAGCGTTAGAAATAGACACACATTTATATAAAGATAAGAAAAAAATTAAAAAAAAAAAACAGTGAATCAGAAGTTGCTAGTATAATACGAGTAAGATTTACAGTAAGATGTTATGTAAAATGTATTTCAAACCTACCTACATACATGCATATGACGAAGAAGTAATGATTAAAAATGTATTTACGTAATTCTAATTTTATCATTCCTATTTTTTTGTATTAAATTGTTTATTATTGAAGATAATTATCCTTGAAGTGTATCAATTCATATTTTGTGAAGAAAAAATAATTTAAATTAAAATTTATACGTTTACTAATATAAATAGTTTTGAGGATACAAAAGTAAATTTATAAACACCATCTTATTTATGAAATAATAAAATAAATAAATAATACAAATAATAGTAATTAACTTACTGTCACTAAATTTTATTTTATTGATTTTTTTTTTTAAATAGTGCCACACATGAGAGATCTAGTAATAAGAGATGTCTTGTAAGTATGTATTTAATACAGACCACCATATTATCAAATAACTACACAACACCACATCCTGTAGGAAATGTGTTTTTTTTTGTAAGGAAATTATTTTTTTTCCAACTGGCAGTACTGTTTCTAGTGACAGCTAATTTGACAGCTAACAAATTAGTTGTGATGGGCGGTGCGGCGGCCTGAGTTCACGTTAGGCCGGATTAAACGATTCCTTTCTCTTTCTGACGGGCACGAGTATATGCTCGTGATTAAACAGTTTGTGCCCGATTACGCGATTCGTTTTTTCAGTTGTTTCGTCTTCTTGACAGATAAGGTGAGGGGAGTAGAAGTGTAAAGGGAAGGAAGTAACGAAAGCAGGAATGAAAATTTCAAGACTTTTTTTGGTTGAACTTTGACGTTTCTGATTTGCCAACCACAATGCTCCTCGATGTTAGCAAACGATTTGAACAAAAATGATTGAATTGAAAAATAGTTTTTTCGTAATTGGATACACCAAATATACGATTGTATTTGAGAAATAAGTGATTAAAAAATATTTGTATTTATTACTACTGAATATTTTCTCACAAAACAACACCAAATTCCATGAACGTCAAATTAACAAATGGAAGTACGTACGTATTTTCGCGAACCATGTAATCATGAACGTTCATGCCTGTCAAAAAGACGAAACGAATGAAAAAACAAACCGTATAATGAGGCTCTTTCTTAAAATAAGTAGGTACGTGTTCCCATTCGTTATTTTGATGTTCATCAAATTTGGATTTGTTTTGTGGGAAAATACACAGTAGTCATAGACTAAGAACCCACAGCAGGTCTATAAGAAGTAAAAGAAGTTTTTTTAAGTATGAAAACAAAATAACAACTCAATAATTATTGTGTACTTTGGTTTTTCTGAATCGTGCGTCACATCGGTCGTCGCGTCGCCATTGTTGCGTGTCGGAAAACTTTGCGGTTGTCAAATCAGAAAGGTCAAAGTTCAACCGGAAACAATACTTGAAACTGTGGGCACATTCAATACAAAATTTGAAAACTACTGAAAATAAAGTACTTAATTTTTTGTCGTTGAACGTAAAATTATATGAAATGTCAGTTTTGTATGGAGAGCCTTTTTTTTCGTATAGAAAAGCTGTCAACTGAATTTTCAGTTGGGAATTTCTTGTTGAAAATTCAGATGAAACGTAACTAAACTTCACTAAACGTAACTGAATTTCAGCTAACTTTTTATGACAGCTGGCCAATCAGAAGCTCCATCTGAAAATAAAGTACTGAAAATTTTGATGCGTTGAATCCGGCCTATTTCTATTTCTACACTTCATATCCAATCTGTCAAAAATATGAAACCGGTAAGAGAAATCTTGTCATTTTATAAGCCTTTTTCATTGAGTTCATGAAGCATGTTTTTTTATTTTTTTTTCTTGCTTCACACCAGGATTAGTGCAAAAGTATGATAAGCCACATTTTCAAAAACTCGAGATAATAGCATTTTAAGCTGAGACAAAAAGAATCAAATTAATAATTTGAGCGTGATAACATGACAAGCCATAAAAACAATAATATCGCACATACCTCAGCAATTTCTGATGATGTATTATCATTTGATGGTCTAAAATCAGCGTCAACAATACTGTTTCTTCGAGAAAACTCATCTTTTTATAAAAACACTTTAAAAATTTGATTAATTTACACTTGTGGCTTATCACGTTACTACTGAATAATTCAATAAAAAGTCTTAATTGAAAAAGTCACTCTAGTGAATAACAACGGCCTCTCTCGGGAAATAGCCATAAGGTTAAAAGTGTATGTAGATATACTATTTACCAATAGATTAAGCTAAAAAACGGTGTTTTTGAAAAAGTGTGGCTTATCATGTTATTCAAATAAGCCCTTCAATGATTTAAATATTGTTATTGTGTTTGTCCATTGGGCTGGTGAAATGATTTTCGGCTAAAAATGCAAGGAAATTAAAACATTATAATATTGTCTATAAATATAATTTCATTGTCAACAAAATTTATATTTATTTTTTTTAATTTACGCTTATCTGTTGTTTCCTTTATTCTTTTCTACAATTTCACAAAATTCACCATCAGTCAAATATAAAAAACATAAAAAACGTGGACGAGAGCGTTTTTCTTTCAATTTTCCGAACTCCGGCGTGACGTGACGACGAGAAACGTTTCATTGTGCATACCCTGGCACTAACTCGTATACTAACATGATTTGACAACTACGTCGAGTTCTCGTCACGCTCACGTCGCGTTTTCACGTCGCATTGTGAATCGAGCATAACTTTACGAAAAGCAGCTATCCACAATTAAAGGCAATTATAGGCGTGATTTCCTTGTATGAGTATTCGATTGTTGTTGTCCGATCACTTTAGTGCCCTTTCGACAATTATAGTTGCGGCTTAAATGAGACCAATGTGTATGAACAACGTCATGCTCTGCTCAGTCAGTATATGTATTTTGTAATAATCCACTTCATGTATCTTAGATCTCAGAAGTTTATCATTCTGACTGAGCAGGAAAAGCGTAGGACTGGCCACGAGAGGAGAAAAGTTTCGGTCTCGCATGACGAGACCAGACTGCCTCATAAGCGTTCGAGACGCGACCGAGACTGTATATTTGGACCGAAATGTTCAGAGTCTAATAAATTGAAAAATCCAATTTCAGATAAATATTTATTTTCTTCTGCTTTATGGGGGACAAATTAAATTTTGACGTATCGAAAATATTTCGTTCCTATAATCCACAGGTTGTCCGGAAATCGTATTTTTCGGAGACGAGACTGCAAATTTAAATATTCTCGCGAAGAAGGCGAGACTGAGACCGAGACGAGACTTAATTATACGAGACCGAGACGAGAATGAAAATTTTTGATTTTAACAAAACCGAGACGAGACATACAAAAGTCTCGCCGGGTCTCGTCTCGTGGCCAGCCCTAGAAAAGAGTAAAAGGAACGCCAATCTCTATGTTATACATTTATCACCAGCGCCAACAAAATAATTGAACAAACGAATCCAAAACATAAGTACTCCCAGCTCTTTTACAGTAAGTAGTTGGAGATCTGAAAAACCTGAACTAAGGAAATATGTAATTTAAGGATTAAGGAATGCCTGTGGCATTGTTAATGGCTATAGCCAGGGATGTATTAAATGGAACTGTTTGGCCCTTTTCAAATAATTTCTGGTCGACCCGAAACTGGTGCAAAACTGGCACCAAAATAATTCCGTCACTAAACTCGGCCCGAAATTATGTGGCCCCAAATTGGCACTAAACCGGTGCGAAATTGGCACGAAAATATTTCCGTCACTTAACTCGGTCCGAAATTGTCTGGCCCCAAATTGGCCCTTAACCGGTACCCGAAATGGCACTGAATGGTGCGAAATTGGCACGAAAATATTTCCGGCACTAAACTCGGTCCGAAATTATCTGGTCCTAAACTGGCCCGAAATTGGCACTAAATCGGCACAAAAATATTGAATCCCTTAATTAATAAAGGGTCAGGCCCAGTTGCACATTCGGAATAAGTGGAATAAAGTGGCACTAAAGTTAAAGTTGAACAGAAAATAACAAAAAATAATGGGGAATTCAAACACAAAAAAAAATATTTTCAAATTAGGGAGGTTCAAAAGATTTTTATTTTTAAACGATTTCAATAAAATTGATTCAAGTAATGATGAAATTGGGGAAGAATACAATATTTTGCACAGCAGGGTGGTTCGAAAATTTTTTTTTTTTGATCGATTTCAATGAAATTAACGTATGTTGCAGTTATAGTAGAATAATGAAAGAAAACAATGTTTTTCACAGCAGAGTGATTCGAAAAAATGTTTTTTTGATCGATTTCAATGAAATTGACACAGGCTGCAGTTATGCAATTTATTGCAATTACAATAGAAACAAATGTTTTTCACACCAGGACGGTTCGAAAAAAAGTTTTTTTGGAGGGAGCAATTTCAGTGAAGTTAACATAAATTGCAGTTATCGTAGATGGGAACAGGTTGTTATTCTGTATTCTAAAATTCTGTATGTTCAAAATTCTGTAAACTACTGAAAAATTCTGTGTGACAGTAAATCCAAAATTCTGTCTTAAAATTCTATAAAACTAAAAAAACTGTATTGCAATGCTGTACAGATTTTTAATCAACAAAATAACAAAAAAGAAATTGACAGTGTTGACAAATCTTTGCATAATAAAATATAGAACTGTTGAAGAGATATGTAACTTTTATTTTCCTATCCAATTATAAATTGCAACAAAAAACATCGCTTGAAAATTGCTTTTAGTTAACATGCGTAGATAGTTAGTGCGAAACACAAAATAAAAGAGTGGGCACTTTTTGTAAATATCTAGCAGAATCATTCAAAGTGACCCAAATTCATTTCCCTAAGACTAAATGATATAATTTTAATAAGTGTATTCTCAGGAAAGTGCCTAAGTTTTAAATTATACTTATTTTCAAAATTAAGAAAAGGTTTAAAAAAAACTATACCTAAATCTTTAGTAGCACTGTAACTAACACATTTAAATATTTCTAAAGAATTTCGAGAATATAACGAATGACATTTTAAACAAAATGACCAACCTTGATATAAAAGAAAAAAATGATTTTTTGATCGACTTAAATGAAATTGATTAGGATTGCAATTATTATAGAAAAAAATGTTTTGCATATCAGGGTGGTTAAAAAAATGTTAACTCAGTTGGTTCTTTACCGATTTCAAAGAAAAAATCAGATTGTAGTTAAGATAAAATAAGGAAGAAAATAAAAATCGTACAGGAGGAAGGGTCTGATTCCCCCCATTTAAACAAGAGACAACATTTTCTAAACAAAATGTCTTTGAATAAGAGATGTAGGTACGTACTTCCGACATGTTATCTCTAAAATAATTTTAGTGACACTGCATACCGGGTTTTTGCCAAAAAAATTTCAGTAGGTAGCAGAAATAAAATGTTGAGGTTTTTGGAGCAAATTTCAATTTCAACACTCCCCCCCCCCCGCTCTGCAAGGGCCTGTACAAGTAAATTTCTTAGTACGTACATACATAAGTTCAAACATTATTCGGGTTTTCCTCTAACACTTGCATTGTTTCCATACAGTTTTGAGGAACAACGAATTTGATTGTCTGTTATTTAAAAGTAACGGGATTACTTATCATTTGCATTATTCGTTTGCAATTGCAAGCTTCATTCATGTCGCCTTGCTGTGCAAAACATTGTTTTCTTTCATAATTCTACCATAACTGCAACCCACGTCAATTTCATTGAAATCGATCAAAACACCATTTTTTTAAACCACCCTGATGAACAAAACATGAACTACCCAAATTCTAAATTTATTTTCTATTTTTTCTTTAATAATTCTATGTCAAAATGAAAATCAAACAGAAACTCGGTGCAAAACCCGACCCGAAATCCGACCCGAAACTCGGTCCGAAACGTTTAGTGCCGGGCCGGCCCGGAATTAAATTCAATTAATTCCGGGTCGACCCGAAACTAAACCAACTTTAGTTTAATTTCGGGCCGGCCCGAAATTAAACTCCAAAAATTAATTTAGTTTCGGGTCGATCCGAAACTAAACTCTATAATTGAATTTAATTTCGGGCCGTTCCACATCCCTGGCTATCTGTTGTGGGATTTTAGAAAAAGCATCTAACCCATATACGAGTATACATTATATAAGAGATCAGAAAATTGTCATTATGTACAAGCTAGTTTCAATAATTTGGTCGGAGTCAATTACTTTGAAAAAACAACTTTTAGCATATAGGAAAGATAGTTTTTTTTGTGGAAGCTAAGTCCAGTTTTTTGGGACGCTGCGCCGTGCCATCCCCCTGGGGAAATGTGCCATTTTGGAAAACGGGAATTGATCTATATCTCCGAAACTATTTATCTTAGAGGAAAAATTGTAAGGCCAAGCTTGTAGGCAATTAAATTATCTTTCGTTCATACAAATTTTTTTCGTTGCGGCTGGTATTCTTAAAGTTATGTCGTTTTATTATTTGTTTTTTTCACATTTACGCATTTTTGTCGTTCTCGAATAAACTAACGTGAATTACTTACCAAAAACACTTACTTGAAACACAAAATTGGTTGCGCTAAAATGGAAACTCCGAAGTAAAATACTCTGAAAGTTTTGTTTCAACAAATGGGCCTAAATTACCTAAAATATAGAACTAATTAGTTTCAAATTCTGTCTAAAATTTTTTTTCTAAATTTTGAATTTGAAAAATAATTTTTAAAAACTTTTTGTCCAGGAAAATTAATTTGACAAATAATCCGATGAAAGTGTAGTGTAGAAAGTAGTTTCAAATTCTGTCTAAAATTTTTTTTCTAAATTTTGTTTTGAAAAATAATTTTTCAAAAACTTTTTGTCCAGGAAAATTAATTTGACAAATAATCCGATGAAAGTGTTTTTTATGTATATGTGTGTTCCGGGTATACTCCTTTATTAATTCCGGAACAGAAAAATACTCTGAAAACATTACTCGGAACAGCCAATGGAATTATTTTGGAGTAAGCGGAGTCAAAAAGGAGTAACTCCGAACCTCCAGCCGAAAACCAAGATACATATATTACAGGTAATATCACTACTATGTTCATTTTTGTTCAGTTCTGCGCATGCTGTCAAAATTAATAGTAAACAAAATTGAATTTCAATAAATCACAAAAAATTTGTTTTTGTTTACTGTGTACTTACACAAAGGGCAGCCATCTTGAAATTTGAAAACCTGCGCCTGATAATACCTTAGATATGTGTACTGTGACCGAAAACGCCATAAATGAAGGGAGTTCTGGACTTACAAAAAAGTATAAGAGAGGGCATTGTCAGTGATGGCGTTGTTTTTTTTTTTTAATTTGTTTCTGTTTTAAGTTAATTTTTAAGAAAATTGACTTTTCCACTACCACTAATTTGTTATTGCTTCAGCCCAATATACGAGCTCTAGCTTTTTGTCACTTCTTTTGCGCATCACCCTGTGTATAAAACATTTTGAAAAATGTTTAGGGAACAAAGTTTAGAAGTATGGTATTAAGTTTTAAGTAAGTATCAGTATGCAGAAAAGACTTTAATTTGAAACAAAGTACCTTACCTAGCAATTTTGAAAATTTTGAAAAAAAATCCATCAAGTCATTTTGGGCTGTAGGCGCGCGGATAGACAAAATTGCGAGGCCCACTTTCTTGACTTTCCCATTGTCTTAAGACATCAACCGCAATAGGAAGTTTGATCAAGATCTTGTGTTCTATTTTTTAAAAAAATATATAACTTGCCATACATTGATATGTGGTAGCAAAATGTATAAAAACAATAATTACTTAAGTGAAGTTCCGGTCCTCTCGAAAAAATCCCGTACCTGGAGGATTCTCCTCTTTTCCTCCTCTCCACGTCGCGTCGCCTACTCGTAAACCCTTATTTTTAAAGTCTGAAAAGTAACTCTCTTAAGTTCAGTCGCTTAAATTGTGGTTCGCCTGAGTGAATATTGCTGATCACCTTATGAATCAAATATTTAACTTTGAATCACCAACCGATATGGTACGGTAGGCGACCTTAGGTCTACCTATCTCATCGCGGCTGCAGAAAAGAATGAGGCAAACTCATGGCTTTAGTCTTAACATTAACAAAACCGCTGATCGGACAAGGTTTTTCAGATGGGAACGGGTAGAAAACTCACTTTTTCGGTTGCATTTTTCGCTTAAGATACCTAAGCCATTATGGATTTTTATAAAATCGTCATTTGGCCTTGCGTTGATCGGAACGGTCTGTTTTTTTTTTTCATGAAACGATAGGGGCTTACAAGAAAAGCTTGACCCTAGATTTGCACCACCCGACAATTTTTTTTACCAACGTTATTCGTAAAAACATACTTTTTGACTTTTTTGGATTTTTACAAATATCTCGGCTCCAGTACATTGCACAGTAAAAAAAATAAATACGTTTTGTTTGTAATAAAATTATCTAGCATGTAGTGTTAAGTTTTTTTTTGTTTGAACAAATAAGTAAAAAGTTACCGCGTTAGTTTGAGTAATTTTCTTTTGTTTTTTAGACGGTTTTTCAATATTATTTCAAAAAAAGCCTATATTTTGGTTTGAGCTCTTACCTCCAAACGGGAGCCGAGAAATCTATGAATGAACACAGGCAAAAAAGATATTTTCTGTTTTTTTTTTACGAATATCTTATCTCCAGTATATCGCAAATTAAAAAATGAAAAAAAATATTACTAATTCGAATATTAGCTATTGTTTAAATAAATAAATATTTTTTTTTAACAAATAAATAAAAATTAACAGCTAGTTTAAGTCTAATTTTGATAATGGCTTGTAGTCGGCTTAATTAATAACTAATGTTAAGTTCTTTTAATTTCTTAAAATTAAAAAAAAAATATTTCTCTACGACAAACTAGAGCTGAGCAATGAATGAATATAATAATAAAACACCTTTTCTGTATGATAAATAAATATTACAGTAACCTTATACGTACATTCACGTATGCGTCAAATCTGGTATTTATGATTTTTTGCTGAGTTTTAAGGATATTGGATATTCTTCAAATAAATTAATTTGGTGGATCCAAAGAATCCAATTCAAAATATCCCCAGTGGTAAAATTGTTTCATAGTCATAATCAATAATCGGACATTGATTGTTTTACGTTTCTGAACAAAAATACCACATCGGGCGGCACTTTCCCAGGGGCGACAAAATCAGCGACAACGATTTAAAAAAATCCTTTATTCTTCAAATTAATGAATTTGGTGAGCCCAAAGAATCCAATTCAAAAAATTTCAAGAAGCATGAAATGACTGAGGTCATTGATATCGAGTCACTAATTAAAGAGTTTGCTGTAATTAAAAGCAGGAGAGTTCAGATCTAAACAAGTTTATAATAATAGCTACATTTTTAAAAAATGAATTAAAATAGGTTCCTAGGTAGGGATGGCGGTCACAAGCATCCTCGCTCGATGACCCAATTAACGCTGTTATGCGCCGTTTTGATACCATAACTCGTTTGCCTGTGGATTCGAAGAACATTTTTTAAGAAAATGAGGGTATTTGGTGATAGATCTCCCAACGGATCATAGCCTACGCCCGAGTTCTGCTGCAGTATGCTACGCAAAGCAATTTGCTTATTTGCCCAGGACGCATACGATCTGACCCCTTAGGGTGAAAAAAATAGGATCCTGCACACAAAATACCTTTGTTAACTTTAATATCTTTTCGTTTTGCATCAAAATTCTTTATTTAATTTATTTATTTTATTTAATTTAATTTAATTTATTTATTTAATTTTTTTTATTTAATTAACTCAGGAAAACAGCAATGAAGTTAACTATGTATTAATTTATATAGGTACAAAAAATGTTCGATCTTGAAAATTTAGTTTTAAAATTTTCCTGCCGCGAGCCAGTGTTTTTAAATATATAATAGGTAGGGATATCCCATGGCGGCACATTTTTCAAAGTTTTTGTACCAGGTTAAAAGCTGTTATACAATTTTACTGTTTTGTAAAAAAGCTAATTTTCATAATTTCTTTAAAATTTGTTTATTGGCTGCTCTTCCATATGCAAATGGTTCAAGATAATTCTTTATTATGTACCTGTTCATGTAGGGCCCTTGCATCCGCGGTAATGGAATCGCTTTATTACGATTTTTTTCATATTTTATCATTAATTTCTCGTTTTATTCAATTAAATACATATAATTAGCATTTAATTGCGGTGGTACTTGGTTACTACTTTTTTTAAAGCTGGAAAAAAATTCAGGGGGCGGCAAAAATTGGGTCTACCCCGGGTGGCAAAAACCCACGCTACGCCACCGAGCTACTGTACTATTTATTTATCATACAGAAAAGGTGTTTTTGTATGAAAAAAAAATTAACATTATATGTTACATAATTTTTTACTGTGCAATGTACTGGAGCCGAGATATTTGCAAAAATCCAAAAAAAGTCAAAAAGTACGTTCTTACGAATAACTTTGGTAAAAAAAGTTGTCAGGTGGTGCAAATCTAGGGTTAAGTTGTTCTTGTAAGTCCCTATCGATTCATGAAAAAAAAACCAGACCGTGCCGATCAACGCAAGGTCAAGCCCTTTTTTACGACGGTTCGACTGGACTATAATAAGGAAAATCATATCGATGGTGTTGCGCAAAAAGGGCCAATCTGCATTTCATGACGAGGGCCAACCTGTGAGCTTACCGTCTGAAAATAAATTAAAAGGGCCAATCTGCAAGGGCCAATCTGCAAATTTCGTATGATGAGTAGTTCTGTATGTCTATCAGGGGCCAATCTGCTTTGAAAGCGTTCCACTTTTACCATTATAAACTATTTAACGTTATCAAAAACTAAATTTTGAAATGTATTTTACTAGTACTCAAAATTTGGCACCACTGAGTACAAACTATGGTAATCATAGTAGCTTTTGAAATATTCTAAATCATGTTTTTTGCACGTTGTTTTAACATTGCGATCATTGTGATTGCGATTTGTTTGAGTTCGGTAAAACTTGGACTTTTTAGTGAAAAATAAATAGTTTAAACTATGGTCAGAGATCACATTTTTCGTGGACAGCCCAGCTGCTATAAAAGCATTGACCAGTGAGACTATAAGATCCAAGTTAGTGGCAAAATGCCGAGGCGTACTGGAGAAAATTTGTAACTCCAACCAAGTCCTTCCTGGACATAGTAATATAGAAGGGAATGATATAGCAGATGAACTGACAAGGAAAGGATCATTATCATTTAGAAACAGTAGTAGCCAAATATTTACGGGGCCTGAAATCCTGATCGGCGTCATGAAAAGGAAAATTGACCAAGTAACGAAAGAGCAAATCAATAACTCCTGGAACGACTGCGTTATCTCTAGAAGTTTATGGCCTAGAATTAGGGAAAAAGTATTAAACACGCCTTGCGGTAGCAGTATTTTGTTTTTTTTTTCACGCAAATAGGCAGTGTACAATTTAACTTTTTATGAGACTGGATTTTTATGAGACTGAGAAAAATGGATTTTGTTTAATGTGGGGTGAAAAAGATGGGAAAAGAGGATGCAATGAAGTCTGTTCGGCCATAGAGTTATATATGTTGAAATTGGATGCAAGAAAAATCAAAGATGTAGCTTACTGTTATAATTGTGCCGGGCAAGAAAAAAATCAAGCAATGTTGTCACTGATCGTCAATTTTTCAAAAAAATCTACCTGGAAAAAATAAAGTTAAATGGTTTACTCCCTAGACATTCTATGATGATAGTGGACTCAATCCACGGTGTTAGTGAACGTTCAGTAAAAAAAAAAAACCGTATACGTGCCTAGCGAATGGGGCACGTTTGTTTACAAATGCCAGGATTCACCCCTCTCCATACAATGTAATTATGCTACATTCAAATGATTCTAAGGACTGGAAGAGTTTTGCAGAATAGAAAACTCCGTTTATTACATCAACAAGAGATGAAATAAAAATAAGTAAAATTCAGAAAGCAGGGTTTAAATTTGTTTGAGTGTTTCAGAATGTTTCAGTATTTTTAGCTCTACTAATGAGCCTACTGAAAGCGAATGTTGCTTCGAGATTAAAAGAAGATTGCGGACTGGACAATTAGAAGATCCACTTCAGCTTTACTTCTCTGATCATCCAATTGCAGAGGCCAACTACCGAGATATTGTCGGTCTCTGTTTGAAAGCGGCAATTCCTTCTCATCTCCACTTCATACTGAATTGAAATTAATTCTTGTTTTAAAGGGCAATATAAATGTAACAAATATAAGTTTATACTCGTATATTGTTTGTGTAAAAATTTGTAAACAATTTTTGTAGTCTTTATATTTATCAATGCAAATATAGAAACTCATTGTTTTCACCTGATGATATCCATAGTCGTGGACGAAACGTCGTGATATCAAAATAAATACATTTGTTTCATTTGACCTAAGGCCCATCAAAATAAACAAAACTTATCAACATAAAAGTTCATAACAATAAAACAAAGTATTCCTTCTCATCCTGCATCATGAGCTTATTGATTTGCCTCA
The DNA here is from genome assembly GCA_949320155.1 of Melangyna quadrimaculata. Taxonomy (NCBI): domain Eukaryota; kingdom Metazoa; phylum Arthropoda; class Insecta; order Diptera; family Syrphidae; genus Melangyna; species Melangyna quadrimaculata. The sequence continues at coordinate 195,388,215 of OX439483.1, forward strand.
TCGATCTACAGTAAATGATTCACTTGCCGAGCCTGACGAAGACGAATTGAGTGCCGAGGAGGAATTTTAAACATACCTAATCAACATATTTTTAATTCATTATCAATATCATTTTATAAAAAGTTAAAAAATAAAATGTATTATTTATTTTAATAATAAATCCTATTGTTATTTGGCAATATTTCTTTGAATAAATTATTCGCTTTTTGTTTTCCTATCTATTTTGATTTATAGAGTAGCCGATTGGCCCTGTTCTGGTGGTTTAGCTATTAAAGTATTGAAGCAAAAAGGGCCAATCTGTCAAATTGGACTTTTTTAGTTTCTGTTGACAGAAACTGATCTTATCCAAAAAGGGCCAAACTACACTATGCTGTTGATTTTGTTATTTAATGCTGACAACACGCTTTTTAAATTATTTAATTTAATTTTCCTATTGCACACAAAATCGGTGCCTTAAACAACTAAATTAGCACAATAAGAAATGAATAAATCTTAAAAAACCCGATTGAAAATATCAGATTGGCCCTTTTTGCGCAACACCATCGATATTAAGCGGCCATAATCCAGAGCTTCTTTTAGTGATTCATATTTGTGTCCCGTTACATATCATCGTCGCGTCGTGGCCGTCGTTTTCTTTTGATATCAATGTCAATAATAATTTACCAATATGTATTGTAATCGTGTCAATATTGGTTTCCCCAAAACATTGTCTTAAACAGGCCTTTCTTCATATTTATTTTGATCTCTTATAATTTATCAATAATTTAAATAATAAGTATATAGAATGCATTATAAATTTTGTAAGAAAATTCTATCTAAACCAGACTCAAGCAGAACACCGCATCATGGCATGTAGACGTAGAGTATAGATGTAAATTGGCTATGGTAGGTAGGTATGATTATTGTTTGATTCAAAGCACAATTACCTTGCAACATGTTGTGGTATCAATCGAACCATTTCTTCAAACTAGTTTTAAGTTCAAACTTCAGTTCTTCAGCTAGGCTTGTATTGCATTCAAGCCTCATAAATAAATGGTAACATGCTGACCGAAGGTCCATTAAGTTTTTATCCGGCAAATGGAAAGGTCTAGCGTTTGCGCGAAATTTACGCGAAGAATAAAAGTTTAATTTAAAAATTTTGAAAATATATATATTTTCGCGGTTAATGTCCCACATCGACTTAATATAGACAACGGATTAATTCTTAAAAAGTGTAATCGAAAATTAAATCTTCAATAAGTGGTGTTTTAAAAATAATAGTTTAATTTATGTGCGACAGTTTTAGCTCAAAAGCTCGATACTAAGTTTGAAGTGAGTACCTATAGCTATAGTCCTGTCATAAAGTGCATCTTATTTTATATTCCATATACAAATTCATACTTCTCTTCGACTTCGACGATAGTTAGTACGCATTTATACATTATGCAATCTATCTAGACTACATTTCAATGTCGATCTTGTAAAGAAGATAGTGAAGATAGTGTTACAATCTCTTCAATCTTCATGCGATCCTTGAACTTTTTCGTTTTGTTTTTATTTTTCTGCTTTTGTTTTCTTTCTTGGCTTCGTTTTTTTTTTTTTCTCACACAAATGTGCTCGATTATGAAAAGATTAGTATCGTGCTTGATTTAAGTTTTTGAAAAAGTGCAAAACGCAACGATTTTTGTTTGTGTTTGGAAGCATGCCGCATCCGATGGATGCGTGCAATTGTTCGCTGATAAATTTTTTTGGTCACAGTCATTGTGGAAGTTGTATGGTTATTTCGTTAGTGTTTTTTTTTTTTGTTTGGTTTCGTATACTCAAATGAGAAAGTTAGCTAAACAAATAAGTTCGTAGGTACCTCTAGTCTGTTCACAGAAACATGCTGCACGATTTATTATTTTTTTTGTTGTACGTTTTTCTATTTAAGCTCTAAACGGATATTGAGAGATGGTGTTTTTAGTATACGATACTTCAGCTGCAAAGTATACCTAAGTGTTCACGTTAAGCAAACCAGCTGATTGTATCTTCAAAAGCGAAAATGTATCTCATTGCGCTTGTTGTTATTGATACATCACGGTAGCTACTAGAAGCAATAAAGCTTGTGGCGGGCGGTGAGGTGGTGTTGCTGGTTCTTCTAGGTACTCGCGTACACTAGCGGTTTGTATGCCAATGGATGGGATAAATTTGATGCAAGAAAAATGAAGAAGTAGGTGGCATTTCGAAATCTATTGTTGGTGGTATAGCGCGGATGATTTGATAAAACCCTCAAAAAGATCAAAAAGACTTAAAAGAAACAAAAATCGCTTTGTTCCCGACTTACTTCCAATCTAAAAAAACTTATAGGTTTATCAGCTTTAACTTTTTTTTTGTTTGGACGGTGTTTATGGTTTGGTTAATGTGAAATAAAAATTTTATTGGAACATTGAAAACTTGTTTGTTATTTTACTTTTTGTTATGGTAATGAGTAATATATATTATACAGTTGCATTTACCTATATAGTTTTAGTTAGGTACCTATTCACAGTTGGTTCTTCCAGCACAAGAATTGTGTTGAGCTTTCTGTTAAATATTTAAATATAGGTAAATGTTGTTTAATAGAGTATGAACCTACATGACTGGGATTATTTTGATCTTGTTTAATCTAATTTAAGTTTAATAAACGAAAATCGTAAAAGGTTCTGCAATTTTTCTTGAAAGTATCATCAACAGTTAGGTATTTAAATGATTCTTTTTTTAAGTGCTAAGTAGTCAAATGAAAATGTTAATCTAAAATCGGGTGGCACAGCGGCTCATGAAGAACCAGGGCCTAGTGACTAACAACTCGCAACCATTCCTGTGTGCGCCTTTTCGACAGGAATGGAAGGGACCTACAATTTTATGCCGAATCCGAACGGCTAGACGAGAAGCACTTATTCGTGACAAGTGATACTCTTGGAGGATTTGTCAATTCCTCGCAAGAGGCAGTAGCCCTGAAAAAAAACTTTTTAGTTTTTAGGTGGATGAGGCTGGGAAGCGATCCCAGAACTCCAGCGTGACAGTCGAACGCACTAACCATTACGCTACGGGCTACTAGTCTGGGCTATTATAAAACGTAACTGTCTTCTGTCTTCTTGATTACCATAATAAATCGTGTTGAAAAAATATGTACGAAAATAAAAAGAAAAATATATTTGATCTACCTCTTGTTAACTCTTAAGAGCATTGAAAGTATACAACTCTCGTATAGGTAATCGAAGTTTAAAGGCAGCAACGGAAATTAGCCGCTTAAAATACAAAACTTTTTTTGTAATAGGTACCTAGGTACCTTCATTATTTTTTTTTTTTTTTTTTGTAAAAAAAAATTACCTATTTGAACTTTACAAATGAAGGTTTTTTTTTAATAATACAAATTTAAAAGATATACTATAACTTCTAAAATAAATCAGCTTAATAAAAAAAAATAGATTTGTTGAGTTATTGATTCAAAATTGCTTTTAACGACCTTCAATTCATAAAAATTGGTTGTTTCGTCCGGGTGATCTCACAATAGACTCATCAAAATTGACTGGTGTAGGGAGGGGCCTAAGTCTTCTACTAAGCTCCTTCGCTGATTAATTTTAGTAGTTAGTAGCAGTAGATAGAGATATATGTACTTTATATTGAATTTGTATTACAAAACAAAAGTTTCAATAGGAATGTAAACAATGCCCTACCACGGGTAACAGAAATTTATTTTCGCTGTTAAGCCTAGTACATAATTCATCGTGAAGTGAACATCCACCTGTTGAGAAAGTGAACTTTTGGTATTTATCACTGGTACACACTTGTGAATCCGTTGTGAATGATTGACGTTTGAAACCTCAATGCATCAAATACCTAGCACAAAATAGTCTTTGGTGTGTAAATTCATTAGGAAAGAATCCATTGTTGCACTTTTTTTTAATTTTTCAAGTTGATTGAAATTCTAAAAGCAAGATACGTAAAGAAAAAACTGAAAATAAACGAGGAATGCTGTTAAAAGATTCACCAAGAGTTCCCGTACATTTTGCTCGTGAGCTGCCCGTGAACGAAAACTCTCCACTTAGCTCTCCGCTCAGCTTCACGAGCACGTTCACGGGTGAACGGAAAAGCAAAATTTGTATGGGTTCGCGAGATAGTTCACAAGTATGTACTAGGCTTTAAATTGATGTAAGTTGGACCGAGCTTAGCCAACAATTACATACCCACAATTCCCTCAATACTTAAATTTCATAATTTTAAACACTTTTGACACTTTTTAGTTAAAATCGTACCTAAATTATTCTTTTTAATTAACTCTATCTTAGGGATGGACACGAGACGAGACCCGGCAAGACTTTTGTAAGTCTCGTCTCGGTCTCATTAAAATCGAAAATTTTCAGTCTCGTCTCGGTCTCGTGTCGGTCTGGTAAAATTAAGTTTCGTCCCGGTCTCGTCTCCTAAAAAAAACGATTTCCGGACAACCTGTTCATTATTGGACCGAAATATTTTCGATTATAGTTTGAATATGTGCAGAAGAAAATAAATATGTAACTGAAATTCGATTTTGTAATTTACTAGACACTCTGTAAATTTCGGTCTAAACATACAGCGCCTTGTCTCGAATGCTTAAAATGCAGTCTCGTCTCGTGGCCAGCCCTACTCCATTTCATCACGCTAACAAAAATCTTAACCAAGGACATTTGTTCTTTATATATAGGTACCGGTACCTACTATATAGCAATTAATGGACTCGTAAGACAAATTGAATTCAAGAAATTCATTTTACCTTACATACAAATGATAGATAGCGCGAAAAAAGTGAGTCTAGAAATTCTATCTGTCTGTCTACCTGTCCATGTACCTACAGCCTAAATGGTTGAATGGATTTTCTTCAAACTTTCTACCTAGGTACCGAACGGGCAGAAAATTACTGTTTTGCCCGGACCCCAAATATCCAAGCTACGTCAATGACAAGCTACTGCTTTGTGAATAATACGACCACACGTTGTTTTCTTTTTGTGAAATACCAAAAAGAATTGTACCTCCGATTCAATTTTTTTAGCCAAAAATTAAAATATTATTTTTCTCAAAAACGATTCTTACAATTTCCAATATGCACGACTGGATCGCACGAACTCGCTCTCGTAGCTAACAACTATATAGAATGTGGATAGAAATTTACGGTGTAGATATAGAAATGGTTTGGTTATATCTGTTTTTTGTTAATGAAACATTAATAAACACACTTTCGAAATTTGTTCATTTAAAACAAATAAAATTGGAAAAAAAGTTAAAAATAAAAAAAATGTTTTCTTTAGTTTTATTTTTCCGTTAAAAAAAATGATTTACCTATACAAATTTTAAATGCAATATTTGTTGATTAACTTAGGAGTACCAAATTGCAAAATAATGATAAAGTCAACGAAGCCATTGGTGAGATATGAGGGAATAAACCAAAAACTCAACTTTTGGCGTTTTTCTTTTTTAACTCTGAGCAGATCACGAAACTGTCAAACAAAAATTCTATGTTTCTTTTTTAGCTCAGACATATCAGAGCTCAAAAAGTGTGTTTCTTTTTTCCATCTGAGCTAGCTCAGACCTTAATCGATTAGCTCAGAATAAAATGACAGAGCATATCGAGCGAAACGCTGAGCGAAGCCAACTTCACTTTTTTTCAGTGATTTGACAGACGAAAGAAATACAAAAAAAATAAAAATTGATTCCCAGGACAGTCGCCCGTCTAAATCAGGCAAACAAAAATGTATTTTAGTAACACACCTATGAAATGACAGTTCAGTGCTCAAATGTGTTTCATAAATAAGTCTGAGGGCTGTGATCATAATCTGCTCAGAGCTCTGCTCTGATCGCTCAGCCTCTGCTTAGAGGTTTATTTAGAGCCAGAAAAGAAAAACGCCATTTGTTTCCATTATTCACATTTTTTGGTAGAAACGTGGTAGACAGTATTATTGGAATTTGTCTAAAGATTACATGTACGAAGTTTAACCAAAATTGTTAAAACAGTTTTCGAGAAAACTTGATAAAACCGAAATTGTTGTATGGCAGCTACCCGTTCTAGATGAGCTAAAACAAAAATTCGAATTTCAACTCTAGGGAATCACAAAAAACACTTCACACCAAACTTCAAAGCAAATCCGTCCATCCGTTTAGCCTCTAGCTCGATGAACATCAGGACGCACAGACAAACAGGCGGCTGACGTGACGGACGACTTGGCGAATATCACTTTTTTGGACTTCTCCATGTAATGTTAGTTTTGATTAAAACATCGATTTTTTTTGATACTTAACAAATACTACTCGCCCTATAGAGCAAGTAAAATTAAATATTATTAAAATAGGCAAAACTAACAATTTTATAAAATGGTTATTTTTGGTACCTCTAGTTCAACCAATTTTTTTGGTTTTTGATTTTCTCGAAAACAGAAGTTGATATTTTCAATTTGTATGTATGGTGAAGTGTCTGCAAGGTTTTAAAATTAAGCCAACAAATATTAAAAAAAAAAAAACTTTTCTTTTTCAAATTTATAAAAAACTGTTTATATTTTTTTTTTTTTTTGAAAACTCAATGTTTTGAAAACAACATTGAAATTTTTTTAAAACTTGGTTTAAAGTAGTTCTTTATTATCTTCTAAAATATTTCACAAAATCATGTTTCTAAATTACAAAATAAAGGTATGGCATCCATACAAATGTTAAAAAACTGTTCCAAGAATTTTGATAAAAAAAAAACTTCTGAGTGTTAGTAAATTAGTGCAATCTACTTTCAAATAAATCTCAAAGAACCATTATTAGATAAACCGATTTAAACTATTTTTTTTATGCAGATACTCCTAAAAATATGAATATTATTGCATATCGAAATTTTCAAAAAAAAAGGGTTTTTTGATTAGAGAATCAAGTTCATATTTTTTTTTTTCAAAAACGCGGTTATGATTTTTTTGTTTGATAAATAATTAATTAAATCTTTCCATTTTTTTTTTTTCTTAAAAATTATTTAAAAATTTTAATCATACATACGAAAATGTAGGTTTTTAAGAGTATATTTCTGCGGTGTTTGGTATAAACATGATAACTGCATCAAAAAAATTCCTTTTTGACATCAAGCTAGAGCCTTAACTATAGTTGACCGATATGCTTCAAATTTGGTACAAATATGTATTGAATTGAAAATAAATGATTTTCCAACATTTTAATACAAATTTACATGCATTTAGCTTAAAAATACGTTTATGGATTTATCATGTTTATACCGAACACCGCAGATTTGTTTTTGACTTGCTCCACATTGCCCTAGGGCTAGGTGTCTGCATCATTAGATTTTTAATATCGGCTTTGGTGGACCCAGTTTGAGGAAAGTGATGTGATCAAAAAAGATGGTTTTCCTCGTTTTTCGTTAAATCCAAACTGGTGGTAATAGACAGACAAAACTTAATATATTTTCAAATTAACTAATTCTGCGTCTAACAAAAATTATTTTAATTTGTTCTTTTGACAAAGCAAGTCTCCAATTTGTTAGGTATTTGATATCGATTTAATCGTTAAATACTAAATTTAAGAATTTGGTACTAAATTAGCTCCAAATTAGGACTATGTTTCTGAATCAATAGATTTTAAAATTTCAGTTGTGGACGACACAGCTTGACATCAAGTTAAATTAGCGCCAAAAAAGAAACAAAATACTGCATCATTAGATTTTTGAATTTCCGTTGTGGACGACACAAGTTGATGGTCCTTTAAAATTAGGTAAAAATAACAAGAAAATTCCTAACAAATTTCTTCATTCAAACATTAAAATTTTTCATACTACAATCACTCATACATAGTACCTATAGATATCTGTGTGGAAATAATTAACAAGTTTATTAAGGTAAATCTTTGTGAGGTTTTTAAAGTCTTTTTTTTTTTGTTTCGCTCTGTGGAAAACTTAAACATTTTCCAATGCAATTTATTGTCCTTTAGATACAAGTTTGAATCAGTAAATAGTCGATCAAAATATAATATATTTACAAAAATAGAATATAAAAGTCTATACTCAATTTGATTACCAGTCATTATTAAGCTATTAAAAAAAACTTCGAGGTCGTTTATTTTGCCAAGATTTTAAATCGGTATACTTTCATATCTACCTAATTAACTCTTTTTATAGTTTTGTTGATTACAAATTAATTATTTTCTTGTTTAACCATTTCCTTCCATAAGTAGGTATACTATTTTAAACCAAAGCTAAATCAGCAATATTTTTCTTGCATGCAAGAAAAATGGTTGCTAAATAAGAAATAATTAAATTACTCATATCAAAAATATTTTACATTGTTGTTAGGCGTATATTAAAATCATAACGCCAAGAGGTCTACACCTGCGATTAAATAAAAGTTGTTGATTAAAAAAAAACCTTTTTCATGAATTGAACTGACAACGATTCAATTCAAGCATAGCTTTTCATTGTATACTAAATGATTTTTTACAAACCATGTAACAGAATGCAGAAGTAATAAGCTCATTGAATTTTCTTTTAAACAGAAATGGAGATGTATGTATTACATATGCTATGCATGCAAATTAGTTCGAACTCAGAGTGTTAACTGTTAAGGATTGGAGTGATAAATCGGACAAAAAGACACATCTTTATTTAGTTTGTTAGTTATGTTTTATTTGAAATAAAAATATTTTGACAGGATAACAGGTTCGTTAAGGAAATGCAAATGGGTAACGATTTTTCAAAAAAAAAATAATTTTTTTAGTATTTAGTTCATTTAGATTCTTGAGTTTTATTTACTATTCGCATGTGACTGGAACATACGTTTTATTTCACTTTTTGGAAAACTTAATAAGCAAGAGTAATACCTGTCGTTTCTTCAAAAAGGCATATAAAATTGAAATTATTTGTTACAGTCGAAACTACAGGGTGGGCAAAATACAAGTATTATGGCTTTATTATCAAGAGCAAACATTCCCATTAAATTATGGTACACAACATCGTTCAAGTGGCTGCCTCGGCTGCCTTCGGAGTAGCGTACTCAGTCACTCCAATTTTTCAAGACCTTGTTGATGGTTTCGGGCTGTAGGTCACGGATTGCTTGGATGATATTGGTCTTAAGTGCTTGAATCGTTTCCGGATTGTTGGCATAACATCGGTCCTTCACGGTCCCCCACAAAAAAAAGTCCAAATCACAGCTCCGAGGTGGCCAGTTAATATATCGCCAAAACGGTGCGGAAAAGATCGATTGTGGCATGTGCCCGTGGCATAGTGCGCCATCCTGCATGAACCAGAATCCGTCGAAATCTATGTCTTCAATTTCAGCAAAAAAAAAAAAATGGTCCGTTAACATGGCTCTGTAACGCCCGCCGTTGACCGAAACGTTGTTCCCAACCTCATTTTCGAAGAAAAAGGGTCCAATGATGCCCCCACTCAGTGTTGCCGCAAGCTGAAATGAAAAGTCGCTAGACTAACATCCAAAAGTCGCTAGATTGGCTGAATTTCGGGGGCCAAAAAGTCGCTAGACAAAAATTGGTAAATAAGTGTTAGAAAAAAATTTCTTTGAATAACTTTTTTATTTTTGTTCAAACATTTTAAGTAAATTAACGAAAAACTTAGCTCTATAATAAATTTGAAACAGATGAATTGCTTAAATCAGACTACTGCGCTCATTCGCACTTACATTTTGTACATGTTTTTATGTGTGCCTATGTGTGGTCAATTTCAGTATCCGGTTATTGGAAATAGAAAATGTCAAATTAATTTAAATGACGGGAATGTAAAATCAGCAGGGCCACTACCATCAAAAATAGTGTTTGCGTATCACAACTCACAAATGCTCACCTTCAAAAGTCGCTAGAAATAATCTAGCGACATCAAAATATTTTTTGTCACGGAAGAAATTGAAATGTCGCTAGATCTAGCGACAAAGTCGCTAGAACGGCAACCCTGCCCTCACTCCACAATACACACCAAACTGTCACTCAGTGGATACATTGGCTTCTCATCAATCAAGTGCGGGTTTTCTGATCCCCAGATGCGGCAATTTTGTTAACATTGCAGGCTAGTGGTAGATGCTTCATTTAGACCACAAACGTCTTTTCAAAAAAAAAAACGCACTGGTTTAGCTACACTTTGGATGTTTTCAATATTTTCCAACGTTCTTCACGCTTAAAGTGACTCATTTCATTCCGCGGAGGAATGTTACTGACTTTCTGTCAAAAAACTACATTACCGACATTCCATATAACTTTTGACATTTCAAATCCACACCAAGGTCGTTGCGGATCGAGTCAACTCCCCGGGAATACAATTTTGCGGATTCTGCAATCGACATGAACATTTTTCTTTTTAATAATTTGGCTATTTTGGCACCGAATTTTATGGCTATCACAAATATTTATGAGAAAGTTCTGAACTTTTTGAAGAAGAAAGTAGGACTAAGAAATTTATTTAGAAACATTTCGGGTGATCCGACTCTTGTGATCCCCCTGGCTATGGGCTTGTATATAAATGATGAGTTCAGAAAACCATTTGACATATAAAATATGCAGTGATTTGGATAGCTTGGAAGCTCTCCACTCTAACGTACAGACCCACAGATAACGACGACCGACGACGCGTCGTTCGTCGTCCTACGCGTCCGATGTTCCTGAAAAAGAAAATCAGTTTCTTCGACTTCTCCAACATCGTTATGCTAAAGATTAAATTTAAACCTCGTTTATTTGGACACGAAACTAAAACTTGCTCTGAATAGGGCAAGTAAAATTGATTTAGTTGGAACCAACATATTTCTTTCGTCTTCCTTAGCATCGATATCAAGTTTGCACAAAATCCTGAACTCGATTTTCGAGCGAATGCATAACTAGCAAGAGTTCGAAAAATTGTCTGTATAGGGTATCTATAGTTATTAAGTCATGTTAACCTTTATGTAGTGCGTGAGTGCATGATGACAGTTATGTTCGACTTTTAGATCCGTATTAATAAACACGTTTAGGTAAAAACTTAACTTTAAGTGTGAAAAACTACCAGGTAGGTAAGGTACATAATGAAATTAATCTTATCATTTATTATGATTTCAATGATTTATGTGAAAATCTATACGTCATATTATTTCTGCATAACTTGTCATCAATCTGTGCATTTTCTTTATTTATATATTTGTTTTTTTTTCTTTAATCTGCCATAAACGACAGCGATAACCGTGGTAAATATCAATTTACCCATTTATACGTTTCTCAAGCTGATGTTACGCACACCTTCAATTCAAGTTAATTGAACCGCTATTTGTCACCCCTCCAACAATTTATAAACAGAGTAGGTCCGTAGTTAAAGTATAAAATAGTTTGTTTAATAAACAAATATATTTTTTTAGGATATCTAACGCAAACTCAAATATGATATCCGGATGTGTCATTTTATAAGTTTGGATTAAAAATGTTTCCGCTCTCAAAACAAGTTCAAAATCAAGCCTATACGCACGCACATCCTATGCGAATTTGGATTATATAAAATAAGAGCATCTACTTAATAAGAAATAAAGTTAATTAGGTTTAAAGTTTTTTTTTATTTAAAAAAAGACAAAAGCAAAACTATACGTTATTATGGTGAATATGAATTGAATACATAAACATCATATAAATTAATTAACAGAATAAACATTTTATCATGATTTCATGTTTTGATTTTGTATTTGTCATTATTTTGGACTTTGTTACACTTCCACTTAAACTAGTCCGAGCACTTCTTGTTTCCCATATCATCTAACAGTTTTTGCCGGTATCGATTATCCATTTGGCTTTGGCATCCTGAGTAAATTATTACAGTTTCAATACTAACGGGTTTTTCAATTAAAAATGACTGTCGATTACATAATAACACTGTCTGGCAAGCTCATTGCAACCTATATTCATCTATTTTTTATTTATAGATGTAGGCTATTTGAAGAAGGACCGATAACGCGGTTTTTTGTTCGTCATGTTTTTATCCGGTTTTAATGAAAAAAAGGAATTTTACATGTCTTCATTTATGTGGATCAGTTTTAAGACTCTTTTTATTAACTTGAATTAAAGATTTTCGTCTAACCAGAACCACTTTTGGTGTTAACATTTCCTTATTGCGTTGGAAATAGGGATGTATTAAATTAACATGCATGTACATGTACAAGTACATGTACAATACATTACATAAATTGTAAGATTTATTTTAAAATTGTTACAAAATAAGAATGAATATGCTTTGAAGACATTTTCGTTTTAAGTTTTTATTTAAAATAAAATAAAAAAAAAACTTTCGGTTTTCTTCAAAAATTTCTCGCACCGGCCTTAACAATTTTCGCTAAACTTCGTGCTTAGTTTTTAAAGCGATTGGGGCATCCAGTGTTGCCAAAAGTGCAGATTTATCTGCATTTTGAAGATTTTGGACCCAACCAAAAATTTAAAAATTCTTCACGGCAGATTTTCGCATAAAAAAATAACTTCGTCGTTCTTCTATACACGCCCTCGCATCAAAAACTACATTATTTTGAATCAGGCATTTTTTTGTTTTCTGCTGAGGCCATTGCCAAATAGTCCCAATCTATATATTGTGAAATATTGCTTAGACCAAGATGATAAAAAGTCTTGTAAGACATTTTGTATACATATTTTTAACAACAAAATTTTCAACTATTTTTTTCCAAAGTGGGCGGCATCCTTAACTACACCTTATTTTTTCCGAAATTTCATGTCATAGGTATTTACAGATTAAAGAACAGCTGATAAAAGATTTTTTTTTAAATAATTGCCAGCATATTTCTACATACAAATATTTTCATGATGGAAAATAATATTTTCCAATGAAATCTACATTGCTAACTTTTTTTGTCATAATTGTTTATTTTTGCCCTTTAAAAAGTTTGCTACAAAAACTTTTGCCTATTAAAATTAAATTGGTTTGATTTTTTTTTATAAATCAAAAAAAAAAAAGTGACAACTGGACAAACAACCAAACTTTTCGGAGTGGTGGTCTTTTACAAAGTTGGCGACTTTTAAGAAGATCAAGATCATTATGTTTTATTGTTACCTTCCCATTGGAAGTTATTGTAATTCGTCCGATTTGTCGAATCGAACATTTTAAAATTCCTCCAGGTTTTGAGATCCCTATACAATTCGTATACATATATCGTTTCTAGAAAGATGTCTATGTGTCTGTATACGTGGCTTTGTACATTCGTGAGTCTTTTTTCGTTCACCATTTATCACGAGCACGAACAAAGGTATCGACTTCGGATGGATTTTATTTTGCATGTTATATCGAATATGTAGAAATATTCAATAAGCGTTTACTACAGCGGCAGCGATTTACAAAAAAAAAATATGTAAAATATCATTTGTCTCAAATATCTCGCGAACAAAAATTGCTATCGACTTCAAATTAATTGTGTATAACCACACAATTACATAATGAATAATTGATAAGAAGAAAATTGATAGTTTTTTCTTTTTTAATCAAAAACCCTACTAAAAATGCTTAAAAAATGTATTTTGGCTCGAATATTTTGAGAACGAACAATGATATTGACTTCGGACTCATTTTATTCTACGTGTAATGTCATTATTGATAATAATTGGTAGGACTTAAAAAAAAATCAGTGGACAGTTTTTTTAAGCAGAAAAAGTAAAAGAATTTCTTAAACAAATGTTAAATTGGTCCACATATTGTTCTTATCCCCAATGTCTCAAGATTAAATGGCTAATTTTTGTTTTTAACTTAATTTCACATTGACCATCTCATTCAGACGATTTGCTTATAACAAAATAACAAGGACATGTGGACACCGACGGGATGTGACGAGGTGGGTCACATCCAGCTTTTCTTTAAATGATTCATTTTATACGCTGCGGTCAGTTTCACTCATAGTACTATCATGAAGCCCAAAATGGGTGGCAGCATTTACATTACGTGGCCGACCCTATTTTTTACGTGGGGATTTAGATGGAGAAACATATAAGCCCCTTACAGGCTATGTGCGCTACTAAATTTTGCGCTTCATGCCAGTATATTTTTCATATATGTACAAAAACTTGGTCTTAAGTTCAGGCTTCATTCTAAAATACATATCATTAACAAAATGCAATCAATTCAGGTAGATGACCCTACAATTGTGATTTACATAGATTGATGCATCATTCCCACACTATGCGGCTGTTACGAATTTCTTAAGTGTTCTCTCTTAACAGATAAAATTGACCGAAATTTTGTCTTGGTCAACTCAAACTCAGCTTTTTATAAAATATAACGTAGGTATTCTTTGTTTACTGCTCGTAAGGTTCCGGTTGGGTACGATATCCCCCTTTTTATAATCAAACTTTTTTAAATCCCGTTTTTTTAATACCGCTTTTTATAATCCCGATTTTTTGTAATCCGCTTTTTATAATCCCGTTTAAATTATACTGTTTCGTATAATCCTGCTCTTGCAATCAAAACTAGTGGTTTTATTTAAAAAAAAAATATTATTTAAAAATGTATTTAAAACAAAACAACTAGTTTTTGATTGAGACAGCAGGATTATAAAAAAATTTTATTTGAGATACGAAGGGACGTTCCAAAGCACTATCTTTGTATTATTGGTAATAAACTACATAACTAGTTTTTTTTTATTATGTTATGTTATGTTCTTTGATTAATTCACATAATGTATAACTAAAAAAGAAATATATATAAATGATAGAGTTAAAAATTAAAGGTATTATTCTATACCTACAATATAACATATTTAAAATTTTAATTGAACCAACCAACCCTTGATAAAAATACTAAACAATATCCGTGTTTTCTTCAAAAATATACAGTTAGCCTTCTTACTTAATTTAAACACTTAAACAATAAAAACGATCAATTATTTTATAACTACGGTTTTTTTTTGTTAATATTTGGCAACTTGGCTGATATTTCTAAAGGCGAAAATTGACTTCAGCAGTTAATGCAAGCGTATGTGTAATACTTTAGCCTGTAAATATTTAAACGAAATTATTTTAAGAAACGGTATTTTAAAAGGCGGGATTATAAGTGAACGGGATTTTTAACGAGCGGTATTTAAAAAGTCGGTATTCTAAGAAAACAGTACTATAGTCTATAATCTAAATCGAAAAAAAATAGTAGACGGGATTTTAAAACTTTTTTCTAGGGATTTCTAAAAAACGAGATTTTAAAAAGCGGGATTCCAATACGCTTCCGAAAAGTTCATTTAAACTAGTTTATTCATCCAAGCCATCATAATCCACTGATCTCTATATATAACTGGATAGCGTATCCATACAAAACACTTGACCACATTTGAAGAACTGTTATAAGTACTATTTCCTCGATTTTTTGTTATACTGTATAACTTTATAACAGAAACTTGAAACGTCAAACAAGGTAAATCAAAAATTGTTTTTGTTATTTCGGTTTGTTCTTTTATTATTATTTGATAAGAATTAAAATAAATGTAAAAAAATCCAAATAAAAATAATTAAATATTTGCGCAGTATTTTTGTTGTATTCGTATATATGTAGTTTCATCATTAGCTTTTTGTTAAAAACTAAGTTCTATTTGTAACAGTCGACGAGGGATACTTGAGTACAGCCTTTGGCGAAAGATATTGACTTTGTCGTCGGCACAGA
This sequence comes from Melangyna quadrimaculata, assembly GCA_949320155.1. NCBI lineage: Eukaryota > Metazoa > Arthropoda > Insecta > Diptera > Syrphidae > Melangyna > Melangyna quadrimaculata. The sequence continues at coordinate 195,403,816 of OX439483.1, forward strand.
ATTCCAAGGCGAACAGAGTATCCTCACCCTATGGAATATTTGCGTCCACGTGAAGCTCCCTATAAATATATATATACTACTGCAAAATGCGTAGAAGCAAATTAAATAGTTTTTTTTCCATAAAAAAACATAAATGTTATTAATTATTAAAGAATAAATATTATGCACCAAAAAAACTTACCTCTCGCTTTTAAGTTTTTTTCACAATGGCGTTTGTTTTGTTTTCGCCATTAATTGGCAGCAATACACTTCAAGTTTTTTTTTTGTGAACGACAGATGTCAGAAAGTACAAAATCTATGCAGATGTCATCTTTAAAAGGAGTCAAAAAAACTATTATAATCTCTAGGGAATACACTATCCAGTGTATTATAGAGATCAGTGTCATAATCTTAAATTTTTTACCGTCGCCGTCGGTGTCGGGTTATCGAATAATTTGAGTACCTATTACCTTCGCAGAGTTAAAACCACCATTTATGATTCTCAGAAAAATAAAGGAAGTGCTGTGATGCGGCCAACTTGTCCTTCTTTTTCCCATTTTTATTTGCGAGTTGTAGATTCGTTAAAAAAATTTACTCAAGATTATAATAAGTTATATAATAATATTGTTTAAGTAGGTTTTTTTTAAACAACGGCAACGCTCGCCAAATTATGGTGTAATTTTTTATTTAAAGTTATAGTTTTGAAAAAAAAAATATATTTTAGTATCTATCAAAGGTTCGAAAAATTAATATTTTGGATGTTTTAAAATTGTATGTAATCAAGAGCTTGATTTTGTACTCAATCTTCTTAGTAGTTCTTAGTCGAAGGTTAAAAAACCAGATGGTCTTACCCCTTTAAGTTTTTGATTAACAAAAAAAAACGATCTGAGGGAAAAAATGAGATCTAAAATTAAATACGATCGTATTTGATCTAAAGTATTTTAAATGAAGTGGCGCGTTTTTATTTTTACGTTGAAACAATGTTAATTTGAATATGCGACGTAATTTTAAGAGATTCAACCTAGCTTCAAAGTAAAACGTGTTTATTTATACATTGAAATCAACTTTTTTGTACATTAACATTCCGTTCAACGTTGTTTTAAAGTGAAATGTTATCATTTTTACATTGAGATCCACATTTAAAGTGCGCTCAACCTTGGTTTCAAAGTTAAACGTACTAATGTGTACATTGAAATCCACATTTTACATTGCGATCCACTTTTGTTGCATTTAAAGTGTCATCAACGTAGTTTCAAAGTGCTGCATAGTTAAGTAAACCTCAATTTGTTTGTATTTGTAAGCTTAATATAAAGAATTTCGAGATCGCGTTGTTGTTTTTCGAGGTAGCTCCCTTACATTTGAGAACAAATTAAACGCGCACTTAAAATTCACTTTCATATAATCGAAAAACAATATTTAATTATTTTTCCAATATTTATTACTATGAAATACTCATAGCATTAAACGATTCACTTTAAGGCGTCACAAATAAATTATTCACCACAAAAATGAAATGCATCGGGCATGAATATACATTTGTCTTTCTCTTACATAAATTTAAACAAAGAAGCGTGGCGTGGGTAGCCATTTTGAATCAATACCTAACCAAGAGAAGTTCAATCTAGGTTGATTCGATGTAGATAAATGTTGTTTTAAAAGATGGATGAATTTGATTTAACTATGACTCCACTTTAAATCAACATACGAACGTAGTAAAATCTAGTTTGTTTTTAAGTATGGAATCACTTTGAAATAAAGTCGGTCCACTTTGATTTAAGAATTTTCGGCGTTGGCGCCAAATCGTTCCGAAGAATAGTAGAATCAAAGTTTTTTGCTTTGATTTTACGTTGTTTTTTTCTCTGTGAGGACTGCAAGTATACCATTCTATCGTTTTTCTTAAATTAGAAAGATATGGTTTTCCAGAGTGGATTTGATTGGATCAAATCGTATTTGAGAAACCGTATACACATTCAGTATTTTAACTTTAAAAACTGCCTTTCTAAAATGTTTAATGCGCTATCGGAGTTCCTCAAGGTGGTCATGTTGGCCCAAATCTCTTCATGCTGTTTCTTAATGACATTGGTACATTTGACATTTTCTGCTCAAAAATCCTAATCTTCGCAAATGACTTCAAACTATTCTATAGCTTCTCGTATCCAAATGGATATTTGTTTCTGCAGGATGATATTGACAGAGCCTTTGAATGGTACTTTTTAAATAGAATGGAACTCAATACTAATTTTTTTTATCAGTATGAGTGGACGGATTTCTTCAAAATTATTTTTTTTATATTTTTCTTTTTGTTAAGGAATAAAATCAAAGAATAAAATAGTTTTTTTTTATTTTTGTCTTTTTTCCACTTTTTTAATTGTTACTTTCATATTATGGAACCAGTTTCGATGTACAGCAACATTCTAGCTATTAAATTAAAGTATTTTTGTGCGATCCGGTTGTGCATTTTATTATTCATAGCCTTTAGAGCTTAAATCAAAAAAAAAATATTTCTTTTCTTAATTTTACCTGCTGCAGGTTTTTCAGTCATCATAAAATCTATAACATAAAATTTGTTCACAAATTTGTCTTAATTGTTTTACCAAACCCCTCCTCCTGAGTTTGCAACTAGCTGAAAGATTATTGGGGATCCTATGACTCCCCTGCTAAATATAATTTCACTTTTCTCAATTTAAGAAATGACTCAAAGCTAAAAATTAAATCAATCAAAATTAAATAAAGTGTTATAAAACTCCATTTACATTATAATTTTGCCTGACAAGTACATACAGAATACAATTCATCTGGTGAGGAGAATTCTTTAACAATAACGATTTATTTATGTGAACCAATATAATCTGTGTCACACTTTTTTTTTTTTTGTATAATTGGAAATACTTTCGCTTCTTTAACCAAAAAAAAAAAAAAACAATCCGTAGCTATAGCCTTTTATAATATCAAATTGTTAAGTAGGGAGTATTCATCTATTTATCTAAGTTTAGCTGTTTTTTATAGCATCAATCGATTGGCATTATAGACAGATCTCATTTAAAAAGTAAAAAGAACTCAGGTTTTCTATAATAATCATCTAAACATTTTATTTAAACAAAACAAAATAACCATATAAATTTGCGTAGGTAAACGGATACGAGTGAAAGCATAAATAGATTCTTCAACGCCAAAGAGAATCAGATCGATTTCACGTAAAAGTATCTTAAATGTTTTTCCCATTATATCTGGTGGTTGTTTTTTTTGTGAAATATCTGAGGTTTGCGGGTCTAATTTATAAAAACCACATTACAATTGAAGTTGAAGACTTTTGACAAGACTTACCGTCATTCATGATGAAAAATCACATTTTTTATGGTTTTCAAAACGTTTCACCCACCTTTTGCTTTTATTTTGCTTTAAGGGTCAACAACTGGCATAAATCATAAAGTATTTTAACAGAGTCATGCTGGCTTTGGCTAGGCAACCGACTCGACGACACGATGACGATGATGTAGTACAGTGGGACAAACGTTTGTAAATTTGATTTAAAGAGCTTTTGGGCGTGTTTTGGTGCTAAATTACTGTCTGAACTTTTTGTTCAGTTTTGTTAGCTATTCAAATCCACTGTACAACACCAACGCCATTGCCAACTGTGGTGTACGTAGGTACACATTATAATGTTAATGTTAAATTTGCAGATTATTTCAACGTGGCCTGATAATGAAGACATTATCGTGGAGCACAATATTGAAGATCATAATTATTATAATGTTGAAATTAGATTGAAATCTTATTCACCATCTTCTTGGATTCAGTGAACTTTGAAGCTATTATAATTTTTGTTTGTATTAAAATTGAGTTATACCGTTCTGTTCAGTGTGTTTTGAGGTGCTTATCTTCTTTTGGATTTTGTAAATTTTTGTTTTTTTTTTTTTAATTTTCTGATGTGAATTTCTAAATACATAGTAAGCTACAGAAAAAAAAAAACCATCACAAAAAACCCATTGTCTTTTTATGTTATAGATTTATTTGACTTCAGAAGTTTAATCTTAATTAAAATCACCGTTGTTTATTCATGGTCAAATTTTGTATGGATAACAAAATGGATACGACAGTTAAAATGACAGTTGAATAGAAGAAATACGATAAAAGCAGTCCAGTCCCATAAATACAAAAAGAAGAAGCATACAACTGAATTAACTATTATAATGCACAGCAAAAAAGTTGTAAATTATTCCAAAAAGTATATCACTTTGCAAAACAGAACGACGGACGGTGAAGAAGATACATTGTTTTTTGTTTTTGTCTGTGATTCCAACAAGCTATCAAGGCCAGAAGTCAGTGCAATGTTCTCTAATATTCACACGCAAATTAAAAGAAATGATTGTATGAAGAAAATAATGAATCACAACTAAAATCCCACACTTTGATTTTTTGCATAATATGTTAATTTATTTGAACTAAACAGTTTAGGACAAATTAAAAAAAGAAATCTTATTTTATTTGCATCCATTGATATGGAGAAAACAAAACGGTGGGAGAATGTATTTTTTTTTTACAATTTTATATTCTTGCAGTTAAATAGTCGCTTTGGTTTAAATGATATCATGAGCAATATTGGTTGCTTTAGGATTAAAAGATCAAAAATTCTGTAAAAATGGGCTCAAAATTTTACCTTTAATTTTAATTTTAAATTTTCGAAGGCCTCATCACTATTTTGTCTCTTACATACAAATTGTATGGGAAAAAAGTATAAAACACTTCCGAAGTGCATAACTTCCTAACGCGTTGAGCTGATAATTGATTTTATGTATATGATTTTCTTATTTATAATATAATACAATATATTTTATTGAACTGAAGTATATACAATTGGCTCTTAAATCTAACTTACATTATTATTATTATATTACATTGATGTTTTAATTTGTTTTGGCAGATAAGCGGCCTAATTTTATACATTGTTTTTTATTTTTATAAAAAATATTTAAAAAATTGTCTTTGATTGTCTTAATATTTACATTATTATGGATGGTTCATCTCGGGTTCTTCATATCCGGTTGTCTTTGTGGTGAGATGCGGGGTAAGGGTGGCTACTAGCTACGGTGGTAGTTTGACGATGCGTCCTTGCAGAATTAATTTCTTATTAACGAAGAAAATTGTTGTACATTTATTATGGGCTGATCGCAAAATAGATCAAGAAAAAAAAAAAAACATAAACAAAAAATAGAATATTTTTTTTTGCTTTTTATGGTACTAAAAGATTTCTAATTCAGTTTGTTTTTTTTTTATTTTAAGAGTCTATGTGGTTTTTCAAAGAAGAATATTAATCCCATTTTTATCATATACAAAAATCATTAATTCACGTCCTTGTTGTACACAAAAATTACTAAATAGTACAAAACCAAAGCCAGGTTGTCGTTTTGCACACGAATCACTTGGTAGTCGTTATGGTTACACCCATATTTTTGATTTTTTCAAAGCTAGTTTTAAAGCAAAACTAGTTTTATAAAGTTTTCAAGTTGCAAGTTGTAGGTAGATATATACAAATTGGTATTATTTATGAAAGCTTCTATATTCAAGGTAGTAGCCCGTAGCGTAATGGTTAGTGCGTTCAACTGTCACGCTGGAGGTCTGGGTTCGTTTCGCAGCCTCGTCCATCTAAAAACTAAAAAGTTTTTTTCAGGGCTACTGCCTCTTGCGAGGAATTGACAAATCCTCCAAGAGTATCACTTGTCACGAATAAGTGCTTCTCGTCTAGCCGTCCGGATTCGGCATAAAATTGTAGGTCCCTTCCATTTCTGTCGAAAGGCGCACACAGGAATGGTTGCGAGTTGTTAGTCACTAGGCCCTGGTTCTTCATGAGCCGTTGTGCCACCCGATTTATTTTTTTTTTTCGATATTCAAGTTTCAATATTTTGAGTTTAAAATACCAAAACCTTAGTTAATAATACCGATTTGTCCAAAACTTGAAATTCGAAACTTCTATTGAACTAGTTTTGCGGTAAAACTAGTTTTGAAACAAGTCAACAATATGGCTGTTAGAGTTGAACGGATTTGCAAATGAATTAGTCCAAAATCAAAGCTTGGTAGTCGGTTTTGTATTAAAGTCACTAGACCAAAATCAAGGCCAAGTCGTTGTCTAAAAAAAGGATCAACAAAGCTACATCTTAAAAGAGCCAAAAAGAAAGGGACAAACAATCATAACAACTGTTATACGAGTACGAACTTAAATAACCTCAGAAACCCATTTTTTTTATCTGTGGCGTTGATAAAGTGATAATAGTTAACCTAACAGGTATTTGACATAAAAAAAGATGTCCTCTTTTTAGAACGTCCAATTTTCTACAAAAACAAATATATACATATATCATAGGATTCTGATCCCCCCCCCGACATTTTTGAAAATGTGTTTCTTGCTACCACTTCTCTTTTGAAAAAATAACGACCCATCTTATATTAGTGATTGTCATCAAATTTGATGATAAATTGTTTTCCACAGCAAAATCTATAAAAAGGTAGATACTTCTTGGCAGCTCGAGAGCAACTATGTTCGGAAAACTAATTTATTGGTTGGCAATTTGAAAAATATTTCTTTTACTTTTCAGTTTTAACTGCCCCAAATGCTTTTAAAACCTTAGCTTTACAGTGATGTTATTGTCGGAAGTAACTAATATGTTTTCGAGTACGCTGTGTTCTTTGCCTGATTTTACGGTGTTAATTTCGTGGTTTTCGGGAATCAACAAAAAATACGCGATTTCGCTTATCTGAAATCAGTGCATCAAAAGCTTTCTTAATAATAAACACTAGTAAAACATTTTGATTTTGTAAGTATGTGTAATTAATGAGTCATTAATCTTGCTTAAAAACAATGGCGAACAATTTTAAACAGTCTATTATTAAGGGCTTAGTATGATACTACTTAACATTGTTCTAATTCTTTAACAGTTTTTTCTAAATTTTAAATTCTTTTTAACTAGTATCATACTTAACCAATTTCATTCATAAACTTCAGCTAAACACGTGCAAAAAAGTGAAAGCTTAAACAAAAAAAACACAAATATTCCTGATTTCGAAATTTATAAATGTCAAAGTGTCATGGATTTAGTACGAAGACTTAGCCTTTTGATGATTTTAACTTCAGTAAAATATTAGAGCTAGTGCGATGCTAAACTCGTCTTAAATTATCAAAACTTTTTAACCTATTCATACTAAAATTGATTTAACATCGTCCTAAATCGACTAAAATTTTGCGTCGTTTAGAAGCCTATACATTGCTGATAGCTAGTTAAATTCAAGAATCAAGATTAAAAATTAAAATACTAATTTCTTTTGAAAATCATATAACCACCCCCCCCCCGCCCGAAATATTTGCCTGGCTCCGGCCTTGCTTCGATATAACTCTTTATTTAAATTATTTTATATTTGACTTTAATAAACTTAGAACTTTCTGTGCTGACTTGTTTTCAAAGGTTTTTGAATATGGAAGAACTTGGCTTCTTTTTTATAACTTTTACATATATGTTTTGGTGTGATTTTATTTCGTCTTACAAGGATTCTATTTATCAGGAAAAGTGGGTGAAATAAACGCCCACTCAAAGCCTCATAAGAAAAAATAAGTTTTCATTTTGTGCCTTTTGTATGTACTACAAGTCCTACTGCTCTTCCAATTTCCATCAATCATTTTAATCATAATAATTGTTGTAAAGTGGGTGGATGCAGGCACGTAGCCTGTGAAGGGGGGGGGGGCTTGTGGGGCTGAATCCCCTACCGAAATGATTTTAATTTAAAAAAAAAAATAAAAAGAGTTTAAACTTTTTGGTTTAAATTAAAATCGTTAAAAATAAAGAGACTATTTAGGTAAAGTTTAATGTTTTAAAAACAAGACATTACATATTCAGCTATAATATTTAATACGAGGAGACTAATAAGGTATTATATGTTATTTACTACACGGAAAGAATTCTTAGATCAGATCAAGAAAAATAAGCTACAAATCACGAAAAATGAATCCAGTTTTGGACCTTGGATTCGAAATTACTAAATTAAGACTTTTTGTTTGCAATATTAAAAAAAGAGCGAAATGAAGATATTGACACTCAAAAATTATATCGAGGAAAAAAAATATTACCATTAGGAAATCACAATTTGATATCAATTTGTATCAATCTGGATAAAGTGTTTGATGGCTAACCTGGAGTCGTGGGTTCGATTCCTACTCTAGGTAGCATTTTTTTTTAATTTATTTTTATTACGGGCATACAAATTGAATAACATATTATTATTATTTCGTAGTCAAAATTAAAAAAAAAAAAAATTAAATTGTTAAATCTACGAATTGTGTTTGAAATCTTGATTTGCGTATATTTTTATTTAGTTATTTTTGTCCACAAACAGGGGTGTTTGCAGCCGCTTCCTTTTTATTCTGAAATGTATATACAATTTTATATATTTCAAAAAGAATTTTATTTTACTTACTTGGGATTCGATCCTGGCACCTTCCGCATATCAATCAAAAATTTTTTTTTTTTAAATTCATTTTTTATTATATTTTTTCTTATAACTATCTTAAAGCTAGACAAACATTCATGAAAAACTAGCCTACTTATCAATATCTTAAAAATAACTTACTGGCCCTAAGCGGGCGATCTAAATTAAACAATAACTTAATGCTAATGTCTTTCGGCCTACGAACTATCTTACAAATAATATCTATCATTGGTTTTATTTTTTACTAGGAAAGACTTTTAAAAAAAACTTGGTTACTTTATCATTTTTTTATTTCTTATATAAAACTTAAAGCTAATTAAAAACTAATTAAAACTACTTAGAACTACTATAAAACTACTTACAACTACCTTAAAACTAGAAAAGCCACAGCAAGCATTTTTAATTTTTTTAAATTTTTTTTGTTTAGATTTTTGATTTTATAATTTTTTTGTTTTAATTTGTTTGGTTTTATATACGCTACCACCTAGGCCATCGCACGATATAAAGGGACCATGTTGAAACTTAATCACTTCAAAAACTTATTTACTTGTTGGTTGATTCAAATCAACATATAAATTTTTAAATTATTCCCCTGAAGTGTTAGATTACGCCTTACTGTATAGTTTTGCAAATAGCTATTTTCGTAAATTGCGATCGTGTGGGGTCAATATTTATATCGTAGCTACTTACACTTTGTTGGATTGAGCATTGAGAAAATGAAAATCACCATTTAAATTTTACAAAACAAGATCAATAAGTTGTAAAATAAATTATTCCCCTGAAGTTTTAGATTGCGATTCAAAAACTTGTAATTTACTTTCAAGTCAACAAGCTCGAATTATAACTTTTGATAATAAATATCAAATTATAAAAATTTGCTTTTTACGATGATTTGAGTAGTAAATTACAAAGTTTTCAGTTATTTTTTAATAAAAGCGCCTTGATTTACAAAAAAAAAAACGAGTTTCGTAAACTACAACCTAAAATTTTGCAATTGTTGAGTTTTGAATTCTTTCCGTGTACGTTCACTTTGTGTGGTATTGGAGCGAGCTGGACCTCGAAGCTGATGCAAACCTTTGTATACTTTCGTTGAGTAGTAGAGAACGAATCTCATTACCACTCAACGAAATCAATCCTACTTAAAGAGTAGAGTCGAGTCAAAATTTGTTATGTATAATGAACTGTTTTTTTGCATGTTTGTTACAAAATATGGACCAATTTATGTGTGTGTATTCAATTTTATTTGATTATTTGACCAAAATCCTTCTTCAATCTCAACACCAAATCGCACTACGAAATTACATCGAAATCTAAACTCATGTAATGAAAATCAGTCTAAAATCCGATCCTTATGCTGAGGCCACACGAGCAGGTACTGGCTAGCCAGTGGAAATACACTCACATTTTCTTACCAACTTAGCTTACTTTGCTCGTCAACTGGCTTACCTTTTTTGAAGCCAGTAGGGAAAGCTTTTAAGTCGGAACCATTCATGTCTCGTGTGTTGTGTTTTGGAGTCGAGTTTCACTGTCATACCATATATTTCCTACGCCACCCAGCAACACAACACACGAGACAAGTTTGGTTTTATAATAATTCAAAAAAAAAATCAGGTTTTTAGAGGTTTTTTTAATCCATCCTCTTGTAGTCATCTTTCAATGGAATTTGACAGTACATGCCTTGACAGATAGGTAATAAACAAAATTTTGGCGTACACAGAATATTTTCATTCAATACAGTCCACTAAAATTAGTTAGGAATGGATTCTATGCTAATTTTGTATGCTCTTTCAAAGTCTGTGATCCGATTCGCGCTATGTCTTTCCAGTCCCGAGATATCGAACATCGATTTTGTTCCATATCCACCAAAATCAACAGTTTGTAGAATTGTTTTGTGCCATAAACCATTTTTTGGCGTTTGGGACAACTTTCCCATACAATTTTTGGCAGTTTTTTTTGTGAGAATTGTTTTGTTCCACGTGCATATCACGGCGACAAGAGGTAGAGAAAATACTCAGAAAGTTGAGAATTGGTTTGTCCTATGTGCACTTTTATTAAAGAAATGCAATGTATGTGGGACAATTATCACAAACAAAATTTTAATATTGGCTTGTGCCACCTCCATTACAGTTGTGCAGATATTGGGAGACGATTGTATGAAATCAGCTAGTTGTGGCTTAAAGTTGACTGCCAAGGTAATGGACACTGTTTCATCTGAACCTGGCTCTGTGGCCAGCGGTATCCTTAAGTAAGTACCTGCTTATTTCTCCAATTTATTTAAATAAATGCAGGATATAAAATATATATTTTTTTTTAAATAAAGGATGTTTGATGACGAATTATTGCCCAGAGATCTTAGTTCTTCCTCTTCGTCGTCCGGATATTTTTCAAGTAATTAAAACTTACTCAGTTATTTCAAGGTAACACATTCTATGCTAACTGTTATTTTTCGGAAAGGTGATAATTCAACAGCTGATATTAATTATTCAGCTGACAGTAGTTGTGACAGCCAAATCCCAAGAACGTCAAAAACAAGTAAACAAATCAGTCAACAAAGCAGTAAAACTGCTTTAATTTTAGTTGTTTTGTTTTTAAGAAGAATGTTAAGTGTATGTTTATTCGATTTGTTAAATAAAAACTTTATTGAAAAAGAGAGTACGATTTTCTTTTCAAATTTTATCATCCAACTCCATGCTTTCTTGCCTTTCAAATATGCATTTGATGAGAACTGCTTTGTGCCATATCCATTTTTTTGTGTTCCACGTGTATAGAAAAAAAAATCATTTTCAAAATGTAGGAGGTGGGACACGAGTAAAAAAAGTGGACTTTTACGCTAATTAACATATCTCGTTAACGGCTTGGCAAAACACTTTGAAAATTGGTAGGTGAAATCCTCATAAGACTAACTTCAAGCTAAAAATTCCTATCACACAGTTTCGGAGTACCAAGTACGTAAACCTTTAAATGCGTTTTTCTCGAAAAAGTGCCAATGGCGTATGGAACAAACCAATTCTCGGGCGACGTTGTGTCATAAATAATGTCACCTGAAAGCCGAAAAATCGCATAGTTTCCGAGCGAAAAATGTTACCCCAAAAAAGTTTTTAATGCATTTTTTAATTCATCCAAATCATCAAAGTCGTTATTCAGTCATGTTTGAAAATTGTTGCATATTTTGGAAATGTTTAAATTTCTCGGTCCCGCCTCCCCTTAAAAGTCGTTGCAGAAAGAATATTTAATTCAATCATTTTCACCAACAAGATCACTTTATATACAAGTCTGAACAAGTCCTCTCGATTCTCTACTGTCTTCACAATTACTACTGGCTTCGAAAAAGGCAAGCCAGTTATGCAGGATTTGCACGAGTGGTACAATGTCCTTATTTAATTATTAAATGAAAAAATTAAAATTATTGTGTTCCTAGTTTTATATTCTTTGTTTATAGAGTTGCACGTTAGTCTTTAGAGCAAGACCCCCCCCCCGAAACGAAATGCTGGCTACGGGCCTGGGTGGATGCCACACGCCACCTGCATGAAAAATCCTGAAAACCAACCAAATCTTCACCAATCAGAAGTGCTCTCTATATAATATAGTATTAGTTCTACGAAAATGGGTGATTACCTCGCCTACTGAATGTAAAATCTCAAATTTTTAATTTTCCCTTGTCTTGCATGTCAAGTCCTATCGCTCTACCAAATTTCATCATTCTAATTAATGTTCCACATAATTGATATCAATTCTGAGAAATTGGGCGAATGCCACGCTCATCAATGGCTGTTTTCAAATTTTACAATATCTAACTTGTATTGACCACACGATCTACCAGTCTACCAAATTTTTTTCTGTAGGACAGTCAGAAGTGCTCCATATATGTAATTGATATCAATTTTGGGAAGATGAGCGGATATGCAACGCCCTAATGGAAAATCTTAAATTTTCGATTTTTTCCTCTGTATGCATCACAAGGTCTTGGGCGAAAGGCGTTGGCGTTGTGCGAAATTACAAGATTCTACTATGTTGGGAAGTGCTCCATAATTTTGATGATCTGTCACTCAGTCAGACTAACTATCACTATCACGGTTTTTCTTAGAAGCAGACCTACATCTCAGGAACGGCTAATGCTCAAAAGTTCAAACTCGGCGAGGCGTCGGTGATTGATAAGCTTAAATACTGCGAGTTTGAAGTTTCTGAATTTGTTGGCACTGAAGTTAGGGGGGGGGGTCGAAAATCGCCTGAGCTTGATCCTGGTAAAAAGAGTGTAGTGCCAGAACTTGGCTGGGCACTACCATGCCAGTTTATTTGCGGTTCAGTTAAAGTGATTTGCGATTGGGTTACACTAAACCTATTTGTATTTGGGTCAAATCTATTTGTATCCGAATTGAATCTGTTTGGGTTAAACAAGTTTGTGTTAAGCTTAAACCTATTTGCTTATTGGTTTAATCAAGGTTCGAATGCTTCAGTCGACATTTTTACAATCGATGAAGTTATTTTTTTGGTGCAGACATATAGTCAATTTATTTATGCACATACATACGTTGATCTTTAGCAAGTTTTTAAGTTCAACCTGAAGATCCATACAGGTTTGTATGTTGAATACACCACCTAGGTACATACAACCTAAACACCTGAGCGACACGATTCTATTTAGTTCGTTATTAATCTTTCAAAAATGTAATCCCTGTAATACAAATATCAGTTATATGTATTACCATAATTCGGTTATGTAATTTTGTCTAAACTAAGCTATGCTCTCAAAATTTCGATAGGTTACGTAAAATGCAAGCTCCCCAATTTTTTTTTTCTAATAATGAATAAGTTTTTAGGTACTTTGCTTTTAAAACCACAGTGTCATCGACCATAAAAGCATTTCAATTACGTACCTTTTACACCATCAAGTTTTCCATTTTATTTTATTATACACATAAATTATTAGGTATGCACTCAGGGCCTAGGTTTTCCCTTTTTTATTTATTAGCATTTGAACACAACATCATGTTGGGGTTTCCGTCTCATTTGCATCATATGCGCTCTTCAGAAATCTATTTATATTTTTTTTTTTTTCTTACAAGTGCTTATTACATTTTTCTTGTTAAATTCTTTTATCATTTCAAATGATGCATGATAATTTATTATTAGTTACTCGAATTAAAATTGATGACGATAGTGAAGACGAGTATTGAAAGACCTCACCAATAATAAATATGAATTAACTTATAATAAAATTTAATAGCGTAATGGGGAAATGTAAAACCGCAAAAATATTTATTTGATCTGTGTTATTAATATCGTAATTCAGGCATAGTACGTGGGTTATAGTACGATATTCAAATATTCAATAAGTTTTCGGAATATATCGAATATTCATTGTTTTCTTGTGGCACTTCATCTCTGATGCACGCGGATAAGTGAGGTCACCACCAACTTATTGTTAGTAATTAAATGTCCAGACAATTGTGTGGTTAAGTTTTTTAAACGTGTATTTTAAAATTGTCCTATACAAATATGGTAGGTACATATGAAATACCCAACTACCACATATTTGTGGTAGATTTTGAATTGCTAAACGTTCTTGTGGTTTATTTTATGAATTACAATTGACCCATCTTACCATAAAAACACAATTTTGTTAATCTTTAGTATCTACCTATAAATATTATGCATCTATGTACGAATATACACTCCTCGTCAACTGAATACGCACAAACATTTTTGAATATATTTTATCCATTTTTTCCAAACAGTGATGGTTATTATGCCATCTGTTGATGGTAAAAATTTTCGTAACATATAAATAACAGAATTTCAAAGTTTTATCCAAAAACAACCGTGAGTTTTTCCTTCAACCACTTCCAAAGTGTAACTTATGCAAAGTAGAAGTTTTTTTTTGAGTCAACTGAATAAGTACAAAAATTAAAATTGGTATTGGAATGGAATGAAACAAGTTTTTGTTTAAGTTTAGTAGTGGGTACTTCCACCTTTATTTTTAATTACTTCGTAAATTCGATCCGGCATGGAATCGTATAGCTTTTTAATGTAATTTAACGAAATTTCGCTCCACGCTAATTTGATTGCAGAAATTAAGGTTTCTTTGTCTTCGAACTGACGACCACCCTCATAAACTTTGCGTACTAACCATCCCCAGACATTTTCTATGATGTTTAGATCAGGTGAGTACGGCGGCCATTGAAGCAACTGCACTTGTTGCTCCTCTATCCATGTTTTTATTATGCGCGCTGAGTGAATAGGCGCATTATCATGTTGGTAGGTCCAGTTTATGGGTCCAAAGATGTTAGAAAATTTAGGAAAATTTCTTTCCAAAATTACTTTATACCCAGCTGCTGTCATTCTTGATGTTACAACCTCGAGCTCAACTGTTCCATAATAACTGACTGCTCCCCATATCATGACACCTCATTCACGACTATGATGGCGCTTTAAAAATCTTTTTTCTTTTCTTAAGTCGTGAAAATAGAAGTTGAACCCATCAGGGCCATCGAAATTAAACTTTTTTTCATCTGAAAAAACCACGTGATACTATTCTTTTTTCCAACTCATGTGAAGTCTTGAAAAATCTAATCGCAACATTTTCCGTCTCTCGTCAAGTTGTGGTTTTTTCTTAAGTTTCATTCGTTTAAGATGGCTTGAGTTGTTGATTACTCTTAATACTGTTGAGCAACTTGCGTTTACGCCGACTTTTTGTTTTATTTTTGCCACAGAATCAGAAGAATTTGATGCACATCTTAAAATTCTTCGTCTCTCAGCTGCTGTTGTTGCTGTTTTCTTACCTCCCTTCATGTTTTTGCCGTATGCATCTTTATTTTTCAAGTAAGAATAAACTACATTAAAACTTCGGCCAACTTTATCAGCTATTGCACGTCCAGTTAGGCCTTGGTCTCTAAGTAAATCGATTTTAGCTTTTTCAACACTGTTAAAACACGTAGATCTACCCATTTTTCTTAAAATTTGAAATCAAGAATTAAATTTTACTGAAAACACTAAAATCGTTAATTTAAACTGTCAAGCACTCCAAAAAACTTATAAACAACGAAGAAAATGGCGTTGTACCTATTCAGTTGACTAAAAAAAAACTCCTACTTTGCATATAAAACACTTTGCAAGTGGTTGAAGAAAAACTCACGGTTGTTTTTGGATAATTCTTTCGGAATTATCTGCTTAACATCTTAAGGGAATAGTTAGCATCAACAGATGCCATAATAACCATCACTGTTTGGAAAAAATGGATAAAGTATATTAAAAAATGTTTGTGCGTATTCAGTTGACGAGGAGTGTATGTAGACTTTTAGATTCTTTTTAATTATGTACATAAATATTATTTTATCAAAGCTTGAGAATGTACATACTTGTCAACAAAAATGTAAAAGGCGGTTGTTTCGACATGAAAGAAAAAAAAATAGAGTGAGCTTAGGAGTTATCGCAAATTTGGTGCAACATTATACTTTGGTAGCAAGTAACTTTGTTATTACAGTCAGATCTTTCTTGAAATCATTTTAAAGATAGGTATGTTATTATTATTATCTTTTATTTGATACATCATTTATAAAGACTAGTACCGCTCAGTCTCAGTGGCCGAAATTTAAGCACCAAAAACTGACATTCGCAAAATCTAAATTTTAAAGAAGAAATACGGGTTAGTATCGAAATCCCGAATTGCAAAATCCAGAATTGCCAAATTTTGTATGTATAATCCCGAACGTAAAAATCTCGAAATGAAAAATCCCGAACGTCAAAATCCTGAATTGTAAAATCCGCAACGTCAAAATCCCGAATTGTAAAGTACCAAATTGCAAAGTCCCTACTTTTTTTTGGTATTAAAAGTCACGTGCGCGGATTTAAATATAAAAATCTCCACTATCAAATTTTGGTGTAGTTTTTGTTATTCTAACAATATAAGTAGCTCGTTCTTAAAAACAAAACCAAAATTTTTATTAAGTTTACTTATTTTTGATTTTCTATTGAATGTAAATAATTTTTTGCATTGATTTTCTAGTAAATTTTCAGTAAATGTAAATATGCAACAGTTCTGAAGTGAAAATTTGTTTTTGTGTGTTTACTAATTTTGCATGAAGAAATTATTATCAAAATGTCTATTTCCTGCTAAAATGTACTGATAATATTACGAAAATTAAATAATTTTCAAGAAGAGATATCATTTTACATCATTTCATGAATTATAAGATAGCTATTGAAAAAGTTCTAAAAAGCACGGAAGTTTGGGATAAATCCCGAAATTATATTCGAGATTTAGCAATGGCGGGATTTTGACGTTGGGGATTTAACAATTCAGGATTTTGACGTTCGGGAATTTATAATTCGTGATTTCGACGTTTGGGGTTTTACAATTCGGGATTTTGCATTTTGAAATTCGGGATTTTTGTGATTCGGGTTTTGACCTTCGGGATTATGCTAATTTCCCAAGAAATACAAAAACAACTTTCGTACCTGTAAGGAAAAATCAAGGCATTCGGGTACTCTTGGGAAGAAAATTCGTTGATATAGCTTAAAGCGGTAAATTTTAAATTTCATTTTCTTATCAGATATCGAAAACAGTAATATATGTTCATCCTCTAAAACCTTAGGCTATAAAATATTAAAAACTTACAAAACTTAAATTAACGTTAAAAAAAAAATATGAAAAATGAATCATCTACCATCAGATTTTTATAAAAAATATTTCAAATACAAACAAAATAAATTAAAGAAGTTTCTGTTGAAAAGTGTTTGAAAAATTATTTTTGCTAAATTTAAGTATGTAAATGATTCAATTTTACTTCTGCATACATAATAATTTTAAAATTAAACTAAAAGCTATCAAAAGTAATCAATATCTAAAGTAAAATGTTTTTTTTTTCTTAAATGCTTATGATTTTTTTAAATACAATTTTTTTTGGTTCTTCACAAAAACTTTCAAAAAAAGACGTGTCGGGGAAATGCACACAAAAATGTTGTATCTATTATTTAAAGAATTCAATCAATTCCGTTGGAATGTTGCTGAGCAGACAAGCAGGCCGAATTATTGGACCCAGTCTTTTTGTCTTCCCTATCATCGTAATTAATCAAGTTTGATCAAAATCTCGATGCTCACTTTTTAATGACTCGCACAATTGACTACGTTAAAATTATATTGGACCCAAGAATCAAGAAACCAATAGTTTAAGCATTGATTGCTTACAGTATAATAGAAACAAAATTACAAAATAGAAATTTCAGAATTAAAAAAATGTTCCACATACGCCATAGTGACCCAAAATTTCTTTTATTTATCTTTGTAAGAAAAAACGTTATTTATTGATTTTCATAATAAGTGAACCATGTTGATCGTATACTGTTTAAATTCATACAATTTTGGTCGTTGCTATTCAGAACTAATCATAGCTAAGGCAGAGGTAATTGTTCCGAAAAAAAAAATCATCGAGAAAAGTGTTATTAATTAATGAAGGGACTGAAACGTTATCTTTATGACAGCAGAATGTAAAAGTGACTTTTAATCTACAATGTTAGGCCCAACAAAAACTACAAAAATTTTGAGTATTTTTAAAATTGGAATATCTACTTTTCGGTATTTGCGTTGGTATCACGAGACGGCCTGTCAAAGTACAACATAAAAACTAAGCCTTTGCACAAAATTGAAAAACCATAAATCGAGTATTGTTAACACAAAAAATAACCTGAATCATGTACTGATCTCCTTAGGTCATATGTGATTGTAAATCTGGTTAAATGACACGGTGTGTAGTTTCTTGTACAACTGAACCTTTTCAACTCCACAAATATAAAACTAAAGCAAAATACATTTTAGTAATTTTGTATGAAAAGTTTTATTTTGTATTTTTTAAGAATGTTTCTTGAAATGGGTACCAAATATGTATTTTTTTCTTACATTAATCAATAAGGTGATTTTATTCAAGAAAATATGTGGCTTGCTACTTCTATAAATAGTTCGTATAAAACACTTTAAGATCCAGTGATAGTGATCGTAGGCTTTCATCCCTTTTAAACGAATCTCGCGTAACACTAAGACGATACTTGTCTACAGCTAGAAGTAGTTTACTGAATTTGTTAGAGAAAACGACGTTTTTATATTAGACAGAGGTTTCAGGGAATCCTAAGGGTACAAAGCTTACATATCTGAAACTGTTTTGGAAGAGAATAATCAGCTGACAACATTTCAAGCTAATAAAACGAGATGTGTGACCATGGTTTTGGAGGTTGTTAATGGACGTTTCAAGAGAGATTTTAAGCTGTTCCGCCAGAATTTTTTTTAATTTAGATATTCCTCATTTAATGGATGACTTTAGAATTACAGCTGCAATGCTTTAAAATAAGAGGTTAGTTTTCTTAAATAAATGCAATGGTTTTAGTGGCATATTCAAGAGTGTTCGAAATTATAACTACATACATAATTTTATAGATAATTTGGAAAATGTTCCAGCTTTTTTTGACACAGAATTAAAATCCCGAAACATTAATTGTGTGCATCAAACAAATTAAATTGTTGTCCTAAGCACAGAATAATTTCATCTCGCATCAGTGATCTACATGTAGGTATATCGTTCACTTTTTGCTCATACCTGTGGCGGTGCTTGACAATGAAAAATCGTCTTTCAGCAATGTATCGAATGTTAAAAAAAAAGTGTATCGAATTGTACTTTTTGGTTAAAAAAAAATCAATATTTATGAAATAAACAGGGGCATTTTGTTTAAATAAAACATATCGTGTGTTTGGACTGGAAAACAGTAAGGTACACTTAATTCTCCAAAATTTAGTATAATCCCAGCGGGAAATATCGTCTCCAATGAATTTTATAGCTGAATTCTTCAATCAATTCACTAGCCAAATAATAAAAGGAAACGTCATGCAATGATTTAGTCAGTGAAGAGTCATGCAATGTTTCCTCAGTTCATAGATTTGAACCCACTTTCTGCTTTGTGTAAAAACAACCCTTAAGTAATGTTACAGTATAACTTTCTATGTTTAGTAGTACCGGCTTATTTTATAAACAGTGTTCTTGAAATAGCCAAGTGCATTTCACCCTTGAAAAATTCAACCATAATGGTAGGCATCTACCAGGGCCGTAGCTAGAGCTTGCGAGGCCCCGGGGCAAAACCAAATATGGGGCCGTATTTCTCAATACTAGCAAAATTTTTTTATTAGCAAGATTAACACGAATCTCCTTGAAATTTCAAAGATTTACCATACAAATTTTAATCTCCTCAAATGAAGATTTCAAACAAAACTCATTCAAATCTACTTGGAAACATTAGTTTGTCAAATCAAACAAACTTTTTGTTCGGAGAATAATTGTAGAACCGACCCATTTAAACGTCTTTTTCGATTATTGATAGATGGAAAGTAAATAAAAACTATCTAACTCACTTCCACTTAATATCAAAAAATTGAAACACCATTTGAATGTTTTGCCGTAATCCTCTTTTTGACCTTTTGTGCAGTGGAAACACCAAACAAATCCCATTACCTAAATCTCGGTTAAGTGGTTGGTGGAAACGTTGTATTACAGAAATAAAAGGTTAGGTAGGTACCAAAGTGATTTTTTTCTGGATTTGCATTAGCGAACTCATCGATTACTTTTCTTATCTATTTGCTTAGATTTTTAATCGATATCGTTGATAAATTGTTAAGCCTTTGTTGTTCTATGGTGCTTTGTTAGTAACTTTGTATTAAGTTCAGCTTTGAAAAACATCCGCTTTTGTTGTGGTAAATGGAACCGTCGAAAACATTATAGGAGCAGTGCATACATCTGGATAGCTAGAAGACAGTGAAGTTTTTTTTGTTGATCAAAAAAGTTGCCAATTCTTTACCATTTTTCATGGAACTTATCTCATTCAAAAATGTTGAGCTGATAGAAAGCAACTGAGCAGAAAAATGATATGAAAAAGGAAGAAATAAGACGTATATAATGCATTACTACGAGTATAACTTTTAAGCCATAGCAATTAGCGAAAAAAGCAGCAAAACATAATTTGTAGAAAATTTAATTTGCTCTACTTCTAAGTAAGTATGCGATACAAATTTTTTGTCTGGGATAAAAAAACGTGAATTGCGTGTGAAAAAAGAATTAATCGTTAAAAACAAGATGGTGGCATAACGAAACAAGGTACAACTGTGCAAAATATGGTCTTTGGATAGTGACTGATACCCATTTAAATATCGAAGTCAAACTTCTTCTCGGACTTTTTTCCCAGAGCACCATATGAGTATAATGAAATCTAAATGCACCGTACTAGTTCCACCATCTGACTGGCATGAGCTTTCGATAACCATGAACACAAATTTTTAGAATTTTCGACCAATTCTTTTATTTTTATTTTACAACTGAATTTTTCATATACACAAAACGGAACAACGAATACTTTAATATTATTGGATAATTTAACAATTGGTATAATACATCCGTTTAATTGAGTTAAATATACAGTGAGTTTCTATGTAGGATCTAAAGTTAGAGTTGATTATTATTAGATTTTATTCGTAAATTGGATTTAAGTTACAATGACTCAAAAAATGGGATTGAGCTGAACGAAGCTAACTTAACAAAGTAAATATCGATTCAAACGATACAAAAGGAGATCTCCGTTCGGGGCCCACCCGATCGGGGGCCCCGGTTGCCCCAATGGACGCTACGGGCCTGGCATCTACTTGTCATTGAATTGACACAGTTTGACAGCTGGTATTTTAACAACACGAATGCCAGTTTATTTTCACTTGTGTCTTTAACTGCCACAAATTAGTTGTTTGCCTTTTCAAAGACAAAGAATTTTTAACAGATGCCTTTATCAGTTCATTGACAAGTGTTTCAACTTTGACTGGTCGTTTCCGAATTCACACTCTTGGATAATGAGATCTTCGATGAAGTTTGTGTAGATATGCGCAGAAGGAGTTTCTTTTTTTATAAAACAGATATAGATTCATAAAGAAAAAAAGTAAGCTTACTATCTTATCAGTAACTAACTATACATACATTATTAAAAAAAGTTATTTTGTTATCAAAAATCAGAATTGGAAATTACTCGTTGAATTTTCATTTATTTCCTCTAACCACTTTCATTTAAAAAAATAAATATTTAGTAAAAAAAACTTTTCAACTATGTTCTATTCCAACAAATTCCTGCACTGGAAATCGACGCAAAATCAAAATTTAGCGTATGACACATGAAATTTATATTCATCTGTTTTCCAACCATTTTTAATTAACATTTCTAGTCTAGCGCACTCTCTTGATTTATTGAACTGCATAACTTTTTACATTAAATATCGGGTGATTCCTGATTGAACTGCAGCACTTTTAAAATAAAAGATCGGGTCATCTCCGTTGTCCCCTCCAGGAGTAGACTCCCTTTTTTGTTTTTTTTTTTCTGTTAGCTTCTACAAAATTTTTTCCTCCTCTAAATTGCGATCCGATAACTTATATTCTGATCACTCATTTTACGGAATTAATTTTCTTTTACCCGTCAAATTACAAAAAATAACTTCAATGTGAAAAAAGATTCACTTCTAATTAAACTTTATAGCTGTCAAATCAATGTCATTGACAAAGGATAAAACAAGTTGGACAACATTTTTCGTTATCTTTTATTGGTCAATTCAGTTATTTCGACTTGTCTTTCAAATTCGTTGTCTTTCATTGACAAACGGAGTTTGCCAGTTCAAAGACAAGCAATTTGAAGGTATTTCCACTTGTCATTTTGATAAAAAACGCAAAAATAGGTATTTCGTCAGTTGTTAAACGACAAGTGGAAACCTCGCATTATGCTCGTTGCTCGTGCTTCGTGTAAAAAAGAAAGTAGCTGTTTAATTTTCTAAAAACATATAGGGACATATTCATAGTCGCAGATAGACCCAGGTTTAATTAAACTACAGTTTAAGACAATTTTGGCTCAATGAATACAAACCGATTTTAATTACAAATTGTTGGTTTTATATTTTTATAAGATAATTAACTTGGTATACTACACAAAAAGCTTCAAATATTTTGAAATTATAAACTTAAAAAAATAGAATCAACGTCCGAAAATTCAACCAAAGCTATGTTTAACTTAGACCCAGGTCTAAAATTACTATGAATACGCCCCATATTGTTGAAGTAGCTATTAAGTGGCAGGGCAAAAGTGTACTGAATTTTATAAAAGTGTATTTGTGTAATTTAGCATTGTCGAGTGTATCGAAAAAAGTACAATTGTATCGACTTTTGCAACCGTGGCTTGACTCTGCATTTAAGAACCCTTTTTATGATTCGTGTCATCTACCTAAACAAATTTCTTACACATAACACATTTGCTTTATTTATCCGTCAAAGTTTTCAAAAAAAATATTTTATTACCTATTGTTGGACCTCACACCTACCTCGTAGCTACTATAGATCTCTGGATTTCAGAGGTGTATTTAATTATACGTTTATTCGTTTCATATGAAGAAGATACGTTTTAAGTTAACAAAAGTTACGCATGTATGTTTTAAATACCTACACGACACGTGTTAAAAAATACACTTGCAGTTACAAAAACAGCAATTGATTGTCATAACTGACTGCAGTGCCACGCATTGTATCTTAATTTTGTCCCTTGGACACATCAAATAAGAATTCAATAATAACTTAAATAATTAAAGTTCGTATTTTCAAAGTCTGCTTCTCCTCCTTCTAAAAGCATTTTGGCACATAAAACATAACAATGATTTGAAAACAAAAACTACAAATAATTGCAGGTTCAGTGTAGGTATATGCACATTAGGGTGGATCGTTTTCATCATTTTTTGCCAAATCACTCTGTGCAACTCATAGTATAACCTTAATGGTTTTCTAAACTTATCCTCATCATTTTTTTTTTGATTCGCCCTTGGGAAAAACAAAATTTGTAGTTTTTCACAAAAAATGGAATATTTTGCGAATAAAAAATAACGAATTCTTGTAGAGGGAATAAAAACAAGTATTTTTACCATGGGGGGAGGGGTCTATCTCTTTCAGTATAGGCAGGAGGGCCAATTTTATAAACAAAATGATTGAATACAATTAGTATTTTTCGTGATTTTAGATTTTCTAAAAAAAAATAGAAGACAAAGTCATCTGGTTTTCAGTAATTGATGAAGAATTAATAGAAGTACTTATCTAAGAATTCATCACTATGGAATTTAAGCCAATTTTTTACATAATTCCACATTTTTGAAAGAAAATATCAGTTCATATTTTTTCAAGTTTGAGTTGGAAAATATTTTTTTTGAAAACTATTAAACGAAACAACTTCATTCAAAAACTCAATAAAGGAAAAGACTTCTAGCTTTCAAAAAATGTACCATTCTTTGTCATCTGTGTTTCCGTTCTTTTTAAATAATTTAGGTATATAATTTTTTTGTGAAAAAAGAATAATTTTCGATGGCTTCCCGATTTTGTTTTTCCCAAGGGCGACTCAAAATAAATGATGAGGATAAGTTCAAAAAACCATTAAGCATAAACTATGAGTTGCACACAGTGATTTGGCAAAAAAATGTTGAAAACGATCCACCTTAATGTACATATTTCTAAATATGAAAGTAAATAGAAGTACATCATACACGTGTTCATACACAAATAATTTATTTCCGCATGTACACGAATACGCATGCAATAGAAGGCACGTCTAGAAAATAAAGCAAACTTAAATAGACGAAAATCAAACATTAATTTATGTGCCTTTATTTAATCAGAGAGCTACGTATATACGAAATTTTATAAATAAACAAAATTGAAACTAATTGAATAAATTCAAATGGTTGGATAAAAAATATTTCGATTTATAGACAAAGCGTGCTATAATAGTTTGAAAAATACTGTTTGCTAACAAGAAAAAGTTCTCATTAATTTAAGTATATTTTCTTATAAATATTTGAGTAAAACCGACAGTAAGCAGTTTATTTCTTATTAATAAGGGAATTATCCTTTGCCCAACGCATTCTTAAATCTGTGAATTTACATTATGTTATCAAGAATTTTTCTTTTATTAACAGGAGAGCTATGGGTGCAATTAACCTCCCCTGGGCAATTCTACGTTTCACTTTTATAACATTCTTGTATTATTAAAATTTTAACTACCTACTTCAATCCCTGCTTAAAGCTATAACAACCAACACCCACACGCCTAACTTTTCGTTATATCGTATGCAGCCTATATGAACCTTAATTATGTTCAATGCTTATATGCACATCTACTTGACTTGGACCTAGCCGATTTGCGTGAATTTTTCAATCCTAAGCTTAAGATGTTTTTTAAACTTACGATTTGCATCCTAGAAAACACAGTCAGATTCAGATACAATATTGATGAGTTGGATACCACCGTTAAGGCTCTTTTCGTTCGCTTTGGACAACTCTTTGACTTATACTACGTTTTCATTAGAGCCGAAATGAGGTTATTTCGAAAATTGGAAAAAAAGTGTTTTCATTATCAAAGGAGAATGGGCATTTTGGTCTACCTATTGCCCACAATTGAGATATATATCGTTGGATAGCTTAGCCCTAGTACATCATTTTCTTGTATGGACACAAATCTGTAAACCATGGGGTTTAGTCAGTATATTGCAACAGAGAATGCAATTCGAGCAAAAATTAATTGCAATAGCGTTCCATTGAAATGACAGTATTAGTCACTTTCGATAAACTGAATAGACCCCAAAATGAAGGAATTTTTATATTAATGGCCAAAACTAGCGAATAAAATCATGGTCGATGAATAATATCCAAAAATATCCCATTTTTTCTGTAGTTTTTAAAAAGGTATAAAACTTGCTAAATCACACCGTTGCACTTGCGCTCATTTGTCTCAAAATATTATAAGCTACAATTTTTCCAAAGATATTTCTTTAAAACACCTGATGGTTTTTGAGAAATCGAAAGAAAGTCCTTGCGTAAGACATCAAATTGAAGCTCTCCACCAAAATTCAGCTTTGTCGGAGTTATATTTTTAAAGATATTTTAATTTTATCGATATACTTGAACAAAAATGTTTTATTTTTGTTTTAATTTTAGCCTGTTTTATTGGATTCAAACAGTTATAACTTTCTATCTGAGCACCGCATTAGCAAGTCTTATATCTTTTTAAAAACTACAGAAAAACGGGATACTTTTGAAAGATAAAACCTGTATTGTGTCATATGAATTTTATTCATGGAGCTCTTAAAAAGATTGAGGTCAAAAATTAAGTTTGGTCAAAGTTTAAGTTTATCTTTTAGTTTGTAGGCAAATGGTGATGTAAATGAACATTTTTTCATTCAGTAAAAAAAGTCAAACTATTAGCCAAAGTTTTAGTGTAAAAATTGTAAAAAACAAAAGTCAATTATGGACAGGGTGAGCAAAAAGCTGGTTCAAAATAAAGTTTTTTTAAAATTTCGAAAAATAGCCGTTACTCGAAAACCGTTATGATTCGGTATGAATAAGTTACCAAATTCTGAAAGGTCATGACCTGGCCTATCGCCATATTCAGTTTGGACCATCCTTTACGGGACACCCTGTATGTAAATACTGGCTGCTCGAAAATCCATTTTCCGAATAACTAGGTAACCATGAACAAATATCGTAAATACATGGCTTTTCATGAGCACCTGCTTTAATCTATTATTTAGCATCTGGTCTCTGAGGACATGCTCCGTTTTATTTTTATCATTTACAAACACCTTGAATTAAATAAATTAGCGCAAAATTTTAAGCAGCTTATTATTAATGGTTTAGTATGATACTACTTAACATTTTTCTAATTCTTTAACAGTTGACTAAAATTTTCTAAATTTTAAATACTTTCTAACTGGTATCATACTAAACCAATTGCCTTCATAAACTTCAGCTGAACACGCCCAAAAAAGTGACAGGTCTTGCAAAAAATTCACAAACATCCCTGATTTTCACATTTATAAACGTCAAAGTGGCATACGGATTTAGTACGTTACTAGAAAGATAAAATAGCCATTTCATGATTTTAACTTTAGTAAAATGTTAGGAGATAGTACGATGCTTAACTCGTTTAAAATTAGCAAAATACAATTTTTAACCTAGTATCATACTATAAATGATTTAACATTGTACTAAATCGACTAAAATTTTGCGCCATTGTATCCTTAAGCAACTTAAAAAGATCGATTGTCTTTTAGGTCTCAAGCGATTTTGTTCCACTTGAACTTACCTACAAACCGTGATCTTGATATTATGGTTTCATTGTTTCTTTTAAGCTCATCAGACAAACAACTTTCTTATAATGAAATTAAAACAATATATACCAAATTAACTATTAAGCCTATTGTTTTCTCTTGACACTTGGCCATGTATTTTTTATTTAAAGATTATCCATTTTCTTAAAGTTCCATAAATTAAAAGTATGTGCGGTTAACCTCTTCATATAAATACAAACAAAAAAAACCTTTGATTTAACCCCTTGCAATATCCCACCACATCCAATGATACCGAAACAATACACCAATCAATTCAGCAATCAATGGATTCAATTTAGCACAATGTTCGTTCATTTAGTGGTTTTGTCAACGATTTTAAGAGCCGGTTTCGATGTTGCAAAACATAGTGTAACCAACACATAAACTGCATAACTTACATACATAAAAGTGAACTTATGGTAAGAAATGTGTGCCATGCCATTTATGTTGATGAGATGCGAAAAATCTGTCCATATTTAGATTCATCTGCAATTGATCCAAAGGAATTTACAAACAAAAATAAAATGCACGACTATTGATCGCACGAACTTGCTATTGTAGTTTACAACTAAAATGTAGCTAGACGTTGCATATAAATGGTTCCATAATATTTGTACCTATAATGTTAACTAGGAAATATTGAAAACAAAGTTAAAAATAATAATTTTGAAAATTTTTGCTTTAATAAAAAAAAAACAAGGAAATGTTGTAAAAAATAAGAAATAAATACAAATGTTGGATTATTGATTTCGTTGATTTTTATATTTTTCACGGACGGTTATTTTTGCTGAAAAATTTCAACTTACGTTATGTAGAACTAGGCACAGTCTTAGAGAGACTCCAGATATGGACTCATTACGTCGCCTGAGAATTGTTTTGTTCCATACGCCACTTATGTCGTTTTTGAGTTAGGGATGGATTCTATGCTAATTTTGTATGCTCTTTCAAAATCTGTGATCCGATTCGCGCTATGTCTTTCCAGTCCCGAGATATCGAACATCGATTTTGTTCCATATCCACCAAAATCAACAGTTTGTAGAATTGTTTTGTGCCATAAACCATTTTTTGGCGTTTGGGACAACTTTCCCATACAATTTTTGGCAGTTTTTTTTGTGAGAATTGTTTTGTTCCACGTTCATATCACGGCGACAAGAGGTAGAGAAAATACTGAGAAAGTTGAGAATTGGTTTGTCCTACGTGCACTTTTGTTAAAGAACTGCCATGCATGTGGGACAATGATCGCAAAAAAAATTTTAGTATCGGTTTGTGCCACCTCCATTACAGTTGTGTAGATACTAGAAGACGATTGTATGAAATCAGTTATCACAGGCTTAAAGTTGACTGCCAAGGTGAAAGGACGTGCGATCGCGGATGCTTATGAGTTTTATTTTGTAATGGACACTGTTTCATCTGAACTTGGCTCTGTGGCCAGCGGCATCCTTAAGTTCCTGCTTATTTTTCCAATTTATTTCAATAAATGCAGGATATAAAATATATGTACCTATATATTTTTTTAAATAGGTAAATCATGTTTGATGACGAATTATTGCCCAAGGATCTTAGTTCTTCCTCTTCGTCGTCGGGCTATTTTCAAGTTATTAAAAATTACTCAGTTATTTCAAGGTAGCACAGTCACCACCCTCTCAGCTAACAGTAGTTGTGACAGCAAAATCCCAAGAAGGTCAAAAATAAGTAAATAAATCAGTCAACAAAGCAGTAAAACTGCTTTAATTTGTCTTGTTTTATTTGTTTTTTTTTTTTTTTTAAGAAGAATATGAAATGTTAATTGTTTATTTGATTTGTTAAATAAAAATTTTACTGAAAAAAGAGATGTTATCGATTTTATTTTCAAATTTTATCGTCCAACTCAATGCTTTCTTGCTTTTCACATATATATTTAATGAGAATTGCTTTGTGCCATATCCATTTTGTTGTGTTCCACGTGTATAGAAAAAAAATCATTTTCATAATGTAGGAGGTGGGACACAACTCCAAAAAGTGGACTTTTACGGTAATTAACGTATCTTGTTAACGGCTTGGCAAAACACTTTGAAAATTGGTAGGTGCAATCGTCATAAGACTAACTTCAAGTTACAAAAATAAGAAAAAATTCCTATCACACAGTTTCGGAGTACCAAGTACGCAAACCTTTCAATGCGTTTTTCTCGAAAAAGTGCCAATGGCGTATGGAACAAACCAATTCTCGGGCGACGATTACTCTTCAGTAGGTGCATTGAGTCATTTGTTTTTTTTTTTTTTCTATTCCGCTTTCCATTAACAATTATTTTGATTTTATAAATTTGTCGGAAAAAAGTGGTCGGCAATTAATTTTAAAAAACGGTCCAGATGATGAATATATTTCATATCAGAGCCCAGAAAAGATAAAAAGTAAATTTGGAGTTAAAATTTCACA
Source organism: Melangyna quadrimaculata (assembly GCA_949320155.1). Taxonomy (NCBI): domain Eukaryota; kingdom Metazoa; phylum Arthropoda; class Insecta; order Diptera; family Syrphidae; genus Melangyna; species Melangyna quadrimaculata. The sequence continues at coordinate 195,432,879 of OX439483.1, forward strand.
AAAACATGACCAAATAGCTTGAAGCAAAAAAAAAATTTATTCAATAAGATACTTATAACTTTGTTAAATTTCCAAAAATAATTTATAAACAAAAAAAAAAAATTGTCTTAAGAAGAAAAGTATTTTTTTATTTTCAATTTTTTCCGAGGCTAAAAGACCTAAAAACATCTAGTTTTCAACGTTCGACTAAGAGTTAATAAGAGCCCTTATAACGCAATAGCTAAGGGAGATGACCCATTTTTGGGCCACGAGCTTACATAGATGAGATAGGTACCAAATGAAAGCTGGTACTGAGTTCTATAAGAATGCTAAATATTTTTAAAATCAGTGTTGGATATTTCAAGATATTTGAGCTTGAAGTTGGCGATTCAAAAGTCACAGAATTAATTTGTTTTCGAAACAAATGATCATAGATTCTGAAGTATAGTAGCTAGAAAAATGATCTTAGTACCAAATTACAGATTACAAAAATTCATTTCAAACGATACCAATACCCACTTCCTACGTTTATCATATTTTGATATATACAGTTCAGACTATTTTGAAATAATTTCGTTGCAGGTGCCTTCTACGGCTGATATCTTGAAAAAATCAGTGATGACATGTATTTTTTTTGTACCGCTACAATCTTTAATTGATTACCTTTTGATTAATGTACATTTAAATTATCTAACTTCAAATGAATGTCATCTTATAAACAAAAGGACCTTTTTTGTTAAAACAAAAAACAATGATACAATAAAATGCTTTTTTTTATTATTTAATATATAAAAGTAACGATTTATGATTTTTCTTATAGCAAATGATTATAATACATTCAATAATAAAATGTGCACCAAATTAAAAAGCCATGAGAAACAACTTTTTTTTAAACTAGATATTATAGTACCATTTAATATTATTCTGACCAAGTGTTCTTTTCAACGGTAAATACTTTGGTAGGCTTTAAGATTCTACAATGTTTCACATAAGCTTTTTCTGATAATATCAATTTTTGGAATGTTAGAAATCGACACTTGACGCTCATCCAGCAAGCTGATTAGCAAACAAGTGATTATCAAAGTATTAAATAAATATTAAAAATGCTCGTGTTAAAAAGAGCATACAAAAGTTATAAAATGAATAGTAACTTTTGTGTTACCTGTAGAGTTCGTTTGAATAATGTAATTCAAGTACGTACTGTTCGAAATATTTTGAATCCCCCGGTTCAATTTTAATCAATTAGATATCTCCAGAACAAGTAAGTATTCATAGGTTTTTTTTTATTGTATTGAAGTTATGCTCGCTTTTATTACGGTGAACATTTGAAGGACAACGGAATTTATACTATAGAAGTTTGTAAAAGCCGTACGCGCATTAGTTCTGCATATCCAAGATTCATTGGAAACAATTACCTATTGAGAGGTCGAATTAAATCCAGACACATAAGTGGAAAAGTATATTTTATTATTTTTTTATAGTTTTTATATTATTAAGTAATAACGAAAATGTGGCCAATACTTGCAGTGCAATTGAAGCATATTATTGTAATTATTGTCTTGTTGGTATGAGAACTGTTGGATTTTGCGCTCAAGTTATGAGTATTTTGTGGTACTTGGGATTCGCTCGGCATCAAGAACATATAAATATATACCAGCATTATATTTAGATAACATCCTTATAGACAATTTCAATGAAGAATCGTGAGATAGAAATGCCTAAGTTAAGCATTAAAAAAAAGCATTGTATTGTATCACTGTTTTTTTTTTTAACAAAAAAGGTCCTTTTGTTTATAATATGACATTCATTTGAGGCAAGATAATTTAAATGTCCATTAATCAAAAGGTAATCAATTAAATATTGTAGTGGTACAAACAAAAATACATGTCATCACTGATTTTTTCAAGATATCAGCCGTAGAAGGCACCTGCAACGAAATTATTTAAAAAAAAAAGTCTGAACTGTATATATCAAAATATGCTTAACGTAGGAAAAAGGTATTGGTATCGTTTGAAAGGAAGTTTTGTGATATGTAATTTGGTACCTATATCATTTTTCTAGCTACTATACTTCACAAGCTATGATCATTTGTTTCGAAAACAAATTAATTCTGTGACATTTGAATCGCCAACTTCAAGGTCAAATATCTTGAAATGTCCAACACCGATTTTAAAAATATTTAGCATTCTTATAGAACTCAGTACCAGCTTCCATTTGGTTCCTATCTCATCTATGTACGCACGTGGCCCAGGCTTCACACAAAAATGGGTCATCTCCTTTTAATGCGAAAATATATGTTTTTAATAACAACACAATAGTACAGTCAACGAAGGAATTTTGCTTGCAAAAAATAAGGCCCTCTGGATTATTTTTTTATATGGTACGGGTTACCCCCCGGTATAACATATACAAAGTCCCCAGCGCAGGGCCGCGAGCTAATCTGAGGAGGGGTGGTTTAAGGTACCCATCTTTAGATTTTCGTGAATATTGACAAAACCTAACATGTTAGATGGAAAGTCTGTACTACTTAATTAGAGACAATTAAATTGTCTATATATATATATATTCACATTTTTTCTAGTGTCAATAATAAAGGAGATGCGGGAATAGAAAAGTCAACAAATCTGAAAAACCTGTTATTGTCTAAGATATTGAATGTTTTCTGACCAAATAACCTGGAATAGACAAAAAACGTTAATACACCTTTATTCACTGTTGTTTCATCATGTCGTGAAGCTAAGAAAGAAGTTATAATTTCCTTTGTTTTCTATATATCCGAAACTATACAAAAAAGTTAGTGTATACTAAATTAGGCAAAATTTAATCAGCAAAAGTTGTTTTCATATGGCGCCAAAAAATAATAAGGTTTTTTTAAAGGAACACAATACAAAATTTTTTGGCCATAGAGGGGGGTTCTTTCTCCCCTCCTTTAGAGAGGAGGGGCATTTTTTAAAAAATAATATTAGAAAACAACGGCAACACTTACAACAAAAAAATTTACCTTTTTTGAAAGCCAGAACTCCGTTCTTTTATTTTATTTTCCAATCAAGTTATTGATATCCATAGTTTTCGTAAAAATAAATTTCAAACTCAAAATTATTAAAAAAAAAATTGAAAATTTTGTTTTTGATTTTTCTTTTTAAATTGGGAAATAAGATGCTGAATTGGCTATTATTATTCACTACCCCTAATAACTCTAATTGAAAACTGAAAACTAAATGGTTTTATGTCTCCTAGTTTTTGAGAAAATTGAAAGTTGTAACGACAATTTTGTCGATGTTTTTTTTTGTATAATTTGTATTATTATTATAGTAGTATGTGATAGTAGTGTTTCTTTGAGCTTGAGGTTAAAGAATGAATAAATTCCTTGAACCTGCGAAGAAAGCCACCCACGGTCCTGTGTGAGTGGTAGAGCTGACCCTTAGGTATATCATACTCAAAGTCCCCAGCCCAGGGCCGCAAGTTTTAGGCATGGAGAGGGGGGGTAAATGTCCCCTTTTATAGTTTTTCTTCAATATTTGGAAAACTAAGCGTAATAGAGGCAAAGTCAATATAATAAGGTGAAAGAAAATTAAATTTCCTACAAAAAGAAGATATGTTCATAGTAGTATAAAAGTAAATTAATCAACAAACATTAAATTTCTAAGGAAATCAATTTTGTTTTTATTTTTGTTCGATATTTCTACTCTCGCATCTCTATTGCTTCCGGCAAATCTTTTGCGTTTATTCAATTAACTGATTGCGCTTATGTGTTAAGCCAGAATGATATTCAAAAAAAATACTATGAAAGGAAATATAATTTAAAAATTTTCAAATACGGGATTTTTTGAAATTTTAAATTTAATTAGGATAAATTAGGGTGAACGTATTAAAATGTGGAAATCTTATTTTCTAAACGGCAGTTCATAGCTAAATGATTTTTTTTGCAATCGATAGATGTTGTTGAATACATGAAAACGATTCATGACAACAAAAATTGTCAAAAATTTACAACTCGAGATATAAACGTTTGAAAGTCAAAAATGGCGAAATAGATGTTTGAGAAAAAATTTACTATAAGTCAGTGTGACCTTCTATTGAAATACATGGAATGTTCTTATGAAGCTGATTAATAAAAAGAAAACCGGTATCTGCCAAATTTTCAATTAAAGCTTAGGTTTTGGCAAAGTGAATTTTTGAAAATTTTTTTTTTAATTTATAAGTTGCTTTATTTTTATTTTTGCACCCTTTGGTATTTTCATTGAAATTAACATCAAAATGCAGATACAAAAATAAATAAAAAAAATGCAGATACTTCTCCTATATAAGCATGATAGTACCAGAATTTCAACAAAAACATGGTTAAAACTCAGGGTTGCCGCAGGGCCCACTATTTTGTAGGCAACCAATACGCAAACTGTTTGTTTGCACACTATTTAAAAAACTGTATACCTCTCATCTGGCAAAGAGATGAGGGTAGGTTGTCCTATGGCCGTCTCCCCGACTAAGACCAGTTATGGGGGATAATAAAACACAGCTAATATAAAAATAGAAATCATAGATGTATATTGTGATTTTTTTTTGTTTAAAATAAAAATATTATCAAAAGTTACAAAAACTCTCAATGTTTTAAACAAATTCTAATTCAGGGTGTTTTAAGGTTATTTGTATGTCAATTTTCATAGCTGACCATTCAAACTTTTCTTAATGAACTAAAACTCCCAGAATTTTTAAAACTCCCAAAAGTCATTTTTTTGTGGGCAGCTATAAAATATCTCAATTTCTTAGTTCGATTATTCTTATTTCCATACACGAAACATACTTATCAGGTATACCTACTGGCAACGGCGTATACAGGGGGGGGGGTCACGGGGTCATGTCCCCCTCCCCCCCCCCCCCCCGAGAACTCAAGATAATTTTGTTGATCTGAAATAATTATTTAGTAACCACATAGAAAAAAAAAGCAAATTGGTTACCTAGAAAGCTAAAATGATTTTCGATTGGTAAATTCAGAATTCAATAGAAAATTTGAATGTTGCTAACTTGGAATTCAATAAGAAATTTAATTTTCATGGCAATGGAATAGGTACCTACCTACCATATTTTCTATTCAATCGATGATACTTAGATTTTCTTCCTCGTACCTCAAATTTAAGTTAACAACAAACTTCTCATATGATAATACATTTAAACCTTAAAATATATGCATAAGCACTCATAGGTTCTGTTTTAAGATGACAGCCAAAACCTGTTAACCCAAACAGAAATTAAAGTCCGTAGCTGTCTCCAAATTTTCACCCAGTAAAGTAAAAACCAATAGTATTTTGAAAAAAAGAACATTTTATATTTCTGAAAATAGAATCTTTAAACACATTATAGGACACATATGAAATTGTTTTATTTGATTTCTGTATGACAGAGTAGATTATTTTTAAAAGCAAACAAAAATATCTACATATGTGACAACTTTCGAATAATAGTTATTCTAATTATAGTAGTAGCCCGTAGCGTAATGGTTAGTGCGTTCGACTATCACGCTGGAGGTCTGGCATCGCTTCCCAGCCTCGTCCACCTAAAAAACTAAAAAGTTTTTTTTCAGGGCTACTGCCTCTTGCGAGGAATTGACAAATCCTCCAAGAGTATCACTTGTCACGAATAAGTGCTTCTCGTCTAGCCGTTCGGATTCGGCATAAAATTGTAGGTCACTTCCATTCATGTCGAAAGGCGCACACAGGAATGGTTGCGAGTTGTTAGTCACTAGGCCCTGGTTCTTCATGAGCCGTTGTGCCACCCGATTTATTTTTTTTTATTTATCTAACCAAAAAATGTTAATGTTAACGAAAAATAGTCATAAATTATATAAAACTATGTTGAAAACCTGTTATGAAAGGATTTTGTTTGCACTTATTCAACATTTATGATCGAACAATAATCTTGTTGATTGGGTTGTGGTATGTGGATTATTTTTACAAAGTAACCTATGAATCCCATAATGCAAAAGTTTATAGCTATGGTAAAGGTGATTTTTTGGAAACCTTGGAGAAAACGCGACAAGGTTCACAGAATTTAACAACTTTGTCAATTATTTTCATCAGAAAGGCTTTCTGGTAATAAAGATAAAAAGGTTAGGTTTATTTGATGTACCCACATATTTATTTTGCCCTTCGCTTTGCCATCTTGCCATCAGTCTTAAGCTGGCCATACACGACCGAGCCGAACAGCTCGGAGCTATTTGGCTGCGGTCCATTTTGCCACGGTCCAAATTTGGGTGCCATACACGGCCCATCCGAACCAATTTTGGCAGTTTGGATCTTGTCCAAACAAAAAACGTCAGCGGTCCGTCCAATGAAAAAAACACAAGTCGACTAAACTGAACTTCTTATGATAGTTGCCCAATCAGAAACCAAGAAAATTCTAAAAATCTAAATTTTGTGTTTTGTATTGAACATGACAAAACTTCTCAAAAAAGAGAATGAGCCAGTTAGATGTTTTTGGTGAAAATTTTATTCTACAATTTAATGAGATATCGTGAGAAAGTGGGATTTTATTAACGGTGCCGGTGAACAGAACAAACAGAACTGCTTGGCTTGCTGATTCCCCAATCCCCACACACGATAGAGTCGAACATTTGTTCGGAGGTTCGTGTTCGTGGATTTTGGACTGGCTGTAAATCAAAATTGTTCGGCCGAACCAAACGGAGCCATCTGAGTTTTCCCACTCACGGGCAATTTTGGTTCGGCTCCGGGCCGTTCGGATCGTTGGCTCGGTCATGTATGGAAATGGCGGTGCTAACTTCACGCACATCGTGTATGGCAAGCTTTAGAGACATACATTTTTTTTTAAATCAGAAGCATATACAAATCACTCCTGAACTTTTTTCACACTTTTATTGAAAAGCAACAAAAACGAATATTTGTATTCAATTAAAATACAAATATGTAATGTATTTTAGTTTTCCGCTATTGTATAAAAAGAGCAATTAACCCAAGTGGTCATTTTTGAAAATCAGAACTCTTGTTTTCATTTGCAGTAGTGAATATTTATATTTAACTATTAACTTAAATTTCAGAAACAGAAAACAGAGTACCTAATGATATTTTACTAATATTTCCTGCAACTTCAATTCGAATTAGAACTAGCCGAAATTAAATAAATTCTGAAGTCTGAACAAAATTCAAAACAAATGACCAAGCGACTTCAATATTTTTTTCCTCAATATTTTGATTCCTAAACTGAAATTTGTTGTTCAGGCAACTGGAGACTGCTGTATGCTGTTGTTGAGGTGCTCCAAAACAAAAAAATATAACATTAAAGAATAGAAACAAATAGCGATTTATACTACGTTTTCACTGGGCCAAATGAGGTAATTTCGATGCAAATTTCCAAATGAGATCCGAAATTACCTCATTTCCGTTCTCGTTTCAAAATGAGCTTATTTGAACCAATAGCGTAATGGTTAGTGCGTTGATTGTCACGCTGGAGGTCTGGGTTCACTTCCAAGCCTCGTCCACCTTAAAAATAATAATAATTAATTTTTCAGGGCTACTGCCTCTTGCTTGTCATGAATAAGTGCTTCTCGTCTAGCCGTTCGGATTCGGCATAAAATTGTAGGTCCCTTCCATTCCTGTCGACACGTGCACACTGGAATGTTTGCGAGTTGTTAGTCACTAGGGCCTGGTTCCTCACGAGCCATTGCGCCACCCAATTTATTTGTTATATTAATTTATTAAAGTATAGTTAATTAAGACTTTTTCCCTTTCCTTTTACCCACAGTAAAATATAAAATAAAAAATATAAGGCACTTGAGTTTTTATAAAAAATATAAGTTTGTGTTATTTTTTTTTTTTGGCGTGACTAAAGAAGTAAGGCTGTATACGCCCCTGCCTACTGGCTTTCTAAAAGTCTCAACTTTTTTTTTTGCTTTACAAACAAGTATTACCAAAAAATTTAAATTTTTGTTTTCATTGTTTTGTCCATGTTTTTGTGGAAATTTTCCTTTTATCTATGGTTCAGATTTATATCCGTCCGAACCCGGACCGCGGACCACCAAGTTGCCGAACCCTGGCTTATATCAATACCGATTATCGTCCACTAAAGTGGGAAAGCCCCGCTATCATGTTAAAAAAAAAATATTTTTAACTGATTAATTTTCTAGGGTCTGCAAGGTTAAGGTTTCTAAAAAAAGGCACATTCGTTTATAAAAAGGGAAAGGCAATAAATTTCAGACTTAAATGGCCCGTGATTTTATATTGATATTAAAATTTGATTAAAAATTGAACAATTTAAAAAAAATAATACTACACGATTATTGGTTAACTAACTGTCCGATCTTTTTGAAAGATGGAATTAAAAATTTTGAAAATATTCATACTTATGTGGTTTTTTTGCGTCTGTTAATATGTAGGTACATACTGTGTATGTATATAAATGGTATCGACTGAAGAATACAAACAGATTAGTCAATAGTTTTTATACATACATTCAAGTTTGTTTAACATTTCATGGGATTTCAAATTATGAATTACATGGGTGTAATTAATGTTGAGGATTACGTTGTAATCTTATCCATCATCGAATTTAAAACTGCTTCTATTTAAATTCAATTATTAATTAGTCTTTATTTTTCACAACAAATTTCTTTATCTGCAAATCAACAGCTGGCTGGTGTAAGTAAAAGGAAGGGTAGATCCGCCAAAAAAATACGGACCTACAAAATTGGTTCAGAATCAGGCTTTATTTGCCAAAACGGTGTTTTGACAGATATGTATCAAAAAATATCGAAATTTTAAATCAATGGAAAACCCCATAAAAATGTGATTTGAGTTAAAAGTCAATTCGATTTCTAGCACAGTGATTGTTTTTTTTTTTTTTTTGATTAAAACAACAGAAGCGACGCTAAAATTGGTTTTATCAATTTTTGTTACCAACAAAAATGAATTTTAATTGAAAAAAAAAACGAAGTGACAGACATGGTATCCTCGATATATCACTTTCTTATAAGATTCTCTCTAGATTGTCAAAATAAAGATTCAAAATCGTTGTCATTGTGTGTCACTCAAATTTACACAAAGTTCTCAGAAAATACAAAAAATATCGTAAAACTTTTCGCCAAAAACTCTAAAACAGTTCATTCTCAATCTTCAAAAATGAAGCATCAAATAAAATATAATAATATTTATGTACCTCTAAAAAAATAATTTCATTTAAATAGGGTTCAAAAATTACAACTTTACTCGCTTCATAGGTAAAATGTTAAATATCATTACTCGATTACTCATAAACTCGCACGCTTTTTCTTTTGACACGAAACCAATACTTGCCCTGTAGAGTAAAAATAAAAATATTTGTAACTAATGATATGTTTAATTAAATTATAGCCTATTGTTATTCCAAAGTAACACTTTTATGTTAATGTCAACAACTTAAGTCAAAGTCATTTCCCAAATTGTATGTGTGTTCTTCAAATGAAAAATATTTCAAAAATTTGTATACATACCTAGACTCCAAAATAGAAATATACCTTTATAGGTAAATGTCATTTTTCTTCAACTTTTTATTACTTAACAATAAATAACATTGCACCCGTGCTGTATCAGTTTAGCAGTGAATTAAATCTTCAACAACTATTTAGTCTATCAAAAGTTCAAATTAAGCGGGCGCATTTATTTTAAAATGTCACCGGCCCAAAAGACTTGCCAAGAATTAAGTGCTATGGTGGAGCTAGCTACTCGAATATAAGCCATATCACTTCATAGACCTCCCTTTGTCTTTTTATTAGCTGTCCTCAAGTTAAAGATCGACATTTCTTGTTTATGGGTTTCAATTTTGCGGAAAGTGTACAAAAACAACAATTATAACTGTTGGGAATAATATAAAGATACATATGTCGCGTTTATAACAATTTGAAGGCATGAAAATATTCTTTTTGTTAGATTTTTGTCACTGATGTTTGTTTATTTTAAGTGCAATCCATAGTTTGTGCCGAACGACACGACGAGCGACGCGCTAGCCAAATGATGGAAAAGTGAAAACTAGGAAGTCATGATTCATGAAGTGTGTTTGTTGGCTCAAGACATTTATTTTATTTTTCCATTTTCATTTCACCGTTTGATAGCTAGGAGTATACATACGTATAGTTTGTGCCATCAAGCCAAGGCTACAGGTGGGGGCTTCTTAAGTGTACCCGTGGCCAACATCTGTCTAAATGGCTGGCGAACAACTTGCCAGCTGAATGAAAATTTAGATATGTACGTAGTAAATTGAACGCAGCACGCAAACTATACCTAAGATTATACACTGATGCACTGATGCGATGTGATCGCGGGCAATGACAAATGGACAGATGGAAGTAAAGATGTAAACGTAGTAAAGTTAGTAGTTGTTTTCAGCCAACATTTAGGTTTTGGCTAAATTACAACAATGTATTGATGGTCATGTGGTTCATGAGGAAGGTGCCCGATAATGGACAGCACTTGACGGACAATGTCGGCAGTAATAATATTTGATTAGCTTGCCGCAAAATTGCTGTTAAATAAAAGAGGTGATGATACACTAAATTCAAGTGGCAGTATGATTTTATGGCAGTTTTCTTGTTAAAAAAAGAAAAGTTAAACTTACAGTGAGTTTGATGTTATCAAAAGTAAAGCTATGGTTAATATTTATGTATTGAATTGCGTTTACTTTTAACCAAAAGAAAACTAGCTCATGCGATACAGTAATTACTATTTATGGGTACCTAACTTCTTGTTTTTTTTTATTTAAGAGAGGCTATCAATAAAGTAAGTTATTGTGTCTATTGATTGCAAATTAATGCTAAAGAAAAAGATACCGTTAAATTGCAATTAGTTGTATCATCATCATAAAAAGGATCACTTTGAATTATTTTCTTTCGGAATATGTTTTATTTAATTCAACAGAGAACATACTGTGGCGTATACGCACTTTTGTAATCAAATCTTACTTTAATTTAAGCTTAAACCTTCTTATGCCCCCGTTCATTTCATGACAGACAATGACTTTGTGTCGTAGCGGCAGCCACTGCTAATCATATACATACGTCAGAATGCGTTAATGTCCGAAAGTGGAGCGATGCAGTGAATAACTTTGAGTGTGGATGTGAATAGTCACTTTAAGGCCCAGCTATACTTAGTATTATTATTATTTTGTTCTAGTTTGATTGCAATGTCTATCATTTTTTTATTATTGTTTGTTTTATGAAATTGATAAGTTCGTTCTTGATTTGATTATAATCAGAAAATAAATAAATAATTGTATTGAAATTAAGGATTTGCGATGACTTCAATAAGGACCCAAAAGGTAAATGGGTAAACGATACTTTTACTGTCTAATCTTCTACTAGCTGAACTATCGACAGACTTATTACTCATAATTTCATCTTAACGTGGTAGTTTTTAATAATGAAGATGGAGAAATTTTAAGGTTAAAACTAAAAACTAATTCTGTTTTTAAATGGAGTGAGTGAATATAATACAATTAAAAGTACAAGTGACCTCAACTACAGAAATTCATTTTTTTTATTTAATTAATTTTACTAAACTAATAAAAGTCACGTATCTTTTTGATGTTGTTTTTATATTTCATATACTAGTTTGTAAACATCGACCAATATATGTGACTTAGAAGGATATGCGACACACTAACTGAAGAGCCCACTGTTATATCTTGGGGAAACACATTAATTTCTAGAGTTGTGGTAGTTTTTATTTCGAAATTGTAGAACGGTTATTTCACGAGAAAAATAAGATAATAACAGATAAAAATTAGCTGCCAAATCTTGCAAATAAATGTTTTTTGCTAAATACAATTTTCGTAAATTAAATAAATTGCACAACTGGATCGCACAAACTTACCCTTTTTCAAATTCAAACTATTAATGTGGCGAAGTATTTTGGGGCGTATTTCTTACAATGTTACAAAGTTTAAAAAACAGTCCAGCCAACCTGGACATCAATAAGAAAAATTCCATAAAGATCAATTCGCACTTCCAATAGAACAAGGACACAAGTGCAAAACTTGAATTTTCTAAGTTAACTATGCAAAACGTCTCAAAAAAGGTTTTTCTTTCCAATGGAACAAAGTCACAGTAGAAATTTGTCTCTCCAGGAAGCAGAAGTGGGTTCGTACCGTTACACTGTTTTAAATTAAATGTTTTGGAGATTCTTTATCTAACCTTCTAGTTTTAAATTGTAATACGTATCTCCAAAAAGCATTACTCCGATTTGTAAAACAACGTCCTAACTATTAATTTCACCTTTTTTTTGTTTGATTTAACTTAAGTTTCGGCTGAACAAACCCGTTAGTGCTAGTTATGGCAGTTTTATCTTGAACATTTTAACTATTTTAAATTGCGTATTCTGAAGAATCGAAATTTTTGCACTTGAGTCGTTGTTCTATTGGAGGTGCTAATTGTAAGTCTTGTTACGAGAGATTTGAAAATAAAAAAAAGGTTATATGAGAGGTATTGTTGTTGGTAATTTTTAATTTAACTCCAATGTTGAATGAAAATACCTTACAGTAAATGATTTTTTTAAAAACATCGTGAGAGCTATTTTTGAGTTTTTCTTTTTGTTTTAATAATACTTGATCCAGGTAACGCTACTTTTGAAGCTAAACGAAAATTTCAATTTCCCTCTATCTAATCACATTTCACATATGTAAATACCTTAAGTCAAGTTTAAAGAAAACTTCTCCGTCGTAGGCGCGTACGCAGGTACAAACCGTTTTTTTTTTTAAGATTCTTGCTGTTTTTTTTAGGAAAAAATTAACAGTTAGTTTGAAAATATTTTTTGAAAATTTCTTAAAATTATCAAAAAAAAAACAGAAAAATTAATTGGAATCGAAATTGGAATTTTTCAAACAAATTATGTAAATTCTCTAGAGCTGGTCACCAGATGAGACTCTGCAAGACTTTTCTTAGTCTCGTCTGGGTCTCGTTAAAATCGAAAATTGTCAGTCTCGTCTCGATCTCGTATAATTAAGTCTCGTCACGACCTCACACTCGCATTTTTCACGAAAACAATTAAATTTGCAGTCCCGGCATCGTCTCGGTCAGCTGACTTTTGGAACGAAATATTCTCGATATGTCAAAATATAATTTCTCCCACATATGACGATGGTCACATTAGACTGACTCCTCCCAATTTTTTTTTTTTTGATTTTACAAAACAAAACGTCGAAAAAAAATCCACGAAAATTTTAATTTTTTTTTTTAACTTTTGGATTTTTGTTGAAGTCGGATGAGACAGTCGAATGTGAGCACCGTCTATAGTTTGAATATGTGCAGAGGAAAATAAATATTTAAATGAAAACAAAATTTTCAATTTACTAGCATTTTAAAGTGCCTTTTTCTTCTGCCGAGACAACCGAGACCCGAGACTCCGAGACTCTCGTCTCGGTCTCGTCTAGGATGCTTAAAAGGCAGTCTCTTCTCTTCTCGGTCTCGTCATGCGAAACCGAGGCCGAGACTTAACTCGTCTCGTAGCCAGCCCTAAAATTCTCGTAGTAATCAGTTACTCTATGTATACCATTTTTACTATTTCATTACCACTTTTTCATGGCATCTGTGGGTCCTGATAACATCGAGCTAGAACCTAAAAAGTTTAAGGAGTTGCTTCAAATTTAGTGTGAAGCATTTGTATGTGATTACTTTAAGGAGAAATTGAAATTTGTCTCTTAACTCATCTAGAACGGGAAACTACCATGCAACGATTTCAGTTTTTTTTCAGGTTTCTTAGCAAATTGCCCCGAATAGTTGATTTTCTCATGATTTTGTATTCCAATATTTCTATGTTAATCAAAACAAATGTCATTTAAAATTTGTATAAATCATTTTGTATACGAAAAAATAAACAAATCAGGGCTCTCATCATGTAACTGTGACGATATCGTTTTCGATATCGTTATCGATAGCTGTGCTTCACGTAACGACTCGCGTACACATAACCCGTTATCGGCCGAATTATGCTCGTCCGTCGTCGGCCGAACTCGGCCGTTTGAATCAAACGTATGTCCGATGTCGGCCGTTAATAACCGATCAACCGACAAATCCGAACTTGTTTGGATTTTACGTCAGTTTGTCAGTTATTTCTTGATAGAATAAAATTAAATTAAAATAAGATAAAATTAATAGTGAATAGCTAATTTATTGTGTTAAAATAGAGCAACGTTTACTTTTTACGTTTCATACTCTGACTGGCATCCTTTATAATCGGCATTGTTAAAAAAAGGCATCGGGCGAGAACGGCAGTCGTGTATGCAGACTAACTTCCGAGGCATTTGTCCGTATATCTCCGATCCGAAATCGGCCGGTTAATCGGTTTCAGTGTACGCAAACCGTCAGTGTACGCGAACCGTAAGAATACAAAACGTCTATCGTTCAAACGATATCGAATCGACGATTTGTATTTTGCTTCATGTAACTAAAAAAGCTGTCATTTGCTATCGTCTCCACGATATCGACTGCTCGATACCTATTTAGCTATCGTCTTGGTGTGTTTTGTTAGTTTTTGATGTATTTTTTTATATTCCACTAGCCGACAACAAATCTTGGGACTGCATGTATAATAAGGGTTTATAGGTGCATGTGCCATGCTCATGTCAAGATATTGAAAACAAATCTACCTACACAACAGTCATTTATTATACACCGTTGGAGAGGTTATTGCATGCACCACGTTGGTTTGTAAATAGAAATAATAATGCAATTCTTTAACTGGTATACCAACTCAACAGTAATGTGTCATACTTCGTTCAAAAGGTTATTGGTGTTTTGAAGCGGAGTTACCTATCGAACCAGCTTAACGGCTATACTCGTATAACAAAAAAAAGTACTCGCAGTAACCTTTTCAGCGATTATGGGAAATTACTGTTGAATAGGTAGACCGCTTTGTCCATTCTCATTCACTGCCGGCTCTTGAAGTATGACTACAAATATAAATACGTATGCATACATACATATGTATGTATGAACATACATATGTATTTACATTTGTGTGTATTGTCCAACGCAACAGTTTTACTATCTAATAAACGACACCCACGGCCACGACGGACGATATTGAAAAAAATGACAATATATGCCTAAGGTATTATACAAATTAATTTCTACTAAAACAAAAGGCCAACAGCAAACAAAACTAATTTTATCACGGTGACAGTACAATATTTCTGATGTTTTATATTTCAAACGTGTTTTTCAGAGACTCTCAAACTATCAAAAACGAGAACGATAGACGATACGAGAGTAGAAGTGTAACGTGAAGCAAACTATTGTCGATATCGTTTCTAGCTATCGTCTGGACGATAGTCGTCAGAAAAGTTACGTAATGAAAGCCCTTTTTGTTTTATTTTTTATTCGCCGGGAATCGACTGAAATTAAAATATAAGCACCATTTTCTGAACGGGTTCTGAACGAAACTGAAAACATATTGGGGAATATTCATAGTCGCAGATAGACCCAAGTTTAACTAAACTACAGTTTAAGACAATTTTGGCTCAATGAATACAGACCGATTTTTATTACAAATTGTTTGTTTTATATTTTTATAAGATAGTTAACTTGGTAAACTACACAAAAAGCTTCAAATATTTTGAAATGATAATCTTAAAAAATAGAATCAACGTCTGAAAATTCAACCAAAGCTGTGTTTAACTTAGACCCAGGTCTAAAACGACTATGAATACGCCCCATTATGTCTTCTACTCCAGATTTTCCATATTCAATAGGAAAATACCAGAAACAGTGAAAAAGGAGTTACTCCGGACGAACAATCAAAAACGACATTAAAAATTCTGATTAAAAAATGCTCTGAAAGTTTTTAATTTGTGTTATATTTGACTTTTTTGTCACATTATCCTATATTTATTCCCATTTTTTATAGAATCTATACTAGACCCTGCGAGACTTTTGTTAGTCTCATCTCGGTCTCGTTAAAATCTCGTTCTCGTCTCGGTCTCGTATAATTAAGCCTCGTCTCGGTCTCATCTCCGAAAAATACGATTTCCGGACAACCAGTTGATTATTGGAACGAAATAATTTCGACTACAGTTTAAATATGTGCAGAAGAAAATAAATATTGAACTGAAAATGAATTTTTTAATTTATTAGACTCTGTAAATTTCGGTCCAATTATGCAGTCTCGTCTCAGTCTCTTCTCGGTTGCTTAAAAGGCAGTCTCGTCTCGTCTCATCTCGTCACGTCCCGTCTCGTCTCGTCTCGGTCTCGATCTCGGTCTCGCATAACGAGACTCGCATAACGAGATTTTTCTCGTCTCGTGGCCAGCCCTAACTTTTAGGGTTAAAGCACCGAACGATTACGCTTTTTCAATTGTTTGAAATTATTAAACTAATGAAATACATCACCAATTTCTAGATACGTTTAAGTTGCTAGCTATACAAGATCAAGTTCGTGCGATCCATTCGTGCATATTTATGCAATCTAATACAAAAATAAAGCATTAGAGTTTTTTTTGTGAACATCGATAAGAACCTGGTAAAAAAGATTAAGTATACAAATATTTGGGAATCACACAAATCCCTTTAAATTATTCGTCAATAAGGGAATAAAATAATTTATTTGAAATAAAATAGAAAAAATATATATTCAAATATCCACTAGCTGACCTAAAAAAAAAATCTTCTTCTTTGGTTCACGAAGACGGATCAAGGTTACTCTATGTGTGTGTCAATTCACATTTGTATTTTGGTTACAAATTGGATATCCAATTTGTAAAATTTCAAAATAAAAAATCCATCATGAAGATGAAACTTGATTTTAACTATTGAATTTTCAGTTTCTTATTTGGTATGTAGTTTTAATTTGTTGTTTTTTGTTTGTTTTTTTTTCTAGATTAACAAAAAAAATGTCCATCACTTGTGACTGTGCTGTTGGCGTACCGTCAGGTCCAACTCTAGCATCAACATGTGGCGGCAGTGCGTTTATGCTTTTTATGGGATTATTGGAGGTCTTTCTTCGTTCACAATGCGATCTTGAAGATCCATGCGGCAGAGCTAGTTCTAGGGTAAGTGAAAGTTAATTGAATAGATTTTATTTAAGTTCGGTTTTTATTTTTAATGAGACTTTTTTGTTGGCCTTATAAGCTATTGAATGTATATGGGAATGTGAGGGGAAAAGGAAGGAACAATTGCGTTTACGGGTTTTTAATATTGAATACCTATATGTTTGTGTGGAACGTGAGCTTACTTAAAATACTAAATTCGCTTAAATGCACCCATGCATTTCTGAGAGAATAGTCACACTGGTAATTTTTCAATATTGTTGGTATCCTATTGCTCGAAAACTAAACTGAATTTTTGAATTAAACTTAAGAAACTTTTTGTAAGAAGCTACCATTATTTTTGGTCCAGACTTAAATTGCAATTAATTTCTCGCATGACGAGACCGAGACGAGACGAAACTCCCTTTAAGCATCCGAGAGACGAGACTGGTATATTTGGACCGAAATTTACCGAGAAACTCGTCGGTCTCGATTGACTCGTCAGAAAAAAAGGTTAATAAATTGAAAAATCCAATTAAATATTTATTTTCTTTTGCACATATTCAAACTATATGGAGACAAACTATATTTTGACGTATCGAGAATAGTTTGTTCTAATTAACAACAGGTTGCCCTGAAATCGTATTTTTCGAAGACGAGACCGAGATAAGACCGATACTAGACCGGGACGAGATTGCAAATTTAAATTTTCTCAAGAAAAGGGAGAGACTGGGACCGAGACGAGACTTACAAAAGTCTTACCGTCGAGTCTCATCTCGTGGTCAGCCGGACAGATAAAACTGCGAGAGCCACTATTTGCAAATCCTCTGTTATCTTACCCCCAGTTTCACAGTGGTAGTTTAAACTTAAGATCAGCTGAACCTTAAACTGCGTTTAAATTTTTGGTTTAACTCTTCCGGTTTCACAGTGAAATCTGATCTTCAGATCAGTTGAACTTCGTTTAACTAGATTTTATGAAGAAAAAGAGTTGGCAGCATTGTACGTTTTTGAATTGCCAAGTGACGTATTGCAAACAGTACGTAGCCTTCCTTGTCTATACTTTCTCTTTCTGAAGCAAAGAACACGCGAAACAGCAACAATTATTTTGAGTTGTTGATAATTTGTCGCCATTTTTTCTTCAAGTGTCACGAACAAAATTTTAAAAAAAATTGGAAAACAAACCAATAATTGTGCAAAAAGAAGAAATAACAACCTTAACAACATATTTGCTAATAGAATTGGTTATGAAAATAAGAAAATAAATTCCATAATGAATTATGTATAGTGGTCCCATACGTTGAACTTAGGTTTAAACGGCAAAATGATCTCGGTTAACTTAAACTAAAAATTGAACTCAGTGCAAGGTTTAAACGAAACTGTGAAACCGAATAAATTGTTGATCTGAAGTTTAAACCAAACTGGAGTTTAAACTTGCACTGTGAAACTGGGGGTTAATGACCAGGCGCGAGCGCAGGAAAAAATTTCGGGGCGGGGGGGGTGTTTGAAAAAATCGAGAAAAACTAATTACATATGCATTTCATAATCATTTGCATACAAATCTCAATCAGTTTATAATTAAGAAAGTCGAAATTAAACTAAACCACTCAAATATAAGAAGGTTCCTGCTTTAATTTAAATTGTTTTCTGCCGAGAATGAGGATGACATTTTTTGATAAATAAATTATTTTGTTCACATTTGTATTTATTGTGGTCCTTTTATGAGCTAATTTCTATTAATATCGACTGGTGTATATTCTAAGACTAGACTGCTAGATTCCAATTCTTAAGAACTTAGGGGGAGTTCGTAATCACAGAAATCTACGGCACACCTGCAGCATACCTGCTTAGCTTCTGCATATCGAAGCCGACTTGATTTCTACACATATTTGTTGTTTTCGAACGTAATTTGTTTTGCAGGACTGCTTAAGGGCCAGTAAGTTCACAGTGGGTTAAATTTAGTATGTGACTTTCATAGGATTCAATTAACTAACGCTAATCAACCAAAATTGGCTGATTAGTGAATTCCATGATTAGCAACTCAAACTTTGAATTTTTAAAACAAAATTTGATCAACAAAAACATTTGAGGATTTTCCAGATCCACTAATCATGTATTAAAGATTATCAGCTGTGAACAAACTAGCCCTAAGTCAGATTTCAAACACAAACTTCGCAGATATAAGTTAGCCAGACGATTATGAACTCGCTCCTATAGTTTATTATCAAAATGTACGTATTTATTTAAAACTATTTTTTTTTTTTAATCAAATAATACTCGTATTTAAAATGATGGTACGGAATGGTTCGGAATGGTAACACTTTCCAGAGACGACTCCATACAAATTTAATAAAAATTAGTTAAGCCGTTTCAGGGAAATTCGAAGATTAAAAAAAACACAGTTCTATGGAATGTATACCGTTAAAAACAGTTCTTTAGAAAATTGCATTTAAGTCTGGGGAAAGTATAAAATTAGTATAAAAATGTAATTGTATTTGAATTTTTATGAAGTAGTGTGAATAAAGACAAAAGTAGCATCAAATTATTTCTTCTCTTATTTGGCTTTTTTTATGAAAAAATTATTTTTGTAAAATATTTGGAAGTAAATATAATTAATAAGTATGTAAAGGTACCTACTTCTTATTAGAAGGACCTGTGTGATGCAAAAAATGAGTCAAATTCAATGCAGTTTAATAAAAATTACTTAATTCATTTCAGACACGAAGTTTATTTAAAATCTGTATCAACTCCCAAAACCACCTCCTGCGTCCGCGCCAGCCTAACTTACTTACTTTACCTTTACCCTTTTGAACATCCGCGTCAGTCTAAACCAGCATTAAAAATCCAAGCAATAAGTATTGTGTCTATGTCTGCGCCAACGTGGTTTTATGGGTGAAATATTTTCAGGGAAAAAGATATTTGTAGTAGGTACATATAACTACATTGATATCTACTAAGGTTACATATTAAAGGTAATCTCTTCATTCAACTTCATTCCTATGCGAGGAAGTTAATTTGATACATTTCGAGGGGGGCGTTGAACCCCCAAACCCCCCCCCCCCCCAGCGTTCGCGCCTGTTAATGGCATATTTGAATTTGATCAAAATCTCGACTTCAAGTTATTTCAAGAATGGGAAACTTGCCATATATAGTACCAAGTCAAAAATATGATTTCGAGCGAAAAATGCAAACAAATAAACAAAAAGGTTATTTTTAAAAGAATATATTTTCGCCAATTTTCATCCAACACAAAATTTAATCCATCATATTAAGGGCTTGAGCATCTATTTTGTTTAATTCTGATATGTCTTGCGCAAACCTTTGCTCAGAAAAAAGTTATGGAGAATTAAATAAAAAAAAGTGAGTGACAAATCTATTTAGTTTTTGATATTGTTAATTTTAAAGTTTATGAAAAATTGAATAATTTAAACAAAAGTAATTAAACACGATTATTGGCTGATCGTCATCTAAAAATATGTCAATAGAGTTATAGCTGTTAGTCTAACGGAAAAAGCTATATATAAAAACTATTTTCATATGTAGCTTAGAACTTAAAGTAATAACTGTTCGATCTTTAAGATTAAGGTAAATAATTAAAGAAAAAATAATGTCCTTAATTTGTGTTTTAATAAAATGAAAAAAATTTTATAAATTCATACTAAAAACTCAATTCGATTTATATCACATTAAATTAAATAGTTTAAACGAAATTTTAAAATTTAAGAAAACAAAACCCACACACTTATTGCTCAAAGGATCTACTCTTCTTTCGAAGAAGTGGTTTTATTTTTTATTCACCTACGCCAAAATTAGTTACATCGATTTTTTAAGCAAAAAATGGATTTTAATTAAAAAAATCGAATCCACACTCCACAGAGTGTATCAGATAAATCTGTATCTAACAAAACTATCAACGTATCTTCGAAATCAGGAAAACACTGTCATTAAGACAGGCATATGATTTATAAAAAAAAAAAAACAATCGCATGAAAACTTCAAAAAAAAGTTAAAACAATTTGAGTTGAGTTTCTTGATCTTTAAAAGTGTCAAATGAATCAAATGAAAGATATTTCTATCTTTAAAATAATTTCATTAAAACAAGTTACGAAAGCATTAAAAAATTGTATTCGACTATGATGGGTACGTTCGTATGACTATAAGGGGACTTCCAAGTAAGGCGAGTTTCTAGTCTGTGATTGGCCAGCTTTCAAAAAATTTACTTCAAATGAAGGGAACTTTTATCGTAAAGCGACTGGAAAGTTAGTTAAGAAATATCTGCCTTAATTTTAAATCAAGTGTGTTCTTGTCAAAATTCTCATTAGCTATGTGACAGTAAAAATCAGTTTAACTTTAAATAAATTGCTTGTGCGGTCGCTTAATTGAAATTTAAAATTAAATTTTCCATACATTACGACGGAATTTTGTTCTTTTTATAAATTAAATTTTATAAATTTATTTTTTGTATAGGAAATTGATATACATACCTACAACATGTTGAAAAAAAAGATAGTTATTTTTAGGCAAATTTACGTTCAATGAATGTAGTTGACTGAATATGAAGTCCTTTATGTCTCCTGAACGTACCCTATAATAACAATTCTACTGGATACAAAGGTAAAAGTTAGGTATCATTATACCGATTACTTGCGAGATTATGTAGATACTATAGGGCAAGTTTATGATTCTTTTTTATAAATTTGTATGAACAAAACATTTACCTTTACTTTCAGAGCATTTTTTAATCAGAATTATTTATTTTATTTTTGTTTTCAGTTTCGTTCAGAACCCGACTACGAATATGACTTTATTGTTGTAGGTAGTGGATCAGCTGGGTCAGTAGTGGCATCACGATTATCTGAAATCGCTCAATGGAAAGTTCTTCTTATTGAAGCTGGTAAGTTTAATCAGCATTCAAATATTATACAAATAAAGCCTTTTTTATTTCTTTTTCTATTTGTATAAGATTTCATTTGATTGATAAAAATGTACAAAAGAGACTTTGACATCAAAAATCAAGGGTGTAAAATGGTGAAAAATGGTGCTAATATTTTAATTTCAGTCGATTCCCGGCGAGGCTAAAACAAATAAAAAAAATATTAATTACATTAAACTAGGTATACCTTACCCAAATAAAGACAAACAAATTAACATGAACAATAAATCAGCTCTGTATAGATAAAGTGTGATGTCGTCAACACTTACCCCAGTGGCATAGTGTAAAAATTATCTACTTTTCAAGTCTGCGAGTGATTATGACATGCTTTTTTTTTGTGTGTTTGTATTCTTTGGTCACCGGAGCACCTCATAGTGCAGAACGGTTTTTTTTTTTAATGTCTTTAACGAAGCATAACATCACTCTAACATTGTTATATCTCGCATGTTATCCTTCACAGGCAAACAATAGCTTTTGTGCTTAAACAGTACCTACATACACAGTAAGAAATAAAATTATGTTTCTTTTAAATAAATGAATATATATTATTGCCATTGTTAAATAACTGGCCCTTTTCAATTGGCCACAAAATGGCAGATCTATTTTTGAAAAGAGTTGCATCTGAATTCCCTTTTAATTTTCAAAATGGATTGGATTAGATTTCAGAATAGGCTTACCAATCGAAAGGGCCATAAGCTGTTTTGGTAAAGCTATCTTCGTAGTTGATGGCAAAACAAAATTTTAATTTTGTCAGTGTAGATATACGTTGTCTGCTTGAGGCGCTAAAACCTTACCGAGTTAATCGACTATAAAACGCATCGAAAAGTGCATTGTTACGAAATAATTGTTTTTTTTTTTTTTTTTTTGAAACATACAAAATACACAAATAGTACAAGTATACTGAAGTTTACCTATTCATTTGAATTCAAATTTTATTTATTTATTGGCAAAAATATTAAGTGAAAATAACTAAATCTACATACAATGTAGGCATCACCTTAAATAATATTGTTAAAAATTTGTACAACTTTTATGCGATTCAAACTTATGATGGGAAAAATTAAAAAAAATCAATACTGAATAAAACATCTTATTTATGTTTTTAATTTTTTTTTTTGTTTTTTATTTAAAAATATGAAATCCGTTTTTTTTTTCCAAAATCTCTCCATTTATGTACATTTCATAGACATAGATCGATATTATAAGAATACGTTATTCATAGACTGAGATTTCAGGGCCAATTGAATTAATTATCTTGGTCAAGATAATTTACTGTTAACATGTTTAGGTAAGAACAAATGGGCACTTAGAAATCTTAAATCAGGGGATAATAAGGAGGTAGCTAAAGTTGCATAAAAATGTTGCAAAACTGCGGTTACACTAATGGTCAGTTTTTCAGTTAAACCCGAGTTAACTGACCAAATTTTTCGAGTTAACTCTGGATTAACTCAACAAATGCTTTTGATATTTCATCTTCCTTCATGGTGTCCGCTAAACTGGAAAGTCAGGGAACAAAATTTGGTCAGGGAAAGTCAGGGAATTCGGGAAGCGGTCAGGGAATTTTTTCCATATCAATTTTTAAAAATTCACTGAACTCCTTTTTCACTTTCTCTCATTAGAAACTTTTTTCTGATCGAACATTTCATTTTGATTACATCTCTGTTTAAAATTATTCATTTCTTTTCTTTTGCCATACCTATGAATATGTCAAAAAAAAAAATGAGTGAAACGCAACTAACTGCACTTTGTGGTATTTCGTACAGTAATGGCCGCGATCGGAAGCCTATGTAGAGCTATCCAGATAGGTTCGTGTTGTTGGAATCCCAAGTGAAAAACAGCTGGAAAACTAACTGTTAAGGCTCTCCCAAACCAATGCGAAACATTCGGTGTGGCGAAGAAACATTCGCAGATGGTGTGGCGTCTGGACACTCTTATTTATTATCCTGTAAATAAATTTTGAAAGGTGAATGTTTCTCCGGCGCGTTGGTGTGGGCACTCTCTGTTTCTTCGCCGCACCGAATGTTTCGCATTGGTTTGGGAGAGCCTTTAAAGGACAATGGGAAAAGATGTATGGAGCTTGGGCCCAGCACCAATAAGAACGGCCTTCATATCATATATAGGTATTTGCTTAAGCATTCCTTATCCGTTTAACGTTTGTCCAAATTCGCTGTGTGACAAAAGTTATTTAATTTTGATTAAAATGAGTTTTAGGGTAAGAAATCCATTTTTCCTTAGTTTTTCTTTAATATTTTGTCTATTTTTCGCTCGATTTAAGCCTTTTTTGAAATTAAGTTCTTGAATTTTTAAATTTATGTAAAGGGGTCGCAAGCATCAGTTTTATGCAAAAAGCAGTTTTTGGAGCTTTTAATTTGTAAAAAAAAAAAAAAACAAATATTAGTTTTTAAATAATATTTTTGGTGTCAAAACCATCTCTGGAAAAAATCAATTTTTACCTCATTTATAAGAATAAAAATAGGTATTGTTTTCAATCTTTTGTAATTCGTAAAAGTAAGACAAAACAATTTACAAAACGACACTCGATTATTCTCCCCCGGATTTTCATTTTTCCCAGGAGTCGAAAGGTCCTATCGTCAATCTCCCCCGGATTGAATCTCCCCCGAAAACTACTTCGAATCAGTTTCGAAATACTCTGAGATTTATATTCTTAAATTATTTATCTGTCAAAGTTTTAAATATTTTCTGAAATCAAATTAAATATTTTAACTATTTGTGGTGATAAAGACGTATTTTGCATCATAATTTCAATTCTAGTGTACCTAATTAAAACGCGTAAAAATAGTTAAAAGTTAAAAAAAAAGAATTTTGTATCTATTTTGTTGTTGTAATATTTTTGTTCTCTCTCTCTCTCTTTGCAAAACTGTGTTTTTTTATGAGAAGGAATAACCTCAAAGTGTTAAGTAAATTAGTTCAAAAATGTGTTAAAAATGTTAAGAAAAAAACAAAACCAATTTCTCTTCCAACCCGTTAACCCGTTTAGTCTCTAGCTTATTGCGGAGTGGACGTATAGCCACCCATACCAATACCGAAAGACTTCTCAGTGAACGTAGGTAATGTTGGACTTTATTAAAATGCCTATTTGTTTTTTGACACAAAACCAAAACTTGTCCTATAGAGCAAATACAAATTATAAAACCTTCAAAAATAGCTAGTAATATTCTTCTATTTTGAAAATTCTCCAACTTAATTAATGCGAGTTTTAAATAGATTAACTATATCTACTTTTTTCACTTGGAGTTTTTTCCCTTTTTCGAAAATTGTTTACGATTGCAGAGTGTCATGCGGAGGAAAATATCCGGGGGAGATTTTATTCCCGATAAGGCTGAATGACTCATCTCATAAATGTCCGCAAGTGTCGGTTTTCTGTGAAAAACTCATGACTATGTAGTGAGAAAAGTTTCTCAGCGGTATTCCAGGTAACGAAAGTGAAGAAATTTAGAATTAAAAATTATTTCGGTTTAAGGTGGAGTGACCAAGGCCCACAGTAAGTACCTGACAAGTTTTCCTTGTCTAGATTTTCCCTACTGAAAACTTACTAGGGCCTTGCTTGTTACCCGTTCTAGATTATCTAAAACAAACATTTTAATTTCTTCACATCACATACAAATGCTTCAACAAACAGACTGACGGACTTAAACTTTTTTTGAAAATCACTTTTTTGGACTTCTCCATAACCGTTTATTTAAAAATAATTTATTGCTAATTTGCAGCGAAGAAAAAATATAACTTTTTTGTTTCGTATAGTTTAGTTAGTTTGACGTCAAGTTAGCAGGTCAACTTTCTCAAAAACGTAGATAAACAACCCGGGATCGGATAAATGTTTAAAAATAATTTATTGCTAATTTGTAACGAAGAAAAACTATGATTTTCTTGTTTCGTTTGCGAGATACATTTTTGAGAAATTTGACCTGCTAAGAGCGCAATACATTTTTTTTCGTTAGAAATAAGCAAATTACTAGCAACTCAGAACTACATATTTTGTATGAGTTTTTTGAGAGTCGGCCTTCTAACGTTATACACATAAACATTTCGGACTTTTTACGAATGTTGACTTAAAATTCTATGCTTTATTTGTAAATTCTAAAACGTGTTTTACCATAATTGGTTCATCTGGCTATAGAGATGAAATTTGGACCCAATAAAAAAGTTTCTCAAACAAAAATAGTAAAATGGCCCCGCATTTGGGGTCCCATTATAAAAATAGATAAATGACCCCAAAGAAAATATTGAAAATTTCCCCAAAAATCTATAAGAAAAGCAACAAAAACCGGAAAAATGAGAATCATACAAAAAAACTGGACAATTTTTGTGCAGGATTATTTCTGTCTCAGAACTATCCTTTCAAAATTTGGTAATCGTACTCAAAATGTTCGGCGTCGGTTTGAGAGCGCCTTAAAAGTACCTTGCTCGACCCACTTTGCAGGTTCAAGGATTTTAACTCTCTTTTTGGAGCCTCTGTCCCACTTACGCGGCCCTGTCGCTGCAGTTAGGGTATGCTCAGTCGTCTGGCAGCCGCCTATATTGTCAGTCGGTCTGCTATAAAAGTTTTTGTATTACACAGTACGATTATTCAATCAATTTCCCAGAACTATCCTTTTAAAATTTTGTACATCTGATTAAAATTATGAAATTTCACCCCAAAACTAAAACTGAAAAAATCCCCAAAATCATGAAAAATGACCCCATATTGCTTCCCATATAAATTGTTGGCCCATTTTTTGTTTTATGTTTGATGCCATATTTCGTTAAGGCCAAATTTCATGTAGCCGATTTATCTAGCTA
The DNA here is from genome assembly GCA_949320155.1 of Melangyna quadrimaculata. Classification (NCBI taxonomy): domain Eukaryota; kingdom Metazoa; phylum Arthropoda; class Insecta; order Diptera; family Syrphidae; genus Melangyna; species Melangyna quadrimaculata. Next base: position 195,459,582 of record OX439483.1, read on the forward strand.
TATTTTTTGTAATTTTTGTTATTAAAGCCAAATTTATTCTCCTAAGAAGAGACAAGATTTTTTCTCATAAATTCAAATTCAATCGCCCGACTGGCTGTTACCTGAGAGGGTTTACCAATTTTCTTACAAAATTGTATAGAGTATTATTTTTGTAAAGCTCATTATTTGTCAAATTTTCAATGAATTTTTACTGAATGCAGATAGTGTTTGAGTTAATTTATGCAAGCAAATCCCCATACTCAATTGACAACATTCCATTAACCACATCAACTTTTTTTTTAAGTCTTAAGCCGAGTGCAGAAATACATACATTTAAAGATGTTATAAATATTCATTTGGCTAAAATCCTCAAATTAATTAAAATAATTCATAGCTAAAACATGTCAAACTTCAATCGATTTTAAAAACGTAAATTGATATAAAAGTTGAATGAACACGAAATTATAAGATCAAATTTAAATGTCAAAGCCAAGTCGGTTCATAAAACCGGTGATTTTATGTTTATTAAAAAAAAAACAATTACAATTCACAATTATTATATTTTTTTTTTATATGTCTTCTAAAGTGCAATTACTTTCTCCGCAGTTATGACAGAGGGGACGAACAACAAAAAAAAAACCTTATATTATAATTATTCTGGTTTAGCCAACTACAATTATTTTGATCTATTTTTAAAAGGTGGCGATGAACCAGTTGGTGCACAAATTCCTTCGATGTTCTTGAATTTTATTGGAAGTGACATTGACTGGCGTTACAATACAGAACCAGAGAAGCAGGCTTGTTTATCATCCAAGGAGAAACGTTGCTACTGGCCCAGAGGCAAAGTGCTGGGAGGCACTTCAGTACTTAATGGCATGATGTATATGCGTGGTAATCGAGAAGACTACGATGATTGGGAATCAATGGGAAATCCAGGCTGGAAATACGATGATGTATTGCCATTCTTTTTGAAATCAGAAAATAACTTGGAATTGAATGAAGTTGGTAGTGAATATCATGCAACTGGAGGTTTATTGCCAGTTGCCAAATTCCCCTACAATCCACCTCTATCGTATGCAATCCTTAAGGCTGGTGAAGAAATGGGTATGTGATAATTGTGCGATAGTATATGTTTTGCTTTGAAATTTAATTAATTATTGTCGCTTAAGGTTATGGAGTTCATGATTTAAACGGGGCTAACTCAACTGGCTTTATGATCGCTCAAATGACTGCTAGAAATGGAGTGCGTATGAGTTCAGCAAGAGCTTTCCTTCGACCAGCTAGGTTGAGGTCAAATTTGCATATTTTACTCAACACAACTGTAACTAAGGTACTTGTGAATCCGTCCACAAAGAGTGCCCATGGCGTGGAAGTTATCGATCAATATGGTAGCATGAGAAAAATTCTGGTTAAAAAGGAAGTGATAGTGAGTGGTGGAGCAGTTAACTCACCACAAATTCTTCTTTTAAGTGGTATTGGACCTAAAGATGACCTGAAAAAGGTAAACACATATTGAAGCATTTACAGATTTTTGATCATTTAAACCAAAGGTATTCATTTCATTAAGGCTAAAAACATATGCCAGCTATATATTTATAAAATACCATAAATTATGCATTTGGGTACAAGGTACATATTCCTTATTATAACCTTTCTTCTTGACCCAAAGCCCACTAGAGGGAACTCTTATTTATTATCCTTATTGTTAAGAAATAACGAATATAAAATGTGTCAGTACATAAGACGAGGTTATAAACAATGTGGTATTAGCTTGTCTCTATATTGCTATTCATCAGGTTAACTGAAAAAGACAAACTAAGTCGTTGTTTTGGTGTTCCCGGCAACCAACAGTTTAAAAAAAAAAAAAATCGGGTGTCACAACGGCTCATGAAGAACCAGGGCCTAGTGACTAACAACTCGCAACCATTCCTGTGTGCGCCTTTCGACAGGAATGGAAGGGACCTACAATTTTATGCCGAATCCGAACGGCTAGACGAGAAGCACTTATTCGTGACAAATGATACTCTTGGAGGATTTGTCAATTCCTCGCAAGAGGCAGTAGCCCTGAAAAAAAACTTTTTAGTTTTTTAGGTGGACGAGGCTGGGAAGCGATGCCAGACCTCCAGCGTGACAGTCGAACGCACTAACCATTACGCTACGGGCTACTAAAAATTTAGTTTTAAAATTAAGGGTGGTTAAATTTTAAGGGCCGATGTTGATTTTGAATAAAACACAAATTATTTAGGAAATTATTGTCATTTCTTTTTATTATGATAATATTGGTATGGTTCAATTATATATGTAACCGAATAGCCGCCGCGACCTCAGCGGCACACCTCCATCCGATGGTCCAAATTTTCGATGACGCTGAGGCATAATTGAGGTTCTATGCCCTTAATGTGCCGAATTATCTCATCCTTTAGCTCTTGATTTGTTGCTGGCTTATCGACGTACACCTTTTCTTTCAAATAACCCCAAAGAAAGAAGTCCAACGGTGTCAAGTCACATGATCTTGGCGGTCAATTGACATCGCCACCACGTGAGATAACACGGCCATTGAATTTGTCGCGCAAAAGAGCCATTGTTTCGTTAGCTGTGTGGCAAGTGGCACCGTCCTGTTGAAACCACATATCGTCCACATCCATATCTTCCAATTCGGGCCATAAAATGTTCGTTATCATCCCACGATAGCGAACACCATTCACATTAACTGCCTGACCGGCCTCATTTTGGAAAAAATACGGCCCGATGATGCCGCCAGCCCATAAACCGCACCAAACAGTCACACTTTGTAGGTGCATTTGTTTTTCGACAATCACTCTTGGATTATCATTCGCCCTAATGCGGCAATTCTGCTTATTGACGAATCCACTGAGGTGAAAAGTGCCTCAAAAAAATCACGAAGTGCACAATATGCATTTTGATTTGAACGCCCATTTGCGTAATAAGCCTGAATAACTTTAACGCGTTGCTCGATTGTGTATCTTTCCATGGTTCAAATTGAATTAGTCTGAAATTAAGAAATGTCAAATGAAATGCAGAAAAAAACTTGACGTTCATTCAACATCGGCCCTTAAAATTTAACCACCCTTTACGCATATTGACAGAGCGACACGACATGACCTGACGCGCGTTTTTCGAAAATCGCGTGACACAGTGATCGAAACTCAGTTTTCCTTGCGAGACCGGTGCGTGTTTGTTTTTTTTTAGTCAAAAAATTAAATAATAAACTGTCGTTGGTTTTGAAAATAAAAATTCGTTTGCTTCTTTTAGAAATTACTTGTTTTTTTTTTAAGTTTATTTCAATTATCAATATATCAGACGATTTTTGCTTCAATTAATATGTATTTTGACACGGGACACGCGAATCAATATGCAGCTAATCTAGAACGTGTAGTGTTCTCGAAATTGGCCATAAGGATTTCAATTAAATTTGGTACATGTTATCTCTGTCTAACAGTTTTTATAATACTGCATACCAGGTTTTTCCAAAAAAATTTGTTTGCATATTCGCGAATATCTCGTAAGGAGCTCGGTTGAATTTGTCATAATTTTGCATTTCATTACTTTTAAGCTAGTCAGCTAGTTTTGAAATGTTTCAATAATATGGCTGCTAAAATTAGTTTAAATTACCAACACATAAAATCAAAGAAAATAGCATTTTTTGTAATGTAATTTAAGATATTTTTTTAACAATCTTCTATAGACTCCAAGACTCGCTATTTCTGCTCACTCTTTTTCCGCCTTCCTGCCTTGCCTTACTTTTTTCGGCTTTCTCAATAGTTCTATAGTTTTAGTCTCTCTGCTGCCTTACAATTGACTGATCTTCATCATTCTTGGCAGCATGCTCCAATTGCGTCTTATCATTGAACCGTGTCGTGGTGCCGTAATAAAACACAGCATATCAAAAATGGCATTTCTGATGGCATGCTGGCAGTGTTTTCACTTTACCACTGTACTTTATGCTGGTGATAGACTTTCTGAGAGATCAAAAAATAAGAGAAGAGAGACACAGCGCAGCGTCTGCTTTTAAATTTTTATATCTATTCAAGGCTTGGTCATAAAACTTCATTATGCTTAATTATTAAAGTATTGTTTTGTTATCACTTGGCGGTTGTGAAGATCTTCCTTAACTTAATTATGTTTTCGTGGTTATTATTTTGCTTTGTAGGCAGAACTTATAAAACTTTTGTTTGTGTTTATATTTAAGGTCGATATCCGGCTAGTTCATGATCTGCCTGGAGTAGGCCAAAATCTGCACAATCATGTTGCCTTCTTTACGAATTTCTTCATCGATGACGCTGATACCGCTTCACTTAATTGGGCAACAGCTATGGAATATCTGCTTTTCCGAAATGGCCTTATGTCCGGCACTGGAATTTCTAGTACAACTGCCAAAGTAGCAACAAAATATGCAGATGCTCCAAATATTCCTGATGTACAATACTTGTTCGGTGGATATTTAGCAAGTTGTGCCAAAACAGGTCAAGTTGGGGAGCTCCAATCAAACTATTTTCGCAGTATTCAAATTCGCCCAGCTGTTTTAAATCCCAAAAGTCGAGGTTACATAACACTGGGATCCAATGATCCTCTAAAACCACCAAAGATAATCGGCAATTACTTGACCGACGAGCGAGATGTCAAAGCACTTATTGAGGGAATTAAATTTGCTATTCAATTGTCTGAAACAACCCCACTCAAGACCTATGGAATGCGTCTAGACAAAAAACCAGAAAAAGGATGTGAGAGTATTAAATTTGGCACTGACAAGTACTGGGAATGCGCCATTAGACAAAATACTGCACCCAAAAACCATCAAGCTGGTTCGTGCAAAATGGGACCGGCTAGTGATCCCTACGCTGTGGTTGATCATGAACTGAGAGTTCATGAAATTCGGGGATTGCGTGTAATCGATGCGTCTATCATGCCCAAAGTTACGGCAGGAAATACTCATGCACCGGCCGTGATGATCGGTGAAAGGGGCTCGCATTTAATAAAGAGGGCTTGGGGAGCAGCGTTGCCACATTGTTACAAGTGTAACTAAAGTGGTACACTTTTTTAAAATTTTGTTTTGTGGTAACTGTGATACCTTTTTTTCCTTTTTGTTACACTTTTTTCCATAAAATATTTTTCTTGACATTTGTCAGTTTTTTTTTTTTTAAGTATATTGGTGGATTTACATGTATCTTCATCTGCAAAATGCAGAAAAGTAGAGCAGGACAGATGTATACAAAAATCCGAGCGAGTGAAAGAGAACCATCGAGAAGATGAACATGTTCGCCTTCATTTCTGGATTATGGGACTTTACTATAATGCAGAAACGAAGTTCTTCTGCATTTTGATCTTTTCTCTCAATCTAACAAATATACATTTTGTATTTGGCATCCCTTTTTTGTGCAGAAACCAAATGCAGATAAACGTAAATCCACCATATAACTTAGCGATTTTCTTATCTGATACAAACTACATTTATATGCAGTGTTAAAACTGACGCTCTATACATTTGTATAACTACCTGTTTTGAGTTGAAATTGGCATCTTACTCATGTCTTCAAACTCTAACTCGATCTCTCGGTGCTACATAATTAACACTGTGCAAGAAATGTTTTCAAACATCTTGCAAACTCTTGTTTCTTTTAAGAGTAAATGTTTTCATTAAAAATAAGGCCCCCGTCTTTATTAGAAATCTTATAGGACCAGTTTTTCAATGCGGGATTAAGGTTACACCCGAGTTAACTGACCACATTCCACTAAGTTAGCTCTGGATTAAACCAGATGCTTTCGATATTTTATCTTCTGTCTTTGTTAAGTGTTTATGGATTCATCATTTAAGTGGATTTACCACAAATCTTCTTTGAAATCTTCTGAAATCTTGAAGATTTCCCATACAAATTACAATCTCCTCAAACAAAGATTAGAAATTAATCACATCGAAATCTTCTTGAAAGTAGGAGATTGTAAAAACAAACAAACCTTATTTCGTGGAACGGCACCTATCCAAATATCATTTTCTCAATTGACAATAAAAAAAAAACCTGTCAAACTTTACTTTGATGATGCCGGTTTTGGAGATGGGAACATAGAATTTTAAAAGTTTTTCCTTGAAAAAATCATCGTCATTTTTCACAACATCCTTTTCCAAGGAGCAGATCATAATTTTCAAGTTTTTATGAGGCGAGTTCACCATTCGAGTTATGAGGTTATTGTGACTTTTATGAGGTGAGTTCACCATTCGAGTTATGAGGTTATTGTGACTTGTGAGGCATCAGTGAGGTTGGCAGAATAAGGCTACTAGCTAGTCTTGTCATTTCGACTTTTGAATGGAAATTAGAGTGAAAACGTCAAACTAATCTTTATTTCTCTGGTGAAAAGGTGAAAACACTTCAAGATTAATTTTTAATCTACTCTTTTTAATTCAAATTATCTTTAGGTGAAAACGTAGTATTACAATTTTTATATTTTATTACGTTTTTTTCTAAGAATGTACACTTTCCTGAAGGCCCGCGTCACCGCTAAGCACCATTGTATTTCTAAGAGCTCTCCCATAAGCAAGGCTGTCGAAGTAGTGCTAAGGCAAAGATCAAAGTACTTAACTGAAGCTTATGATAATGATTTCCGTAATGACCCGCATCACATATGAACAAAATATATTTATAATGGACGTAAAGCAGAATAGATCGGTCTCAATGAATTATAACATAACTCTTTGTTAGGCGGTTAAAAATAGATTTGATTTTAGAGATAAAACTCTATCCAAAATGGGAAAGCTTGATCCTTTATATTTGGGGTAAAGTCTTGTAAAACTAATATCTTTATTTCTAAACCTCGCGGAGAACATCAGCATTGATGATTTGGAATCGGAGTGGAGAGCTCATTTGAACTGATATGTCTAGAAACCGGCAATTCCATCTTTGAGGTCTTGAATCGACGCTGGTCTGTTGGCGTAGACCTTATCTTTCACGTGGCCCCAAAGGAAGAAGTCGCAAGGTGTTAAATCAGAAGATCTCAGTGGCCAATTGTGATCACCTCTTTGAGAGATAACACGTTCCGGAAACTTTTCCCGTTAAAGATCGATGGTTTCGTTGCTTATGTGTCACGTAGTGCCGTTCCAATTCCGGCCATACAAAATTATTAATCATCTCTCGATAGCGCAATCCATTCACAGTAGCTGTTTCTCCAGTCTCATTTTCGAAAAAGTAAGGTCCAATGACCTCGCCGGACCATAAACCGCGACAAACAGTTACTCATTGAGGATAGAGAGGCTTTTCAACAATAAATCTTGGGTTATCCGAGCCCCAGATGCGACAATTTTCCTTGTTGACTTAGCCACCGAGGTGGAAATGGGCCTCATCAGTAAAGATGATTTTGCGATGAAATTCCGGATCATTTTCATGCATTTTGTATAGTGAATTTTAATTATTTGAATGCGTTGTTGAAGCGTGTATTGTTCCATTTTTATTAATTGCGTAGTTTCTACTTGTCAAATATCAAAAATTACAGCTTCAAAAGTGACAGCAACCGAAATAGCGGGCTATTCAAAATAACACCTCTTATTAGAAAACTCTTTATAAAGAAGTTTGTTGGTTCTTTACTTGCTCTGTCACATAGTAGTGCTGTTAAAAATAGATGAGCGAGTTTTTTCAAGCGTCAATCTGATAAAAACGTAAACCAGAAACTGCTTTAATGTGACAACAGCTAGCGGTATCCTTTCAGCTAAGTCGTTACTAGAAAAGTACCAGACACATGAATGGTATATTAAAAATTAAGCAGAGTATAATAAAAATTAAATTGAAAACTTTAAATTACATTTTTTTTTTTCTAATTAATAGGACAGTTAATGAATAACTGGCTTACATTAATCTTCCTCTCTGATTATAAGGTGTATAACTAATTTGAATCCAAAGTCAAGGGACAGCAATATCTCCCTTGGTTGGTGAAATTCTGTGTTATTAACAGAATTTTCATTTTATAGTATACAAATAAATCTACCAACAAAAATGTTTGATACCGTACTGCTGTGTACTGCTTTCTTTTTCTAGAGGTACTGCTTTCTCAGAAAACGAAACGACAGCCCTGCTCACAGTATTTTCGAAAATATTGACGTATTTGAAACAAACTTATTAATAATCAATGGAGAATGGTACTGACTAGCAATATATTTATGTTATTTAATCTCTTATCCAGTTCCTTTATATCGTTTTACTGATATCAATATTCATTAAAGTTAAACGCGTCACACCCGCGATAATTTGATGTTGCACCCGCGTTTGCTTTAAACCTGAAAAATTCTTAGTTGATTGGTGTTTCCTATCTGTATTTTTATTTCTTTAGTTGATTGAAACAATGTCATTCAATAAAATGTAAGAACATATCTATTAAATGTTTCACAATTAATAGACTTTTGTGTTGTTCGTACTATATGATTTAGAAAGGTGGGACGAATTCGTTGTACCCGCGATTGCACTTTGAAACCTTTTTTCCGACTATTTATTTATTAAATTTGAATTTTATAAACGAATCCCAACAGAAAAGTTGAAAATGTATAGTGAAGGGCTATACATTTAATAATAATAATAATAATAATAATAATAATTTAGTAATAATTTCATTAAAATATTCTTTTATTTTCATTATAAAGATACTTAAAGTGAGTCCCAATGATGCACGCGCGATAGTGGAAATGCCCAGAACAGTTTTTATAATACTGCATTATACTGGTGTTAGCCTTTCTGAGTGATTAAAAAAGAAGAAATCTTTTCACAGCGTCTGCTTTTAAATTTTTATATCTTTTCAAGGCTTGATCATAAAACTTCATCTTGCATAATTATTTAGGTATAGTTTAGCTATCACATGGCGGTTGTGCTGATCTTCCTATGTTTGGCTTCTTTACATTGGATGATAATTATGTTTTTGGTGGTGATTATTTTGCATTGCAGGCAATACTTATAAAACTTTTGTTTGTGTTTATATTTAAGGTCGATATCCGGCTAGTCCATGATCTGCCTGGAGTAGGCCAAAATCTTCACAATCATGTTGCCTTCTTTACGAATTTCTTCATCGATGACGCTGATACCGCTCCACTTAATTGGGCAACAGCTATGGAATATCTACTTTTCCGTGATGGCCTAATGTCTAGCACTGGAATTTCTAGTACAACTGCCAAAGTAGCAACAAAATATGCAGATGCTCCAAATATTCCTGATGTACAATATTTCTTCTCTGGATATTTAGCTGGTTGTTCTAAGACAGGTCAAGTTGGAGAGCTTCTGTCAAACTATTCACGCAGTATTCAAATTTTCCCAGCTGTTTTGAATCCCAAAAGTCGAGGTTACATAACACTGGCATCTAATGATCCTCTAAAACCACCAAAGATAATCGGTAATTACTTGACCGACGAGCGAGATTTCAAGCCACTTATTGAGGGAATTAAATTTGCTATTCGATTGTCTGAAACACCTTCGCTCAAGGCCAATGGAATGCGTCTGGACAAAAAACACACAAAAGGATGTAAGAGTTTTAAATTTGGCACTGACAAGTACTGGGAATGCGCAATCAGACAAGACACCGGAGCCGAAAACCATCAAGCTGGTTCGTGCAAAATGGGACCGGCTAGTGATCCCTACGCTGTGGTTGATCATGAACTGAGAGTTCATGGAATTCGGGGATTGCGTGTAATCGATGCGTCTATCATGCCCAAAGTTACGGCAGGAAATACTCATGCACCGACCGTGATGATCGGTGAAAGGGGCTCGCATTTAATTAAGCGGGCTTGGGGAGGCCAAATGTAGTATATTTTTTTAAGTTGCTCTTAAATATTATATTAAAAGTTCTTAAAAAAGAGTTAAAGTGAACCAAACAATAGACACATTAAAGAGAACAATATAGAAGGTGTGCAAGCGTATAAAAATAAGCCCACTCAAGTTGTTGGTGTTTCTTTTAAAAATATTCAATACATAATGTTTGGAAAATCGTTTTGATTTGATAAATCGAAAGAATAAACCTTTGATTGATTGGGCGAAGTTAAGCTATCTTTAATCAAAACGTCACAAAATCGTCATAAAAGTTCAACAATTTTAGTAATTTGTCAGGCAAAGTTTTTTTTTTTTGAATTTTTGAAGTTATTGTATAAGGCTTTTAGCACCTCATTTATATGTTTTCAAAAAATATACCATCTAAAAGATTAATTAATACTTATAAAAGAACAACTGGTTTCAGCATGGTTTCAGTACTTGGTCAGTCATAGATTTTTTATAATGAATTTAAATTTTTGTTAAGTTTAAGAATTCTTAAAAATAAAAAAAACTATGGCTGACCAATTACTTAAATTAGTTGACTTTTATGTGGATTTAGTTAACTTTCTGATAGTGTGTTGCTTGTTAGAATAAGTATCACCAAAAATTAGTTGATAAAAGTCTTAGGCGACAAACAAGTCGCCGGCCGAATACTTAAGTGCCCCACAGACCACTTTTTGGGAAACTGAGTTAAAGATCCAGTTATACTAATTCGAAAATTCTCTATCCTTTGGCGTTATCCCCGTTGCTCTATCTCAATTATTAACAAAAGCCGCGTTTTATTATCCACCAAGATCCATATGGATCATCCTGTGATAATAAAACGATCCAGATCCCACAAAAATTTTTCATTAAGATTTTGGTATTCCTGAGTTTTTTGACGTTTTCAAATTGACATGTAAACAAAAAATAAAAATGGAAGAGTAGTTGAAGTGAGTGGGCTCATTCAATGCATCAAATTTGTCAGTACTTTATTTTCAGATGGAGCTTTCTGATTGGCCAGCTTTTATAAAAAGTTAGTTGACATTCAGTTACGTTTAGTGAAGTTTAGTTACGTTTCATCTGAATTTTCAGCAAGAAATTCGCAACTGAAAATTCAGCTGACAGCTTTTCTGTACAAAAAAAAGGCTTTCCATACAAAACTGACATTTCAAATAATTTTACGTTCAACGACGAAAATTAAGGACTTTATTTTCAGCAGTTGTCTAATTTTGCATTGAATGAGCCCAGTGTTTTATTATCTTTTATCGGGATCTGGATCTGGATCTTGTTTTTTTTTCTCAGTGCTGACAACATTTACGAATCAAAATGGTCACCTGGTGCTGAGAATTAAAACTAATTCTTGGATCTTGAAATAGATCCAGAAAGAAAGCAGGATCCCAAATTGTTTTTGTATTGCGTGTAAAAGTTAATCCAGATCTAGATCCAGATCCCGATAAAAGGCAATAAAACACAGCTAAAGTTACAGAAAGCACTTTTGCTCTATAAACCACAAATTTTTGGGTTCTTTTGATGCTTATTTGCCGTATATCCAAAATTTGTACTGGGTGGGACAATTTTTATAGGAAAGTTTGAAAAAAAAGCTTAATGTTTAATTGCCCCATAACCGCAGGAGATGGGATATAGAGCATTTAAGAACTCAAAATATATTTAAAAAAAGGGAGATTTTTGGAACTTATGTGCTCTATATCCATGGACAAAAGTGCAGTCAGCTGAAAAAGTATATAGAAATAACATTTTCGCTGAGGAAATAAATAATATAAAGTCTTTAATTAAAAACCCGAAAATGCTGACTTTGTTTTAATTCAATAGTTATTGATTATTTGCCGACGTTTCAAATCTGGTTTGGATCTTTTTCAGGGCTGAATAAGTAATACCGACCTTTTTTTTTAATAGGATAAAAACGAGGAAGAAATGAGGAAACGAAATTATTTTAAATAAGGCTATTTATATATCTTCAGGTTGACAAACGAAATAACTGCTTTTATTGTATTCTATATAAAGTTTTTAACGATGATAATTAAGCATTTTTTTTTTAATAAAATGGATAAAAATAAAAAAGGTAAAAAAGAAATTTAATTAAAAAAAAAAAGTGGAAAAAATACTAAAACTTACTCCTACGAATCTTGAAGTATTTTTAAAACCAATTGCGAATAAAATTGAAAGTACTTTTATAGGAAATTTTATTGAACAAAGTTCATGTTCAGTATTTTGCATAATTAAGTTTTTAAATGCTTTATCATTTTCATACGTTTATTATCTACTTAAAAACAATCCAATCTGGTATAAAGGAAGTTTGTATCACTTAAAGTAAAATTAATAACGCTAGAAATTTTGATTTTTTTTACTATTTATGCTTTCGTTGATTTCCGAATGTCCAGTGCATAAAAGTCCTATATCCTTAGGAAACTTGAAGTTTGGTTTTCATTGATTTCGCATTCGTATGGAAGAGGGTTCTGTATCCATTTCTGACTTTTTTCAAACTTTATTTTTTTTTAATTAACCGTAACGTTTTCTTACATCAGGACTTCAAAATACAATAACGGAATTTTCAATTAATATATATAAAAATTTAAAAGTCGTAGTTGTCAAGTAAAAAATAACTTAATTATTTTTCAAACCTTAAAATTTTTCTGAGGAAATTTTTTTTTGTATATGGGGCACTTAAGTATTCAGCCGGCGAATTTTAAAAACTCATTCAAAAATGGTTGCCTGACCCATTACTGAAACTATTTGATCCTTTCTGAGAATTGTATGGCCTTTTAAGTAGTATACTTTTTTTTCGAATATCCCAAATATGAGATGCTTAAACCTTAAAGTCGTTTTGGCCTTAAAGAATCTTTAAAAAAATTATAAAAAAATCTGATCTGACCAATAATTGAAACTAGCTGACCTTTTATGTAGATTTGATGACCTTTCGAATGGTATACTGTTTTTGCGAATAAAATGCTAAAAATGGCATGCGCCCTTGACAAATTTAACCTTTCGCTAAAATTTTCCTGTCGCCGACCAATTTCTTAAAATACTTGACCGTTTTTGACCAATTATACTTAACTTTTATATGGAATATTTTTTTTTTTTTGTGAATATCACATAGGTGCTAAACTGCTAAGATCCCGGATCCCCAAATACATGCCTTTTTTGAAACTGGATGACATCGATTCCTTTCGAGGGATCGTTCGGTGATATGCGGTCTCTAAAAGAGTTTTTTTTTTTTTTTCTTGCGAATACAGGCCAAACTGAATGTAACCGTATTCGTGTGAAACGAGTCTTACTATTATCTTTAGTAAAAGTGTCAAAAGTGGCATAACTGGCTTATGATAATTACACTATGATAATCAATGGACTTTTTCTAATTAAAAAAAAAATGAATTGTTCAGTTTTTCTTCCTTTGAAATGACTTCACTTGGCCTTAATTTTACCTGTTAAGATCGGGAGGGGCTTTTCCAAAAAAAAATTACTTGCTTAAATTTAAACAAGAAATTAAAAAAAAAAAAAAACAACGTCAACACGTACCAATGGCATGACTGTAGCTTTTTTTAAGACCAGAAATCCATTATTTAATTTGAATCAAATTGTTTTAGGCCAAAATGTGTCGCACACCAAGTTGGTTGAGGTTGTATCCACTTTAACACATTTTATGGGTTCTTTCTTTGTTGTTTATACGTTCCACTTGCCCCAGCCATCTAAGCCACGGCTTTTTTAGTTTTTTCACCACTTTGACGTCGTCGCTGTAAGCCCCGTAAAGACTTTTATCCGATCTTTTGTCCAAGCTTCTGCAGAGATGATTAAGGTGTTGTACAAATTCTCCTTGTTTCTCTAAGAGAGGGCCTTACTACTAAAATGCTGTTTCAATTCATATAAAAAGCGGTTGGCAGGAGAAATTATTCATTTGATCTCTGCTCTGATGATATTTTGCGAAGCAATAGTACATCCCAGGCTGGTATCCACAATTGCTTCGCAAAATCTCATCAACAAAGTCCTTGACAACTGCGAAGTTATCTCTATCCATGATCCATCTTATTGTTGCCCGTGTCGACGATGTTAAGATTCCTTTGTTGATGACGGCATATACTTCGTATTGTCCTAAATAATCGCCAATCTCATTTAAGACACCCCTGATTAAATGGTGGCCAGTCGTATAGCTCGCTTCGTTGTTGACGAGATATGAGATGACTCCGGATAATTCTTCAATGATCAACCTTTCACACGCGACTCTAAAATCGATAAAAATGTGGAGTGTATCGACCTTGGATTCCATTGTTTTTTTTTTTTCTAAAATCTGGCAAAGTGTGAACATTTGATCACCAGTTCACTTTCCTGGCCTAAGACAATTCTGATAAGGACGGATCAGATTCTTCAAAAAAAGGTTTTAAGCGATCACGCAGTATAGCCGACAAGATTTTATAAGCGACGCTAAGAAGACTAATTCTTGTGGAGTTTGAGTATTTGAGAACATCTCTTTTTTTAAGTGGGCACACTGTACCGATGTTCCATTTATCAGGCCTACTTTCAACCTGTATATGCTCCTTACCAATTTATCTCCCGCTGCTTTGAATAGTTCGACTGAAAAACCATCGGCACCAGCAGCCTTATAGGACTTAAGTTTGTATATCTCCAAACGTACTTCATTTAGGTCGCGTGGAAGGAAATATTGGGCATTATCGTGCAAGTTGAATGAAGTGTTTTGTCAAAAATGTGTCAAAAATGTGTAATTTAAAAATAATTAAAATAAAACAACATAACCTTGAAAATATTGCCCGCACCGGAAAAAGATGTATGTATAAACGAAATATGGTTTAATTGCCTACAACCGTGGTTCTACAGTTTTGCCTATAAGATCAATAGTTTCGGAGATATAGGTCCATTCGAATTTTCCAAAATGGTGGATTTCGCCAGGGTCATTACATCCCGAATATCCGAACCTAAACTTTTCTAATAGCCCTCTTTCATTTATAAAGAAATCAGCTTACCAATATTTCATTCCACAAAAAAAAGTATCTTTATTGTACTTCTCGGCTCAATTGATTTAGCAGCTAATTTTCCAAAAGCTCTAACTTTGTACTGGAATATCGAATCATCTTCAAATATAATTGAAAATTTGTTAAACTTTATGGTCTACAATTTTTATCATAAGAACAATTTACGTAAGTTTCTTACGAAATGAGAAAAATGTGAAAAAGTAAAAATAGAAAAAAAACAAAAAAACGACATAACGACATAACCTCAAAAATAAACAGGACATAACCTCAAAATAACAGGTTTAAATGGAGATTGTTGGTCTCAAATCCAGATATTCCGAGACTATACTGTCTACAAAAGACACATAAGCCGGGTGATTCAATGAGACCTATTGTTGCACTACTTAACGCACCATGCACATACATCTCACATTAGCTGGCCCAGGAAATGAGGCAATATCCATCTTGTGAAAGCCTATCCATTAAAAACTCAATCGATTTTGCCGAAAAAATCAAAAACATACAAACGACGAGATTTTAGCTTCTTTTGATGTATCTTCTCTTTTCCCTTTAATACCAGTTCCGAAAGCACTAATGATATTCAAAAACAATCTTCTTAAACTTGATATCCTAATTGAAAAAGTAAACGTCTATGTACGAGCAGCGGAAATGTGCATGAATACGAATTTCTTGCAATTTAGAGGACGTTTTTTCAAAATCAACTTTGGAACGAGCATGGGCAACCCGCTTTCTCCATTAATAGCTGAGACGTTCATGGCGGATTTTGAAATGGAACTAAAGAAGAATGGTCATCTTCTACCAACCAGGCTCCGCTACGTTGACGACGTCTTCGCTATCGTTAAAAGAAATAAGGTAAATGATTTATTATCAGTATTAAATAGTCAACACAACAGCATTAAATTTACCTACGAATTAGAAGAGAATTCTACAATTAACTTTTGAGATTTAAAGTTAATAAAAAATACATCAAATCGAATTGACATAGCCATTTACCATAAACCAACAAACACATCTAGATGTATCCCAAGTAATGCCTTCGCACCTATACAACACAAATTAGCGGCCTTCCATTCTATGGCACATAGATTGGTCAGTTTACCATTATCCAACAAAAATTACAATCAAGAATACAAATACATTTTAAACGCAACTTACTTAAATGGCTATGGATCAAATTTAATTGACAAAATAATTCGCCAACATGCAAACAAACATAAAAAAGAACAACTTTCAACCCTTTTCACCCAAAAGAAAACAACACAAACAGCTGATCTGAATCGAGTTTCAATGACCTTCGCACCGGATATAACAAATGGATTAAAAACAGTGTTTCACCGCAACAAAATCATTTTGGCTTTCTCAAATAAATTTAAATTAAAAAAAAAATTAACAAGTGTTAAAGACAAAAAGGACAATTTAGAAAAATCCGGGGTTTACGAAATAGAGTGCAAATGTGGACTAAAATATTATGGTCAAACCAAAAGATCAATTTTAACAAGGTTTAAAGACCATTAAAATTACATTAAAAACAACGATCAGAAAAAATCAGCAATCGCAGCTCGTGTATTACAAGAACAACATTTGCCAATTACGGTAAATGATGTTCGCCTCCTCTCAAGTGTCTCTGACAATAACAAGCTTGATGCCATCGAAAGCTTTTATATACAAACAGACAACTCTGCTATAAATGCAGATAATGGAAATGTTGACAGAATTGTTCAATTGTTTTCTTTCTCTCTTACTCTAACATTTCTCTTTTTTTTAAATATAAAATCATTTATAATATAGTCATTCTATTTAATTTCATGTAATTTGCATAATCATTGTTTATTTCTTTACTGCTTCAACTTGCTAATGTAATGTATTTATAAAGTTTATTATGTTTTCTGTTTATGTAAGTGACAACTATATTAATCAGTCGTGTTGCTGAAGATGACCGATACATCGGTCGAAATGCATTCATCGTACCAATAAATAAATAGTTTTTATTAGTTGACTCAAATTTTAATGGTGTTTTATTTAATTAAGATTCAACTCAAAAATATTGTCCACACAGAAAAAAGTTTTGATGACAAATAAAAGATTATTTTATTTCCAACAAATTTGATTATGATAACTTTTTTACTTCAAATTGACAATTTAGAAAAATCCGGGGTCTACGAAATAAAGTGCAAATGTGGACTAAAATATTATGGTCTTTTTTACTTTTTTACTTCAAATTGATAGTTTCGGAGATATAGATCAATTCGCGTTTTCCAAAATAGCGGATTCCCCCAGGGGGATGGCGCACAGTGGGTCGACTAGTACAAAATTCCGGTCATGGGGTGTTATTTTATTAGCGTATGGAACGAAATTTTTGTTTGGATTGCATAGATAAATGGCCCTTCTTTCATAATCCACACGTTATTTTTATATAATTTTTTTGGTTTCAAAGATACAACGTCTCAAACAGGCATTATTTCACAGAAAAAATGTTTTTTTTTTTGACACTTTTGTACTATATATCTTTTTACGTTATTTTCTTAAAATTTTTTTGGTAAGACACTGATGTCTTAAAGCTATATCGAAAATAAAAATTTCAAAATAATGTTTCTGAATAATTCTTATACACCTTTTATTATAACCATTTTTGAAAAATTAAACTTAAACTTTAAAAAGGTTTTTAAAACAAATCTTACATAATCAAGCTTTCTTAGTGGTCTAGAATGAAAGCTGTATTCATTGTGAGTAATATTTTTTTTTAAATTTGGATCCGACCGCATCTTTGTAATTTAAACCCTCTAAGAAGCCAATCTGCAAAGGGGGGGGGGGGGATTATGGGTGATATTTGCCTTGTTAAAAGTGGCATTAGGTAGTTTAAATCAAGGATAAAAATACTGAATACATAAAATAAAGCAGATTGCTCAAAAATGCAAGAAAAAATTAGTAAATTGAGTTTTTCATTGAAAAGTTTTGGGAATTTTTTTTTAACTAAATTAAATTCTATGTTATTCCAGCAACAATATAGCGAAAAACGTTTTGAAATCCGTTCATAAGATCAAAAAATACAGCCCCATGACCACTTTTTCATGGTTTCGACCCACTATGTGGCGTCCCGAAAAACTGGCCATAAAATTTTCTACTAGCCCTCTTTCAGCTATACAAAATTCAGCTATCCTGTATTTCGTTCCATAAAACGATTGATTTTTTACTTATTTTCCTGTACTATAGGATACCTTAATGAGAGAGTTGTAAAATTTCATTTCGTTTGCTTGGATTTATTTAAAATAATATTTGAATGCAAGGTGGGTATGGCGCAGACTCAAATGAATATACATACCTATTACCAACTGAAAGCAAAACATACTTCGTTTGCAAATACAATTATTGAAAAAATGACTATTGCACTTAAGTGTATTATGGCATGGGTTAACCTCAATTAAGTGAAACTTCTAAAACATAAGGGCCAGTTTCACAGTCATAGGAGTGGCACTTAAGTGCGAAATCTTGGGCACAAAATGACAATTTTTGCAGTGTAGACTTACCTGAATAAGTTGCACTTAAGCCCGTGTTGGGTACTTAAGTGTCACAAACCGAGTCTGCCAAAATTACTTAAAAGTACCAACATGCTAAACTTAAGTGCAACTTTTTCTGGTAAATGTTCACTGTGAAACTGGCCCTAAGAAATAAAAAAGATTATTCATATTTCAATTTTTCGTATTACTATGCGGGAGTGTAATGCTCAGGAACAACTGACGTAACTAAAACTGCTAGACGATGCGAAAAGCTAATTTTCGTTGGCCTTGTGACATTTTCTTAGATGAGTTGCCAAATATTATAATTTTATATTTATTTTTTTACTCACATGCGGCACTCTAGACTAAGTTTTACTTAAGTACCACTTAAGTGGCAATACTTGACTTGACTTAAGTACTAGGTACTTATACAATTAACAGCCCTAGTCTGTCGTTTTGAGGCTCACAGGTCACAATTTTTTGTTCGAGTTTGTCTTTGTATAAGGCGGTCACAATTTCGTGTTCTGTCAAAGACCTCATAAGAAACCTCACAAAAACAACGTGAGTTGTGTTCCGCCAAGGAGGAGATCATAATTTTTAAGTTTTTATGAGGCGAGCTAACCACGAGTTATGAAGTTATTGTGATTTGTGAGGCATCAGTGAGGTTGCCAGAATAAGGCTGTTAGTATGTACCTACTGTGAAACTGGGCTCTCGCGTTTCATATATCACCTACTTAAGTGCCACTTGAACTGTAAACTGCCTTTTGAGCATAGGAGTTCAATAGTTTACGGCCAGATAAATTTCTAGCCGTTTTTTTTTATGGAATTAATTTGGTGTCAGTTTTTTACACATTTCGGGAAATTATTATGGCTAACATCCCTGATTTAAGGTCATTTATTTTATGAAAGGATAAACCTTCCCTTAAGTGTTTTTTGTTTTTATTAGAAGCCTACATACAGTGGCGGACTTAGCTTGTTGGCGGCCCGGGGCGGCAATACTAAATGGGGCCCTTGTATGATCAGATATTTTTGTAGTCTTAATAACGTCAGCTTTCACGACAGAGAAAACATAAACCATAGTAATTATAATACACTCTTTATTCGCTATTTATATTGCATACAACAGATATCTACTTAACAAATTGTATCTCAAAATAAATTTTCTAGTTGTGGGTACATACATATTTTACAAATATAAAGATGCAAAGCTCAAGAGTATCTTAGAATATTTAAAGAAATATCACGGATTTTGTTAATGAACTGAAAAAAAAAGGTATAAAAAGTTGTGTCATTTGAAAATTTAACGAAATGGGTTTTTTCTAAACAAAAATTTTAAATATTTAAGACAGGGCCAAAAACTATATTTTGTATTCTTTAAATAAAAGTGAAGTTTAGAAAAACGTTTACGGATGCAGAAAAAGAAAAATACATAAATGCGTTCAAAAAACTTTTAACTCTTATGCCGAGAAAAATCAACCAAACTGAAAATAAGTTACACAGTTTTTTAACAACTACCTTGCGGATACCAACAAATGCTGCAAAAAAATGAAAAACTTACATAGCGGATGAAATAAGATATTTACGAAAAATGAGGTTAAAACTGTGGTTTGCCCCAAATAACATTCTCAGCCCCTTAAATGACGTCAAAATTGACGTTTAAGCCAGTTTTACGACACCAAAAATGATATGCCAAAATACCTAGCACCCACCATTTAAAAATGTTAAAGAAACCATTCATAATATCTCATCTCATACAAATTTTGCGGGTTCCAATATTGCGAACCGCTCTCAGAGCTTTTGATTTTATATGGGCTTTTCAATAATTCTCTCAGCGCTTTTACAATGATGTACCACACACACTAGAACGGGCTACTAGAACGGGCACAGAAATTAGGACAACACATCAGCATTTATAGGCATACCAACCAACATGTAAAGTGCAAAAAACAATGAATAGAAAACAAAATAGAAGCTTTTTTTCAAAACTGGTGACCGACCCACGTATTGCCAAACTGTATATCAGTACAGAGCTCCGGCGCTCTACAATAGACTACAGAATGTTCATACAAATTAAGAGCAAACTGTATACTGTATCAGATCAAAAGCATATTTTTCTGTGTTGGTATACAGTTTGCTCAAGGAAACTAAGAGCAAAGTACCTGTGATTACAGAGCCATCGTTCACGTTGGTATAGTTATTGTGTGTGGTGAGTTCTGTGTTGGTATACAGTTTGCTCAAGGAAACTAAGAGCAAAGTACCTGTGATTACAGAGCAATCGTTCACGTTGGTATAGTTATTGTATGTGGTGATTTCTGGGTTGGTATACATTTTGCTCAGGAATCTAAGAGCAAAGTACCTGTGATTACAGAGCTATCATTCACGTTGGTATAGTTAGGTCAAAATTCTTTTTTAAAAATTCTGTTTTTCAAAATTCTGCGAATAATAAAAAAAAGTTTCAAAAATGTAAAAAAGCGCGCGCACAGACTATGGAGATCTGTGCTGATATACAGTTTGGCAATACGCGACCGACCCCCTGCTTTGTATAGGGAACACTTTACTTTAACCAAACAAAAATTCTGTTTATCCAGTTGGGCTAATCTGAAGATTTCCTGAAAATTTCATCAAAATCGGCATAGAATATGTAAATACATAAATGTTTATTGAGTGGAATGAGTGCTCCCGTCAAAAAATTAAGTTTGAACAAAAAAAATTTAAGTTCGAGATGGGGGCCCCATAAAATTTGTCTCCATGTGTGATATAGAAACATAACGGAAAAAAAATATAATTAGTAGGTAGCAGGTTCATATGAACGAATTTTCCATAAAATCTTAAAATATGTATAGTTACCTATGTAATGTACATCCGTTCTACGCATATTTTGTTTCATTGTTCAATGAACAGTTATGGAGGTTGAATTGGACCCCCCGCCCCTACCAAAGTCCGCCAGTGCCTACATGATAGAGTAATGCGGGATTTAAATGCCAACTTATCAGTCGTGTAAATCCGGCAGTTAGGTGCGGGATGAACAATATTCTCTCATCGATAAGCGGACTGTGATTGACCAAAACGTAACCAAAATCCAAATAAAAGTTTTTCACTGAGAAAAGCTGAGAAAAACATTTGTTAAGTAACCATATTTAAAAATATGAGCAGGAGAACGATATTTAAAGACCTTTCAAAATCTTGAGTTTTACTTTCGTTCTCTATAAAAATAATAATAATCACTTAAATATTGAAACCTATTATACTTCAAATAATTTTTCTTCTACAAGTAAATTCTAATTAATCTTTTGTTTATGTTTTAGGTCAATGTCCGGCTAGTACATGATTTGCCTGGAGTAGGTAAAAATCTTCACAACCATGTTGCCTACTTTACGAATTTCTTCATCGACGATGCTGATACAGCGCCACTCAATTGGGCAACAGCTATGGAATATCTGCTCTTCCGCGATGGTCTTATGTCCGGCACTGGAATTTCTGATGTAACTGCCAAAGTAGCAACACAATACGCAGATGCTTCAAATATTCCTGATGTTCAATATTTCTTTGGTGGATATTTGGCAAGCTGTGCCAAGACAGGCCAAGTTGGGGAGCTTCTCTCAAACAATTCACGCAGTATTCAAATTTTCCCAGCTGTTTTGAATCCTAAAAGTCGAGGTTACGTCACACTGGGATCCAATGATCCACTCAAACCACCAAAGATAATCGGCAATTACTTGACTGATGAGCGAGATGTCAAAACACTTATTGAGGGAATTAAATTTGCTATTCGATTGTCTGAAACAACGCCACTCAAGGCCTATGGAATGCGTCTGGACAAAAAACCCACCAAAGGATGTGAGAGTATTAAATTTGGCACTGACAAGTACTGGGAATGCGCCGTTAGACAAGATACCGGTCCCGAAAACCATCAAGCTGGTTCGTGCAAAATGGGACCGGCTCGTGATCCCTACGCTGTGGTTGATCATGAACTGAGAGTTCATGGAGTTCGAGGATTGCGTGTAATTGATACGTCTATCATGCCTAAAGTGACGTCCGGAAATACTCATGTTCCGGCCGTGATGATCGCTGAAAGGGGTTCACATTTAATTAAGAGGGCCTGGGGAGCACAACAGTAGATTATTTTTTTTAATTTGCTGTTTAAATATTGTATGAGTAGTACCTACATAGAGAGTTTAAGTGAACCAAATTATTATAGATAAAAATAAAGAAAAGAATACAAGGCGTGCACGCATATGGGTTCGAAGCACTTATAAAATTATTGTAATTTTACAATAACTAACTCAATAAAAAAAATATTTATTTATTGTAAAATTGTTTTAATTTTAATATAATTGATGGAATTAAGAAAATTGGAAGTTGTTATAGATATCATTGCATATATAGCTAGAATGTGTAACATATTGGATTCAATATAAAAGGTCTGTAAAATTCATTGGAAATGGTTTATTTTAAACTAAAATGTTGTCGGTAAAATTTTTGGTAGCTTGCGTTCTATCGGTTGGACTATTTGGATTCCAACTGGTTGCTGGAAATCCGATAGAATGTACCCCTCAAGCAAAATCTTCAACCATAGATCTTAAGGAAGTCATGGATATTTGTAACGCCAGTTTTTCAATACCAATGGGTAAGTTAAAGTTTATGTTTAGATTATTGTGATAACTGCTAAGGTACCTAACTATCTTTTAAAAAAATATTAATTTTGATGGGGGTTAGATATATATTTCAGATAAAAGAATAGATACCTCTAAATAGTTACCTAAATATTTTCATTTAACTTACTATTTCTTTCAAGGAAATTGTTGCCTATAGTAATTTTAAAAAAATTGGAGGTCCCATGGCACGGTGTGGTTGTTTAGTATTTTTATTCAGATTTTGCGAATACCGGAAATACGGTTTTATCAGAAGTGAAAATGTGGGAATGAAAAAAATTAAATTAAGAGTCCACCAGGCTCCTTTTTATGAGTCGTATCTACTACGGGATTTGCTTTTTACTAGCAAGTTATGGATTCGTACAAAAAATTGAACTTGAGATTTTGATCAAACTTTGATATGTCGATGACAGTCTAGTCGAGAAAAGTGGGTCTAGCAATTCTGGCAGTCTGTCTGTTTATCCTCGTTGCCACAGCCTAAACGGCTAGATGGTAGCAAGCAGGGTTGTCACATTGTGCGATTTATCGCCAAATGTGCGGTTTGAAATTTCATTTGGCGACACGAAAATGGGTTTGGCGAGGTACCTACACCAAAAAAGGCGATATTTTTAGTTTTTAGCGATTTAGAACCGCCGCGCCGGCATGCTGTAATTTCTTGCCATGTTGCAAAGGGTAAAAAAAAGGATCTCATTGATAAAATACATCGAATATATTGAAGAGGACTAAGTACAAAAGAGTATTTTTTTTTTTAATTTTAAGTTTTTATGTAGAATTTTTATTTGGTTTTGTTTTCTTTATTTATTTTTTTTAAATATGATTTGTTTTGGTATTAAAACTACAGATTGCGGATTTTTGTTTTTTTTTTCATTTTTAAATTTGGTGAGTTTTTGGGTTAAAAATGTTGAAATTTGGTGATTTTTTTGTGATTTAAATATTAATTTTGGCGATTTCGCTCTTTAAAACCAGACAACCCTGGAAGCAAGTGGTTTTGTTTGGTAAGGGGCCAGTTATAGCGATCAGGAATTTTGAAATGGATTTTTTTGCACTATTTTCATTCTATTTTAAACACAAATGCTACACTAATTGATGGCAAACAACTCATAGAATTTTTAGATCAAATAAAATTTTGAATTAAACAACTATATCTTTTGTTAAAAATTTATTTATTTATTTTCCTGATGCAAATACATTTTTCGTGCCAGCTGATCGTAATTTCTCACAAAATGGAGATTTGAGTACCAATTTCACTCATTCCACTTACAGAATTGCTGACGAAAAAGTTTTTCGTGTGCATTTCAATCAGAAAAACTTGGTGGTAGGCTGGCCAACTGACATATTTTTTCCTGTTCTCTATAAACGGCCATAAGGAAAAAATAATCAATTTTGTATTGTTTCAACTTTTCCTGATGCGTTTTCCTGATTGCTATAACTGGCCCCACACGTTTTTTTTTGTAGCAAAAAAGGAAAATCTTATATTTCTTAAAAATTGTTCCTACGCAATGCGGAGGACCCTACTTTATGGTACGTTTTTTTTTTTTTTTTTTTTTTTCAAAAAAATGGTTATTTTTGTAAGGTTACTTTTGTTAAACCATTTTTTAGAAACAAATAAAGTTTTTTGTTGTTCATTATTTGTATTTAAATAGTGTCGTTATTGTCATTTTTCTTTTTTCCAAAACTTTGTGCAAAGATTCTTGATGTGTAACATTTTAGCGGTGAGGGGTAATTTCAAGAAAATTGGCGACTTCCGTATGACCGGTTTTTGTAACTATTACAATCTTCATGTGAATGTTTATAATTATTGATTTTGCTAATTTTAATCATTTTAAAGGGTGGGGTTTCAGTGCTGGTGGCTATTGTTGATCTGGGTGTTTGGTAAAATATTTCAAATTCTTACTCACTGTTAAGCTTAGGTGGGTATAGTCTTTGGGTGCCTCTAGATATCGACTCATTACTCTTAATTGCATTTATCGTTTTTTTTTTTATCCAGCATATCAACAATATACCAGTTATTTTGATACCTTATTTATTGCTCTTTAAGCTATACTATCATCACTATAGATTCCACGAATTGATCGGAAAATCGAAAAAAATCGAGCAAAATCGTCTGCTTTCATCATTGCCAACCATCAGGCGCGAACGCAAGGGGGGTGGTTTTGGGGGTGGTTTTGGGGGTTCTCCAAGAAACTGTTTTTAAAAAACAGAAAGACGCCCAATAGTGGAACTCAAATCTGTCAAAATTAAGATCCAAGGTTAGGAAGCTCTTCAAAAAAAGAACCGGGGAATGGGATAATTATACCACAGAATTGACAAATTACAATAAAGAAATACAAAAAGCCAAAAGAAATAGTTTTACGTCTTTCTGTGAGGGTATTTCCTTAACCCCTGCTGCGGCAAGACTACACAAAGCTCTTGCAAAGGAAATGGCAATGACATCATTAGCACTTCGCTATAATGATGGGAGCTTCACCGAAAATGAAGAGCAGAGGGCCACTCTGCTACTTAATACGCACTTTCCAGGCAGCCAACCACTGGTAGAAAACTCACTAGAGAGAATACCTCTCAAACCTAATAGAGAAGACTGGAAATAGTTGCAAATATTTGCTCAGGCAAAAGGATTGAGTGGGCGATTAGTACCTTTCAACCTTTTAAGTCACCAGGGGCAGATGGTATCTTCCCAGCCCTTTTGCAAAAGGGTAAGGATGATCTTATGTTCTACCTGATTAGTATTCTTCGAAGTAGTATTGCTCTTGGGTATATACCAAGACTATGGAGGAGAGCTAAAGTAATCTTTATTCCTAAAATTGGGAAAAAAGACACAACCCATCCAAAGTCTTTCAGGCCAATAAGCTTAACATCCTTTGTACTGAAAACTTTAGAGAAAATAATAGACAACTTCATAAGAACAGAAGTTTTATAAACAAGCCTCTCAATCTGCGACAACATGCCTAGAGAGCGGGTAGATCTACAGAAACCGCTCTATTCGAACTCACTAATACCTTACAAAAAGCTTTAGATGCAAAGGAAACGACATTAGCTACCTTCCTGGATATAGAAGGAGCAATCGATAACACCTCCCACGATTCTGTAAATAAAGCCCTTGTCAGGAAGTGTGTTCCCATCACCATAACCAGATGGATTAGGGAAATGTTAGGTACTAGAACAGCAGAGGCACTAGCAGGAATGAACATACAGAGTGTCGTTACCACAAGAGGTTGTCCTCAGGGAGGGGTACTATCACCCTTGCTGTGGAGCCTTGTAGTGGATGAACTGTTAGAAAATCTAACGTCCCAAGGCATACAAGTCATAGGCTTCGCCGATGACATCGTTATCACAGCCCTTGGGAAGTTCGAAGAAACTCTATGTGATATAATCCAAAGAGGACTAACAATTACAAAGAAATAGTGTCTATCTGTAGGACTTAATATTAACCCCACAAAACTACGATTCTACCATTTACCAAGAAAAGACTTCTACCCCGCATAAAACCTATCCGGTTAGCTGGTGAAGTAATTGAAACGAAGAGGGATGTAAAATACCTAGGAATTACACTAGATAGTAAACTCCTCTGGAACAAGCATGTAAAAATAACCGTCGCGAAAGCCACAAAGGCCCTTATGATATGCAAGAGACTTGCAGGAAAATCTTGGGGCTGCAAGCCTAACATCCTCAGATGGATGTACACCATGATGGTAAGACCCATCATTACCTATGGTGCGGTTGCTTGGCACAAACGAACCGAATTAGTAACAACTAGGAAAGCTCTAGAAAAATTACAAAGGCTCGCATGTTTATGTATAACTGGAGCAATGAGAACATGCCCTACAGCAGCTATGGAGGATTTGCAAAGGAGGGAATGGGGACTGGAAAATGCATCAGTCGAATGGAAAGAGACTGTATTCCGAAGTCCTCATTAACAAACCTTATTGACATTCCAAGAGATGGTATGATAAAAAAAATATAACTTCGTGAAAAACTTTCAAACGAAACTAAGTTGCAAGAAAGACTGGGTAGGCGAAACAGTGAACTACACTTTCAATGCAATAGCCATCAAGTGGTACACTGATGGATCGAGAACGACAGAAGGGACTGGTGCGGGAATTTTTGGGCCAAGAACCAAACTTTCCATACCGATGGGACAGTCTTCTAGCATTTTTCAAGCTGAAGTACAAGCGATAGGAACATGCGCAGGTCAAAATCCCGAAAGGAATTACAATAAACAAAACATTGCCATTATGTCAGATAGCCAAGCAGCACTTAAAGCTCTGAGCTCCTACTCCATCAGCTCTCAGCTAGTATGGGAATGTGTAGGAAGGCTAAATGAACTCGGCAAAAATAACACTGTCACACTCCACGTAGGTGTTCAGGGCAACGAAGAGGCAGACTCCCTAGCAAAAATAGGTGCAACGACTCCCTTAACGGGACCTGAACCTTTTTGCGGGATAGGAGAAAACGTGATAAGAAACAAAATCTAAAAAGAAGAGGAGGCAATAAGATCCAAAACTTGGAAAGAACTCCCAAAGCTAAGACAGTCTAAACTATTACTTGGGAATTATAACCACCAACGTTTTACAGACTGTATCAGCTTAAGTAGAAACAACCTAAGAATTATAACGGGTCTCCTCACTGGACACTGCAAACTAAAAAGACACCTTAGTTTACTTGGCCTAGTAAGTAGTGCCACATGCAGGTTCTGTGACACAGATGAGGAAACGCCGGACCACATTCTAGGTCGATGTAGCACACTCATACATCAAAGAAAGAAGTACCTGGGACGCTACCAGGTAGAAGAGAGCGACTTACCATCTCTTAAAATACTCCAAATACTCCAATTCTTGAGAGGAATACATTTGGAGGAAGAGCTGTAAGATAAGCAGGCCTCATGCAGCTCTAGGTGGGGGGCACAATAGATCTCAAGGTCGCAGTGCAATATCCCTCAAAATTATATTCATTCATTCAACGGTATACATTCCATAGAACTGTTTTTTTTTGAAACAGCTTAACTAATTTTGATTAAACTTGTATTTTAAAATTTGTATTTTAATAACATTTTGATAATAACTAAGAGCCCGTTCGTAATCGTAAACAAAAATTGAAATCTGACTTAAGCAGGCCTGCAAAACAAATCACGTTCGTAAACATCAAAAGTGTGTAGAAATCAAGTCGGCGTCGGGCAGTTTGTGTCGAAAAAAAAAAAATTCTGATGAAATGTATGTACAATGTACATTAGGGTGGATCGTTTTCAGCATTTTTTACCAAATCACTGTGTGCAACTCATAGTATATGCTTAATGGTTTTCTTAACTTATCCTCATAATTTATTTTGAGTTGCCCTTGGGAAAAACAAAATCGGGAAGCCATTGAAATTTTGTAGAATTTCACAAAAAATGATATTTATTATGAATTAGGAGAGGGAATATTTGGCGACAAAAAATACCGGATTTTGTAGAGGGACCGAAAACAAGTATTTTTTACCAAATGGGTCTATCTCTTTCAGTATAGACAGGACGTTCAATTTTATAAACAAAATGATGTGTATGAATGAATGAGTACATGTATAAATGAGTATATTTTTCGTGATTTTAGATTTTCTAAAAAAATAGAAGACATAAAGTCATCTGGTTTTCAGTGGTTGATGAAGAATTAATAAAAGCACTTATCAATTAAGGAATTTAAGCCAATTTCTAACTTAATTCCACATTTTAGAAAGAAAAAGTCAGTTAATATTTTTTCAAGTTTTTTTGAAAACTAACTAAAAGAACAGATTTTTAGCTTTAAAAAAATGTTTCATTCTTTATTATCAGCGTTTCCGTTCTTTTTAAATAATTTTTTAAATGATTTATTTCCATTTTTACGTATTTTTTAAAAAGTTCCCCTCCCACCTATACGGAACGAGATGGACCCCTACCTCCATGGTGAAAACTACTTGTATTTAGTTTGTCTACAAGAATCAGTTATTATTTTTCGCCAACTATTCGTGTCCCTGATTCTTAATAGGTAGGATTATTATGTTTTTGTGAAAAAAGACCAATTTTCGATGGCTTCCCGATTTTGTTTTTCCCAAGGACGACTCAAAATAAATGATGAGGATAAGTTCAGAAAACCATTAAGCATAAACTATGAGTTGCACACATTGATTTGGCACAAAATGTTGAAAACGATCTGCCCTAATGTACATATAAGTAAATGAAATGCAACTTCGAAATACATACAATATTACCAGGATATTTTTCGATCACTGAATATTTTGTTCCATATAACACCCAAACCCCTTAAAATCGGCTTTTCCCACGCGAAAATTTAATATCAAAAATTTCGTTTTTTTTTTTTTTAATAATTCAAAAAAATAAATGAATTTTTGGAGGTATTTTAACCCATAATCATCGTAGCGATCCTTCAATGGAAGTTGACAGTTTATTTCTTAATAGATAGGTAAGAAACAAAATTTTGGCGTACATAGCATATTTCGTTGCAAATGTCACCCAGAAGCCCTTCGCCTTTTGCCGCGTGAAAATTTAATAGAAAAAATGTCTTTTTTTTTAATACTAATTCAAAAAAAATTGGATTTTCTGCGCTGCCATGTTTACGAATACAATTTTTTTAAAAACTGCCGCCTGCTTGCTTTCTGCGGGCAGAAGAGAAATAAAATCGATATGCAGAAGCTAGGCAAGTATGAGACAGATCTGTCGCAGATTTCTGGTGAATACGAACTCGCCCTAAGTTCTTAAGAATTGGAATCTAGGAGTCTTTGAATACAAACCTGTCAATAAATACTAATAGAAGTTTGTTCATAAAAGGACCACAATACATTTACTAGGCAGATGGCATGCCATGCTTTATTGATTGTTTATAATAATTGTAAAATATAATTAGTTAAAGAAAATAAAAAAATCATATACAAATGTGAACAAAATATTTTTTTTTTTTAAATTTCAGCCTAGTGCTCGGCAGCAAACAATTTAAATGAAAGCAGGAACCTTCTTTTTTTATTTTCGACTTTCTTAATACAGTACAACACGGATATAAGAAACTCTGATAATCCGAGTTTTTCTTATATGCAAACAATGGATATAAGAAAGAAAAATTTTTTATATGAGAAACACGGATATAAGAAAGGAAATTTCCTATACAGAAATAAAAGTGACAGAAAAGGGACACAAAACCAAGCAAAAAAACATATTTACTAAGTAGTCTAGCGATTTTTAAACTGTTGCTGCAATTCTATGTGAAAATTAAGACCTGTCATTAACCATGACAAAATATTTATGGGCACAAACTAGTTTTGGCAAAGGTAAATTAAAAATTGATGAACTGAATTTCTTATATGCGTACGTTTTTGTTCTTAAAATTAACATTTGCGCAAAAAAATTGATTGCCAATATTCTTGTTTTTCTTATATGCGAGTTTCTTTTATACGATCAATTTAAAAGGTAGTTCAAGGAAAAAGATACGGTGTTTTGACTGTATTGCTTATAAGCGAGTTTTTGTTATATGAGTGTTTCTTATATCCGTACAATACTGTAATAAACTGATTGAGATTTGTATGCAAATGATTATGAAATACATTCAGAGAGAATGTTTATTTTTTAGAATAACTTTTGTGATTTTAAAAATAGTGGTTTTCATTTAAATCGGATTTGAAACATAATTGTCATTCAAGTCAAGAATTCGACTTCTCGTAATAAAATATAATATTTACTAACATTTAAAAATTTCAACCCCCCTCCCCCCACCAATTTTTTTCCTGCGTTCGGCCCTGCCAACCATTGTTAACTACTAGGAGTGACGCATCAATTTGATTGTAGATATTGTTTATCAAAAAGTTGATGAAAAGTTGTTCAATCTAAATGAAATAATTATGTAATCGAAATATCTCAGTGATTGTAGATATAACTAAGCAAAACAGCGCTTGGGGGACTGGGTATTGCATGGCTATGGCTACTGTTTTGAATTAAATGAATTTAACATAGTAAATTGCAGTGCAAATTCGAAAAAATTACCAATGTACCAGAATTATTTATTTAAAAGCAAATTTAGTGGCATGTTCAGAACAATACCAATATTGATATGTACAGTCAACTCCACTTAACTGCACTCCGCATAACTGAAAACATCGGTTATCTGAAAGAAATATAAGTGAAACAACCGTTGAACGCTGCTATCAAATTTTAAATCAAACACATTTTTGAATCTTTAATGTCAATCCCTCCTGGTGTCAGTCGTTTCTTTTAAATTTGTTTATTTTTTTGGCTTATTCTCAAAAATTTTCGACAGAAAACGTATGGCTGCCGCAATAGTTGTGATTATAAATGTTAAATATTTCATAAGGAAATATGTACAACTATTTGACACAATACAAAAAATCATACATAGGTACATATCTATTTTTTTTTTTTTTTATTTTCAGGCATGAAATTTAATTTGTTTTGACAAAACTACGCTTATTTGAAACAAGTTTCAGCTATCCGAAGTTCGGTTAACTGAAAACTCCGCTTAACTGAAACAAATGTTCTGCAATTATGGTGTTCCAGTTAAGCGGAGTCAACTGTATTAAGTTTCCGAAAAAATCCCAAATAGCGTGAAATATAATGATATATCGTGATACAAATTTTAAAATTTGCTCAGCGGCTTCGGTTGCTCTCCCCGATATCTAGAGATAAAAACGGAACATTAAAACACTTAATTACCGCAAACATGTTTAACAATCATTACCTTCGTATTAAACAATATCTTAACCGTCGTCGTCTTCATCGATGAATTCTGATCGATTAGCACACCCATGACTTGCGGTGGTAACGAGCTTTCACTGCTATGAGGTCAATTTCAACGTTCAATCTAGGCATCCCCTTTTCTGCCAAATTATCAGAATGTATTGACGCCATAGAACGAACAGAATTGATGAATCAGAAGAAACCACCACACTATACAATGCTTGCCGGTCAAGATGTTCCTCACATAACTTATCTCGTCCTTACAAAACATGCACTGGCGGTTGAAAACAAAACTATCGAACGACAAACGCGACCTTCTATTGGCTTTGGCAGGCTCTTCATGCGCAGCATTTAATAGAAGTTTAAGTCAGCGCGTGTACTATTTTCGACAGTTGATATGAATTAAAGCACTTTTGGAATTACCAATAAGTGCGGCGATTCCGTCATTGCGAGTTTCACTAAAGTGACGAATAGTATCAATGACTCTTTCAACTTTCACAACTTTACAACTGTTCGCTACCAAAACACAAAATTCAAGCTGAATTTTCCATTTTTAGAAATAAAATTTCACTGCCACGACCGAATTGAAATCTGGACTCCCGCAGTCCTTATATTTATGATCTTAATGATAGATTTATTGAGAACTTTAATATTATTATTTTGTTCACAATAAATTACGACCACTAGGTCCACTTAAGTGGTCGTTTTAGGAAGTAACACTCTACTACTTATCGTTCAATCTTGCCTTCGTAAATTAGGAGCACCCGCCATAGATCACTTGAATGTAGGGTTGCTATGCGTCCTCTTTTTGGAGGACATGTCCTCTTTTTAACCCCGGCGCGGAACGTCCTCCAACTTTTAAAGAAATTGTCCTCTTTTTTCCCTAACAAGTAATTACAAAAATTAAAAAAGTCATCGAACTCTGAATTTAAAAGAAAAACATAGCCATTACAAATCTGATGGAAAACATAAAATGAAACAGAACTTATTTTGAATCCCATGTCAACCCTCTAAATTTAGTTGAATGTGCCCATTTCTTCGGCTTCTGTTATGTGTTTTGTTTTTCCCCTTTCACCAAGAAAAAAGCTACATAGACCTACTTTTTGCAAAAAGTACAAAAGTGTGAAATAAACATGTTTTCATAATATCAAACTATCATAATATCAAAATATCAAACTTTATTTTATTTGGTGGTTCAATTTATTTACTCTTATATTTTTTACAAGATCATTTTGAAACCATGCCAAAAAGAAAGTGCTTATTATGATGATCCTTTTAGAAAAGGAAAGATATGATTCTGAAGCAGATTGCACAGTTTGTAACTCCAAGATTTCAATTGCAAGCAAAGGAAAATACGCGATCAAGGACCCCATAACATCTCAAATGCACTTAAAAAACAAAAGATTGGGTACATCAAGAGTTTTGGAAGCTTTCATTTTAAACAAGACACAAAAACATATCCAGGCTACAGAGGCAATCATTTCGTTTCACACTGGTTTGTCATCAGCAATCGTTTAATTCTCTCAACTTGACCACTGAGTTAAACAAAAAAATGTTTTTCGAATCGGACATAAGGCCACTGCCATAGTCACCAATGTAATCGTCCCCTGATGTCTATCTCTAAATCAGTGGCGGATCCAAAGGCAGAGTCATAAGGGTCAAACGCCAGAGAGAAAAATAAAAAACATTTAAACTTCAAGAAAACAAATTCTTTAAAAAGAAGGTAGACATACTTAAAATAAAAAGAACTGTAGAGGCAGATTTTTCTATTCAAATAGTGGATGTCCAAATGGATTCTCGTTACCAAAATGCAAAGTGTTCATTCCGAAAAAACGAATTTTGTGTTAACACATTAGAAACTAAAATTTTGAAAAATTAAGTTTGAATTTTAGAGGTAAAGAAATTCTTAAAATTAACCGGAATTAAATAATTCAAATTTCACTTTTCAAATAATCTTACCTTTAGTTTATCTGAAAATTTTCTCATTTATAAACTAAAAAAAAAAATTCAATCTGAACATACAATAAAAAGTAGGTACTTTATAAAATTTTCTTTCTAAATATAAGTTATTAATTTTTTGTATTATATTTATGTTCGTGGAACTAGTTTTTGTTTTCTTTTTGTCCTCTTTTTTAAGGTAGATGATGTCCTCCAAAGTCCGGGATTTTAAAACTTTTTGTCCTAGCTTAGCTTAGACAGCCATGGCAATCCTACTTGAATGAAGTGGATAATTTGGGTTTAATCGCAAAAACAAAAAGCATGGAAGTTGATTCATTTATGAAATAAGTTTCAGCGGCCTGATCTTTTTTTCTAGTTGTAGTGCAATTTACTCGGTTAAAGTAGTTCTATTTAACACAGTATAGCAAAAAAACATGATGGCAGTTTTGTTTTAATTGTTGGGTAACCCCAACAGGGATTTTTTGGGAACTTCACATTATGATTGATGGTACTGTTCTGAACAAGTCCACTAAATTTCAGCGTTTTAATAAATATTTATCGCACATGGATATTTTTTTTTCGAATTTGCATTGCAATTTACTCTGTGAAATTAATTTAACTTAAAACAGTAGCCATACAATACCTTTAAATAATTTGTATTAACTTCCCTGATTTTGTCAATCTAAGCCAGTCCATTTTACACTTGAATGGTCTTTCTAGGCAACAAAGTTCCCCAGATATAGCCGATCCCATGACATAAGACCAAGTGTCACAAGGCCAAATTTTAAAAGTTGGCGTTATGTCGCTTTGTAAAGCGTCATAAGGCCAATTTTTTTTTAGACATAAGGCCAAATGTAAATTCACTTTCAAAATTTATATTTTCGATCCATGTTCTTTTCATTACTAATTTTTGTTTTAAACTGGGTTCGTACCTACACAGAGAAAAAAACAACGAAAAATCAAAGCAAAAAACTTTGATTCTAATATTTTTCGGAACGATTTGGCCCCAACGCCGAAAATTCTTAAATCAAAGTGGAGCGACTTTATTTCAAAGTGATTTTATACTTAATAACGAACTAGATTTTAATACCTTAACATGTTGATTTAAAGTGGAATCATAGGTTAATCAAATTAGTCCATCTTTTAAAACAACATTTTTCTACTTCGAATCAACGTAGATTGAACTTCGCTCAACAAGGTATTGATTCAAAATGGCTACCCACGCCACGCTTCTTTGTTTAAATTTATGTAAGACAAAGACAAATGTATATACATGATCGACGCATTTCATTTTTGTGGTGAATCATTTATTTGTGACGACTTAAGTGTATTGTTTGATGCTATGAGTATTTCATAGTAATATAAATGTAGGAAAAGTAATTAAATATTGTTTTTCGATAATATGAAAGTGAATTTCCAGTGCGCGTTTAATTTGTTCACAAATGTAAGGGAGCTACTTCGAAGAACAACAACGCGCACTCGAAATTCTTTATATTAACCACAAACAAATTGAGGTTTACTTTACTATGCAACACTTTGAAATTATGTTGATGGCACTTTAAGTGCCATAAAAGTGGATCGCAAAGTAAAATGTGGATTTCAATGTAAAAATGAATACGTTTCACTTTGAACCAAGTAGTAGCCCGTAGCGTAATGGTTAGTGCGTTCAACTGTCACGCTGGAGGTCTGGGTTCGCTTCCCAGCCTCGTCCACCTAAGAACTAAAAAGTTTTTTTTTCAGGGCTACTGCCTCTTGCGAGGAATTGACAAATCCTCCAAGAGTATCACTTGTCACGAATAAGTGCTTCTCGTCTAGCCGTTCGGATTCGGCATAAAATTGTAGGTCCCTTCCATTCCTGTCGATAGGCGCACACAGGAATGGTTGCGAGTTGTTAGTCACTAGGCCCTGGTTCTTCATGAGCCGTTGTTCCACTAGATTTATTTTATTTGAACCAAGGTTAAAAATGAAAACGTTTCACTTTAAAACAACGTCTGGGTTCGCTTCCCAGCCTCGTCCACCTAAGAACTAAAAAGTTTTTTTTTCAGGGCTACTGCCTCTTGCGAGGAATTGACAAATCCTCCAAGAGTATCACTTGTCACGAATAAGTGCTTCTCGTCTAGCCGTTCGGATTCGGCATAAAATTGTAGGTCCCTTCCATTCCTGTCGATAGGCGCACACAGGAATGGTTGCGAGTTGTTAGTCACTAGGCCCTGGTTCTTCATGAGCCGTTGTTCCACTAGATTTATTTTATTTGAACCAAGGTTGGGCGCACTTTAAATTTGGATCTCAATTTAAAAATGAAAACGTTTCACTTTAAAACAACGTTGAACGAAATGTAAATGTACAAAAGTTGATTTCGATGTATAAATAAATACGTTTTGTTTTAAAACTAGGTTGAATCTCTTAAAATTACGTCGCATATTCAAATTAACATTGTTTCAACGTAAAAATGAAAATGCTCCACTTCATTTAAAAAACTTTAGATCAAATACGCTCGTATTCAACTTTAGAAAGCATTTTTTCCCTCAGTGTACCTATACATAGTTGCGTGATGTACCTATAGGTATATAAGTAATTTTAGTTTTATAAAAGAACGATAAAATATCTAATTGCAATAACATTATTTATATTTTAAGACATACCTAAAATTGTACGATCTAGTGAATTAAAAGTTTATGTCAAGATGAATTTAAAAAAAAAACTAGCCAAAGAAAAAAAATTATTATGTATAAAATTTAATTTCTTGTATGTATCTTATCTGCATCCTAAAATTGAACCAAGTAAAAGTAGGTTCATTTCTTTAAATATAAAAAATGTTATTGCAATTAGATATTTTATCTTTCTTTTATAAAACAAAAATTATTTAATCACGCAACTATGTATAGGTAGGTACGAACCAAGTTTAACAATGATTTTCGAATATAAGCATTACTTGAATGTTTGCTTTTGTATTTCAATAATAGTGTTTTGGTTATTTAAAATACGGTATTTCAATTAAAGGTTTATCCTTTCATCTATGCTCTCATGAGTCGATGGCCGCATATCTTCATGCCTTCGAATATATTGTAAGTAAATTTGTTTCAGTTCAACCCGACATCATTTGTAACAGATTATGCAAAAGCACATAGAAACTTTTTGAAAACCGTTTTTCCAACATCAAAGTTTACAACATATTGCTTTCATTTTTGTCAAGCTGTAAGAAAAAGAGCCTCTAAAATTCCTAATTTTGAAACTTCTGTGCACAAAAGTAAGGAAGCTAACCACCTCTTTAGACAGTTTTTGGTACTTCCGCTTTTAAAACAGGAAGACATGTACCTACTTGGCAAAGTGACATAAGACCGAATTGGCCTTATGACGCTTAACAAAGCGACATAGCCAACTCTTAAAATTTGGCCTTATGACGCTTTCGTAAAGAGTCATAAGGCTAAACTCCGAAATGTATAGCCACAAATCAAAAGTGCAAGATGGCTGCGTTTTTTCAAGATTGTGGTCTTACGTCATCGTACGGGAGGCGACCGTAGGTTTACCTATCTCATGGCGGCTTCAGAAAAGAATGATGCCAATTCAAAGCTTTAGTCTTAACATTAACAAAACCGCTGGTCGGACAAGGTTTTCCAGGTGGGAATGGGTAGAAAACGCACTTTTTCGGTTGCATTTTTGGCCTAGGATACCTAAACCATGATGGATTTTTAATAACAAAACAAATTATTATAGAGAATTTTGTTTGTGTTTTCTGTGTAAAACTTTTACAGAGTGGCTAGTCACTCTCTCAAAAAACACGGCTAATATATTAACTCACGCTTCGATGACTCTATCACTGTACTGATAAGTTGTTATATGACACACGACTGTTTTCGAATGACAAATATCACTCTTAAAGTATAATCACATAAAAAACAAAACATAAGTTGCAACGCAAAATTTTTTACTCCTTGAATATAACAGTGGTGGAAAATCTTATTGCACTTAAATTTCTTAGAAAACTACATTTTAATTGAATAAAATGTGTTCTATTAGCAAATATTAGATCAAGGTACATGGTTGGATAAACAAGGACCCACAGACATGTCACGATAAAACGACTCATATAAGTTGCAAAATTTTGCATATATAAATCGTCCTTCTTAAGCTTGAATTGAATATGCAAACATGAAAATTTTTCGATACGGCCGGCCGGGCGCGGCGCAGCGGTGGCGCTCCGCGGGTGCTGGCATTTAAATATTCGAAAAGATGAGCGGTGAATAGAGCTGCCGTCCGTGAAGTATTTTATTTGATGTCATAATTTTTGTTGGCATTAATTCAAAAAAATGAAATCGGGGTCCAACTTATGGCGTTTTCCGTCACTCTTCGTAGTCGTAGCGTTCTTGACGGATATTTTATTTGAGGGTTTCAAGTGTAGAAGTCTGGTCTGGAACAGTTAAATGGATTGATCGTGCTGGCCAGTGCCAATCGCCAAAACGAGAAATTAGGTGAACCCGGTATAGTGGAGCCCTCAGAATTTCGGTTGTTCAGTCCCAATTCATTCAATTGAGGAAGGAGAAAGTCGTTGACCGTGACTCTGAAGCCATTCACAGTTGTAACTTGGCGCTCGGCGCTTGCGAGAAAAAAAAATAATACCCGATGACGCCTCCACCAAAAACAGAACACCATCCATTTACTTTGAGTGGGTATAATGGCTTCATGGGTTATACACCTTGTCGCTTATGATGATTATGAGATTCAGGATGGCTTGAATGTACGTTAGACGAGCTTGGTGATGCAGCAGCTAACGAACCTTCTTCTTCTTCTTCTTCTTCTTCTTCTTCTTCTTCTTCTTCTTCTTCTTCTTCTTCTTCTTCTTCTTCTTCTTCTTCTTCTTCTTCTTCTTCTTCTTCTTCTTCTTCTTCTTCTTATTCTTATTCTTCTTCTTCTTCTTCTTATTCTTATTCTTCTTCCTATTCTTATCTATTGTTTATCAGAATTCCTTTAAAGGAACATATTTTAATCTTCTACATTTTTTTATTCATTTAGAATACATTACCGAATTTAACAGCACTGGAATGCTACCGGATGAAACTGACAAAACTGGAATGGTATTAAAGCTTCATATTTCGAGCCATACAAATTATACCCTATTTTATTATAATTATTTTTGATTACAGTGTTACATTCGATGTGCCTTTGAAAAATTAGGTCTAATTAAAGATTGGAAACTAGATAAGTCGCTTTTACAAGATACAATGTGGCCAGCTACTGGAGATTCAGTTGAAGTTTGCGAAAAGGAAGAAAGTAATTATTATATTTATTTATGATATGTACAAAAATATATATTTAGGCACGTTCAGAAAAAATGAGATCATACAAGTTTGGCTCCGCCAAAAACTGAGAAATCTTGTTAATATAGCTGAGGTTGATGAGATCTCGAAAATCCTGAACATGCCCTAATAGTTTTTTGGTTTGGAATAGTATTACTATTTTAAAGACAAAAAATTCTCTTTTACAGAAAGTGAGCCAAACGCATGTGTAAGAACTTATGCAATAGCAAAATGTCTTATGATACGAGCTATTGTTGACGCCAGAGACAAGCAAGTCGTTTAGATTATGCCACCCATCAGAATGAAATAACAAGCATAGTACATCGCTTGTTTTTAAAAATAAAATAAAATTCAAATAACAACTAGATCTAGAATTGGTCAGTTTTTATTAATTTCTAATCCAAGGACGTCCATCCAAAGATATTAAGCCGGCACGAACTACGGATGGGGTTCGATATGTCGGCTTTGAACATGTAAGAGACTTTTATAATCCCGACAGAGAAAATATCGAAATGTTGTTAACCCTAGTTTACAGCCCCAAAAAACTTACTACTTTTCTTGCCTGGGGTGTGTTACACCCCAACCCAACAGTTTTTAGCGCGTCTAATTGTTTAAATTAATGTTCTGGTGCATTGTTTACGTTTTTTTTCCAATCGAGTTGACTTTGGAATTGTTACTGTTTATGAACACGTGTATTGTTCGGCAAAATTTAAAGCGATTTCGTAGAGAAGTGCAAAAAACTTTGGAATTTATCAAAAAGTAAGTTTGAAAATATTGTTTTCTAACATAAATGTTAAAAGTTAAAGAACTTTTTAAATGTATATTTTTTTTTAGTGTCTAATACTCTAATTTAGATAAATTATTGAAAAAATATAATTCTGCAGCCCGTTGAATTCCTTTTGAAAGAATTGATTCAAACCTTGACATCAAATTACATTCCATCCGAAAATCTGACCATTGACGAGCAATTGAAAGCCTTTCGAGGTCGCTGTAAGTTTCGTCAACATATGCCAAGCAAACCTGCTAAATATGGTATCAACTAGTTTTGGTGGCTCAATGAGAGTTCAACTGGATATCCATTGCAACTTTCAATATATGTACACTGGCTGTAGTGATCAAAGTGTAGGCCTTGGCCGTGGATAAGATGTTGTGATGTCATTGATGCCAAGATATTTTCACACCGGAAGGAATCTTACAGTGGATAACTTTTTTACTTAGCTGTAAATTTGGCACTAAAGTTATTGGACAGAAAAATTACTCTTCTTGGGACTATTCCCAAAAACAAACGCGACATTCCCAAACCATTTGTTGTCAAGGAACTTCTAAATGAGTATGATATACCAATCAAAATAAACAACAACAAAAAAATACCGTCCACTTTATTCTTCACTTTTCGGATTTTCGAAGAAAATGGCATTGGTTTCATATGTTCCAAAACCCAGGAAACAAGTTGTGCTGCTTTCAACACAGCACATTATTGAAAAAGCAGTTTTCTGACCTCAAAATAAACCTCTCATGATATTGGACTATACAGAACAAAAGGAGGAGTCGACGTGTTTGACCAAATGGTATCTTTATATTCATGATCTCGTCAAACCAATCGGTGTCCCATGGTTGTATTTTACAATTTGTTGGATGTTTCAGCTTTAGCCACAGTTATTATTTTTCACCATTTAAACCCTACTTCAAGAAATATAAAGTTATTTAGGTACGAAAAGCTTATCCAACTTGCAGAAGAACTAATGTAAATGGAGTTGGATGATCGTCCTTCTATGGAAAAAAGGTTATCCAAAGTTAGTCTTGATGCTCTCCGTACTATGGAAAGACAATCGCAGGTTTTTCGTTCACTTGACGAGAAGCTTCTACGAAAACAGGTATTGCTTATTATAAAAAACAATACGTTTCTAAAAAGCTTTTTATTTTCAGGCCAGATGCGATGTTTGTGAAAAACACATTTATCATCGCCACATCAATACAGTTTGTACTAAATGTCTCCCAGAACTTCCATCTATAACAGAATAATGTTACGCATCGAAATTTTAATTATAATTTACTTATAATTCAAGAAAAATAAAATAAACAATTAAAAAAATTGATTTATTACACATTTTGATCATTGGGGTGTAATACACCCCAGGCAAGTGTGGACGACCTTTTTTCACACGAAATTTCCAAAAAATCAAGTTAAAGCTCTTTGATAAAATAAAGAAGAAAAATATTCAGAAAAAAGAATTTTGTTCACTGATTTTTTATCCCAAGTCGAAAAACTGATTTTCAAAAAAGTTACAAGCATTCATAAGTCGTCTGGGTCTTATCAAACCCCAGGATGTAAACTAGGTTAAAAGACCGACGCACGGGTCAAATTATCGAAAAGACCGTGGTTCGATTTTTTAAAGTATCGAAGGTAATCGACATTTTTTAGCAGTCGAGATTTCAAATCCCTTAGAAAATTGTCGCTATGACATAACAGGCCTATTTTGCTATTCATCGGGCGGAATTTTCCTTAAATGTTCACTATAACATATAAGTTAACACGAAGTTTGACTCTACGGAAATGCTGACGATGCGTCTGGCTTGTTACGTAGAAAAACAACGAAATTAACAACTGTGGGAATGCAAAGTAGCATTAAGAAATAATGCAAGGTTGCATTTATGTATTTAGCAAGTAAGAAACAAATTAATGAAAAATTATTTTTAAGTTCAGTTGATAATTTGTATTGATTCAATAAAGGTCAGAGCAACCTGCTCTGAGAAAAAAAATATTTTTTTACAAAAAAGAATTGGTGTTTGATTAACTGGCGCCCAACCTGTGTGGCTTCGAACTATACGCGTTTAATTTGTGCTAACCATTGACATTAATTTACGTGACATTTTTATCCTGTGCAGAAAAATACGTGTTTGAATTGTGCTAACCATTGCCGTCTTACCGCGTATTACTCCTAATTTGTGAAAAAAAATCGCAACTTCGTAAGCGAGTGACAAAAGCAAATCCAAGAAAAGAGGCCCCCCAGTAAGCCGATAACCAAGGACAAAAAGGAGCAGTCAACTGCAGCCGCTTGGATTAGGAATAGAACCACCAGAAATAATAAAAATTTGTTAATCAGCAACTATGAATCAACAATTCATCATATTATTGTAAGTTTATTGAATAATTAAAAAAACAAATTTTTTGTTGAAGCAATTTACAAAAGTAAAGTTATCAGGAAAACCAAATGAAACAAAATTAAAATTATTAAAAGAAATTTTTTTATTGTGAAAAAAAAACTAAGCACAAAATAATAAAAAAGTGATTTCATTCTTTTTAAAGAATTAGAATAAAACTAAAATTTTAGCAAAAGTACCTTTTTAAGTTCATTAAAATTTTAAATCGTATGTTAAGAAAAAGTTTTGGTAAAATTTTCATTTCATCTGTATTTTTAAAGTGTAAACATA
Organism: Melangyna quadrimaculata; assembly: GCA_949320155.1. Taxonomy (NCBI): domain Eukaryota; kingdom Metazoa; phylum Arthropoda; class Insecta; order Diptera; family Syrphidae; genus Melangyna; species Melangyna quadrimaculata. Next base: position 195,501,851 of record OX439483.1, read on the forward strand.
TTGCTGCCTTTGTTTGTTTCCACCCTTTTTCCTCAATATTTAGCTAATTCTTATTTATTACCTTCATTTTACCCTTCTTTAAAATATGGCGAATCCAAATAATTTAATCAGACCCCCTATTCACAATCAACCTCCTCCACCCGCTCCTCCGATTCAACCTGTTCTTAACCAAAATGATTTGGTTCAACTTATTACTAGACTAGTAAGCGAAACTCTACATATCCAGGGAAGACAGATTTTCAATTCTATTATGAACCCTGCAGCCGACATACACAATGATATAGATCAACCAATTAATCTAGCAGATAATAATCTGAATGATTTGGATAAAATACCCGACGTGGTAAAAAGTTTGAGGGAATTTTCCGGACAAACACATGAATTTAATTCATGGAAAAAAAGCATCGACAGAATTCTTAAAATTTATGAGCACCTTAAGGGTACTCCAAGATACTACGGTATCCTATCTGTCATAAGAAATAAGATAACAGGACATGCTGAGTTGGTACTCGAGTCCTATAATACACCCCTTAATTGGGAAAAAATATCCAAATGCCTTACTTTGCATTATGCAGATAAGAGGGACTTAGGCACCCTCGAATACCAGATGACTACTCTGGTTCAAGGTAATAACACGGTTCCTGAATTCTATCAAGTCGTGTATCACCATTTGTCTTTGATCCTCAATAAATTAGGATCAATCGAAATGAGTCAGGATTCTATGAATAACATGACTCAGTGCTACCGTGACAAAGCCTTAGACACCTTTGTCAGGGGCCTTAAAGGAGATCTTCCTCGGTTACTCAGTATCAGAGAACCAGCAGATCTTCCCCAGGCTTTGCATTTATGCCTAAAGCTGCAAAATGTAGACTTTAGAGCACAACATGCTAATAATTCACAAAGTTCCAGCAGAAAAATGCATCAACAAGCACCTCCAGTTCCTCCTAGAAGAGAAAACTTTCAAAACCCTACGCCAATACCGGCTCCCAGACGTGAGTTTTATCCTCACTTACTGCATAACCCACGTACTCCTCAATCCCCGCAGTTTGATAGGGAGGTGAAATACCAACCTAGATATCAACAGCATCAGCAGCCAAGAATCCCACCAAATCAACGACCTCTTCCACCGAAACCGATGTCCATTGATTACTCTCTAAAAACTCAAAAGGTGAACTACCAAAATAGACCCAGGAATCAACAATTTACTCAAAAACGTCAACATTCGCAACAAATGCACCCACCACAAAAGATGCAGCGCATCTATCATACTCAACCAGGTGATGACGAAAAATCTATGGAAGAATATGAAGCAGAAATTGCAAAAGAAGACCAAGAGTACGATGAATCCCTAGAAGAATACGTTGACCAAGAGGAGAACAACAACTTAGAACAACTAGAAGAACTAGACGACATTTATTTTTTAGATTAAAGTCCTCTTCGCTTCCCTTTTTCGAACACATTTCCAGAAGCGGAGAGATCCTTAAATTCCTTGTTGACACTGGGTCGAATAAAAATTATATTCAGCCTCGTCATATAAAAAATCCCATTCTTAATGAAAATCATTTCTATGCTAACTCTGTTGGAGGTAGCATCAAGATAGCGCACCACTCACTTATTCAAATGTTTGGCCCTCAAACTGACAAAATTAAATTCTCCATCCGCTCCATCCATTTTTCAGAGAGCTTTAGATGACATCCTAAGAGATCTTATCGGAAAATGTTGTTATGTCTACATTGATGACATTGTGATCTTCGGAAAAGACGAAGACGAACACTTCACAAATCTCCAAAAAGTCTTCAACACATTAGAGAAAGCAAATATGAAAATCCAATTAGACAAATGTGAATTTTTCCAAGAAGAAATTGAATTTTTAGGTTTTGTTATCGGCAGGGATGGTATAAAAACTAATCCAAAAAAAGTACAAGCAATAGTCGATCGACCTATGCCCAAAAACCTAAAAGAGCTTCGATCCTTCCTCGGAATGTCGGGATACTATCGCCGCTTCGTTAAAGACTACGCAAAATTAGCGAAACCCCTGACATCCCTTTTAAGAGGGGAAGACGGACATGTGTCCAAGAATATGTCAAAGAAAAAACTTATTCAACTAGATCGAGAAGCCATCGAAGCATTTAATAAATTAGAAAAATCTCTTGTTTCTGCAGAAGTCATCCTTCAATACCCAGACTTTGAAAAAAGTTTTCAACTTACAACAGATGCCTCCGACTACGCCATCGGCGCAGTCCTTTCCCAAGACGACAAGCCAATAACTTTTCTTTCTAGAACGTTGAGCAAATCAGAAGAAGATTATGCCACCAACGAAAAGGAAATGTTGGCAATAATTTGGTCACTTAACTCTCTTAGAAATTTCCTATACGGATCGCGCAAGGTTAACATTTTTACGGACCACCAACCCCTTACTTATGCGCTTAGTAACAAAAATACGAACTCCAAAATGAAGAGATGGAAAGCTATTTTGGAAGAATACAACTATGAGCTAAAATATAAACCCGGGAAGGAAAATGTTGTCGCAGACTCCCTCTCTAGACCTCCGAAAATAGAAATTAATTCAATGACTCCAACAGAGCACAGTGCTGACAGCTCAGCGCAAAATTTAATTCCCTCCGTTGAAATCCCTATAAATATCTTCCGAAATCAACTTCTGCTAAAAATAGGAAACGAAAATAGCTATCAAATTAAGAACCCATTTGACAACTACACTCGACATATCATAATTCGACCCGACTACTCAAAAAATGACATTATTGATATCTTTAAAAGATACCTTAACCCAAATACTATAAACGGACTTTTTACAGACGAAATGACAATGGGACGTGTACAAGAAATTTACCCTTTACATTTTAGAGACTATCGCATCAGATTCACACAAAAATTTGTCGAAGACATACCTAACCAAAGCGAACAAGAAGAGAAGATCCTAAAGATACACCGGCGTGCTCACCGCAATGCTGATGAAAACCGAATTCAAATGTTAGAGAACTTCTATTTTCCTAAAATGGCTTCAAAAATCAAAGCCATAGTTAACCCCTGTATAACTTGCAAGGAAAATAAATATGATAGGCATCCTAACAAACCACATTTAAATCCGACACCAATTCCTAACAACCCCGGACACACACTGCATATCGACATTTTTTCCACGGAACAATGTCTCGTCCTTACTGCAGTAGACAAATTTACTAAATTTGCTCAGGCTAAAATAATTTCATCAAGATCAATCGAAGACATAAGACGCCCTTTACGAGACATACTATTTTTCTTCTGCGTACCCGAAGTAGTTGTAATAGACAACGAAAAAGCTCTCAATTCAGCCTCAATAACTTCAATGTTAGAAGACGACCTCCAGATCAAAATTTTCAAAACTCCACCATACAAAAGTGAAGTGAACGGACAAGTTGAACGTTTTCACTCTACTCTATCAGAAATAATGAGATGCCTTAAATCTGATGGACCTTCACGGTCCTTTGAAGAACTTTTAGAACGAGCAGTAAACGAATACAATTTTACCATTCACTCAACCACAAACAAAAAACCTATAGAACTATTCTATGGACGAATACCTAGGCTAAACCCCGACGAATTCGAAAAAACACGACAAATAAACCTAGACAAACTAAAAACTAAACAAGAAAAAGACACTACATACCACAACAAAAAGAAAGAACCTATTAAAGATTATGAAATAGGCCAAGTTATTTATGTTAAAAACAACAAACGTATAGGCTCTAAACTGACTAGTAGATATAGACAAGAAATTGTGAAAGAAAATAAGAACTCTACAATATTAACTGAATCTGGAAAAATAGTCCACAAAAGTAACATAAGAAATTAATTATTTTTTTTTTCAGATGTACTTTTTACATTTGCCAAGCTGAAATTCAAATCATGGACTTTTCACATTCACAAATCGTTTCTTTACATACAGGACTGACGAAGATACAGAACGGACATTTTAAGTTAATCCATATTATTAATCTTGACCAGTACGATCAATTCCTCTCCGACATATCACCAATCCTTAACCTAGAAACAACCCAAAACCAAACCATTTTTCCCTTACTATCACACGAAATTCAACAAATCCGCAATTTTTTACATAATCTTAAAACCAAAAGTAAACGCTCATTAGATTTCATAGGTAAAGGTTGGAAATGGATTGCTGGCAATCCAGATCATGATGATTTTGTAACAATAAAAGAAAAAATTACAGATGTTTTAAAAAATAATAATAAACAAGTTATCATTAACGAGTTATACAATGAACGAATTAATAACATTACAAAAATCCAAAATGAAATCCAAAATTTACTTAAAGAGAATAATAAAATCAATTTTGAAATCATAACAAATCTTAAATACAGAATTAAAATTGTAAAAGAAGAATTAGAGAACATAATCTATGCCATTCATTGGGCTAAACAAGGAACAATTAACTCTTTCATATTGTCAAAAAACGAAATAGATTTAGCCACTTAAATATTTAATGAACAACAATTGCCTTACACAACAATAGAAGAAGCCTTAGATTTCGCAGAAATCAAAATTATAAGTAATAGTTTATCAATCCTTTATATAATAAATATTCCCTTAACAAACAAGGAAATATACGAAAATCTTCTAATCAAACCAATAAAAAGGAAAAATATTGTAACTGAAATTTTATACGATGTAGTTTTAAGAAATAATGAGCAATTGTATGGAACAACAAAAAAATGTAAGACATTCAATAATCTATCAATTTGTAACTCCAAAAATATTGTAAATATTACAAACGACTCTTGCATTCCCAATTTGTTAAAAAGTTTACCAGCTACCTGCAATACAGTTAATAATCACCACATTCCAACCATAGAAGAAATAACACCAGATGTAATATTGCTAAATCAGTTTATCGGAACTCTTGAATTCGACAATACGACTCACAATTTAAACGGAACATTTTTAGTTAAATTCCGGAACATGACCATCAACTTGAATGGAATCCCACATATCTCCAAAGAAGGTTCTATAATAAAACCCCTCCCAGCAATATTCCAAACAAATCCTAAGGAAAAAGAATACCGTGAATTACTCTCGCTAGAAATGATGAAGGATCTTTATATTAACAACACTAACAAAATTCATCTCCTGCAAAAAGAGAATAATCATAATCAAATAACCACATATTCCTTCATTTCCGTCCTTGGATTTCTTTTCATAATATTGTTCCTATGGAAGATCTTGCCAAAACGTCACAATACGAAAATCGTAATAAAACAGTCAACACCAGAAGCCAATGGACCAGTAGCAATTGTGGATAAATTTCCTATGCTTGAGATGAACTCTATCCAAAATCTAAACAACCCTAAGTTCAATAACCTGCCATACTTCTGACGACCGATGACGATCGTTTCTAAGAGGGGAAGAGTTAACACGAAGTTTAACTCTACGGAAATGCTGACGATGCGTCTGGCTTGTTACGTAGAAAAACAACGAAATTAACAACTGTGGGAATGCAAAGTAGCATTAAGAAATAATGCAAGGTTGCATTTATGTATTTAGCAAGTAAGAAACAAATTAATGAAAAATTATTTTTAAGTTCAGTTGATAATTTGTATTGATTCAATAAAGGTCAGAGCAACCTGCTCTGAGAAAAAAAATATTTTTTTACAAAAAAGAATTGGTGTTTGATTAACTTATATAAAAATATAAAATGATGCGGGTTTTCAATCGTTGGGGTGTGTGTCTGGTTAGTTGATTAGAAAAATGTGGTTAGTTGCTTAGAAATGTGAAACAAATTTATTGCTTAATTTAGAATATTTTTTTTATTTGAAAGTGCGGTCCAATACTTTCCATAATTGTTTCTATTTCTTTTTTAATAAAATAAATCAACTAAAACGACTTGTTGAAACTTCTTAAGATTTTCACAAACACAGTGAACAGCTGCTTTTAACTTAAACTTAAAATTAGCTTGGGATAATGCAGTACAATCGATGAATAGTAGAATGTGAAGACAGAGTGAAAAGGAAACGAATGGGTGAATCGAATTAACGGTTCACGTGAATAGCAGAATAGGGCTGATAAGTTCGTTATTATTACAAACAAAAGTTATGAAAAACTTATGTAAGTAATCATGAAGTGCTCTCAACAAACAGGTTTAAAATTGTCCAATTCTAATGTCGATGTGGAGCATTACAAGACCATTTATTTATTGGTATTGGTATGGGACATGGCGTTAAATATGTAAGTGCAGCGCTGTGATCAAAGTTGGACACTTAAGTTGGCTCCTGTTTTTATACACGTAGATGGAACCTTAACTCCATACAATAATGACAATCATAAAGTACCGTTTATAATTAATTTTCTGTTTTTAGCAACCTAGCAACATATTAAAAAACGCAAAACTGTATATTAGGTACAACACGATTTGTGATTTAAATCTCTAAATGAATAGATAATATATTAATATTTAAAAAGCTGGCTTAGCTAAAATTAAAGAAGATAAATAGATTTTTATGGCAGCTAGCTATGTATGTGGGTACCTATCTCATTACTGTTCAACAACTGCCATTTGAACAAACTAAAATAAAGTCAACTAAAAAATAAAGCTGTTTGTTTATTATGAATAAACATAAATTTGTCAAGAAATAGACACGATTGCTTAAACTGTATCTACAAATTTTATTGAACAAATAGAAGCTACATGTACTTCAAATACTAGCACTAGATTTTGAACATTTCTCTTTCTTTTAAACAATTAAAGTGTTTTGCTTGAGGTTGGGATTCTGCGAATGTCGAATCAAGGGCGTACACAGGTTTTCTATCAAGAGCGCGGGGAAGGGGTAACCTCAATCAAAAACAAATTTATTTGATTTTTATATTTAATCATATTTTTAATTATCAAATAATACCGTATATATAGCACCAAATAGCAACAACCACAAAAATCATCCCATTTTCAGTTGGCGTAAATCCTCTTACGGAACGACCATTTTGCTTTCGAAAAAAAAGAATTGTACCAACAAAACATCTTTCATTTCCTTCTATTCCTTCTAACTAGGGCCGTGCATTGCATTTAAAAGACCTGAGGTCTTACAGGCATATATGAAGTTAAAATAATCACAGCAAAATCATAAATGTTAAAAAAGTAGCCAAGTTCTTCTATATACAAAAACCTTTGAGTAACAAGTCAGCCGTTAAAAGTAATGAGATCTAAAAGTACGCCAAGTTCTAAGTTTATTAATGTTAAATATCAAATATTTTAAGTAGAGTTATATCGAAGAACCTCAAAATTATAAGAGACATCTATTATTTAATGATTACTGACTTAAATTGAGTTGGTTTACCAGTCAAGCTTTCATATCAAAATGGAGTAATTAGGTGGAAAAAAGAAAACTTGCCAAGTATAAACTTTCAATGAGAGCCTCATAAGTAAAGTAAGTTTTGAATTTATGCCGTACTACAAGTCCTACCCATCTATCAATTTTCATAAGTTAGAAGTGCTCCATTGAAATGATAATAATTAATAAGAAGTGGGTAGATAAAATGCCCCTGCATGTGTATACACCAGAAAACGAACCACTTTACCAAATTTTATAATCCTCCACCAAATGAAAGTGCTCTTAATAGGTATATTTAATATTAATTCTGTGAAAATGTCTGCTTGCCACGCCCTCTGAATGTTAAATCTTTTATTTTTAATTTTCCCTTTGCTTGCATGTCAAGTCCTATCGCTCTACCAAATTTGATTATTCTACGACAACCAGAAGTGCTCCATATAATTGATATAAATTCTGCGAAAATGGGCGGATGCCACGCCCTCTGAATTTAAAGTCTCAAATTTTAAAATTTTGCATTCGCTTGCACTTCTAGCCCTACCGTTCTATCAAATTTCATCATGCTACGACAATCAGAAGTGCTCCTCATAATTGATAGCAATTCAATTCAAATGGGCGGGTGCCACGACCCTGAATGTAAAATATCAAATTTTAAAATATTTCTTTTGTTTGCACTTTAAGCCCTACCGCTGTTCTAAATTTCATCATTCCACGACAATCAGAAGTGCTCCAACTAATATATATCAATTCTATGAAAATGGGCGGAAACCTTGCCCCCTGAGTGAAAAATCTCAAATTTAAAAATTTGTCCTTTGCTTGCACTTTAAGCCCTACCGCTGTATTAAATTTCATCATTCTACGACAACCAGAAGTGCTCCAAATAATTTATATTAATTCTATGAAAATGGGCGTGTACCCTGAATGGAAAATCTTAAATTTTCGATTTTTTTTCTTTGTATTCACCACAGGGGTAACTGTTGTGCGAAATTACAAGATTCTACGATGTCGAGAAGTGCTCCATAATTTTGATGATCTGTCAGTGAGTGAGTGAGTGACTCAGTCAGTCAGTTATGGTTTTTGATATTTTTGCAGTCTTATATGTCGGGAACCCCTATTGCTTAAGAATTGAAATTTAGTGAGTTGCATAGACCTGGTGAGCTTAGCAAATGCTGCGAGTTTGAAGTTTTTGACTTTATTGGTACTGAATTTAGAGTGGGGTCGAAAATCGCCTGAGTTTGATCCTGTAAAAAGGGTGTAGTGCCAGAACTTGGCTGGGCACTACCGTGCCCTTTGAAAAAATAAAGTGAATACAATACTATACCTACTATCTCCTCAATTCGTGTTTATTCCTGTCAGTATTTCTTTCAACAGTCAACTCTAACACCAAAGTTGGTTTGTTTAGGCAGTTTGTTGCCAGTTGTTTTTCCATTGACAGAAATTTTCAATGATTGCTAAAACTGGCTTGAAAAGAAAAATTCCAACGTTTCATTAATTTGTATTTCAATAAAAACAATTCATCACAAACGGGAGCAATTCAACCTGACTGAAGAAGAAAAGTCTGAAATAACCGGAATTCAACGGGCAAAATGTTCAGCCCCTTTAAAGTGGTACAATAAAAGGTGTGTTTTGTTTTTAATCTATATGCCCATTCCATCAAAATACGTAAGTGTTTTTACGAGAGACGAAGTTTAAAGTAAATTATGTTAAAGCGGTAGAAGGAATTTATAGATTCCTCTTCATGGACTTGGAGGGCAAAATTGTGGAATGCAAGGAGAATGTTGATTTCCGAGAAAAATGTTCGATTTTAACGATACCGAGACCAGACTTACAAAAGTCTCGTCTCGTGGCCAGCCCTTAATTTGGGATGTAGAGATTTTGGCTAAAAAAGGAACATTTTAGCAGAGATTTTGTATTTATAAAAAAAGTGTTATAGATTTCAACATAACGGATGTTGGTTTCAAAAAGACATTAGGCAATGAAAAAGTTAAACACCTCAAATAAACATTTGTTTCACTCTTCATCCAAAAAAAGTTGTACGCTAAACATTTAAATAAGGGGGGTAAGCGAAACGCCCTGCCCCTCCCCTGCGTACGCCCTTGTCTTGAATCACTGTAAATTAGTTATGAAGAAAACAACATAAATGAATTCTATGACTGTATAGTACTTTTATAATCAACTATATAACCAACTTTACAAGGAGATCTAAACTTATTAGTTCTTTTTCGATCAAACGTGAAGGTAAGTCTATCCACTTAACTTAAAGTTTTTTTTTTTGGTTTTGGTTAAATATCGATTCAGAGACAAATTAGTATTTTTTGAAAAAAGTGATTAAGCAAAAATTAAATTAAAACGAATTGAAACTATATTTTAATTTAAAAGGTATGTTATGTAGGTTGTCTATGCTACATTAAATGTAAGTAAATTAATTTATTAAAATTTACTTAAATTTTATTCGAAAAAGAAAAAAATATATAACTGTGGCTTTTTATTCTAGTCTAGTCTAGTCGCTTAATTTTGTGACAGTTTAAATAAATTGAACATTTCTTGTTTATTTTTTTTTAATCCAAAAAATATAAATAACAGTACCTATCTGTTATACAATTTTTTTCAACCAAAAAGGATTTTTTTTCAAAAACGGCTCCAACGATTTTCTTAAAAAATTTTAATTTTTGTATTTTTTTTAAATGGTTATTTTTTGTACCTTCAGTACAACCATTTTTGTTTGGTTTTTGATTTTCTCGAAAATGGTTCTGTAGATATTTTTCATTTGTTTCTATGGTTTAAAAATTATTTATACAAGATTAACATTATTTTAACCAAATTATTTAAGTCGAATTAAACAAAAAAAAAAAAAACAAAAGCATTTTTTTTGAAAACTCAATATTTTTAAATGTTGGTCGATTTTCTTAAAACGTACTGTAGAGTGGGTTTTATTCAGCCTTATCGCCAATTCATAGGGAGATTTCTCCATCGGATTTAGTCTTTTTCAAAGGAGTCAAAAACCTATTTTCGATTTATAAAAGTGATTTTTTTTCAGGCAAATTTCATCAATATCCCCACCAGAAATAGGTTTATCTTTTACTTTTTCGAAAATGGTTAACAATTGGTAAATATCACACTTGGGAAAAAATCCGGGGGAGAAAATCCGAGGGAAATTTTGTTCCCGATAAGGCTGATAAAGCCTTATGTCGTTTTCGGTTGGATTTCGGAACAGTCCTACTCCTTTTTGATTCCAATCGAATTATTTTCTACTGTTCTGAGACTAATTTGTGAAATATTGTGTTCCGGGTCTACTCCTTTATTAATTCCGGAACAGAAAAATACTCCGAAAACATTACTCGGAATAGCCAATCGAATAATTTTGGAGTAAGCGGAGTCAAAAAGGAGTAATTCCGATCCTCCAACCAAAAACGACATTAGAATATATTTGTTGTTCTTGTGAACAGTACTTGCCATAGAACCACTTTTCGTATTTTCAACTTTCTCATTATAAACTGATTAAATAAATTGCAGATGCCCCTAAAAAATGTTAATAATATTGCATATCAATTTTTAAATTGATATCCAAATTTTGTTCTTAAAAATGTTTTCACTCCAACGATTTTAAAAATGTTTGTTTCACAAATTCATATAAGTTCAAGAATCAATTACCTTCTACTAAAGCTAAGGAATTTAAGAAATTAAAAACAAATAAATTCATGGTTTTGAACATTTATTTAAAATCCATGTTTTGTAGATAATACTTTAGTCGAGTGCATTTATAATCTGACCCAGCCGTTTGTACCACCCCCAAATTTGTTTGTTTTCTATAGAGAGTTGATCGAATATATGATAAATCTCAGTTTTCGCATTCGCAACATTTACCGTTTTGCCGTCATCTTGGATTTTACTTTTTACTGAATATCACGGTTCATATTAGTCCTACAAAAAAAAAATTGTAAGACATAAAATGCGTAAAATGAAATTTTCTATTTTATGTGTCAAAAATTTGTTCGTTGTTTATAATATTAATAAAGTTACAGGCCATAAATTTAGGCCACTTTTAATCAAAAATTTGAAAAACTTTCTAAGACAAGTTTGTTGGGCTTAAAATTTCGAACAATTTTGTTATTCAACTTTTTTCTGTATTTCAAAAAATTAAAAAAGTTATGAATATTTTTCTATTAAAAAAAAATGTTTTCTACCAGAACTCATTTTTAAAAATCTGAGATCTTGGCTGAAAATCTTGATTTGGGCTCGCTATAGTTAGATTTTCTCATTGCATATTGTGTCGTTTTTCTTATGCAAAACGGTTTTTCTAATTGGATCCACCAATTTATTTTGCCCGAGTACCGAATATTGGAAATTTATTTAAGGATCCATACACAAATTAATTTCTCAGGTACATCATTTTGTTTTGGGGTCTGTTATATTTTACTGCACAATTACGAAAAAGTTCAAAGCGCGACTCAGTGAAAGTTAAAATAAGTGAACAGTTACAAAAATGAACACGTGTTTTATTTGCTGTGAACCGTTAACATGGCAAGATTGCTATTAAAAAAAAAACATAACTCTTCGTTATTACAAACTCTTATATCAGCCAGCATTAGGCAAGGGGTGAAACAGTATGAAGAAATGCTACGAAATGTAAGTATTTTAGAAATCCATGTGGCATGCTGGAAAAAATATGGTGACTTACGTCGAGTTTCGGTATTGTCGGGAAGTGCGACTGACAGACGCACATTGTCACTCATCGCCATCATTGGATTGGAATTGGAAGAGCCATTAGATTGTAATTCTGGATTCGACTATGAACACTTGTGCTTCATATGCGGGGATTTAGCAGAAAATGAGTCGCAGGAGAGAGTTGATCAGGTAGGAAAACTTCACTGAATCGCGCCTTGAACTTTTTCTTGATTGTGCAGTGAAATATTTTATATTTTATGTATATAGGTACTGTTTTTTTTTTTTTAGTTAAGCGCGCACTAAAGGGATTTTGGCTGCACTTAAAATGTTTAAACACAGTGCGAGCGTTGGGAGATACCGATGCACATTGGTTTTGAACCTCTGAATATTAAAATGGTCGGGAAAGATAGAGCCGGGTGAAGCATTCCACATTCGAGTAGTGCGGCTAAAAAAAGAATCTCTTGAAATACTTGACAGTGCGTCCGAAGTTTGGCTCCAGGGTAAACTGATGTGCATTCCTAGAAGTACGAGTATTACGGTTGAATTGTTTTAAGGGAGGAAAGCAGCTGACTATTTCACTAGAACAATGTTTATAAAAGTAACGGTAAAATAATGTTACACATGAAACATTGCGGCGTAGGTCGAGGGATGCAAATGTTTCTGTTATATTTCTGTCACCTATCATTTTCAAAGCTCATTTTTGAATCCTATCTAACAGACTCAAGTAGGTTATTGGGGCACCTGCCCAAATATGAGAATTGTACTCAAGTTTCGGACGGATAAATGCTTTATAGATTACAGCCAGATCAGAAGGGGAGACACATTTCTTGCATCGCCGAAGAAAACCTAAGCACTTAGCAGCATTTTTGGCGACGTCGAATATGTGTTCATTCCACAGAAGGTGGTTTTTGATACACATACCGAGGACTAAAAGCTCCAAAACGAAATGATTTTTCATATATTCGGTACATGGTAAAAATTTATTGGTGGGTCCAATTAGAAAAGCTGTTTTGTGTAATAAAAGCGACAAACTTAAATTTAATTTTTAAAACGGTTTTAGCAAAGAGAAAATCTAACAATAGCGAGCCCAAATCAAGATTTTAAGCTAAGATCTTTGTCAATGTCTTCGGTCTTGAGTGAGTCTATCGATTCATTACTATTGGTTGATTTTTTTAAATTTGTACCAATTATTTATTACGTAATTATGTGTAGAATAAAATTAATTCTGAAGTTGATATCTTTTTCCATTCTCGAGATATTCACGACAAATGACATTTTACAGCTCTTTTTTCAATTACTGTAGTAAAAAAATGATTAATTCAATTTGTTAGAAAACTTTTTCAGAACGTTATAATGTTATAATCTGTAAAATAAAATTAATCCAAAGTCGATATTTATCATATTTGTTCTCGAGATATTATGTAGATGATAAAGTACCCCGAACGTACGTACACGAATTTAAACAAATTCCCGTAGTATAAAAAAATTTACAGTCAGCCCTATTGTGAGTTTCACCCGGAAAACATTTCGCCCGAAAGTGTTTTGTTCGAACGGATTTTTAAAAGCTATTGCGAATTTTACCCTCCATTTGACAACAAGATTGGCCCCTTCCGCCACCAAAAATTAAATGGAAATCTTGCTATAAATGACAGGACATATTTCAGATGAAAAAAATGGGCACGACTGGATCGCACAAAACTTGCTCTAGTAGCTAACAACTTTAACGTAGCTTGAAATAGTTAACGTACATTTGTATTGGTTCCATAACATTATGATATAATTAAAAAAAAAAGTTTTAAAAATAATAAATGATTACAATGAGTTATTATAAATTAGTTATTTTAATAGCTAAAACAGATAGAGCTCAAAAAGAGTATACCATCTACTTTGTTTAATAAATATGAATTTATGAAAAAAAAATTCAAAAATCGTTAGAGCGGTTTTTTTTAATTAATTTTTTATATATAAAAATTCTTGAACATTTTTTAAAATAAAATTTGGTATGCCAACTTTGAGTATTTAATAAAATGCAAGATAGAAAGATAGAATGCAAGAAGATTCAAGATATTGAATTTTCAAAAAAAAAATTCAATATTTTTTTAAAAATTATTTTTTCGAAAATTTTTATATGCAAAATTGGTAGAATTGTAAGCGACCTTTTGTATAAAATTTTTTGTTTAAATCGGTGTAGTAGTTAACGAGAAATTTGAAAACTAAAAAATCGGTTGTATGACAGGTACCGTTAGTAAACGTTATACAAATTTTTTTGTTTCTACCAAAATATTTATTTTAGTAATTTTAGTACCTCGTAATTTTTTTTGAAAATCGTTAGTGCCGTTTTTGGAATAAATCAATTTTTTTATATTGGCTGTATGATAGGTACCGTTAGTTTTTGAGCAAAAAAAAAATTCGATTTCCCCTCTAGGGAATCACATAAGAACCTTAAGTCCAACGTTTGAACAAAATGGCTTCAGCCGTTTAGGCTGCACGTCGAGGTACAGACAGACGGAAAGACAGACAAAATTGCGAGACCCACTTTTTCGCGTTCTCTAGCATCGTAATGTTAGAGAAAATTATCATCTCGAATTTTTTTGTTTGTACGAATCCTAAACTTGCCCTATACTACGTATATCGCAAGTAAAAATGATGTCAATAGTGCCAATAAGGGAATTTTTACGAATAAGGAACATTTTTCTCCCGAAACTCACAATAAGGGAAGAGTGAAATGTAAATTTTCCGGTCGAATTTTCTTTCACACGGAACTCACAATAGGGCTTACTATCTTCTTGCTGTGATTTTTATAAGAGTCGGTAACATCGACCAAATCAGGATATAACAGGCTAACTGAAGAGCCCACTGTCATACTTGGGTGAAACAAGATTATTTCTGGAGTTGAGGTCACTTGTACTTTTTAATTGAAGTATGTTTATACATAAAGACATCTTTCTAAAAACGACAGATTCTGATTCTAGAGACATCAAAACTTTTTTATAGAATTGTGTTTTTAATCCAAAATTTTGAGTTTGAAGTTTGAACCAGGGACTGTTTTAAGAAAAAATCAGAACTACCAACAAATCATTATTGAACAAAATTATACAGAAAATGTTCGTTTCGATTTTTTCTTAGACGTAGCCCGTTTATCGGTTTGGTTATTTTATCGACTCATTCTTAATTTTGTCGTTCTAACCAAGGGAAATACTTTCCAATAGAACTCGCCAAATTGGTGTAAAATGGCTGATGCTGAAATTTGTTTGATTTGCTTGCTTAAAAATTTTTTGTCGCAGTTGAGTAATTGAAAAAAAAAATGTTGAAAAATCATAAATACGACGCTCAAAGATTTAGTTTTCTGTTTGACTTTCAATTGAAATTGCATATGAAGTCGTTGAGGGAACACAACCAAGTGCGCTTATTCTATGCGTTATATCCGTATACAATTTTGAGATCAGATAAAAGTTGAATATGTTTTCTGTTCGTTCGAAATTAAAATAGGCAGCAAATATTCGAACCTACACGTGATTGAAATTTGACATTCGTAGAAGTACTTTTTGTTGAACTGGTCGAAGAAAGGGTGGAGTGTTTAATTACAACTGCCAGGTACGTGATTTAGAGCTACCAATTTGAAATAGCAACTACCAGAAAACATAACAACTACCACTTAAAACAGTCCCTGGTTTGAACATTAATTGCATTGCCATTTTTTTAAATTCTTTTTTCTGTTATGAAACAAAAACTGGCCCTCTTGCCTGAAGGGAGGAACGAACAAGCGTTCTATACAATTTTTGTCCTTTAAACGATTAAAATCTTTGAATAAATAAATTTTAAACTGTCACAATTAGTATATAATTTTTACTTGCGATTTTTTGATGCTCGTCAGTTTACCCTTGAGTCCAAGTTTGGACGTATAGAGATTCTTTCTTTAGTCGCACAACAAGAATGTGGAATGCGTTACCTGGTCCTATTTCCCCTCCCTCCACACATTTGATATCCAGAACTTCAAAACCAATGTGCATCGATATCACTTTTTAAATCTTTCCTTATTTTCCTAACGCTCGCACTGTGCTTGGTAGTAAAACCCCTTTAGTGCGCGGCATATTTAAATAAAAGGTACTAAAGGGCAAGTTTTGGATTCGTTGTTGATTTGAAATTGCAGAAAATTGGATTTTCTTTATTAGCTCCACGAATAACAGCATCTGCTATGAAAAAAAAATGATTTGTCTCAAAATTTGAATTTTGATGAAAAATTACGTTTGTCTTTTAATGGCAGGAATAGTTATTATTTTGTTATAAAAAAATATTACCAATAGTGGTTATTAACGATACCTGCCCTGCCATAGACCGTTATTTTTATATTTTTTTGTTAGCTGCTTCACTAATTTCAATTAAATTTATATGCAGCAGGTCCTTTAAGGCTTGAATAGTTACGCTTATAAATCTTAAAAAAACTGTTGGATTAATAAGTAAAATGTAAACAACATTTATCCGAAGTCAATTTCTTTGTTCGTTCTCGCGATTATGGTAATGAAAAAAATGTATGACGTATTCATTTGGATTCAAGGGACCATTGAAATGTGGAGACATGTTTTCATTTTCGATTCAATATATCGGAGCAATTGGGTACAATAACTTTTAATGGGCAGCGAATAATTTACTTAAAAATTGTGCGAAAAAAAACGATGTCATGTCAAAAACAAAAATGACCTTGAGTCCATGACTAACAAAGTAATAATAATGACAGAACTGCGATAACGGTTTAAAATGCTGACATGCGATTACGATACAATAATGTTCAAATGCATTATTTATCATTAGTCTGACAAAGTTTTTCTTATTTAAAAAGAAAAATACCCGTTTCGGCTGATAAGGACATTTTGAATGCACAATTTATAAGCTTATCTTTTTCGAAAATATGAGTTTAAAAATAATTTAAAAAAGCAACGATGTTTGTGTATTTATTAAGTGAACCTACGCGCCCTATGCGCGTTGTATTGAATGATAAAAAAGAAGAAAATAGCGATGCTGGCCCTCTAAACGTTAGAGATTTGATTCCATTTTTGTTAACAGAATATTGTTTGAACTACCACAAGCATTTTAAAAATCAAAGCAACTGTGTTCAATTTGACTCTCCTTGATATACATATACAAAATGATTGTTATAAAGTTCACCAAAAAGCTGTAAGAAAAAAATCGTATCGGAGTGGGGGTATTTCCCTCCGTTTAGGTGGGAGAGGCAATTTTCTAAAAAACTGACTTAAAACTAAAAAAAAAATATTTAAAAACAACGGTTAATCTTGCAATGCCCTGCTATATCTTTTTGGAAAGCCAGAAATCCCTTCTTTAATGTCCATTTTAAATTAAGTTGCGTTTGTGAATAGTAGTATAAAAAATTAATTTTCAAACTCGAAATTTTGAAAAACAAAATTAAAAAACCAAATTTCAAACTAACTTTTTTCAAACTGTTTGTTTTCAATACTTAATGCTCTTGTAAATTTTTATTCAAACACTGATAACCGCATGGTTCTTGGACTTTTAATTTTCAAGATATTAAAAAATTAAGAAACAAGAAAAAACGAGTTTAATGATAAATCAACTACATAATTGCTGAAATTATCATTTAGCCGGATTCTTCTTTATAAATTTATGAGAAAATTGCTTCATTTTTTTTTTTCATATCTTGAAAAGTAAAAGTCCTAGATCCATGTGGTTTTCAGTGTTTGACTAAAAATTAATAAGAACATTGAGTTTTGAAAACAAAAATAGTACTTAATAACGTAAAATTTTGAAAAAAATTAGCTTGAAATTTCGAGTTTGAAAATTAATTTTTTAAAAACTATTCACAAACGCAACGTATTTAAAATGAAAATTAAAGAAGAGATTTATGGCTTGCCAAAAAGGTTTGGCAAAGCATTGCAAGTTTAACTGTTGTTTTTAAACAATTTTTTTTTCTGTTTTAAGTCAATTTTTTTAAGAAAATTGCCCCTCCAGCCTTAACGGAGGAAAATAGACCCCCCCCCCCTCCGATTCGATTTTTTTCTTGTCTTAACCCAACCTATTCGTTACAGCTTTTTGGTGCACCTTGTACCAATCACCCTGTATATGTTTATGTATATCTCATTGCAAAGAAGAGTCAATCGTGTTCTCGGCCATGGTTTTTTTCTTACTAAACAAAATATTTTTTTTAAGTAGAAGACCTCAATCACGTGAACTGACAGATTAAAACAATCATATGACATAGAAATTATTTCCGAAATGACACATTAAAGCCTTATATTCACCCCTGTTCTGATTTCTTTTTCGCATTGAATTCGTATTCGAAATTTATTTCCATACGGATTCAAAAAAAGTGTTCCGAATTTCACTTTCGTAGTAGCCAATATCCAAACCTATTTTTCTTTCGAAAATTAAAAAAAAAACTTTATAAAAACAACGAACACAAGAAAAAATAACAATGTCCGCTTTTGATTTTAACTGTTTTTTGATTTTTGATTTATTTACTGTTAGAAAATACAGATTGTCACACTTTTAAATTTTTAAAGTTTAAATTCAGGCAACAAAATTAAAATAATTTCTAAATGTCAAATAAATTTTCAATTTGATCGAAAAACAAAACACACTCGTTCCTTAAGTATTGAAAACGAAAAGTATTTCAAAACACCCAGAGCTTGAAAACGAAAAGATATTACAAACAATCGGAATTCAGAACAGTATTCTGAATTCCGATCCATATTGGATTTTCATATGAAAAGAAAAAATGGGCATGACTGGATCGCACAAAAACTTGCTCTCGTAGCTAACAACTTTAACGTAGCTTAAAATAAACAATGTACATATTTCTTGGTTCCATAACATTATGATATCATTAAAAAAAAAAGTTTTAAAAACAATTAAAAATATAAATGATTACTATGAATTATTATGAATTATTATAAAATAATAAGTTATTTTAATAGATTAAATATAGTAATAAATTACTTTTTTGGCACTGTATGAGTTCTTTTATAGATAAATAATAGAAATATGCCATCTGATATACTTAATAAATATGAATTTATGAAAAAAAAAATCAAAAATCGTTAGAGCGGTTTTTATTTTTTAATTAATTTCTTATAAATATATAAAAAATCTTGAAAATTTTTTAAAATAAAATTTGGTATGCCAACATTGAGTATTTAATAAAATACAATTTTTCACAAAATTAAAAATTCATAACCCCGTTTTCAAGATATTGAATTTTCAAAAAAAAAAGTTCAATATTTTTTTAAAAAGCCGAAAATTATTTTTTCGATTTTTTTTATGCAAAATTGTTAAAATTGTAAGCGAACTTTTGTATAAAAATTTTGGTTGAAATCGGTGCAGTAGTTAACGAGAAATTTGAAAACCAAAAAAAACATGTTGTATGACAAGTACCGTTAATAACCGTTATACATTTTTTTTTTTCACCAAAATATTTATTTTAGTAATTTTAGTACCCCGAAATTTTTTTTTGAAAATCATTAGAGCCGTTTTTGAAATAAATCAATGTTTGTATAATGATTGTATGACAAGTACCGTTATTCTTTGAGCTAAAAAAAATTAAATTTCCCCTACAGGGAATCGCATAAGAACCTTAAGGGCCAGTTTGTTCACAGTGGGTTAAATTTAGTATGTGACTTTCATAGGCTTTAATTACCTAACGCTAATCATAATCAACCAAAATTGGCTGATTAGTGAAATCCATGATTAGCAACTCATACTTTGAAATTTTTTAACTAAATTTAATCAACAAACACATTCGAGGATTTCCTAGCTCCACTAATCATGGATTAAAGATACTGTGAACAAACTGGCCCTAAGTCCAAAATTTGAAGAAAATCGCTTCAGTCGTTTAGGCTGCAGGTTGAGGTACAGACAGACCTACCTAATCGCTCGTGCTGTGTTCAAACATTTTAAGGTAAGGGTAATCATAACCCCTTTTGTGCGCGCGGAATATAAAAAAAAAAAAAAAAGTTGAACAGACGGACAGACAGACAGAATTGCGAGAACCACTTTTTTCGCGTTCTCTATCATCGTAATGTTAGGGAAAATTATTATCTCCTACGTACTACGTATATCACATTTTATCACATTATCTTAATTTTAACTAATATATAAAAGTCTTTTTTTTGTTTTCTTGTCAGTTTGGCTGTGTCCAAACTAACAACAAACCAATCAAAATACTAACTTTTTTTTATGGCATCAACAATGTCTATCCCCCTGCTATCCGATAGATAGCTTCTAAAAAAAAATAAACTTAAATTTTTTTAGAAATCTTTAACAATAATAAAAAAATGTTGCCTACATGAAATTTGTTTTTTTTTTTTTATTAATATCTTTTTAATTAACAGCCGTAGAGGTTTGCAATGTACTAATAAATAGCTATATGTCCTAGGAACTTGTCTAAAAAAAATTATATTCCTATTGTACCGTTGAGCTGAGAAATTCACAATATAATATTGTTCACACATATTACTTAATAACATTAATAACATGTGGGTGTGTGCAGGGATTGATTTATTTTTTTTCTTATATTTAATCTCAATAGTATAGCCATTAATTTGATACCTCACTTTTTAATCTACCTCCTATATTAGCGTCACAATTGATTTTTTTAAAATTCATAAAAAATCGAATAAAATCCATAGAAATGCTCCGCTTTGTTCATTGTCAACAATCGTCTACCAGTGGAGAGCACCGTTATCTCAATTGAATTTCTAATTGGAGTTCTTTTAATATACAAAATCATAACTTCATTTCTACTCAGACGATTATTAAAGTTTTGATCTCAGAATTTAGCTATGAGATATGGCTAAATTTGTGTATACAAATTATTGAGGGGGGTGAACAATTTCATACTAAAAGGGTGTGTAAATGACCCGTCAAATTTATATTACATATATTAAATTCAAAACTTGATGAAATTTTGTTTTTTATTTCAAAAAGCTAATGATGTACGTTTATAGGTGTAACCTTCTTCTATAAATATGTCAATAATTTTGTATTTCTAAATCTAACGGGAAAAAAGGTACGGGTAATTTAATAAATAAATCACAAAAAAAGCTACATTTAGACAACTTTAGAGGTTTCAAAATTTAGCCAACCTTAATTGCTCATAATAAATTATACATGAAATTTAAATAGAAATTTATAACTTAAATTTGTGTGTAAAAATTATTGCAAAATATTAAAAAAATGTGTACTAAAAATGCGTTTTAATGAAAATCAACTTATTTTTTCGTAATTTAAATTCATAAGTTAATCAAAAATTTATATATTTGAAAAAAAACAAAGGATGCACATTTATAGGTGTAGCTTTCTTTTACAAATATGTGATAATTTTGTATTTGTAAATCTAACGGGAAAAAAGTAGGGCCAATTTAATAAAATTAATCACAAAAAAGCTCCATTTAGCCAAATTAAGAGGTTTAAAACATGAGTTATACTTAATAGTTCATAACAATTGATACATAAATTTGAGGTAAACATTTATAATATAAATTCCAGTGTTAAAATTTTTGCAAAATCTTAAAAAAATTCATACTAAAAATTTGATTTAGTGAAAAATCAATTCAATTTTTGGTACTTTAAATGCAAAAGTTAATAAAAAATTGATAAATTTTGAAAAACAAAGCTACCACACACCAATTGCTCTAATCCTCTTCTAAAATATTGCTAATAAATGTTTAGTGATTATTTCAACAAAAACCACTCTAAAATTAGTTTTATTGATTTATTTACCAAAAAATCATGCCTTTTCAACGAATTTTATTTTTATAATTTCACCACGCCCATAAAATATTTTCAAATTTAAAAATTATAAATCCTGAAAATCTGATAAAAATTTTGATATATAAAATATAAATGCGCTTTGCTCACAAGCTGCACAAAATAAATTCAAATATTAAAATTTTACACTAGAAATATTTTTTACAGATAAAATCCAGAAAAAATTTTTAAATTGTCAATTTGTCTACATAAAATTGGCTATAAATCGGAAAGTACGAATTCGAATTTCAAAATTAAGATGTCGATGGAAAGGTCATTGTCTATTGTACTATTTAAATACATACAAAACATTAATAGACGGCCATACAATTTTAGAGACTAATACGCTAAACAGATAAAATAGTATTATTTTGACTAAATAGTGAATATTGTTACTTTTTATTTTACCGATTATCAAAATTTAAATTTTGTAATAATCGATACGAATCAACAATTGTTTTAGTATATAAAAAATATTTCTACGATAACCAAAAGCTCTAATATGGATTTTTAAACATAACTGAAAGAAAATTTTTGCAAAAATCCAATTTTTTTCTTTTTCCTAAAATATACGTAAAATACCTGTAAATGGCCATAACATGGGTAATACTTTTTTGATATTTATAAAGTAGGTATCCAATGAAAGGTTATAAGACATACAAAATTATAAAAATAAAAAATAAACATAGAAAATTATAAAAATAAAAAATAAAAAATAATTCACTTTCATCACAAAATAAATTGTTAAAAGAGAAAGAATTTGCCATAATGTAAAAAATTCATACCTTTTGAGTGTGTTTACTTAGAAAATTGTTAAAAGTTAATGAAAAATTTAAAAATTTTGAAAAACTAATGACACAATTAAAGGTGGTATATTCTTCTACAAATATTTTAGTAATTTTATATTTGTAAATCTAAAGGGGAAAAAAGTAGGGGCTATTTAATGAGATAAATCACAATAAATCTCCATTTAGCCAATTTAAAGAGGCTTCAAACTTGAGTAATACTTAATAGATCATAACAATTGATACATGAATTTGAGGTAGAAATATATAATCTAAATTGCTGTGTTAAAAGTTTTGCAAAATCTTTGAAAAAAAATCATACAAAAAATGTGATTTAGTGAAAAATCAATTCGATTTTTGGTACTTTCAGTGCAAAACTTAATACAAAATTGATAAATTATGAAAAACAAAACCAACACACCAATTGATCTAATCCTCTTCTTAAATATTGTTAGTAAAAGTTAAGTGATGCTTACAACAAAAGCTACTCTAAAATTAGTTTTATTGATTTATTTACCAAAAAAAATGCAGAATCGACCATAAAATATTTTTAAGTTTAAAAATTATAAATCTTGAAAGTCTAATAAAAATGTTGATATATTAAACAACTGTGCGTTGCTCACAAGCTTCACAAAATAATTTCAAATATTAAAATTTTACACAAGAAATATTTTTTACAGATAAAATCCAGAAAAAAAATTTTAAATTGTCAATTTGTCTGCATAAAATTGGCTGATTATCGAAATTTAAATTTAATAATAATTTATACCAATCAACAATTATTTTGGTATATAAAACATATTCTTACGATAACCGTAAGCTTTAATATGGATTTTTAAACATAATTGAAAGAAAAATTTTGCAAAAATCCAATCTATTGGTCGATGAAATTGTTTCTTTTTGGAAAAATATACTTAAGATACCTGTAAATAGCCATAACTTGAGCACAATACTTTTTTGATATTTATAAATTAGGTATCCAATGAAAGGTTATAAGACATACAAAATTATAAAAATAAAAAATAATTCACTTTCATGACAAAATAAATTGTTAAAAGAGAAAGAATTTGCCATAAAGCAAAAAATTCATACCTTTTGAGTGTATTTACTTAGAAAATTGTTAAAAGTTAATGAAAAATTTAAAAATTTTGAAAAACTAATGAGACAATTAAAGGTGTTACATTCTTCTTCAAATATTTTAGTAATTTTATATTTATAAATCTAAAG
Source organism: Melangyna quadrimaculata (assembly GCA_949320155.1). NCBI lineage: Eukaryota > Metazoa > Arthropoda > Insecta > Diptera > Syrphidae > Melangyna > Melangyna quadrimaculata. Next base: position 195,525,642 of record OX439483.1, read on the forward strand.
GGAAAAAAAGTAGGGGCAATTTAATGAGATAAACCACAATAAAGCTCCATTTAGCCAAACTTAGAGGCTTCAAACTTTAGTAATGCCTGATAGTTCATAACAAATGATACTAACAAATGATATAGACTACGGTAGAAATTTATAATCTAAATTTTTGTGTTAAAATTTTTGCAAAATCTTAAAAAAAATCATATTAAAAATGTGATTTAGTGAAAAATTAATTATATTTTTGGTACTTTTAAAGCAAAAGTTAATACAAAATTGATAAATTTTAAAAAACAAAACGAACACACCAATTACTCTAATCCTCTTATTAAATATTGCTAAAAAATATTAAGTGATCATTTCAACAAAAGCCACTCCAGAATTAGCTTTATTGATTTATTTACCAAACAAAATGCAAAATGGATCATGGATACAAAACATAACTGTGCGTTGCTCACAAGCTTCACAAAATAATTTCAAATATTAAAATTTTAAATTAGAAATATTTTTTACAGATAAAATCCAGAAAAAATTTTAAAATTGTCAATTTATCTGCATAAAATGGGATATAAATCGGAAAGTACTTATTCGAATTTCAAAATTTAGATGTCTTTGGTAAGGTCGTTGTCTCATTGTTGTACATTCAAAATATTAATAGAAAACCATACAATTTTAAAGACTGATTCGATTAAACAGATGGCAAGATTATGAACATGTCCAGAAAAAATCCAATGGAGTCCGAAAAATCTATGTCCACATGCAGCGACCGACATGGCGAAAACATAACTTTTTGAACAAGACATGAGCGTTGTACAAAACTTAGCTATGAGATTTGACGTTTCAAGTGCATATGAGTTTTTTGTCTGGTTTTTGTTGAATGTGTAAGTGAATGTAAGAATGTTGGAAAATATAATAAGTAGTGATGAAAGGCTAATGAATGGCATGATATAATTCTCAAGTAAGGCGCCAGTTATAGCTTTCATTGAAGTCCATCATTGAAACACAAATCAGTGAAACAGTGGAATATTTTCTGACAGGTCGGTTATAGCTATCATGAAATTTTCTTTCATTGAAAATTCCATTCCCCATACAAAAAACAACTTTTAGGTTAAATTCGATCATTGAACGAAAAACTGACAGACGAGAACAGGAAGAGAAAGGAACGCATTTCATTGGAACGAATGTGTTCCACTTTTGGGAACAAAATATCAGTTGTTCATTGAAAACGATTTTCATCATTGAAGATCAAAAAATGATTTTATATGAAAGTTGTAAAGAAAACTAAACATTTTTTTTCACTAAAAAAATTAACCATCATTTTGGTACCAAAACGCCATCAGTTTTATTTGTTTAAGTGCATCAAAATTGAAAGACAAAATTTTCAATGATGATTTTCAATGAAAGCTATAACTGGCGCCTAAGTAAAAATGCGCTGGTTGTTGATTGGATTGTGATGGAAGGTAAAACCTTAAGCAATTATGTTTGATTTACATGGTCGGTGAAAATTTAGTTATGCTGAAATCATCACGGCGAATACTTTCACAATCTCCCAAATCAGTGAGGAACATTCGCTCCGTAGGTAAATCATTCACATGTATAACAAAAATGGTAACAGCAATGCTATAAGAGCAAAAACTGCCGTATTACAGCTCCTCTCTTCTGTGCGTTGCAAGTCGTGTGTCGAAATGTCAAAATCTAAGGGCACCAATCGATTAAGGAGGGTTTTATTACCTAATGTCTCGGCCAGCACTTTAGCACCAACAGAAAATAAGAAATTTCACTTTTCAATTTGAAAGGTGTCGAAATGTCAAGATCTGAGAGCGCCAATCGATTTAGGAGGTGGATTTTACACTCTAAGTCCAGTGGAAATCAAAAAAATCGCACTTGACAGTTGACAGTGATGATGGTGAAATGTCAAAAATCCGAAAAATCACACCTTTTGCTTTGACAGGTGATAGTTGGGGGCAGTAGCGGATCTAGGATTTGGCTGTGGGGGGGGGCTTGCAGTTTGGAGATCCATTTTGAGACCTTAAGTAATAAAATTTGCTTGTCCGAAGATAAATTTTATAATTTATAACAAATAATAGAGATCAGTTTAGGTTTAATGCAAGACCGTACTCAACTTTAGTCGAACTAAACTTCACGACAACGCGGCAAAACATTATTTTTTATGAAATTTAAGGAGCTATATCGCACTCAGCGGCAGCTGAACTTCATACAAATTCATACGAATTCGTGTGAAGTGTAGTTCCGATGCAGTGCAGTTGCGGCGAGTGCGGCCTAACCTTTAAACCCCGTTAAAAATTCTAATTTTAATAGGGTTATTATTGTTAAAAAAGGTTGTTCCGAAACAACAACAAGCCTCGGTTATGGATGATTTTAAAGTTGCTGACCCCAGCAAACGAAACAAGGACAATGAATTTCGGATCTGCACGTGGAACGTCCTGTCCTTATAGAGAACACGTGCAGCCGAACAATTAGTGGAGAACCTGGACAGGCTAAAGGCTGACGTAACAGCCATCCAGGAAGTGCGATGGGATGAAGAGGGCATACGGAGACTGAAATCCTGTGACATCTACTACGGCGGGTGCTTGAAGGAACAGGGTCAGCGGCTCTTTGGTTGTGGTTTTGTGATAAGGGGAAGACTTAGGTAAGAAGTCTTGGGCTTCCGAAGTGTAAGCGAGCGCCTGGTCACAATCCGCATCAAAGGCAAATTTAAGAACATTACGCTGATCTGTGTTCACGCCCCCCATGGAAGGAGAGATGACTCAACCAAAGAAGCATTCTACGATCTTCTGGAGACAACGTATGATATGTGCCCGAAGTACGACGTGAAGATCATTCTTAGTGACTTCAACGCAAGATTCGGAAAGGAGGGCTGATTGGTTCGATAGTCGGAGGACACAGCCTACAAGACGAAACTTCCGGCAACAGACACAGGCTGGCAGACTTTGCGGTGGGGCAAAATGTCATCATCTCAAGCACCTACTTCCCACACCTCAATATACACAAGGGGACTTAGCGGTCGCGTGATCAACTAACCGTCAACCAAATCGACCACGTTGCGATAGACGCGAGACATGCTTCCAGTATCTTGGACGTCCGAACGTTCCGAGGGGCCAACATTGACTCGGATCACTACCCGGTGTTAGCTAGACTACGTTTGCGGATATCCATGACGCGACAACGCAGAGCAGATGCTGTGAAAAGATCCGCCAGAACTTTTGCAGACCACGTAACTCTTAATCTCTCAGGAGGTCCGCCACCAGCATTAAGTGCAGAGGACCAGTGGAAACACTGTCAACAAGCCATCAAAAGTGCCGCCACTGATGTGTTGGGTTTCACTAGGCGAATACAACGAAACCCCTGGTTCGATGAAGAGTGCCGGCTAGCGCATGCAGCTAAGGACGAGGCCTACCAGGCAATGCTGCAGACTCGAACAAGAGCTGCTGAGAAAGTAGCCCGGGACCTCTACGGGCTGAAACGAAAAGAGGAACGCCGACTTCTCAGGATCTGGAAAGAACAGTTCTCTAGACTGCTTAATGGCGAAGACAGCCAAAATGCCGCTAATAGGCAGAACGCTCCATTCAACTTGGACGATTGATGGCCAAGAGTTCCGTCCACCCGACCTAACCGAAGTGCGGCTGGCGATATCAAAACTTAAGTCGTACAAGGCTGCTGGTGCGGATGGCTTAGGTTAGGTTAGTGGGCTGACAGTTGGTCTTGTTACCGTCACACTTAGATCAGTGTAGATCCATTGTGGTACCCAAGGATTTTTGGTCCTCATATAAAAATTTTAAACCTATGTTAAATTCTTATGGCATAGCCCGTAAAGGGCGTCGATGAAATTCTAACAAGCTATAGCCTGAAAAGTCGTACTTGTTTCCAAATTAATTGAAGGAGTATCTGTCGCTATATAAACACCGAGTTGAGGAGAGGTTGACGCACCATTGTCTTTTGAGGGCGTGTTCCTTTCCTTGACCCCCACTGGATTGATCATCCCCGCACGAGACCCGTAGGAGCAGTGGCTCCATGCAACGTCTGGTGGGTAGGTTAGATAGATCAGTGGTTGGTCCAAGCGATTGTTCAATTCTGTTAGATTAGCCTACATGTCATTGAAGGAGTGTCAGTCGGCAAGTCAGTCCAATCACCGGTAGAGAAAAGGCCAGCCCACCGTAGTGTTTTTAGGGCGTGAGCCTTTCCTCCACCCCTACCGGGTAGATCATTCCCCACAAGGCCCGTAGGAGCAGTGGTCGTTGAAGTAAGGCCATACATTTCTAGTTATAATACAGGTGTCGAGTGAGCTTCATCTCTTGTTAGTTGTAGCTAGAACTTTGCTCTCGATTACCCGTTTTAGATTACATGGTGGGATCTGAACTGATGAGTCCGCTTGATTAAGATCGAGAGTTGATCCTATTCTTGCCAGTTCGTCAGAACTTTCATTTCCTAGGACATTACTGTGGCCAGAAACCCAACAGAGCCTTATGTTGTGCTGTGTACAAAGAACCCTTAGCTCTTCGCGATAGCATGCTACAAGCTTCGATTTTATTTCAATGGCAGAAATTGCTTTTATTGCCGCTTGGCTGTCAATGAAAAAGGTGATATCCGCTTGTGGTATTGCCATCATTGAGACCTGTCTAGCAGCTTTTGTCACTGCCAAGGCCTCAACTTGGAAGACACTGCTGTAATTAGGACGTCTGAATGAGCTGGCTCGTCCTAGGGTTTCTGAAAAGAACCCTGCTCCAAAACCAGTATCCATCTTGGAACCGTCGGTATATATTGCTATCATGCGGATGGCCGAAGCCAAACTATTTAAATCAGCGGGAGATGAATTGGCTAGGAGCAAACACCAGCTCATCTGCAAAATTTGGTCGGATGAAAGTATTCCTGAGGAATGGAACCTCGGTATAGTGTTAACGATCTTATCGGCCCCTATCAGTGTGGTTTTAGGCCAGGCAAGTCAACTGTCGATCAAATGTTCACACTCCGACAGATTTTAGAAAAATCCCGGGAATTCCAGATCGATACACACCACCTTTTTATCGATTTTAAAGTCGCGTATGATAGCGCGAATAGGGACAAATTATACAGAGCCATGTCGAGTCTCGGCATCCCTGCCAAACTCGTCCGCCTGTACAGGATGACGATGGAGGAATCTCGCTGCTCCGTCAAAATTGGTAAGAACACCACCGATTCCTTTGATGTTGAGAAAGGATTGAGGCAAGGCGATGCGTTATCATGCAACCTTTTCAACATCGTTCTTGAAGCCATTGTACGCAACGCACATGTCAACACCAGCGCTACAATCTATCAAAAGTCCGTTCAATTGCTTGCGTATGCGGATGACATAGACATTGTCGGCAGAACGAAGCGAGCTGTGGCAGGGGCATTTGCGAGCATTGAATCGGAAGCGGCTAGAATGGGATTGGCGGTTAATGAGGACAAGACGAATTATATGCTATCATCGAGAGAGGAATCTCAACATCGTCGACTCGGGTAAAATATCACGATGGACAGATATAACTTCAAAGTTGTCAAGGACTTTGTCTACCTGGGCTCCACTATTACATCGCTCACAAGCTTCACAAAATAATTTCAAATATTAAAATTTTAAATTAGAAATATTTTTTACAGATAAAATCCAGAAAAAATTTTAAAATTGTCAATTTATCTGCATAAAATGGGATATAAATCGGAAAGTACTTATTCGAATTTCAAAATTTAGATGTCTTTGGTAAGGTCGTTGTCTCATTGTTGTACATTCAAAATATTAATAGAAAACCATACAATTTTAAAGACTGATTCGATTAAACAGATGGCAAGATTATGAACATGTCCAGAAAAAATCCAATGGAGTCCGAAAAATCTATGTCCACATGCAGCGACCGACATGGCGAAAACATAACTTTTTGAACAAGACATGAGCGTTGTACAAAACTTAGCTATGAGATTTGACGTTTCAAGTGCATATGAGTTTTTTGTCTGGTTTTTGTTGAATGTGTAAGTGAATGTAAGAATGTTGGAAAATATAATAAGTAGTGATGAAAGGCTAATGAATGGCATGATATAATTCTCAAGTAAGGCGCCAGTTATAGCTTTCATTGAAGTCCATCATTGAAACACAAATCAGTGAAACAGTGGAATATTTTCTGACAGGTCGGTTATAGCTATCATGAAATTTTCTTTCATTGAAAATTCCATTCCCCATACAAAAAACAACTTTTAGGTTAAATTCGATCATTGAACGAAAAACTGACAGACGAGAACAGGAAGAGAAAGGAACGCATTTCATTGGAACGAATGTGTTCCACTTTTGGGAACAAAATATCAGTTGTTCATTGAAAACGATTTTCATCATTGAAGATCAAAAAATGATTTTATATGAAAGTTGTAAAGAAAACTAAACATTTTTTTTCACTAAAAAAATTAACCATCATTTTGGTACCAAAACGCCATCAGTTTTATTTGTTTAAGTGCATCAAAATTGAAAGACAAAATTTTCAATGATGATTTTCAATGAAAGCTATAACTGGCGCCTAAGTAAAAATGCGCTGGTTGTTGATTGGATTGTGATGGAAGGTAAAACCTTAAGCAATTATGTTTGATTTACATGGTCGGTGAAAATTTAGTTATGCTGAAATCATCACGGCGAATACTTTCACAATCTCCCAAATCAGTGAGGAACATTCGCTCCGTAGGTAAATCATTCACATGTATAACAAAAATGGTAACAGCAATGCTATAAGAGCAAAAACTGCCGTATTACAGCTCCTCTCTTCTGTGCGTTGCAAGTCGTGTGTCGAAATGTCAAAATCTAAGGGCACCAATCGATTAAGGAGGGTTTTATTACCTAATGTCTCGGCCAGCACTTTAGCACCAACAGAAAATAAGAAATTTCACTTTTCAATTTGAAAGGTGTCGAAATGTCAAGATCTGAGAGCGCCAATCGATTTAGGAGGTGGATTTTACACTCTAAGTCCAGTGGAAATCAAAAAAATCGCACTTGACAGTTGACAGTGATGATGGTGAAATGTCAAAAATCCGAAAAATCACACCTTTTGCTTTGACAGGTGATAGTTGGGGGCAGTAGCGGATCTAGGATTTGGCTGTGGGGGGGGGCTTGCAGTTTGGAGATCCATTTTGAGACCTTAAGTAATAAAATTTGCTTGTCCGAAGATAAATTTTATAATTTATAACAAATAATAGAGATCAGTTTAGGTTTAATGCAAGACCGTACTCAACTTTAGTCGAACTAAACTTCACGACAACGCGGCAAAACATTATTTTTTATGAAATTTAAGGAGCTATATCGCACTCAGCGGCAGCTGAACTTCATACAAATTCATACGAATTCGTGTGAAGTGTAGTTCCGATGCAGTGCAGTTGCGGCGAGTGCGGCCTAACCTTTAAACCCCGTTAAAAATTCTAATTTTAATAGGGTTATTATTGTTAAAAAAGGTTGTTCCGAAACAACAACAAGCCTCGGTTATGGATGATTTTAAAGTTGCTGACCCCAGCAAACGAAACAAGGACAATGAATTTCGGATCTGCACGTGGAACGTCCTGTCCTTATAGAGAACACGTGCAGCCGAACAATTAGTGGAGAACCTGGACAGGCTAAAGGCTGACGTAACAGCCATCCAGGAAGTGCGATGGGATGAAGAGGGCATACGGAGACTGAAATCCTGTGACATCTACTACGGCGGGTGCTTGAAGGAACAGGGTCAGCGGCTCTTTGGTTGTGGTTTTGTGATAAGGGGAAGACTTAGGTAAGAAGTCTTGGGCTTCCGAAGTGTAAGCGAGCGCCTGGTCACAATCCGCATCAAAGGCAAATTTAAGAACATTACGCTGATCTGTGTTCACGCCCCCCATGGAAGGAGAGATGACTCAACCAAAGAAGCATTCTACGATCTTCTGGAGACAACGTATGATATGTGCCCGAAGTACGACGTGAAGATCATTCTTAGTGACTTCAACGCAAGATTCGGAAAGGAGGGCTGATTGGTTCGATAGTCGGAGGACACAGCCTACAAGACGAAACTTCCGGCAACAGACACAGGCTGGCAGACTTTGCGGTGGGGCAAAATGTCATCATCTCAAGCACCTACTTCCCACACCTCAATATACACAAGGGGACTTAGCGGTCGCGTGATCAACTAACCGTCAACCAAATCGACCACGTTGCGATAGACGCGAGACATGCTTCCAGTATCTTGGACGTCCGAACGTTCCGAGGGGCCAACATTGACTCGGATCACTACCCGGTGTTAGCTAGACTACGTTTGCGGATATCCATGACGCGACAACGCAGAGCAGATGCTGTGAAAAGATCCGCCAGAACTTTTGCAGACCACGTAACTCTTAATCTCTCAGGAGACCACGTAACTCTTAATCTCTCAGGAGGTCCGCCACCAGCATTAAGTGCAGAGGACCAGTGGAAACACTGTCAACAAGCCATCAAAAGTGCCGCCTCTGATGTGTTGGGTTTCACTAGGCGAATACAACGAAACCCCTGGTTCGATGAAGAGTGCCGGCTAGCGCATGCAGCTAAGGACGAGGCCTACCAGGCAATGCTGCAGACTCGAACAAGAGCTGCTGAGAAAGTAGCCCGGGACCTCTACGGGCTGAAACGAAAAGAGGAACGCCGACTTCTCAGGATCTGGAAAGAACAGTTCTCTAGACTGCTTAATGGCGAAGACAGCCAAAATGCCGCTAATAGGCAGAACGCTCCATTCAACTTGGACGATTGATGGCCAAGAGTTCCGTCCACCCGACCTAACCGAAGTGCGGCTAGCGATATCAAAACTTAAGTCGTACAAGGCTGCTGGTGCGGATGGCTTAGGTTAGGTTAGTGGGCTGACAGTTGATCTTGTTACCGTCACACTTAGATCAGTGTAGATCCATTGTGGTACCCAAGGATTTTTGGTCCTCATATAAAAATTTTAAACCTATGTTAAATTCTTATGACATAGCCCGTAAAGGGCGTCGATGAAATTCTAACAAGCTATAGCCTGAAAAGTCGTACTTGTTTCCAAATTAATTGAAGGAGTATCTGTCGCTATATAAACACCGAGTTGAGGAGAGGTTGACGCACCATTGTCTTTTGAGGGCGTGTTCCTTTCCTTGACCCCCACTGGATTGATCATCCCCGCACGAGACCCGTAGGAGCAGTGGCTCCATGCAACGTCTGGTGGGTAGGTTAGATAGATCAGTGGTTGGTCCAAGCGACTGTTCAATTCTGTTAGATTAGCCTACATGTCATTGAAGGAGTGTCAGTCGGCGAGTCAGTCCAATCACCGGTAGAGAAAAGGCCAGCCTTTCCTCCACCCCTACCGGGTAGATCATTCCCCACAAGGCCCGTAGGAGCAGTGGTCGTTGAAGTAAGGCCATACATTTCTAGTTATAATACAGGTGTCGAGTGAGCTTCATCTCTTGTCAGTTGTAGCTAGAACTTTGCTCTCGATTACCCGTTTTAGATTACATGGTAGGATCTGAACTGATGAGTCCGCTTGATTAAGATCGAGAGTTGATCCTATTCTTGCCAGTTCGTCAGAACTTTCATTTCCTAGGACATTACTGTGGCCAGAAACCCAACAGAGCCTTATGTTGTGCTGTGTACAAAGAACCCTTAGCTCTTCGCGATAGCATGCTACAAGCTTCGATTTTATTTCAATGGCAGAAATTGCTTTTATTGCCGCTTGGCTGTCAATGAAAAAGGTGATATCCGCTTGTGGTATTGCCATCATTGAGACCTGTCTAGCAGCTTTTGTCACTGCCAAGACCTCAACTTGGAAGACACTGCTGTAATTAGGACGTCTGAATGAGCTGGCTCGTCCTAGGGTTTCTGAAAAGAACCCTGCTCCAAAACCAGTATCCATCTTGGAACCGTCGGTATATATTGCTATCATGCGGATGGCCGAAGCCAAACTATTTAAATCAGCGGGAGATGAATTGGCTAGGAGCAAACACCAGCTCATCTGCAAAATTTGGTCGGATGAAAGTATTCCTGAGGAATGGAACCTCGGTATAGTGTTAACGATCTTATCGGCCCCTATCAGTGTGGTTTTAGGCCAGGCAAGTCAACTGTCGATCAAATGTTCACACTCCGACAGATTTTAGAAAAATCCCGGGAATTCCAGATCGATACACACCACCTTTTTATCGATTTTAAAGTCGCGTATGATAGCGCGAATAGGGACAAATTATACAGAGCCATGTCGAGTCTCGGCATCCCTGCCAAACTCGTCCGCCTGTACAGGATGACGATGGAGGAATCTCGCTGCTCCGTCAAAATTGGTAAGAACACCACCGATTCCTTTGATGTTGAGAAAGGATTGAGGCAAGGCGATGCGTTATCATGCAACCTTTTCAACATCGTTCTTGAAGCCATTGTACGCAACGCACATGTCAACACCAGCGCTAAAATCTATCAAAAGTCCGTTCAATTGCTTGCGTATGCGGATGACATAGACATTGTCGGCAGAACGAAGCGAGCTGTGGCAGGGGCATTTGCGAGCATTGAATCGGAAGCGGCTAGAATGGGATTGGCGGTTAATGAGGACAAGACGAATTATATGCTATCATCGAGAGAGGAATCTCAACATCGTCGACTCGGGTAAAATATCACGATGGACAGATATAACTTCAAAGTTGTCAAGGACTTTGTCTACCTGGGCTCCACTATTACATCGCTGAATGACATCAGTGCAGAGATCAAGCGAAGAATTACTCTTGCCAACAGCTGTTTCTTCAGTCTAAGAAGGCATTTAAATAGTAAGGCCCTCTCTCAGAGAACCAAGGAGACTTTATACAAGACCCTAATCATCCCGGTCCTGCTTTTTGGGTCAGAAGCATGGACACTGAAAGATTCGGATAAAATCTGCTAGGGTGCTTTGAGAGGAAGATTCTTCGTGTGATTTTTGGTCCGGTGTGTATCGAAGGAGTATGAAGGAGAAGATTCAACGACGAGCTATACCGGCTATACAGCGACGTTGACCTGGTCAAAAGGCTGAAAATACAGCGGCTTAGATGGCTGCGGCACGTGGAGCGTATAGACAGCAACGCACCTGCCCGACGAGTCTTCGAATCCAACCCCGATGGGGTACGCAGCAGAGGAAGAACCCGTAACAGGTGGCGCAAACAAGTGGATGACGACATCAAAGCACTCGGTGAGCGCAACTGGAAGCGGCCAGCTAGGGACAGAGCTGGCTGGAGGGGCTTGTTAGTTAAGTTGTTAGTTAAGACCGAAGCCCCTCCTGGGCTGTGAGCGCTATCAAAAGTAAGTAAGTATTGTTAAAGAAAATTGAAAATAATTTTATTTTGATAGTACATTAGGTACCTACATACTTAGGTACTGTGCCATTCAAAAAAAAATTCCATCAATATTTACACTTTAACCGAATTTTAGAGTAAAAGGCTGGAAATCAACGTGTGTTTTATATGAGAAATTGCAACTGCTAGTTGCACTTTTTACTATTACCAATTTCATTAAAATTGTACACAGACCGTTCTTTTATTATTTTGAGCACCTTGAAAAAATATTAATATTTCCAAAATAAGCCCCACCCTAATAACTAAAGGTCCTACTTGATTATAAATTGGAAATAAATTTGTAAAGCTTATTATATACAAACAATACAGTAACGCGTGATACGTACAAATAATTGTTGTTTATCCTACTTTTAATATTGATTAAAATAGTAAATTTATTCATGCACCAACTTGAGGCTTAAATAGTTAAAGTTAAAGTTAAATATGGATATCCTGCGCTTATCGACACCTGTTTATAATATAGTCCAAAATGTTTTTTCAACGGTAATAGGATTTTGACTTTTGACAATATACTCGTAGTAGGTACATATAACTCTGATGCACTACAAGAGCAACTTTTTACGATCTAGTCATGAATTTTATTTGTAATTGCATTGGCTACACTAAAACGTGATAATGGAAAACAAAATGTTGTTCACGTTTTAGAGCACTCATGAGTAATAATTTGGTATAGTAAGTCATTAATTAAAAAAAAAAAAGTATTTTAAGATTGTTATCTCTAATTATATTTTATATAAAGCACTTGTTTGTTCATAAATTTAAAATATTATTTTAATATATTTATAAAGTAAACATCTGAAACAGACAGCGTGTTCGGTTTGTTAAATATTTAATAAATATTTTTTTTTTTTTTCAAATAATTGATTTTTCATGTAAGATATTCAAAACTTTTTGGTTTGATTTAAGTATGTACCTACCTATTCCTTTATTGTTTCTTAAGCTGGCTTTAGACTTTCGGTGTTATCATCGGTGTACGTGGTTCGTTGCTGTTCGTACGCGGAACAACGACAATTTAAATGATAAAACCGAACAACGAACTAAGAACGAATGAAGAACGTGCAAATTCAAATCAGATCAGAAATTTTGGTGTTCGTTGTTACCCTAACAACTTGTGTTTAAATGCGAAAACTGTTTAAATGAACATTGTTTTGGAGTGTCGTGCAACTTGTAGGGACATTTTCGAAGATTTTTTAATTACTGAATGGCAAAAGAAGCCTAGTTATATAAATAAATAATTTTGTAAATAGAGTTTAACTTTCTAATGTAAATGCTTTCTTCGTTGTTCGTTGTTGATAGAAGAACGAACACCGAACAACGAACGAAGAACGAAAGTCTAAAGCCAGCTTTAAGTTGTGTATAAGATTTTGTATTTAATTTCGGTATTCAAATAAGTTTCCGCTAAAGAAGGTATCAAACACCGCGGTAAAAATGTACGTACCCAATCAAATTATTAATTCTTGACGTCCGTTGCGTCAATTGTGTCGTGTTTTTGTGTTAGAAGCTTAACTTGGAAACCTTTCATTAATATTTCATAAATATTTACCTTTCTTAAATATATGTTTCGTGATTTCTAAGAAGTAAAATTCAAAAAAAAATTTCTTCGATTATGGTTAAACTTCGTGTCTGTAAAGTTCCTAAGTCCCCTTTCACACAATAAAACTGAGTTGTCAGCAACTGTGAGTTTGTAGGTGAGAATGAGAGAAGGGGATTGAAAAAAAATCAATGTCAATGATTTGAAGAGATTTTTATCACATGCGTTCTCACAATTTGCGTTGAACCAATAGACACTAAATAAGGAAAGGTAGGTACAAGGCTAAGGAAAACGTCAAAAAAGTCTCCAGCAACTGCTTAAGCTGTGTGAAAGGGGACTTATGTGCTCCGAAGAAAATTGCATTTCCGGTTTAAGCCAAAAAACAATAAAACATAAAGGCATCATCATTTCTCACTTCTGTACTTTTTGCAAAAAGTAAGTCTGTGTTAGGGTATTTTTTCCAAATCACTGCATGCAAAACGGACTTTATGTGCTTTATGGTTTTCTGAACTCATCCTCATCATTTATTTTGAGTTATCCTTGGAAAAGCAAAATCGGGAAGCCATCGGAAAATGGTCGTTTTCACAAAAATTGACATATAATGAATGGGGGGCGCAAATAGTTGGCGACAAGAAAATAACGCATTATCATGGAGGGACCAAATGCAAGTATTGTTTTTTAAACTACTCAAGCTGGCTAGCTTAAGAAATTAGTCAAAACTCATTGGGTCCCCACAGGCGCGAACGCAGGGGGGGTTTGGGGGTTCGTTAAGAGCGCTACGTCCAATTTATGGTCGTCATAATCGTCCTAGCAGATCAAAAATTGAGCGTCTAGTGGAAAAATTTGAATCCACAGGCACAGTACAAAATGTTCCCGTGCCAGTGAGACAAAGAAGTGCCCGTAGTGTCGAGAATATTGCTGCCGCTGAGGCTTCAGTTGCAGAAAGCCCAAATGTGTCTCTCACACGTCGTTCTCAAGCGTTGGGCATCTCTGTGAAGTCGTTGTGGCGAATTTGGCGAAAAGATCTTGGCCTACATCCTTACAAGATTAAATTGACGCAAGAACTGAAGCCGCTTGACCACCAGAAGCGGATTCGAATTTTCATCGAAAAATCATCTTCAGCGATGAGGCTCATTTCTGGCTGAATGGCTTCATCAATAAACAAAATATGCGGTATTGGTCAGGCAGCAATCCACACGTACTCCGTGAGTCATCATTGCATCCCGAAAAAATTACGGTTCGTGTGGTTTATGGGCCGGCGGCGTCATTGGGCTGTACTTCTTCCGTGATAATCAAGACCGACACGTTACTGTGAATGGGGATCGCTACCGTTCAATGATAACCGAATATTTTTGGCCCCAATTGGATGATATGGACTTGGAGGACATGTGGTTCCAACAGGACGGCGCGCGTGCTGCCACAAGCCAAACAGCAAATGTCACAATCAATTTATTGGAAATCAAGTTTGGGGAACGTGTTATCTCACGAAATGGTCCAGTCGCTTGGCCGCCTCGGTCGTGCGATTTGACGCCGTTAGACTATTTCCTGTGGGGCTACGGCAAGTCTATGGTCTATGCCAAAAAGCCAGCTACGATTGATGAATTGCAGCAGTATCGGCCGATTTATGCTTGAAAACCGTCGAAAATTGGGTTTAGCATCTGGACTTCTACAAGCGTGAATAAAGAAAAGAAATCGAGTTCCATACATAATGGCATCGAACGTACTTTCACAGGAATAATGAATTTAATTGATATCCAAAACCTTTTGTAGCGCTCTTATTGAAAAACCCGATACAATAACTAGATGTCTTACTTAGCGTTGAAAGTGAAGTTTGTCGGCCATTTTTGACGAGGCAAAATTTCATACGAAGTTGTGTCTATCTCCCTTATATTTCTTCTGCCTCTCTTTATCTCCCATGTTTTGCCTACTACGAAATAAGCACAAGGCTTCACTGATCGGTGTTGGCGGCGGCCAAGTTCGTGGGCGCAAGGATTTCACCAACCTTCTTCACAAAGCTGTCCTCGAATGGAATTCCTCGGTTAAATACCTCATGTAAACGTAGTAAGAAACCGTAGTATTTCCAGTCGCGATAACTGAGGAATGATTTGTTTCATTTTAAACGATAACGGTAAGCCTGAGTTACAGAACTTGGGTTGGATATCGTATTACTTATTGGATACGGACTTTCCACTAACCATAACGAAGCAATGGTAGAAAGTCCCCATCGATCAGACGTGAGGACAACTTTTTACGCATGGTCAATCAGTTTTTCGCGAATAACTTCTGAACTGTAAATGCCATCGAATAGTATAGTCTACAATTTGTAGATCACAAAATTCTCTACAAAAAAGACTTGTACACTTTTTGCGTACAACCAATGACGAAGAAAGTATAGCTATTTAAAACAAAAAAACATAAAATGAAGAAAATATTGTGAAACAGGTAACCTAGAGCCCCAATAAATAAAAGTACTGAAATAGCTTAATATTTTAGTAACATGATTTGGAATACTTTATAATTAATTTGTAACACTGCGGCGTAAACGTGGTTTATTTTGTAATTTATAAATATATTTTTAACTTAAACAAAAATAATGTAGTTAACTGCCCGTGTAGCTTATTCTTAAAAATCATATGTATATTAATTTAGGTTCTGCGTAACCTAAAAAAATAATTTAAAAAAAAATTATAAGAAACTTTAATTTAAAATTATTTTTTGTTTGTATTTTCCTAGATTTGAAAAATGTCTATGCCTTGTGGATGTATTGCTACGTCACCGATAGGTCCAACACTAGCATCTACATGTGGTGGTAGTTCGTTTATAGCTTTTATGAGCGTTTTGGATATTTTTATTCGTCAACAGTGCGATCTAGAAGATCCATGCGGCAGAGCTAATCCTAGAGTAAGTGACTTTAACCTTTTTTGATAAAATTTAAAGAAAAACTGAATGCAGCCATTGATTTAGATTTTAAATTTATTTAGCTCAATGGCCATTAAAGATTTAATATTTGAGTTATGTTATGAAGCGCGACATTACATAATGACTTTTTGTCCCTGCTTCCAGACTCTTTCGAAATTCATTGAGCCTGATTACACGGTTCGTTTTTTTTTCGTTTATTTCACAAACGTTCATGATTACATGGTTCGCGAATATAACCCCTCCCCTTCCCTCGAAATGTATGAATTTAACTTCTTCGCCATACAATTTCACTCTTAATTTTTGAGTTTTCAGTTTAAACCCCGTTCGCGCCTGCGTTCCTCCGTTCGCGCCTGGTGGTTGCCAAATCAGAAACGTCAAAGTCCAACCAGAAAAGTCTTGAAATTTTTATTCCTGCTTTCGTTACTTCCTTCCCTCTACATTTCTACAACCCTCGCCCAATCTGTCAAAAAGATGAAAGATGAAAGATGAAACAACCGAAAAAAAAAACAAATTGTGTAATCGGGCACATTGAGTGTGAAGCTGTGGAGGTGAGATCCGATAATTTCTCCCCTTGGCACACCTATTGAATTTCGAAAAAAGTCAGGAATAAAGATTCAGCATTAGTGGGGGACTTACTAACACTCTTCGTTATTTATTCTATTCTGTACCTTACTTACATCACATTTAAAGGCAAATGTTTTACTAACTTAGGTATGTACATAAGTTGGAGTTACACATGATTATTTAAAACTTTGACAACTTAGTGCCCGATTACACGGTTCGTTTTTTCGGTTGTTTCGTCTTTTTGCCAGATAGGATGAGGGGAGTAGAAATGTAGAGGGAAGGAAGTAACGAAAGCAGGAATGAAAATTTCAGGACTTTTTCTGGTTGAACTTTGACGTTTCTGATTTGGCAACCACAATGCTAAATGATGTTGGCAAAACACGATTTGAACAAAACTGATTGATTTGAAAAATTGTTTTGCGTAATTGGATACACCTAATATACAATAGTATTTGAGAAATAAGTGATTAAAAAATATTTTCATTTATTACTACTGATTATTTTCTTACAAAACAACCCCAAATTTCATAAATGCCAAAATAACGAATGGAAGTACGTACGCATTTTCGCAAACCATGTAGTCATGAACGTTCGTGCCTGTCAAAAAGACGAAAGACGAAACTAACGAAAAAACGAACCGTATAATCAGGCTCTTATGTTACATCCACACGGTTCACCATAATTTTGTCTCCCATTTTACCCGCGATTATGCTGGACTTACATGACTAACATTAAGTTACTACTATTTAAAGGCGTTACTTTCACACAACTTTATATTTTCATTATTCCATTCCATAGCACAGTGATTTTTATAATAAGGGTGTTCATGTAA